>JAQPPZ010001444.1:0-1200000 GCA_028583015.1 Wollemia nobilis
ATTGTTGTTCTTGTTCACATTCCTGTTCCTATCCATGCTTGATTCTGGAATATTTTCTCTACACCATCTTACTATGTGACCATCATTATTGCACTTATAACACTTAATGTTATTATTCCTTGGATGTGCGACTGTCTTAAGATTTCTTCTAGTGAATCCATATCCTCTTCTGTCATGAATCCTGTAATTCATTGCCTTGTGACCAAACTCATTACAGGAATAGCTATATCCTTGGAAAACTTATTCTCTTCCATATACCTATCTTTCATGTGATCTGCACTATGAAGCCATGTTCCCAAACCTGTGACATGAGAAGCATCTCCCATTGAAGCTTCCTTGTCTAGACCTCATTGGTCTCATGTTCTGATTGTTGTTCCATTTGAATATTCTTTGCCCATTGTCCCTGTTGGACTCACTGCAATCTGAATCATCCTTAGAAGTTTCACTTTCACTTTCACTTTCATCTAATAATCCCTCTTCTGAAGTGTCTTCTTCTGAAGTTCCTTCTTCTTCATGAAGTAGAATTTTCTTTTTCTTATTTCTTTCCAAAGCCAAGACCTGTTGAACATGATGTTCTTTGTTGTCCACAAATGAACTTATCCAAGTTCTTAGAGCTATTTGTGAAACTCTTCATCTTGATCTTGGAGTCCTTTAAATCTTCCTTTAGAGTAGCCACTTTGTGCTAGCTTCTCACATTCCAAAATATTTGCTTCTAAATTTTCTTTGAACTCACTTGCTTTAGCCTTGGACTTCTCTAAGTCCTCTATGAGCAATAATATTTCTTCATCACATTCTTGAAATTGACTTTCAAGCATAGAGTGTTGCTTTCTTACCTTATTTACTGTCTTAAGAGCATAGATGAATTCTCCCTTGATATCATAACCATTCTCTATTGAATAGTCATCTATTTGTTTGTCTTTGTCCATGTCATTTCTTTCTTTTGACTTGTCTTTTATAGGATAACTCAATTATTCATCTTCTAATACCATTAGAAGATTCTCATTTGTTCCACCAAGTGCATCTTCAAAATCATCATCACTAAAACTATAACCATCCCTTGTGCAATTATCTTCAAGATGTCCAAATTTACCACATCTAAAACACTTGAGAATAACTGAGTCTTTTTCTTAACTGGATCTTTTCTTCAACCATTAACAAGACTTCATCTCTATCATTTTCTGAAATACTAGCATCACTATCAATTGAGTACTTACTTGCATTATCCGCATAGTCGCTTCTCTTTTGCCTTTGGAAGAACTTATTCCCTTGTCTATTTTGTCCATCCCTATTTTTCTTCTAGTACCTATGTTTTTTAGATTCCCTTTACCTATGATTTTGGTTTTCTTCATCATTGTTATTCTTTGGCTCTTTGCACTCTGTTGCAAAATGTCCATACTTGCCACAATTAAAGCACTTAATAGATCTCATATCTATCGGTATTTTGGAACCTCTATCTCTTCTACCATAGTTAGCTTCTTCATCACTAGAAGATTCATTGTTTGATTTTGTCTTCTTACCCTTTTTCTTAATGTCCACTTTGAATGCAACTTCTTTTGGAGGAATAGGATCTTTTGTTCTTATCTTAAAAGTTGTAAGCATACCAAGCAAAACATTTCTTGTTAGATTATCACTATCAATTGATGTTTCTATGGCAGAAACCTTTTCACTATACCTTTTTGGAAGAGTTCTCAAGATCTTGTCGCAAGCATCAGATTCATCAACCTTCATTCCAAGACCTTCCATCTCATATATAAGTTCATCAACCTTGTTGAGGTAGTCACAAATGATTTCATCATCCCTCATTCTTAGATTCTCAAATTCTCCCTTGATATTTCTGATCTTAGCTTTCCTGACACTTTTATCTCCTTCATATATGGTATGCAATAGTTCCTACATATCTTTTGTTGTTGTACATTCCATAACCTTCATAGAGTCTAATCTACGTAGTCCTCTTATAACTACATTCATAGCTCTTGAATATGCATGCATGAGAAGATTACCTTCCTTATCTGTAGGAGGATTGGCTTCTGAATCATATCCAGATTCCACTACATCCTAAACTTCATTACCAAGTGCCATCAGGTGAAATATCATCACCACCACCAATATAGGAAGTCACTTCTGTCAAAGATGGGTACTACATTATTGAAGACCTCATTATTTTTATCCTTTTAATCCATTGTGTTCTTAGACCGCTTTTCCTTCAAGCTGTCAAACTCTTCTGAAGGAACCTGCTCTAATACCAATTGAAGAACATAAGCTTATACTGAAAGGGGGGTGAACAGTATAAGACCACTTTTTACTTTTCTTCTCAAATCAATATTATGTAGTGTATAGATAGCAGTATCAATAGCAGTAATCAAAGTAATGCACAAAACACCATACACAATAGAGACACAAATTTTAACATGGTTCACCGAGTGTGGGCTACCTCCACAGAGAAAATATTTCTTCTAAATATTTCTCAAATAATCTCTTGGGAATATTTCCCAAATTACAATATTTATGGACTTTTGTCCAAATGAGATGTTGATCCACTAATCTCAATTTTATGGATCTCTTCCACAAGAGAACTGTTTCCCCTTTTACTCTGGCTAGTGATATTCTAGAAGACTATGTATCCTCCAAAGCTTTGTCTCAATACTGTACCAAACATAGTTCAGTCGGTCTAGCATAGTTCTACTCAATCTCTTGTACTAAACACAGTACAGTCAGTCTAGTACAATTTTGATCAATAGGTTCACATAGAACCTGCTCAAATCTGCTCAATAGGTTCACACAGAACCTGCTCAAATCTGCTCAACAGGTCCACATAAAACCTTCTCAAATTTGCTCAAGAGGTTCACACAGAACCTGCTCAATTCTGCTCAACAGGTCCACATAGAACCTGCTCAAATTTGCTCAATAGGTCCACACAGAACTTGCTCAAATTTGCTCAATAGGTCCACACAAAACCTGCTCAAATCTGCTCAACAGGTCCACATAGAACTTGCTCAAATCTGCTCAATAGGTCCACATAGAACTTGCTCAAATCTGCTCAATAGGTCCACACAGAACCTGCTCAAATATGCTCAACAAGTCCACACATAACCTATCCAAATATGCTCAATAAGTCCTCTCTATGACTTGCTCAAATCATCTCAATAAGTCCTCTCTGGGACTTGCTCAAATCTGCTCAATAAGTCCTCTCTAGGACTTGCTCAAATATGCATAGTAAGTTTTCACTTAAGCTTAACTCAAATCAGTCCACAAGCCTTCTCAAAGACTTGTCTCAAATCACATAGAATCATAAAGAGAATTGTTAGAGACTCAATATGTTCTAAGCTCAATGTTCAATCAATATCTCAATTCAATCTCATATAAGCATAAAAATAATTGTTAGAGACTCAATATGTTCTATACTTAAATCCCAATCTCAACTCAAATCAATCTCATAGAAGCATAAAGAGATTTTTTAGAGACTCTATATGTTCTATACTCAAATCCCAATCTCAACTCAATAGAAGCATAAAGAGAATTGTTAGAGACTCAATATGTTCTATTCTTAAATCTCAATCTCAACTCAAATCAAAATATGAAATAGTTTGTTTCTAGGAACTTGAACAACCACATGCATCCACTTGACTAGGTTTGAATCAACTCAACTCAACCAATCACCTCAAGGAACAATCCTTTCTCACAAACCCTAGTCCAAGCATGTATTTAACCAACTAAAAATATTTCCAACAATGCTCAATCACAAATCTCATATAACAATTATACTCATGTTGTTTTCTAACTCAAGTTCAAGTTCATTTCACAATCAATGGGATTCAACAACAATGCTTCTAAAATAAGGTTTAATTACAACTCACAAACTAGAAAACCTTGAAGCATTAAACCAACAACTCTCAAAAATGGAAACCACAATCAATCCTTTTCTCTCCAAAGATATTTCAAAAATCAACCACCATAAATAATCAATAGGAGAATGTGCCCATACCTGTTTGATGCCAAGGAGTTGTCCACAAAATTTGCCACACTTAAACACCACTTTCCTTTCCAATCTCAATAAGGGTTAGTGGACTTCAAATAATCACAATATAAAGCATAACTCAATTTACACCCTTTTTACTCCAACTAAATAAACACATCCACCAAAGTCCCTTTTTAATAAAACCCTTATCAAAATAACAATCAATAAGCCTTTCAAAAATACTTTAAAACAACTCCTTATTTCTCCTAAATTCAATTCTTAATAACCATCAAATAAATCATTAAACCCCTCAAGTTTTGCAATAATCAATACAACCCAAATAACAAAGCTTAATTAAAACATTAATTTCCACTAACCACCTTATAACTCCAACCTTAGGGCTAAATAAATTTAAATGAATGAAAAACATAATTACTTCCTCAAGGGGATTCAAACCCCTGACTTGCCCACACTATGAGCGTGTTAGCCATGGCTAATATTCCACACAAGCTAGCCACTCGTTGGAAAGGGAAAGGCACAACGTGCCTTATGCCCGTCTCCACCTTCCACAAAACCAAAGGCGTCGAAGCGCTTCTCTCATGCTTTCCAAAAAAAGTAGTCAAGGGGATTCGATCCTTGACATTTTTGTCTACCCCGTGCCTTAGCCAAGGCCCACTTGCCAATGCACCACACTACCCATGATGTTTGTTTCTCCGAACACAGTCTGTCTTATTCGCTGCTTCACTTCTCAAGAAATTCGCACAAGCCCATAAACGATTCGATAGCCAACGATTTGATTGCACAAGCAAGGATAAAATAATAATCAATTTAAGCCCCTTTATATAGTCCTTTAATAATATCGAAGACGTCAGCGAAAATATGAATTTTTATTTGCTTGATGACGTCGGCAGGAATCTTGCGTATTTAGTTTTAAATTTGAATTCAAATTTTAAATAATTAAAATTTAAACCAAATATTAAAACTTAAATATCTCCATCATCGGGGCACATTTTTCGATGAAACGAAATCCAACTTGGGTTTTAAGAAAAGCCTAGATCAAATATGCTATCCATGGTTTTAAATAAAACATTTTATTTTTCCTGTCTTGGTTTTCACAAAAACCCTTCATAGATCCTTTTGACATTAAATGATCTTTTGACATCAATGACAAAATATTAGCTTAGGGACTCAAAATTTCCAACAGTATTCAAGATTCAAGGAATCAAAATGGATTAGAGATATACTTGATTCAAGGAATGATAATATGAAAAGTAAAAGAGAAGAATCAATATGGCTTAGAAAGTTTTTTAGAAAATCACAAACTGATAGTTTGGCAAGAGTCGATTTTGTAAAAACATATTCTAATAATATGATAGAAGAGATTGATGACAATCATATTAATGGAAATATGGAGAATAAATTCAAAAACCAGTTTCAAAATGTAACAAAGAATATTTGTCAAAAATATGTCTTGTAGATTTATGAAAGAATATATAATAGCTTCAGTTGAACACAAGTGGTTTTACAATTTTATCAAGGAAATGGATGAACTTAAAATTTCAAATACAAGTAACAAAGAAGTAGAGATAACTTCACGATGTACTTACTGCAATAAGACTGGTCATGAGAAAACAAATTGTTAACAATTCCATCCATGTAAATATTGTGGAGGAAAATCTCACTCATATTTTTTTGCTACTACAAAGACAGGTATTATAAAAGATTTGAAGAGATATTAATATTTAGACTAGATTGTCTCTTTCAAGTTCTTATTTCTAAAGCATCTACTAACAATGAGTTCAAGTTTAAAGTTTCCAAAGAACAAGAAGAAAGGTCATCCAAAGAGCCAAAGGAAAGAAAATGGATTAATTCTTATCCACTCATGACTTGTAAGATAATGAGATCTCTTGTTCATCAAGGCTACTTGAAAAATTTCAAGGATGAAGATTATATCAAATACTTTGAAACACAAAAAAGTAGCGAAATTAAGAGAATGTGAAAAGACAACAAAATTTCTAGGAACAAGGTGAAGACTGAATCAAAAGAATAATAGGAACCTGATCAAGTTGAAGAACACATGAAAGACTAAGATCCATATTGAAGACTAAAGGTCTTAAATAACCAAATAATATAATACAAGGGGTGTTTGAATATATTACATTATTTGGTACATGCTAATGTACTATCTTGGGTACATTAGAGTAGGAGTGTGTCTTAGATTAGGGTGTGAGTATTTACTTTATGCAATGTAATAAATGCACAAGTATTATTAGAATGCGCAAAGTATTCAATAATGTAAATGTGCATAATGGTCCATGTGCACGAGTCCATATAATAGGAAGGTGAAAATTCATAGGTCAATGGAAGGTCAAGAGTCACATCTCATTATATATTGAACTTTGCGTGAGCATATGAAGGGACACAATATAGAGGACTAGTAGAGAATAAGGTAGAGATACAATGTGGAGCATGTATGAAGTATGGAGAGTTTGAGATCTCCGTTCTATATCAAAATACTATTTTCGTGAGATTTTTTTAATGGTAGTTTTTTGAGTTATTGTAGAAGTCTTTCGTGAGTTTTATATGCTTTAAATATTGCCATTATCTTATATTTGATATAGCATGATTATTCTAGATCTCGTGGTTGTTTATCATTAAGTATTTAGTATCAAAAGCTAACATACTATGGAGATAATGCTCCATAAACAAGTATCACAAGGATCACGATCATTACTATTATATACAAAGTTGTAACAGAAAGAGAAGCAATAAAACTTGTATACATTTTGAGAAATTAATATTGTAAGTTATATTTCATGCATAGTACATGAATGATTAAAGCTATTTACATTCATATTTCTACATATTATTGAATGTTATTTGATTTATTATAAGCCTTGTTATACATATTAATTTGCTCATATTATTATACTCATATCATTATCTTGATATTATTATATTATGGCTAACTTGTGATATTTTATGGTAGTATCAAGGCTTTAAAAGCCATCATTTGAAAAGGTCTATGCATTTGATTCCATTGATTGAGTGAATTATATCTACAAAATTTGGTGATATGTCCTTTGTTACATATATGAAAATATCTTCTTTTCCATTTTGGTATATGATGATGAGGTAGCAAAGTTTCTTGTGTTATTTGATGATATTTTTGCTAAAATGAAAGCATTGTTTGTCATTTCATCTCTTGGTTTTCTATTTCATATTCCTAAAGAATATTAACCAATTCATCAAATGGCACATTCTGTTTGACACTAGGAGATATGTGACCAAGGTTTTAAATGTTTTTGAAAGTGCTCTAAGTGTAACTTAGATAATAAACTTATCTTCTATGCTTTCACTATATTGAACTTTTAGTGAATATAGTTGTGATTGCAAGTGTAAAATCATGGATCCATTCTTTCCCTCAAATATGGTGTATAGTTTATCCCAAGTATTTTTTGAAGTTTTGACATCACTTATACGTGTTTGTATTTCATTTGATATCCCAAATATTATTAGTATTAGTGATATTGCATCTTCATATTTTTATCTCTCTATCCTGACATCTTTTGGAATGGTCTTATCTCTAGTTACTATTTCCCAAAGATTTTCAACAATAAGTATTGCCTTCTTCTTATTTTCCAAGGGGTGAAATTTGGTCCTTTTAGTAATTGAGATTCTAAGAAGTTTTTTGTATTTGCCATGATATTTTAGAAATCATTTCTCACAAGTAAAATCACCTTATTTTTTCTCATTCTTTTGTAATTTTCCTAGAGGAGGGGAAGTTTGAAAAAAATATTTTAATTATAAAGTAAAAAGCCTTTTAGCTCCCTAATTATTTTCCTTTCAATATTTCAATAAACTTTAAAAGTTGAGATAGAAGTATTGCATACCTTATGAAGCTTGCTCAATAATCTATCCTTATCTTTACCATCAATGTCTTTGTCTTGAAAATGATTCTTCAACAATGTACCTTTAAAATATTTCTTTCATAATATCTTTTGCAAAATAAATGAACTTAAATGAATGTAAGCCAAATTTTCCTTTTTCAATTTGTCCCTTTCTTTGTTTTCGCCTTGACATTTTATTACAATTATTTCTTGTTATCAAATCACCTTCAATTTATTTTACTAAGGCGTCAAATTAAAAATTATTCTTTTAATCAAATATTCATCATCTTAAATATTTCTCTTCAAAAAAATTCCTTTCTAATTATCTTATTTCCAAATATTAAAATTTTCTCTCTCCTTCAATATTTTTCTTTCTTGATCTACCTTTTATTAATTTTTCTTTCAATAGTTTGTATTCTTCCTTTTTAATTTCTTTGAAAAAAATAAAATTTTCTTTCAAAAATAAATCCTTTTATCTTCAAATATTCCCTTTTAATTTTTAAAATTTCCTTTCATATAGAAAATCTCTTTCTCATAATTTTTTTCTTTCTTTCCCAAATAGTTTCTTATAAATATTCCTTCAACAACAATAATCTCTTCATTTTTAAATATTTAACTGCTTTCAAATGTTTGCCAAAAATAACTCAAGGTTTAATTTTTGTACCTTTGAATATAACAACTTTATGTCCAAGCTCAATGATAATTATTTCAATGCGCAATTCTTCAAATTTTTCCATGTTAAGTCAATTGTTCCATCATTTAATCCAATTTTATTACTTCTGTGTTCAGTCAATTTTTCTAGCATTCAATCTAACAACCTCATATGCATTTAATTTTTATTATAACATCTCATCATTATATGTCTGCTTCTAGTTGCTTGCCTTAGCGCTTCAATAACACTTCCAATAAATGTTATTTTTCCTAGCCATTTGTAATACCTCCTTATTGGAGAAGTCTTTATTGTTTATCTCCTATAGAATCTTTTCTCATACTTAGTAGCTTCTCTCCACTCTTTCTAGTGTAGAATCATCTCCTTCTCCTTCATTTCTTGTCTACACTTCACACTTTGCAAAATCATCTCCTCTATGTGTTCCTTCCATCTTCTTTTCTCTATTTGTCTCCTTCCTATGATTTTTATCTTCGTGGACTTATTCCTATTGTGTCCTCATTATTTCTTCATTTACTTCTCTTAGCCTATGGATGGTTTTGTAGCTCATCACCATGTATTTTTTCTTCTCTTCAATCGTGGCTCTCCCTAACATTGCTCTTGTATTCTCTTCATCATAGCTCTTATCTTATCTTCACTGTAGATCTAATACCACTATTAACAGTTATGCAATTTTCCATAAATACTTTGAACTTAAAGACAAATATTACTCATAGAATAATGGAACACAATCTCACATATAATCAATCCATCATTACATAGTCAATTAACTCACTTTATTTACATACACAACAATCTTATCAAGTATTATAGTACAAAGATATACATTTCTTGTTGCATCTTACATCCTCATATGCTATCCTCATTAATAGCCTTTACAAAGACTCTTGGCATTTCAACTTCAACTAACTCTTCATCTCCTCAAACTCATGGGAGATGACTTTTCATATTATTCATAGGAGACATATTTATTGACTCCACAATAATGATAAACATCTCATGATTACTAAGTGATATATTTATAAGACTCCTAGACTCCAACTATTTACAAAATTTTATAATGTACTTGCAATGTATTTTCAAAGTACCAAATAATGTAATAAATATCCAATAGAATTAATAAGTCATATTATAAAAATAATTTTTATTAGGTTATCGTTATTACACCAAAGTTTCTACATGGGGAAATCTAGCAAAGGTGACCAAATCAAGCTCTAAAACGAGAAAAGTGAGGCTAAAATGCTATTTGATAAAAATTAGCAACAACTTAAGGAGATTTCTAATCCAATAAAATAAAATTAAAACATCTAAAAGAAATAAATAGATTTTAACAATAATGACAAAGAAAGCTTTTAAATCACAACAATACTATATGTAACTAGGTAGCCTTTCTTGTGAGAGTTTAACATAAGTAGAATGTATCTATATGAAGTAAAAGAAATGTAAAGTAAATTTGTAATCCATTCAGAGTTTTATAACTCAAATCCAATAAGCATGGAGAAAATACAAAAGAAATATTATATTTCTACTAAGCATACTTGCACCATGACAAGCATCCCAAATTTAATTTTGTAAATTTTAAGCAACATACTAAAGGCATTGAACTCAAGTTGTTAAAAATAATGGTCTATGAAGGAAATGATCTTAGTAAGAATGAGCAATGAAAAAGAGACCCCATAGTAGTTGTAGTAAGATATAAATATATAGGCCTTTGTTATCTTATAGGGGAAATGGGGAGGAGATCTAAAAGAGTGAAGGAATACCTTCAAAAGAAGAGCAAATACCAATTCCATTATATCAAAGCATTCTTAAGGGATAATAGTATGAAGAAAGAAGCAAAGAAAATGTAAAATATCTTCAAATAAATATGAATATTATAAAGAATCTAAAAGAGGATTCAAAGATAACAAGTTATTATTATATCAAAATACACAAAAAGTAGTCACACCATAAAATACATCAACTAAAAATACCAAATATATATAAGAGAGCAGACTTCTAAGGAAAATGAGTTAGAATATCCTAATGCGAGATTCAATAATAAAGAAGAGCAAAAAGGTATATAGATACAAGAAAAGCAATATGCATAAACCTTTTAAATTTTTATATTTTGTGATCATTGTGAAAGAGATCATATATCTCAATATTTTTAAGCCTCCATTCATACAAGCATTGTGGAGAGTAGAACCATAATTCTAGCATGTATGAGAAAGCATTTGATTGCCAAGTGCAAAAATAATATCTCTAAAAACAAAGCTAAAGTTGGAGGGAATGGCCATGGTACTAATGAAAAGTCATCAAGAATTAGTTATGGTCTAATTATTGTATATGTTTAGACATTTTTATTTGCAACACACCAACCCTGATGATAAATACCTTATCTTTAATGAGTCTAGGATCAAAAATACATTATTTAATAATTTGAAATGGAAATTATGTCTATCCCTAAATTTAAAGATTTGGGATGACCTCTTTATGATTTTGAAGCAAAAATTGACTAATTTGTGGATGTTAAATCCTAAATAATGGAATAAGAATTGAGAAGACTATATTTAGGAAACCCTTACTAATTTCAAAGCACCAACTCATTCTTGGATAAAATCATGAAAATAAAACTATTTCAAAGGAAAATAGCTCATGCAATTGAAGAAGATGCCCAAAATAGAGTCTAAATAGAAGATCCATTACCAAGTAGGATTTTAAAGTTAATCAACATGTGAATTGCATCTAGAACAGGACATTTTTTATGGATATAATTGTAGTTAGACTTTTAGGCTAATTTTAGATATTTTAATTTTTATACATAAGTGCTAGGAGACATTGTAAGCAATCCTTTTTATGATCCTTGAATATAAGCTCCCATATTTTTTTTTCAATAGATGAAACTAGCATAATATTAAATAAAATTTATGATTGTGTGTGGTTGATCCTTATCTTCTTATGTAATATTCTTACATTTTAGAATATAAATTTTGGTTTAGATTTTTAACCCGTTTTGTTCTTCTTAGTCCTTTCATGAAGTTATGTGTTTTAATTTCATTGTTGGATATTTAATTGACTCAAAATATAAATAAATATAATGAATGTTTCTATGATCATTTATCACATTAAAAAGCAAAATCCTTTAAATAATATTTATTATAGATTTTTCTAAATTTTTTCCTTTAGTAAAAAATTATCAAGAAGTTGTCCCTATCTAAAGTTTGATTCAATGAATGCTTGATATTTCAATTATACTATGGTCTAGGTCAACATATAGCCTAAAGTGGATGAACAATATGAGATTCAGGATCACCTAATAGGATACTTTAGTAGATCTATATCCAAATACAAGTTCATGAAAATTATAAGTCAACTCCACCGGTCAATCCAAAGATCTATGCTACTATAGTCTAAGACAAGGGTCCAATGAGTTTTAATGAGCTTTTATCTCTAACCAAAAGAAAGAAATCATTAGTAGATTCATATTTCTCAACTTAGAATACTATATCATCCATTATGAGAAGGAAAATCAAATCTATTGGACCCTCATAGGCTCAAGATGGCCCAACAACTTCTAGTACTTGTACAAGCCAACTATTTATAATGGAATGATCAAAGGACCATTGAACTTGGAAATATACAATCAAAGTCTAATCACAATAATGAAGGCTCTTTCAACAAGTAGAAAGTTAAGAAAAAATATGAACATCTATAGGACTTGAATACTTTTAATGTGATCCATAATATCCAAATAAAGATATCATTGTTTAGTTGATCACTTTTACTTTGTGAGAGAAATCTATAATGATGAGGGCATCCAGCAAATAAATGTTTATTAAATTAAATGTTTATGAATAATAACTGGCAAATTGTTTGAGTAACTATTGAATCTTGCATATAAAGAAGAGAAGAGGAAATGGATGGTGTATTGAGAAAACCAAAAGAGAGGAGAATTTGAAGACATAGCCTTGGGTTGAGAAAAATAAGAAAAGAGAGAAACAACATAGAAATAGAGAAGGAATGCATAGGGAGGTGCATGAGAGATATGCAAAATTAACCAAAGTGTATTTTATTCTTTTGTAAATTAGTCGTTCAGGTAGACAAAAATCCAATAACTCCTTTCAAATCCATTTTGTATGATGTATGAAGGAAGAATACATCACATTATTAACTTTGTATTTGCATAACCTTGTGTGTTGAAGTATAGGTTACAAACTGAAGTTGCATGAGAAGTAAATATTATAGTGGTTATTCTAGATATAGTGTAAAGAACCAAAGTTGAGTATCACAAACACATTTTTTTTACCATCATCTCACGATGGACATGTGATTACCGTTCAAATAAGAAACACAAGTGACAAGTTGCCACTTTAGAGAAATATATCGTTTAAGCGGGTTACTAATTATCGTGCAATTGGAGTATACCATTCAATAAGAAAGCTATTATTGTATGAATGTCATTCAATAGGGAATGAGTTTGTCCTTCCAATAAGAAAGTATTACCATCCAAAAAAATTGCCTTACAAATTACCTATAATACAATTGAATGTTACTATTCAAGATGGTCCAATGTTCAAGTAAAATAGTCATTCAAAGAGAAGATATTCTAGTGAATTGCAAGCACTGTCCAAGCAAGCCACCATTCGAAAAAGAGTACCAATCAACTTAGGATTGTCCTACCATTCAAATTAATTATCAAGAAGTTTCTTTTTCTAAGGGAGGTAGTACTTTAATAAACCTCCTCCTTTGTGACTACATCATTTGGTATCAGAGCAAGATTTTGCGATACTATTAGAGGAAAGATGTCATAATGAGAAATAGAAAGACCATATGGTGTTGGACCTTGACTAACATATATAGCTAAAATATGAAGAGGAATCACCATCAGGATAGGTGTAATTAAGATTGCCCAAAGGAGAGACATTTATCTTGAGAAAATTAGTGATAATGAAAAAGAGGAAACTGGTCACACAAAATTTCGAGATGAAGAACAAGGAGAAGAACTAGAGCAATAGTTGATTCAAGTGATCTCAAATATAAGAAGAAAACCAAAGATGAATATTCCTAATTTTAATGGAAGTTTAAACCCAAAAGAGTTAATAGATTGGATAACCAACATGGATAGATTCTTTGACTATGAATCTATGGAGGATCATGAAGTAGGGGAAAAATGGTGCACTGAATGAATCTAAACAACATGCATCTATCTCAAATTATGGACAAGCGCCAAAATGGAAGCATTCAAGTAAACATGGAAAAGTGACCAAAATGCAAGAAATGAAGCAAAGTAAAGTTTCTTTCTATTATCTTGATGGGTCAAAGCCATGGTTACATAGATGTACCCTTGAGGGCTCTATATTGATACAATTGTTACAAATTGGTGCCCAAGGATCAAATCCTCAAAGTAACTCGCGTGCACTTCCAATGTTCTTCCTCATACCCACAATCGAAGTGGGTGGGCCTACGATGTCGTCGCTTTGTTCTCTAATATTGTGCTCCTTCCTTGTATGCTTTATAACCTGCACCTACACACAAGAAAACCAGCATCATTAAATAGCAAGTGCGTATAATGAAAATATGCAAACCCCATAGGCATTGAAAGACTAGAAAACGTGAATATGCAAGACGCCTATCTAAAACAACTCCAAATAACTCAAAATAACAGAGGTATGTAAAATATATAGTTTTGGAAGATTTCACCAAAAATAAAATAGAAATTGTATCCAATTATGTGGCATTTTTGTAGTGCACTTTTCCAACCTACAAAACCCAAAACAAGTAATTTTTAGCCCTAAACATATCCAAAATGCATAAAAATTGGATAGTATGAATAAAACATGATTTTAAGAGAATCCATATGATCATAGTTGCAAAATCAGGCACATATCCTTGTGCATCTTTAGATGGTCCCTGAAAGCCTGCAAAAACTTAAAATTACGATATCTCGCTCAATATAGCTCCAAAATGCATACAATTTGGAAAACATGTTCATATACTAATCTAGAATATGAATAAAAAAGAATAGTAAATAAATCATACATAGATCTGTCCTCATCCCTTGCAGGGACTATGGGGACTGTCATAGAATGGGGACAGTCCTGGGGTGGAACGACCACCAATTTTGCACTTATTTTGTTACCAATTCCTCTGTGAATTGGTTAGGAACCTCCTCAATGGTTTTGTCATCAAATTTGGTGGTGAAATTCACTTAGATGATCCATTTTTGTAAACAAATTGTGCCTCCCAAATCACTCGCAAACCTCCTTTGCTAGGTAGATATTATGAGGGAAAAAGGCACAAAGGGATGAGGGGAAATCTTGGTAGCACTTCGTTGCTATGTATAAAAACTCCTCTCTATCCCTTGGGTGGAAAATAGATCCACTTTATATCCAAAGGACGCCTTTGGTTAAAAGGCATGAGAGGGCATGCAGGGCAAGAGGCGTCATTTGGCCAAAGTGTGGCATGCATTGGAGGGGGAAGAGAATCTCCTATTTTGACCTTCATCCTGTAGTATATCAGAAGGATTTTGTATCCTATGAATTGCATGCTTGAATAGGTGGGGCAAATGGCAGTTTTTAGGTGCCATTTTTTTGAATTTGAATTTTTAGGAGTCAAACCTTGTGGCCATCCCACCCCCGAATGACCAGTTTGCCACCATCCCTGGGTGGGACAACCACAAACTATGATCATTCCAGGGCGGGATGGTCATACCTATGTGGCCCAAAAGCTCTCAAAAGTGGAGTAGAACCTTCCAAGAGTGGTTAGGACCACTGTAAAACCTCTGAGAGTTACCCAAGGGGGTCAAATAATATCAATTAGACCTCATCCTGGTCACCTAATTGGATTGACCAAATTTTAGTGTCTATAGATACCTCTTTTTGAGATGCATTGTGTGCAACACATTGCTGAGAAAAAATAGATGACTAAAATATTGAATGATTAGGGTTATTCAATAACCTAACCAAAATTAGATGCCCCAATTGTGGAAAGAGAATGCATTCTTGAATCCTTGCTTCTGACGAGCTAAGGAAATTGCTCTAAGTACAACCTTCCATTTCATATTGACTTGACCTTGGACACTATTCATTTCATAAGGATGAAGGGCTTATTATCCTTCATGCTTCATAATGTCAAGAATTTTTTTAATTAATATTTATGTTTTTTTGCTACCTCAAGTAGAAGCATGATTGCCTTTGTCAAATATTCGTTGAACGAACGCAATTTGCATGATTGAGTGTTTGATTGTTGATTTTTATTATGAATGTGTTAATTATGATTACCCCCTCAAGCGATGAGTCAATGGGGGAATGACAAGTGATAAAAGCAATGAGTCGCTTGATCCAGATGACTTGGATAGGATTTCCTTCAATTTTACCCATTGAAAAATGGAGCATTTTGAGAGGATTTTGATGATTTTGTTGATGTTGTATGGAAGAGAGGAGCTAAAACATTCATTCCCATGGGATGGTCCAGCCACAATGACCTTATTAGGGTGTGAAGTGACAACTTTTCCACTTCTCCATGAGCAATTTAGATTCATTTTTATCCCTAGTGAAATTTGACCAAATTTGAGCTGTTTTTGGTGGGTTTGGACCCCTTTTGCTACTTTTTGTATTGTTTTTTAAATTTTAATTGTTCAATTGTTTTTAAATTTTTGATTTTTTATGAGATTTCATACAATAATACCTCATCAATGCTATATGTCCCAATCATGGAAAGGACACGCATCATAGAATCATTACCTTCGACAAGTTAATGCACTTGATTTTGGTAATCTTTGGGATATTGGCAAACAAGCTTAAGTTTAATCCTAGCCTTGGTAGCAATTAAGAGATAAGCTTAAGATAAGCTTAAGTCAAATCCTAGCCTTGATGGTGATTAGGTGATATGGAATAAAATGAAGCTGAATATTATTAAAAAAACATAGGACTTAAATAAGCCCAAAAGGAAAACCGTAATCCTGGAAATCATGAACTGCTCCAAGGATTTACGTACACAAATCCGGAAAGGCTAAAGATGTAAGCCCTACAATGCCGAAAACAAAAACACCTAGACCTAGACCATTCAACGGAGGAAACAAACAACTCACGTTGATTATTTTGCATACTAAGTCCTAATTACAATATCCTAGGTCTAAAAATAATTAGCCCCTAGGTCTAAGATTCCTCATCATTCGTCCCAACAAAAGAAGCATTGGACTCCAATGCTTTTAACAAAGAGGGAAAATCTCGGGACAGAATGTGAGCAGAAATCCAGCGAGCCTGATGTGGAAATTGGCCTCGGCGGGCCACAAGATATGAAGTAGAAACACCTTGGCGTGTTTGTCGGGTCTTCGTATCAAAGACTGTATCGGCGTCAAGCGGAAGCTGAGCATCGGGAACCACATCAACTGGATGTATGATGGCTGGAGCTGTTTCCAACGTGGAATCATAGTATGGTTTGAGAAGATCAACATTGACAACATCGTGAATGCCAAGATGAGTTGGAAGGTCCAAGCGAAAGGCATTCTCAGAGATTTTTTGAAGAATAGTATAAGGCCCATAACGAAGAGGCTTGATTTTGCTATGTGCCTTATCTGCAAATCGTCGTTTGTCAAGATGAAACCATACTTTGTCACCAACTTGAAAGGAATGAGGAGTGCGGTGCTTGTCCATCTGTTGTTTCTACTTTTGCTGAGTCTTCTGAAGAATTTGAACCACTTTGGCTTGAAGACTCTGCAAATGCTGCACAAAAGAGTTGGCCTTGTCTTGTTCCTTCTGAATGTGCATTGTGGCTGAAGAAGGCAAAGACAAAGGTAACTCATAAGGAGCAAGTGGTTGAAAACCAAAACACACTTCAAATGGAGAGTGCCCTGTAGAACTGTGGACGACCCTGTTGTAGGCGTGCTCAATGTGAGTGAGGCTTAAGTCCCACTTGGCTGGAGTGGAATGATGGTAAATCCTCAAACTCTGCACTAGAGTACGATTAACTACCTCTGTCTGCCCATCGGATTGAGGATGATAAGCGGTAGAGAAGTTAAGAGATACTCCCAAAATCTTCCAAAGTGATCGCCAAAAGTGACCCACAAAGCGTGAGTCACGATCGGAGACAATGCTTGGTAGGAAGACCAAAAGAACGCCATACCACCTCAAAGAAGAGTTGGGCAAGATCCTGTGCGGTACTTGTCTTGCGACAAGGAATGAATTTGGCCATTTTGTTGAATCTGTCCACCACAACAAAGACACAATCATGCTTGCGTACTGTCATTGGAAAACCGCTCAAGAGATCCATGGAAATGCTTTCCCACGGACGAGAAGGAATGGGCAAAGGCATGCTCATTCCCAATGTCCTATTGGCTGATTTGGAGCGATTACATACTGCACATTGTCGCAAGAAGCGAAGAACATCTCTTTGCATGTGTGGCCAAAAGAAAAACCGTTGAAGATGATGAAGAGTTTTTTGCCTACCAAAATGTCCCCCATAGAGTGTGGAATGAGCCTCCTTCAGAAGAGACTCCCTGTTCCCATGAGGAACACAAAGTTTGTCCAATTTGTACAACATTCCATCTTGAATATGAAAGTCCTGAAGAGCTCTCAAATTTGAAGAAGAAGGATTGGAAAGTTGGTGGAAAACTTTGCCAAAATCTGGATCCATAGGATATTGTGTAGGCCAAGTTTGGAAGCCAAGATGAGAAGTAGTGACAATTGTCAAAACAAGAGTAGAAGGAGGACGACTCAAACAATCAGCCACTGCATTGTTTCGTCCTTTCTTGTACTTGATTACCAAATGGAATTGTTGCAAGTACGATGCCCATTTCATGTGCCTAGCTTCCTCAATTTTTGTTTGAGATTGAAGAAACTTAAGGGGCATGTGATCTGTATGAACAATTGTTTCTTTTCCCAAGAGATAATGCCTCCAATACTTGATTGCTTGAACCAAAGCATAGAACTCCTTATCATATGTAGAATAGTTCTTCTTGGCCTCTGAAAATGTTTTCGAATGATAGGCCATTGGATGGCCATTTTGCATGAGCACAGCTCCAAGTGCAACTTGCGAAGCATCAGTTTCTATCTCAAATGGTTGAGACAAATCGGGAAGAACAAGAAGCTGGTGCAGTACTCAATTTGTGTTTCAATGTGTCAAAGGCTTTTTGTTGATCCTTTGTCCACTGAAACTGAACTTTGATCTTTGTCAAATAGTGTAAAGGTGCGGCAATAGAAGAATATCCTCCAATGAACTTGCGATAGAAATTAGCAAGTCCAAGAAAACTCCTTAACTCCGTGGTGAAGTAGGAGTTGGCCAAGAGAAGATAACTTCAACTTTGGAAGGATCTACTTGCACACCTTTTTCACTAATTACAAACCCAAGATAGGCAATGAATGTTTGCCCAAATGAACACTTAGGAAAATTTGCATACAATTGGTTCTTTCGAAGAGTTTGAAGAACCGTTTCCAAGTGTTCCAAATGATTCTCCCAAGTAGAAGAATATATAAGAATGTCATCCAAATAGATGATTACAAATTGATCTAGACAATCTCTGAATACTTCATTCATCAGCCGCATGAATGTAGCTGGAGCATTTGTAAGGCCAAAGGGCATGACAAGCCACTCAAAGAGCCCCATTTTGGTCTTAAATGTTGTTTTCCAAGTGTCTTCTGCTTGAATTCTCACTTGATGATACCCACTTTTGAGATCAATTTTGGAGAAGAATTTTGCACCTTGCAATTGGTCCAAAAGATCATCAATGCGAGGAAGTGGATAACGATTCTTGATTGTAATCTTATTGAGTGCCCTGAAATCAATGCATAATCTCCATGTGCCATCCTTCTTCAACACAAGCAAGATAGGAGAAGCACAAGGGGAAGTGTTGGGTTTGATGAACCCTTTAGTCAACAATGCTTGAATTTGCTTTTTAATTTCTTCCATTTGCACTATTGATTGTCTATACATTGAAGAATTAGGAAGAGAAGATGCGGGAACAATCTCAATACTATGATTAATCTGTCTTTCGGGAGGAAGACTTGTGGGTTCTTGAAAAACATCAAAAAATGATTGAAGTATTGAATGAACTGAAGAACTCCTGTTATTAGTGTGCTTAGGTGCTTGCTTTTCTTCTTGAATTGGTCTGATGAAGATGAGTGCTAATTCCTTTGCTTGATTTACTGACTTTGCGTGCTTGTCTACAACTCAACATCAAATTATGTGGTGTTTGTTGTGTACTTCTGATTATGAATGCTTTATTGTCTTTGTGCAAAGTGTATGTGTTTTTGTACCCATCATGTATAGACCTCCTATCGTATTGATAGGGTCTTCCAAGCAACAAGCCACAACAATCCATTGGAGTTACATCGCACACAACCGAGTCCACAAAAGAAGGACTGAAAGCAAAATTCACAGTGCAAGTGTGTGTGATGTCGGATGTAATCCCATTGTCCTTCCATCCCAAAGGATAAGGATGAGGATGGGGATTCATCGGTAACTTCAGTTTGTCAACAACGGACCTCGCAATTAGATTTTTCTGCGAGCCGCTATCGATTATACAATCAACCATAAAGGTGTCATTGAGATGGACCGTAGTCACAAACAAATTCTCGCGATCACCTTGTGAAGTATTCATAAGGGTCAATTTGTTTAACCCTGCCAATTCCTTATAAGGCTTACGTTCCCCTGTAGCCTCAATGGGACTTTCTTGTGAGTCCTCATTGGAAGGCTTTACAACTAGGGATTGTTTCTTCACATTTTGCAACTTAAAACACCTCTTTTGAGTATGCCCTGGCTTTTTACAATAATTACAAATCAAAGGTGATTTAGAAGAAGATTTTTGTGAAGAAGAAGAAGGGGAAGATGAAGAAGAGGGAGAAGAAGAAGAAGAAGAAGATTTAGCTCCCTTGGAAGGTTGAGGAGAAGCCTTCTGATTTCCTCCGGACGTAGAAGAGCGAGTCCCACGCGATTGCTCCCTCATTTCCTCCTCAGCAAGAAGGGCTTGATTGAAAGCCATGTCAATGTTTACAATCAACTTGTATTTCATCTTCCTGTAAATGGGCTCCTGCAAACCACTTTTGAATTTGTTAACAAGTTGTGTTGCATTATCCTGTATAGAATTCAAAATCCGCAACTTGCTAAATTGAAAAATATAATCATGAACAGTCATATTGGAGGTTTGTCGAAGACGAAGCCACTTGATCTCAAGCTCAGTGGCATAGTTTGAAGGATAAAAATTATTCTTCAATACTCTTTGCAATTCATCCCACGTGTCAATGGGATTTTGGGTCCGTTGTCGATCAGTGACAAGGACCTTGGCAATGCCAGAAAGTTTCAACTTTGCAAAGTTAACTTCTTGATCCTTTGCGATCTTGATATACGCAAACCAACTGTCCATGTCCAAAATCCAACTGTTGAGGACCTCGGGATCTCGCGAACCAGTGTAAACCGGAACCTCACATTGTTGTTGAACTTCATTGGAAGTAACCTTATCAGCCAAAACGCTGACAAGTTGGGTTACTTGAGCCAACTTGTCGGCTAATTCGGAAGCCATTTGACCCTGAGTGATCGCCAGCAAAAATTGTCACAAAAAGACAAAGTTACAAAATGTGCAAAATAAAATGTGCCCAAATTAATTTGCAAAAATTGCAAATTTACAACATGGAAGGGCAAAAAGAAAATTTGCACAATTTGAAAAAAAGTCAAATTGACTGTCAAAAAAAGAGAAAAGGAATATATGGTTTTTTTTTTCTTTTAATGTTTATGAATGGCAACTTGACCAAAGTCAAAGATTGACTAGACACATTTAGTCAAGAAGCAAGCAAACGACGAATCCGTCAGCATACACTGGACACCAATCCACCACGCGGAGAGCACGACAATGTGGATGAAAGTAAATAGGCAAAGGGTCTATTTTAAAATGCAAGCGCGTCGACCTGCGTGGAATGTGGGATAAAATCGCACAAAGGACCAAACAAAATATTTTTCGGTTATGGCACCCTGCACGAAAGAAAATTAGCCGTCGATGACCTCGACGTCAAAACTCGGCAAATGTGGATCGACGTCCCTGGAGCCCGGCTAATGGGGATCGACCACTCCGCACTTTGCACTCAACAAGATAAAACGTGGTCTGCTAACCTTCCGAGTCGAACTCTGCTGCTCACTTTGCACACAATCTTGCCGCATCGCGCACAGGTTTCTGGCACACGGTGGATGGAAAATGTTTTCCCGTAAACGAAATGACAAGCGACAGAGTTCGAGAGGCTGCCTATGTGTAGCAAAACCGGTGTTTCTAAAGTTCCTCTGTCACTAACAAAGACACATGGATTTTTGTCGCGTGTTCATCCAACGCAGCAGATGTTCGTTCGAAGCAACAAAAATCAGAGGACAGGTCATTTTTAGGTATGTAGGCCGAGACGACAGAGCAAGGTTTTTCTGGTCATTGGCGCCAAACAAATATGGAACGAGCTCTGCTAGTACTGGTACCTCTTGGCAGATCTGGTAGATGCTAGAGACACAGGAACCCTGACAGCGACAGGGTTGGGCTCCTTTTCATCGAACAATGTTGAAAACCAGAGTTACTTTCATGAAAATCACAGCGTTTCGTCTAACGACGTCAAAAATGTTGAATATCGTCACGAAAAGGTCGTCCAAAGGAGCTATGAAACTCGCAAAAACAAAATGCGACACAGGTGGCGTCGGGGAACATAGGCTCATGAACTCCAAACTACAGGAACCGAATGTTTTTTTTTTAAATCAATCCTTCACGTGGTCGCAACCAGAGGCTTCAAAAATTGGCAGGTGTAGCCACGATCTCCGAAGGCATAAAAAATCGAAGGAAGTTGCAGATGAACGCAGCCGCAAATATGAATTGCCCTTCAAATTTTTTTTTTTTTTTAACTTCAAAAGTTGTCGACAATTTTTTTATTGTAGAAAACTTGTCAACAATTTTTGACAACAAAAGAATTTGTCAACAATTTGCTGCAAATTTTGATAGCAAAATTGCATCAATTCCTCCTGAGCTTCAAACAGGAACGCAGGTGGTGGAACACTATCCAAACCACACTATGGAGATCGAAAATAACCCAAAACCTCCAAAAATTCCTACGCTCTGATACCAATGATATGGAAAATATGAAGCTAAATATTATTAAAAAAACATAGGACTTAAATAAGCCCAAAAGGAAAACCGTAATCTTGGAAATGATGAACTGCTCCAAGGATTTACGTACACAAATCCGGAAAGGCTAAAATTGTAAGCCCTATAATGCCGAAAACAAAAACACCTAGACCTAGACCATTCAACGGAGGAAACAAACAACTCACGTTGATTATTTTGCATACTAAGTCCTAATTACAATATCCTAGGTCTAAAAATAATTAGCCCCTAGGTCTAAGATTCCTCATCATTAGGTAATAAGCTTAAATTAAATCCTAGCCTTGATGGCAATTAGGAGATAAGCTTAAATAAAATCCTAGCCTTGATGGCGATTAAGAGATAAGCTTAAATCAAATCCTAGCCTTGATGGTGATTAGGATATAAGCTTAAATCAAATCCTAGACTTGATGGCGATTAGGATATAAGCTTAAATAAAATCCTACCCTTCATGGCAATTAGGAGATAAGCTTAAATCAAATCCTAGCCTTGATGGCGATTAGGAGATAAGCTTAAATCAAATCCCAGCCTTGATGGCGATTAGGAGATAAGATTAAATCAAATCCTAGCCTTGATGGCGATTAGGAGATAATCTTAAATCAAATCCTAGCCTTGATGGCAATTAGGATATAAGCTTAAATCAAATCCTAGCCTTGATGGTGATTAAGAGATAAGCTTACTAGTTTGCTTGAATTTGTTTTTGATATTTTGCTTATTTTTCCCAAGCAAGGAGGGTGTATGATTGTCTTCGGCAATGATTCATGAGACGAACGTAATTAACTTGATTGAGTTATCAATTGTTGATTTGGATTGTATATGTTGTTATTATGGCCAGTGTGCTTAGTGGATGTTGTTGGGGCATTTTGGGGTGACCTAGATGGTCGTAGACCGTCTAGGAGTGTGTTGGGTTGACCAAGCGATATGTAGATACCCTTGGAGTATTTTGGGGTGACCTAGACGGTCATAGACTACCTAGGAGCATTTTGGGGTGACCTAGATGGTCATAGAACACCTAGGGGCATTGTGGGTTGACCAAGCAATATGTAGATACTCTTGGAGCATGTTGGGATGAGTTAGATGGTCATAGACCACCTAGAAGCATTTTGGGTTGACCAAGCAATATGTAGATACCTTTGGAGCGTTTTGGGATGACCTAGATGGTCATAGATCACCTAGGAATATTTTGGGTTTACCAAGTGATATGTAGATACCCTTGGAGAATTTTGGGGTGACCTAGATAGTCATAGATCACCTAGGAGCATTTTAGGATGACCAAGCAATACGTAGATACCCTTGGAGCATTTTAGGGTGACCTAGATGATCATAGACTGCCTGGGAGTATTTTGGGTTGACCAAGCGGTACATAGATACCCTTGGAGCATTTTGGGGTGACCTAGATGATCATAGACCGTCTAGGAGCATTTTGAATTGACCAAGCGATGCGTAGATACCTTTGGAGTATTTTGGGGTGACCTAGATGATCATGGACCATATAGGAGCATTTTGGGTTGACCAAGTGGTATGTAGATACCCTTGGAGCATTTTGGGGTGACCTGGATGGTCATTGACTGCCTAGGAGCATTTTGGTTTGACCAAGTGGTACGTAGATACCCTTGGAGTATTTTGGGGTGAACTAGACGATCATAGACCATCTAGGAGCATTTTGGGTTGACCAAGCGGTACATAGATATCCTTGGAGCATTTTGGGGTGACCTAGATGATCATAGATCACCTAGGAGTATTTTGGGTTGACCAAGCGGTTTGAAGATACCCTTGGAGCATTTTGGGTTGACCAAAGGGTTTATACATACCTTTGGAGCTTTTTGAGGTTGATTGCTTAACTATTTGATTACTTATTAGGGGAGGTATGATACCAATAATGCCCTAGTTGATGTTTAAAAATGTTTGTGTGATTTGCAATTGTACGATTTTGGACCATTAGATGCATTATGTGTTATGATTTATGGATGCACTAATGGATGCAATGCCTATTGATGATGCCAATATGCTATATGTATGCGATGTACTGATGACATGCACTAACTAGATAATAAATGTATGATTAGATTTTGTGATCTAGATGTGTAGATGCTCTACTATGTATGCATATATGGATGCAATAGTGAATGTTAAATGCATGTTTAATTTATTTCAATTTTTTATGCACTTAATTCATGTTGATATGACATGGTAAATGCAATGTATGTAATGCATTATTTACATGATGATGATCTAATGTAAATGAACCTGTATGCTTTAATCACTTAAAACATAAGGAATGCAATGAATATGTGTTTTGAAAAACTGATGGATGACACCACATAATGTATGAAAATCATGAATGAAAATGATAACTCTTATCATAAGAATTAATTATTTAAGAATCCATATGTGAAATGAGATGATTGTGAGATGTGATGAAATGGTTTGTTGCTATTAGGGAATTTTTTAGGTTTTCCATGAGACTTAAACATCCTAGTTGACTAATCAAAAGTTGTATAATGACTATACAAGACTCCTGAAAGATAAAAGCTTTTGTTATGAAGACCAAGATATTCATTATCTCTGTGTGCAAATGAATACATTAGATGAGACATAAGACTACCTCATTGCCAGGCGGTATTCATTCAGTCCATTGCTGTAATGAAGATCACCCTATGTTCATCATGATCCTAAGTTTGGACTTAGTTGGATTAGACCACTAGGTAGTATAGGCTACCAAAAGCTAGCTCATCCACATGCAAACATTGGTTTATACACACGCAAGATGCTAATATGGCAAAAATATTGTCATGTGTATGGATACCGCCATTGCTAGGAAGGCTTGATGCCACCAAACCTGTAATGAGGATCACCTTATGGTTTGTCAAATACTAAGAATTCCAAGGACTCAAGTTCAATACTCCCTTCTTTTATTTTATTTGATTTGGGATACTTGGTCATGCTTAGTGATGAAAATGATTGTTTATTTTGTATTTTGTTTTCTTTGAGCAAGGTATTTGTTTAGTGATGAAAATCACTATTTATTTTGATTTTGATTTTTGCTTTATTGATAGTGGTGAAAACCATTATTTATTTTGAAGAATTGGGTAGGGAAGAGCTTGTCCTTTTGTCAATTCTCAGTATTCTTGAACCATTCGCATAGGGGGATGAGCAAGATAAACTTTTCACTTAAGGTAACCTAAACCACTTCGTAAGTTTCATCTTTCCTTGTGCAAAACTTGGATTTAATGTTTAAAATATGATGGGATTTTGAAATATACAAGGTACTATCAGAACTAGACCTCATATCCAAAAGTGAAGATAGCTTTCTACAAAATCTGATAAGATCACAAGGTATGGCTGGATGACCGAAAAACCCTAGTATATTCCTTCTAGCAACAGGAAGGGGTTGTGTTGAAAAACACAATTACTCATAAGGGTGATGGGTGATTATGATGCGTAGATGCATGATTAAGATACAAACGTGGTGTCATACGTAAGATTATAAACACATCCTATCCTAATGCAAGTGCAATGGATGAACATGCCTAATGCAATGCAAGTAAATGAATGCATATGCAAAATGTAAATGCAAATATTTTTGTGTTTTTAATGTTTTAGATTGTTTTTGAAATTTTATGATTTTTCAATTGTTTTTGAATTTTGAATGTTTTGCAATGTTTTTTAATTTTGAATGTTTTGCAATATTTTTGGATTTTGAATGTTTTGTGAGGGGAAGGCACGATACCTTAGGCACCCCCAGTGTGTGTGCTACTCAACAAAAGTGAGAAAGGTGTGATACCTTTTGAGCTCTCACTATGCTTTATTGGTCGTGATGTGGATGGTGGGGAAGGTATGCTATCTTTGGGACCCCCAATGTGTGTGCTACTCAACGAAAGTGAGAAAGGTGTAATACCTTTAGAATTCTCACTATGCTTCGTTGGTAGTGATGTGGGGAAGGTATGCTACCTTTTGGACCCTCAGGGTGTATTTTGTCCACTACAATATGGTCAGCAATGCCCATGTCCCGATGAGATGATATGGGTAAAGGTGAAACGTTAGCTGAAATCACCGGTTGTGTAGCTCGACTTTGAAATTCTTGACCCTTTGCTACAATACTGATCATTCCCATAGACTCTTGGGGGGATGGGTTGTTATGCACCTGATTAGGTTGGTCAACATGGTTGGTAGGTGTTGTGTTTGCTTTGTGTATGGGCTAGAGGTCTTGGAAGACTCCTATTGGTTGGTTGTTTGGAGCAAGAGGATTACCCATCAGAAGCTCTTACCTCTCGATCATATCATGAACTAAATCTCTAAAGAGATAATAGATCTGGATGTCATTACCTCTTTGTTGATGGTAAACACAATATAGATTTTCCCTATGCATCTTTGATCTACGCTTATTAGGTTTTAATGGATGGATCTCAGGAAGCGTGATTGCTTGCACCTCATACAATTGATTGAAGATTGATGCTAAGGGCTCTAACAAATGAGTATATTATCTTTGCTTTTGTTGCATATGATTTTTATCCAATGGAGGTTGAGCCTGGTGATTAGGCTGCATTGGTAATTACAGTGGTGTGGCCCGGTTTGAGGATTCAGGGATACTCAAAACCACTTGATTGATTGGGACTGCATTTTGTTGCATATTACCAACTTTGATATTCTTGTTTGGTCATTCTCTTTTGTGGATTTGAACATCACCCTCCTTGACCTTGACGTCCTCAATGATTTGGGCTTGTGCTAAGGCCTGCTTGAATGTTTGATATCGTTGTGAAGTGAAATCTGCTTCAAACAACTTATAGGAAACATTCAAATAATTTTTGTTGTGGGTAGGGTGAAAGCTAGTTTTAACATCACATTTCTCCATCTATTACCATACTCCATGATTGGCTCATCCTCAAGTTGATAAAGGCTAGACAAGTCAGTCAAGTTTATCGTTTTCTTAGTGCTAGAGGTAAAACGTCCCAGAAATGCATCGGCCAATTGATCAAAGGTGTTTATGCTATGACGTGGTATATGATTATACCATTCCAAAGCATCCCCATCTAATGTTGTAAGTAATATTCTCAATATCAAAGGTTCATAGTCTTGAAGATGAGAGCACTTAAGGATGAAGCTTGTCACGTGCTCTTTTGCGTCTTCATCATATTTGAAATCTTCAAGTTTAGGCAGCTTGAAATTTGATGGGTATGTCAATGATGACACTGATGGATGTAAAGGCTGATTTCTAAGATTCTTTAGTGTCGGTTTTTGATAAACAGAACTTTGAGCTCATTTTTCAAATGATTTTATCCGATCAACTAGCTCTTTGTATGGCCCTGATGACATGATATGATCATCCCGTTGTCACCCTTGATTAGATGAAGGAGACCGCTTCTGATGTTGATGTGGACAATAAGTATAATCATTAGGTACCTCATCATAACTGGATTCAGGGTAGGCATCTATTTGATCCTGATGTTCCCATTGGGATTCTTCATATGATTCCTCATCATATTGATCTTGGTATTGTTGAGCAGTATGAGGCTTTTGATGATAACCAGGTAATGGCCTTTGATGTTGAACATGATTTTGGTGGGACCGAGGGGGAAGATTTTGAGACTGTATTGGGTGCCTTGCCCATTTTTGCATCCTATAGGTGCTAGGTGTAAGCACCACTTTATGTAATGAGTCTTGTAATTGCTCTTGTTGTATATTTTGTTGTTCTTGTATCTTTCGTTGATACAACCTTTGCAGGTGTGCTTGTTGTGAGTCCACCCATTGTTGATTTAATTGTTGTTGACCCAAATGGAGTTGATCCGTACATTTTTACCATTTAAGCTTTGGTCTAAGTATTTGATGAGTATGATCTTGCTGCTCAATTGCATGAGGTTTGTGTGCCCTCGTATTTGAAATACAGATGGGTTTATCATGTCGTTCCCCCTAGTAGGATCTATTATTTTTTCCATGCTTCCTAAAGGTTACATTGACCTAATACTTTGGTGTATGACTCGTCTCTATATAGTGCGATGATGTAGAGCCATCATGTGGTTGCACCAAGTACTCTTCATGAGGAGTAGGAGGATGACTTGGGTCTTCTTCCTCATCTATGAGGAAAGCTTCATATTCACTTTTGGATGTAAGCTCTGTATACTCAAGCTACACAGAGGCACGATGTGTGTACACTGAGTGTTCTCTATGAGGAGTATGGGGGCGACTTACTCGATCAGATGAGATGGTTTGGTTATCCAAGCTAGGCCATGGTGTACTCTCATGTTCATATTTTGATTGATGTATAAAGCAAGTTGGGATGTGAATCCGCGATATTGACCTACTAGACCCCTCAATGGGCAGATTATTCGCTATATAGAATTCTATCAGGGTATCCAAGTTAGGAATTTTTCCTATAGGACCTATGGGTGCTTCCCTAGTAGGGGTATCTCGAAGGTTTGCCCCCTTGAGGATTGTATTGTTGTTATGATAAAACATGGGATGCCATTCAGGGATGGGAATGTACTATGGGCTTATTTGGAGATATTTGCTAGTTATGGAGCTCAAATATCTCTCTGAATTGGAGGTCTTGTTTTTGACCGCATTTGGACCAAATATTTGTAAAAAGGGGGGTCTATCGACCATTTTTAGAAAAAATTGCCTTCTCAAAAAAATGGTGTAAGTGTTATATATCAAAATGATCAGTGCAACGAGTTGATTACAATGGGCAAGAGCTCCAAAATCTGACTATTGAGTCAAAAATTTGTATTTTTGGAATATTTGGCCAACCGGGGCCCCTGGGGAAATGCCCACTTTTAGGAATTTTTGGGAAATTTTGAAGCATGAAGAGTTAGGACTCAAAAATTTTGTGAGAGGTGCAGAAGGAGCTAACTAAGACAACAAAATAAATTTGGCAATTTTTGGAGTTGTCTAGACCATTTTATGATTGTTTTAGTGTAGTTTTTCCCTATTTTCGGCTTCAAAAATAGAGTAATCATAAAACCAACATAACTTTTTCTTTATAGATCCTCTTTGCACAATTTTTGATCCATTGGATGCAGAATCAAAAAGTAGAAAATAAAATCTAGATAAAAAATAACCTACAAGATACAAACCCTAAATGATAACCTACTCATTAGGTAGGCTACAAGCACTCAAACCATAGAGGTGCATTTCTACTTAGTTCCCTTTCAATTTTTCTTCTTTTCTTTGTTGTTTTTTCGATTATAGAAAAGCAAAACCTATATTCCTACTTTTCAAGCAATCAAGAGAAGTAAGAAAAACCATATTTCAGTAGTTTTGAACAGTAGAAATGAAAATAGAGGGTTTTGGTACTTACCTCAATGGCCTATAAGCCAGCTGTTTTTGGAATTTGGAGCAAAAAAGATCTTGGTTTGTGATTGTTCTGGGGTGGTACAGTGGCCAGTTTTATGGCCATCCCAGGGTGGGGTGGTTGTGTGGTCGTTCTTGGGTGGGACGGTTAGTAGTCCAGAGGTTGTTTCAGGTCAGAACGACTAATTCCTACAACAAAATGAAACCAAAAACAAGGTTAAAATTTTAACCAAATCAATAGGGACAAGGTCCCATCGTGATCACCACTGAATTAGGAAAAAATGGTGCACCGAATGAAGCTAAACAACATGCATCTATCTCAAATGATGGATAAGCACCAAAATGGAAGCATTCAAGTAAACATGGAAAAGTGACCAAAATGCAAGAAATGAAGCAAAGTAAAGTTTCTTTCTATTATCTTGATGGGTCAAAGACCATGGTTACATAGATGTACCCTTGAGAGATCTAGATTGATGCAATTGTTACAAATTGGTGCCCAAAAATCAAATCCTCAAAGTAACTCGCATGCACTTCCAATGTTCTTTCTCGTACTCACAATCGAAGTCGGTGGGCCTACGATGTCGCCGCTTTGTTCTATGATCTTGTGCTCCTTACTTGTATGTTGTATAACCTGCACCTACACACAAGAAAACTAGAATCGTTAAATAGCAAGTGCGTATAATGAAAACATGCAAATCCCACAAGCACTAAAAGACTAGAAAACGTGAATATGCAATATGCCTATATAAAAAAACTCCAAATGACTCGAAATTACAGAGGTATGTAAAATGGATGGTTTTGGGAAGATTTCACCAAAAAAAATAGAAATTGCATTCGATGACATGGCATTTTTGTAGTCCACTTTTCCAACTTACAACACCCAAAATAAGCAATTTTTGGTTCTAAACATATCCAAAATGCATGAAACTTGGAATTTATGCATAAAATATGATTTTAAGAGAACCCATATGATCAAATTTGTAAAATCAGGCACATATCCCTGTGCATTTTCATATGGTCCCCGAAAGCCTGTAAAAACTTAAAAATACGATATCTCACTCAATATAGCTCCAAAATGCATGAAATTTGGACAACATGTTCATATACTAATCTAGAATATGACTAAAAAATAATAGTAAAGAAATCATGCATAGATATATCCTCATCCCTTGTAGGGACGATGGGGACTATCACAAAATGGGGACCATCTTGGATGGGACAACCACCAATTCTGCACTTATTTTGTCACTAATTCCTCTGTGAATTGGTTAGGAACCTCCTCAATGGTGTTGTCATCAAATTTGGTGGTGAAATTCACTCATATGATATCATTTTGTAAAAAAATTACGCCTCCCAAATCACTCGCAAACCTCCTTTGCTAGGTAGATATTTCGAGGGGAAAAGACAAAAAAGGGTGAGGGGAAATCTTGGCAGCACTTTATTGCTCTGTCTCAAAACTCCTCTCTATCTCTTGGATGGAAAATAGATCCACTTTATAGCCAAAGGAAGCATTTGGGTAAAAAGGTATGCGAGGGCATGTAGGGCAAGAGGCACCATTTGGCCAATTGGAGGGGGAAGAGAATCTCCCATTTTGGCCTCCATCCTGTAGTATGTCATAAGGATTCTACGTCCTCTGACCTGCATGCTTGAATAGGCGAGGCAAATAACAGTTTTTGGGTGCTATTTGTTCGAATTATACTTTTTGAGAGTCAAACCTTGTGGTCGTCCCACCCAGAGATGACTAGTTTGCCACTGTCCCTGGGTAGGACGACCACAAAATGTGACTGTCCAAGGGTGGGACGATCATGCCTATGTGGCCCAAAAGCTTCCAAAAGTGGGGTAGAGCCTTCCAAGAGTGATTAGGACCACTGTAAAACCTCTGAGGGTTGCCCAAGGGGGCCAAATAGTGTCAATTAGACCTCGTCTTGGTTGCCTAATTGGATTGACCAGATTTTAGTGTCTACAGATAAAAAACAAATCATATTTGCATGCACACAATTAAAGGGACATGCTTCAATTTGGTGGGATCATCTCAAAATTGAAAGCTAGTGAAAAGGTAAGGATAAAATCCAAACGTGGGAAAAGTTTGTATCTAAGTTTTTACCTATATATTATCAAATTGGATTGTTTAGAAGACTCCAAAACCTCAAGCAAAAAGAGTTGGGGGTGAAAGAATATATGGAGGATTTCTATAAATGGACCATGAGAGTTGGCCATTGAAGATGATGAGGAGAAAGTAGCAAGATATATAAATGGTCTAAGATTGTCTATACAAGATAAAGTTGATATGATTTGAATTAGAACCGTTGAAGGGGCTTATAAGTATGCACTCAAGCCAAAGGAAAAGTTGTTGTGAAGTTAACAAAATAATGCTAGAGGAAGAGGATGATCCTCTTGAGGAAGAGGACAAAACCATAATGAAAGAGGACAACAAAGGTAGGAAGGAGAAAGCAGTACTTAGAATAATAGAGAAAATAAAGACTTCTCAAGAGGAAGAGGTAGACGATTCCTTGAAAATTGTTACAGATGTGGAGAAGCTATCCATTAGGCATTTGAATGCCTAACAGTGCAATAGAGTAGTAGTAAAGGAAGCTAGAAATCATATTACACAAGCAAACAAAGAAGGTATTGCTTCATTGAAACACATGAAGAAAGCAAAACAAGAAAAATCCCTTATGATAAAAAGGGTATTGTTAAAACCACCAAAGGTGGTGTATAAACCTGAACAAAAGAGCCTGTTCAGGACAATTAGTAAATCATGAGATAAATATTACAAGGTAATTGTGGATAGTAGAAGCACAAACAATTTAATGTCAACAAAGATGATAAAGAAAGAAACTGGATTTGAAGAGAATTAAACAAATGAGCTCAAAATTTTATTTTAAAAAACAAAAATAAAAAAGTTAAAGAAAAATTATATGAGTATCAAAAGATAAAAATTTATAAAACAAAATCTTAAAAAAAATTGTTTGAAAAAATTAGAATAAAGAAATTAAAAAAATTTATTAACAAAGACGAATATTAAAATATATATATATATATATATATATATATATATATATTTTATTTTTTGACATTAATTACTTATAGACTGTTAAAGAAAAACCTCAGCCATAAGTTTTTTCTTATCATTCAAATATCTGGGTGATATTTAGAAATATAGAAGGCACAGCCCTTAAGCACCAATTAGAGGACAACCTTAAGTATACCATAGCCATCTCCCTTTACATAATTCCAGGCCTAGGCCTGCTTCCAGCTATATTCAGCTCTCTGTTGCAAATTAAATTTTCCAACCAAGGGTTTATTAGTCATGGCTAATCTTCTCTTGCAATGGATGACAGGAATTATAACTTGAAAGAAATCCTCCTCCGCATCACATTCATTCTTGCAATCGAAATGTGAATTCACAGATATTAACAGAGGTAGAAATAAATGTCCATAATACCACGTACTTCGCTTTTGAGGACGACTATGACGATGATCCTTTATTGCGATAGTGGTCATCCAACCCATTGCTCACATTTTTCCAGTCATACAATCTCAGCCATTGCCCACCAAAAAAACAAATTCAATTTCAATCTCACTTCGAGGTCACTCTGTCGGGAGGGGAGGTTGAAAGAGGCCATACACAGTCTGCTTACTACAAATACAAATACACACAACCCTCCTCCTCTTGTAGACTCTTCTACGTGTCTTCAACTGTTGGAATCTTGCATCGCTAATAAAGCCCTTGAGGAGGGTAAGCAGCTCCATTCTTACATCAATGCTATAAGATTTACAGTGACCCATTCCAAATATATTTTTCTACAAAGCAAATTGCTACACATGTATGTCAACTGCGGAAGTTTGGTGGACGCTTGCTATGTTTTTGACTGCATGACGGAAAGAAATCCCTTCTCTTGGAATATGATTATTTCAGCTTATCAAAGGCATGGATTTTCTCGTGACGCACTGACACTCTTTCACCAAATGCAACAAGGAGGAGCAGATTGCCAACCAAATCAATTCACCTTTCCCAGCATCGTCCACTCCTGTGCCGACCTTGGAGATTTGAAACAGGGTTTATACATCCATCAAAGACTGTTTAAAAGCGGATTTTTGTCAGATGACGTGGTTGTGAATGCCCTGGTAGACATGTATGGAAAATGTGGTAGAATACACAAGGCCCGCGAATTGTTTGACAAAATGTCTCAATGAAGTACAGTTTTATGGACTGCGATGATTGTGGGATACGCAGAAAGTGGGCTTCTTGAAAATGCACGCCAATTGTTTGATCAAATGCCTTTTCAAGATTTAGTTTCGTGGAATGCAATGATTACTGGATATGCCCAAAATGGGTTTGTTGACAAAGCCCGAGAGTTGTTTGACAGACTGCCTCTTCGAGATGCAGTCTCATGGACTGCGATGATGATGGGATTTGCACAAAACGGGCTTCTTGAAAAAGCCAGCGAAGTGTTTGAGAAAATGCCTCAACGAGGTGCTGTCTCGTGCAATGCAATGATCGCAGGATATGCACGAAACGGTCTTCTTGAAAAAGCCCGCGAAGTGTTTGACAAAATGACTGAACGAGGTGCAGTCTCATGGAATGTTATGATTGCTGGATATGCACAAAATGGACTTCCTGAAAAGGCCCTCGAGACTTTTAAGCAAATGCAATTGGCAGGTGTAAAGCCAAGCTCAGCAACTTTTACCAGCATCCTTCCCACATGTGCCAAAATGGGTGCTCTAGAAGAGGGTATGGACGTCCATCACAGAATAGTTGAAAATGGTTTTTCATCGGATATTGTGGTTATCAGTGCTCTGATAGACATGTATGCAAAATGTGGAAGCATACACAAGGCACAGAAATTGTTTGACAAAATGCATGATGCAAACACAGTTTCATGGACTGCAATGATTGCAGGATACTCACAAAATGGATATGTTGGAAAGGCTCGCGAATTGTTTGATAAAATGCCTCATCGGGATGCAGTCTCATGGACTGCAATGATTGCAGGATATTCACAAAATGGGTTTTCTGAAAAGGCCCTGGAGACTTTTAAGCAAATGCAATTGTCAGGCATAAAACCAAACTCAGTAACTTTTGCCAGCATTCTCCCAGCATGTGCTAAAATGGGAGCTTTAGAACAGGGTATGGACATTCATCAAAAAGTAATTGAAAGCAGATTTGTAGCAGATGATGTGCTCGTGAGTGCCCTGATAGATATGTATGCAAAATGTGGAAGAATAGACAAGGCCCGTCAAGTGTTTGACAAAATGCATGATGGAAACACAGTTTCATGGAATGCAATGATTGCAGGATATGCAATTCATGGCTATAGCAAGGATGCCCTTGAACTCTTTGATTTGATGAAGCAATTGGGAACCAACCCTGATAATGTGACCTTTGTATGTGTTCTATTTGCATGCAGCCATGCAGGTCCAGTGGACGATGGCTGTAAATACTTCCATAACATGAGTGACTCTTATGGCATTATTCCTACGATGGATCATTATGTATGTATTGTTGACATTCTTGGCCGTGCTGGCTATCTTGAGGGAGCTTTGAACTTCATTGCCAAAATGCCCATAAAACCTGAAGTGGTTGTGTGGATGTGTCTGCTTGGTGCTTGTAGATCACATAAGAATATAGGGATAGGGGAATTTGTGGCAACGATCCTTTTTATATTGGATCCTAAATATGGTGCATCCTGTGTTCTTCTATCAAATATCTATGCTGCAGTGGGAAGGTGGGATGATGCTCAAAGAACAAGGAAATTGATGAAAGATAGAGGAATCAAGAAGACACCCGGAAGTAGTTGGATTGAAGTTGGCAAAATGGTACATGCTTTTTGTGTAGGAGACTAAACACACTCACAAACACAGCAGGTCTATGCAAAATTGGAAGAATTATTTAGGAAGATGAAGGCAGCTGGTGTACTCTAAATACAATATTTGTGCTGCACGATGTGGATGATGAGGATGAAAAGTTGGAAATTGCATTTGGGTTGTCAAAGACTCCCCATGGAGCAACTATTAGAGTTGTGAAGAACCTTCTAGTAGGGTGGTGACTGCCACACTACAACTAAGTTTATCTGAAAAATTGTTGCAGATCATTGGTGGATGCTAAGGGAAGCAAGGCATAAAAACAGTGTTGCAGAATGACAAAGTGCATGCGCTCAAATTTTCAGTGGTATTGTAGTGTTTTATTTTTTGAAGGGTGTTGTTCATAAGTATTTGTAATACTAGATAGTGTTATGTATGATTTTCTATATGTATCGATGGAATATTTCTGAAAGCCCTGTTTTGTAATACCATGGAGGAGCCATGATATTGAACTGTTTCTCCTGTACAACTCTAAAGTATAAAGCTAAGCTGGAAGAATGAGAAAGCAAAAAGAGAGAACACTAGAAGGAAATAGAAAACGGCTCAGCCAGCAATAAATGCCAGAGAAGGGCTTACGACCAATCCAATGCTTTGGTAGTAGTATGATGAGTAGAGCGACTCTTCACTGTACTTTGTTCCTGCCTTTATCATTTTGTAACGTCCTTCTGTATGGATTAATTCTATTATCTTGTGCCCATGTTTGGGTCTTCCATCTGGGCTTAAATTCTATGTACTAATTTCTTTATAGTTGATGTAGATATTGCATCGTTCACGGTGATAAAATACTAAGAATATTTGGAATGGAATTAGACCCTGTTCTAGATGCTAACTTCTTTTTAACATCCTTTTATCTTTAACAACTCTATCTTTAACAACTGGGTACGGGAGATAGACATTCTCCTCAAGATTTCTGCCTCCGAACACACAGTTCAAATCATTGAAGCTGCCTCTATAACCCTTGTCTTTTCTCGGTAAACACGACACAGAGTGAGGGAGACCCCGATGGCTCAGGGTTGGTACCGTGGTACCGCCGTTGTTAAGCTGGCGTGCACTCAGCGGACTCAAATTAGAGTACTACCTTTGCCTTTATTGGGCTTGCCCCAAAGTTTGAACTTAGATTTCCTTTTAACGAGTGTCCAAAGTCTTACCAATCCACCTAATCCTAAGCCTTTATTGAGCTTGCCCTAAAGTTTGAACTTAGATTTCCTTTTAACAAGTATCCAAAGTCTTACCAATCCACCTAATCCTAACTTGACCAGAACTACTAAAGCAGCGGATTTTGATTTCAAGAGGTAGGGATAATGAATCCGAAGGAAGCCGGATAAAATATATATATAAAATCTAAAAACACCCTAAATATATATAATATTTCAAGTTAAATGCGGTTCATATTTAGATTTTCAGATCAAATCTCGTTAATGGGACACAAGAGAAGCTGGTGAGATAAGATTGTTCGAGAAGCATCGGATCCAGAATGGATTGGAATTCTAGAAAGTTTTAAGAGGGAAAGATAGAGAAGACAGAGGGGGTGTAGGGAAAGATTGGCGAGCAAAAGAATTGGATCTGCTAGCTTGTATTTGCCATTGCTATGTAAAAAAACTACTTATTTATGAAATAGAAAAACGTTGTGGAATTTCAGAGTTAGTGCATGTGAATGATCTTTTTTTTAAAAGAAAACATTTGTAATAGTGTTGTGTGAGTATTGTTTTCTGTTGGGAATTGGTTCCATCACTTCCTCTGGGCTATAAATTTTTTTTTTAAACATAGTTTTTTTTTCAATGGTAGTTTTTTTTTCAATAGTTTATGTGGTTTTTAATTTTTGTTTTTTAAGTTGTACGGAATTGAAATGCACGTATCGTTTCACAAGATTTAAACCTTGGTTTCTTCTTTAAAGTCGAGGATTCTAATCAATTAAACTAATGTTAATTGCCAAATATTTTTCACATTTGATTATTGGTATTTTTTATTGGTAAAAGTCAGAAGATTGGTTTAAAAGGCTTTCAAAGACCCATTTTATCATATATTGTAGACGTATAATGGTGTTACAGCAGCATGTATAATTTAATAAAATTTAAACCTTAGTCTTTTAAAAATTAAAAAATTTAATTAATTAAACTAATATCATTTGATGTTCTACACAATACTATTGTCTGCATTTGGTTATTGAAATTCTTTATTGGTAAAAGTGGTGTAAAAAACTTTGAAAGATCCATTTTATCATATATTGCTGTCTAGGCACATAACATAGATGAGTTTCTTATATAAAATAAATAACCTTTCTAAATAAAAAAATAATTAAAATGCCTGGAAATTGTATTTTCTTATATAAAATAAATAACCTTTCTAAATAAAAAATAATTAAAATGCCTGAAAATTGTATTAATAAAGATTTATCATGAACAATTGCTTTATTGAAGAAAAAAACATCTTTGACTTTTTTTATTTTAAAAACAAAAATAAAAATATAATTTTAGTAACCTTTGTTAAGTCAATTGCATACTTTATCTTTTTATTAAAAACATATGAGAATCTGTGAATATAAAATTAATTTTTGTTTTTTTTAATTTAATGAAAAAGAAAATGAAAAATCATCCAGTGTAATTTTTTAGAAATATTTCATATATTCATATACAATTGGGAATTGAATCTGGATGATGCAAGTAACATTCTTACTAGTAAAGTACATTATGTATTATAATTTTTAAATTTTTTTTTGGTCTTCAAATATCAACCTTTAGTACTATATTCATACGCCAAATATAAAATAAGGTAAGGTTTCTTACCTTTAATTTCTCTTGCCGAATTAGGTCTTGGCAATTTTGTCGCCCACGTCATGTCAGGAATGAAGAAGCCTAATGTAATGCTTTTTGAGGGTGCGCTCTGAGTAAGTCTTCTAATAAGGCGTTCAATGAAGGTGTATGAAACATTCTTTGCTGCACCCCTGCCAACTGTGCCTTTCAGGCGTTACACTGATGTTTCTTTGTCTTCAGCAACAAAGACTTGAAAGTAAATTACAGCAAACAACAAGGTTTTTCTACGCTTGACTTGGCTCGTCACCGACTTGTAGGTATAACACGTTCTGGCTAGGTTGATTCGGCTCAGGTAGCTCTCAAGAAACACGTTCTGGTTTAGATGACTCAGCTCAACACCAACTTTCTGGCTAGGTTGACTCGGCTCAGGTAGCTCTCTAGAAACACGTTCTGGTTTGGATGGCTCGACTCAACACCAACTCTCTATGACAAGATGTTCTTCTGTTATAAAACTCAGTCTGCCTTTGCTTTAAGTAATCTGGTCACGAACTTTTTATATGGGTCCTTTGTCCTCTAATATTCTCTAATATTCTGAATGTTATTGGACACTACATCCAATGTAATGCTTATGGACTTTTCGTTTTTCAATGGTGGTTTTAAACCGCCGTATCTTATGCTTCTTTGTGGCTTAAGCCATTCCTTATGTGGTTCTCTCTTTTTCTTAAAGAGAATCCAACTAATATCAAGTTGAGTTTGAATGTCCTCTCAATTAATCTTCAAGCGTATGTTGTTCTTGAATAAAGTCCAAGTTTTCACTAGTTTTAGAATCAAACGGATAGACTTTTTCATATAATGAAACTTTTTCAAATATTAGAAGCTTTGAAAATTGAGTAATATGAGTCTACGTTTCCTTCATGTGACTTTTAATATAAATTCACATGAAAGACTTCCTCCGATGCTAATAATAGAGACTACTAGAAGTAGTTTTGATAGCAGTGTTGGCTTTTAAACTAGATTATCTTAGGTCCTAGTATTCTCGATGTTGAGTAGTCTCAAATATAAGAGCAATCAATATATATGGCCAAAATTATCAATAAAAATATTCATAAAAGATGAGAATAATATGAATATAAATGACCAAAATCATTCATGCAATAACATGAAGAAAACTTACAATAGAATTGCTTAAAATATGCATATAAGCTTCAATATTAATACTTTGAATATAATCTTCAATTTTGCATACATTCTAGATACATTTCATGGAGCTTTGTCTCCACAATACAACTTTAGGAAGGTGGCTCTTGGACTCTTTGTCTATTGCTCTCCTTACATATCCGGGAGATGCAACCTTTCCTATTCCATGGATAAAACAACTTTCACATGTCCTTTGGCTTCACATCTTGCCACTTGTATACATGACTCTTGACTCTCTATTTACTTGCACACTTAACTCTATGATGCTTGCACACTCCTACGTGCACACTTGCACACTTTACTAAATGACACTTACTTCTACATGCACACCTAATACATGACACTTATGCACTTTCTCATATTACACACTTGCACACATAATTACATGACACTTGTGCACATCTTGCACATAAACACTTACATAAAGGGAAAATATAAATCACACTCCTAAACTATAGATTCAAATTCTATTCTAATATTTACATTGTACCATGGGGGTACATTAGCATATACCAAATAATATAATATTCTCCAACACATATATGCCTATGATAGTGGTTCAATAAAATAATAACCCTACTATGAACGACTATGATAGTGGCATGATAAACTAATGTCCACTATGAAAGTGGCTCACATGTTTCTACTAAACTAATCATATTAGAATATGCCTTATAACATCATCAATGAGGTCATCAATCCCCATCATTTCTCCCAACAATAGAAGCATTGGACTCCAATGTGTACAAACGAGAAAGAAAATTATGAGATAGCTAAGGACGAGAGATCTAGTGAGCTTGATATGGAAGCTATGAGAAAGACGACTTGTCTAATGTGGTACTGCCTTTCCAAGCTTGTGGTATTACATGAAATTCACTAAAAGAGAGAGAAACCAAAATTAGGCATGAAAAATGACATTATTATGTATGTATGTTATTTTTCCTTCTCTTTTATGATTATGTTTGTGTTAGTATCTCTAGAATAGGTTTATTAATCTCTTCATTTGGTATCAAAATATGGTTATTGGCTTTAGGGAGGACACCTTTGTTGCTGGGGTTTAGCTTGGTCTGAGAAGAGCAATGGTATCTTGGGTCTAAGATAAACCTATTTTTGAGTGGGATTTTTGTGTAGGTGAATCCAATGTGAAGGAAAATGGCTAGCAATATAAGGATCGAGATCAAAAAGTTTAATGACAAGAGCTTTGAGTTATGGAAGCTAAAGATGGAAGATTTGCTTATGGATAAAGATCAATGGGTTGTTGTGTTAGGAAAAAAACTCGTGGATATGTTGCAAGAAGATTGGGAGAAGCTAGTTGTGCCTTACAAATTTAGTGTTGATCAATACCTTTGGATAAAATAGTGCTAAGGAGCTATGGGAGAAGTTAGAGGCTTTATATCAGTCAAAGTCATTGGTAAACAAATTGTTTCTTTAGAAGAAGCTATATCTCCTTTGGATGAATGATGGGAATTATGTGGCAAAACATCTCAATGTATTTAACACTATGGTAAGTTAGTCTCTATTGATATTAAAATGACTAAAGAATACAAGTATATTACTTTGTTACGTTCTTTTCCATATTCATGGAATAATCTGGTTGTGGCCATTAGGAGTACTACTACAACTACTTTAAGGTTTGAAGATGTGGTTGCATCCTTATTATCAGAAGAAATTAGGCAAAAATTCATGGATCCAAGGATGCCTTGTTTGTAAGGGCCATTCACAAGATAAAAATAAGCTCAACTATGGAGATATGTCAAATTCAAGAAGGAGATCTAAATCTCCTAGAAATTTTTTACAAAAATGTTGTAAATCTAGGCATTTAAAGAAAGAATGTATATCCAAAAATTAAGGTATTTTATGATGCTTCTTCCCTAGAAGTAAAGAACTCCATAAAATAAGTGGGGATGTATACTTGTCATCTTCAAGTACACATTCAATTCATGATGTGTGATTGATCGAGTCAAGGGCTTCTTTTTCATGTGACTCTTCATAGAGAATGGTTTTGTGAATACAAGAAGTATAACATAGGTGATGTATTCCTAGGAGATGACTCGGCATCTAGAATCATAGGACATGGAAGGGTCAAACTATTATTGAAACCCTTTTTAGTGTTATACATATTCCAAGGTTGGCTAGAAACTTGATATCAATGAGTAGAATGAGTGATGTAGGTGTGCAAATAATATTTGAAAAGGATATCTATAGGATGGTTTGAAGAGCAATGGTGTTGGTAAGAGGAGTTTGGATTGGAACACTATACAAGCTATTGGGCAACAATATGATTGTTGGGTGTAATATTATTCTTGAAAATGAAATAGACAAAACCCCCACTCTTATTTTACAAAAGATAATTCTTTGGCATCAAAGAATGTGACATATTTGTTGGACATTTTGAGTCCATGGAGTTGTCATTGATGTCAAGGCATGAAGTTGTCATTGATGCCAAGAAGTGAACCACCGGTGATGTCAAAAGGTCAAAATAAGCAATGTCAGAGGTTGATGAAAAAGGGCTTCATAATATTATTTTTAATATTATGTGAAGCAAAACATAAAGGGTTTTATTAAAACCATGGTGGAAAAAATAAAGGTTTTTATTAAAAACCATAATGGGCAAAAATAAGAGGTTTTGATTAAAACCTAACAAGGTTTTTTATAAAGCTAAGAGATTTAAATATTAATTTCTAAAATTTAAATTCTAAAGAATTTAAATGATTTATAAATTAAAATATTTAAATGCAAAAACCTTAGCACCGACCTCCATAAACTCACCTCCGTCGACATGCATGGAACAATGGCACAAGGTATTTATACCTTAGCCAAAGCATTGGAAAAATCATTGAAAATATCCTCCGCAATATTTGGTGCAAGACTTGTGCAAATTCCATTTGGAAAAAGTGCCTTCGAAGCACTAAGTGGAGCAAGGAGACGTGGTGGAGAAAGGAGCCAAAAGGCTCTAAAGGGCAGCAAAGGCATAAGGCATATATTGTGCCTTAGTGGAGCAAGGTGAGCGCTTGGCTCACACGACGTGGAAGCCACGGCCAAGGCGCTGCAGCGGCAGTGGTGCAGGGATTCGCGAAGAGGGCAGAAAAAGGCTTTTATAATTTTATTTTTAATTATTGCTTTTGCCAAAGTTGTGTGGAGGGATAAGGTGTAAATAAATTATTTTATTTACTTAAATGGTAAATAGTGAATGTTGCTAGGGTAACATTGTTTGTACCTTAGGAAAGAGAAATTGATTTATTGCATTTAGTAATAAAATGAATTATTTAATTTAAATGCAATATTGAGAAAGGAGTTATAAGTAGAAGTTGTGTTATATTTTAAAGGGGATTTTTGATGAAATTTATGATGTTGAAATTTATTGTTGAGATGGAGCAATAAGGTGTATTTGGATTTTAATTTATCTTTGTGATTAAGGTAAATTGTGAAAAGTGTTAGGGTGATAATTCTTGTCATCTAACCCCTTGTACTTGGCAAAGAAAGTTGTGATATTTGAGACAGGTGTTGAAGATCATTCTCCATAGAAGAAAAAGGTATGGGCATATTCTTCCTTGGTTGAGTTGATTGATTGGTTTTCTGGAAAACAACTTTGGAGTGAAAAGGACTTGATTAGGTTTCCTTATTGAGTTGTTGAGCTATATGTGAAGATTGTTTTATAAGCATTGTTGAGTGTGTTTTGATTTAATGCTTCAAGGTTTTCTGGAATAAAAAGAGTTGTTGATAAAACCTTGTTTTATAAGCATTGTTGTTGAAGTGATTAAATTGAGTGAAGAACTTGAACTAGGGTTTGGAAAGAACATGAGTATCATTGTTATGTGATATTTATTGATAAGCATTGTTGGAAACATTTGAGTGAGTGTTCATGTGATTGGACTAGGGTTTGTGAGCAAGGATTATTTCATTGAGTGATTGGTTGAGTAGAGTTGGTTGAGCCTAGTCAAGTGAATGTGTTGAAGTTATTGTTCAAGTTATGTGAAAAAAATTATTCTATATTCTAAATTGAGTTGAGAAAGTGATTGAGAGTCTTGTGAGTGTGAAGCATATTGAGTCTCTAAAAATTCTCTATATTTTTCTAAGAGAGTGATTGAAAGTAATTGAGTATTGAGGTGAATGTGAAGCATATTGAGTCTCTAACAATTCTCTATATGTTTCTAAGAGAGTGATTGAAATTAATTGAGTATTGAGGTAAATGTGAAGCATATTGAGTCTCTAACAATTCTCTATATGTTTCTAAGAGAGTGATTAAAAGTGATTGAGCATTGTGATGAATGTAGAGCATATCGAGTCTCTAACAATTCTCTTTATGTTTCTATGAGATTGGAAAAGTTCTAGTGAGGACTTGTTGAGCAGATTTGAGGTAAGTCTTTTGAGAAGTGGACAGATTTGTGTGAGCTTTTATGAAAGCTTACAATACAGATTGAGAGCAAATTTGGATAAGTTCTAGTGAGGACTTATTGATCATATTGGACAAGTTCTAGAGAGGACTTGTGGATAGATTGGTGTGAGCTTTTGTGGAAGCTTACAAGGTAGATTTGAGACAAGTCTTTGAGAAGACTTGAGAGTAGAGTTGATTGATTGATTTGTTCAAAACTTGGATTAAGGTTTGGGGCAGATCCAACAGAGTTGATTTGAGATTGAGTCAAGATTTTTGTTAAGGCTTGAGGACAGAGATTGAGGATAGATTTGTGCTAGACCGAAGGACTGTATTTAGTGCAGATCAAAGGACAGATATTGAGGATATATTTGTGCTAGACCGAAGGATTGTGTTTAGTGCAGATCAGAGAATAAATATTGAGGATAGATTTGTGCTAGACCAAAGGACTGTGTTTAGTGCAGATCAAAGGACAAATATTGAGGACATATTTGTGCTAGACCGAAGGACTGTGTTTAGTGCATATTTGAGACAAAGCTTTAAAGGTGACAGAGTATAGATAATGACAATATCTAATGGATAGAGATCCATTAGCTAGGGCAATGAGGACAGGAGTCTTCAGTGGATAGAGATCCATTAGCCAGAGCAGTGGGGGCAAAAATTCTTCTAGAAGATCACTAGTCAGAGCTAAGGAGAAATGAGTTCTCCTATGGATAGAGATCCATGAACTTGATTAGGGGATTGATGTCTCCTTTGGATAGAGATCCATAAACATTGTAATAGGGAAAATATTCCCAAGATATTGATTGAGAAAATTTTAGTAAAATATTTTCTCCGTGGAGTAGCCCACATTGGGTGAACCACGTAAATTTGGTGTCTATATTGTGTGTGGTGATTTATGCATTGCTGATTATTGCTATTGATATTGCTATCTATACATTGCATAATATTGATTGGGAAAGAAAAGTAAAAAGTGGTCTTATATTGTTCACCCCCCCTCTCAGTATAAGGTTGTGTTCTTCAATATTAGAGAAAAGGGTCTTTGATATTTGTATACTAAAGGTATGGTTGAAGGTATTTCTAAATTTTCTCTAGATTTTGATTTCTATGAACATTGTGTATATGGTAAATATAATTGGGTAAATTTTTCATCTAGTGTTGTAAGAGCAAAAAGGATTTTGGAGCTGATACACAATGATTTGTTTGGACATGTGTCTATTCGATCACTTGGAAAATTATTGTTCTAAATTTTATTTATAAATGATTTTTTAAGGTATGCATGAAAATATTTCCTCCAAATACATTAGATGTCTTTGTAAAATTCAAAGAGTTTAAGGCTCTTATATAAAACCAAACTAAGAAAAAGATAAAGGTGTTGTAGAAAAATAATGAAGGAGAGTTCTACAATAATGAATTTGAGGAGTTCTATAAATAGTGTGGAATAGCAAGACAAAATATGAATTCATACAATCCTCAATAGAATGGAGTTGTGGAAATAATGAATAGGTTATTGATGGAAAGGCAAGGAATATGCTTAGTGGTGCAAGGTTAGCACAAGAATTTTGTGTAGAGGTTATGGGCATTGCATGTTACTTGAAAAATCGATCACCTACATAAGCATTGGTTGACAAAACTTTGTATGAGGTATGGATTGGTAAGAAACCCTCTCCTGAACATCTTAGGGTTTTTGTATGTGATGCTTGTGTGCATGTTCCAAAGGAAAAATAAGTAAGTTAGATAATAAAGCAGAGAAATATATATTTATTGGTTATAATGTTGGCATAAAAGGCTACAAACTTTGTAACCTAGAAACTAGGATAATTATTTATAGTCAAGATATAATCTTCAAAGAATTTAAAAGTCCTAATAAAGAAGAACAACCAAGAGACAAAGAACAAAAAAATGTGCAATTTGAGTTCATGGATGAACAATATGATTCAAAAAAAAATGATGAGCCGAATCCTCGAACTCTAGTCTTGATAAGATTAACTTGAGTGTCCAAATACAAGAAGAGAAAGAGAAAATATCTCATGTTCCTTATACAAGTGTTGTTGGGATTTTGGTGTATGCCATGGTACTAAGACCAAACATTGTCCATGTAGTGGGAATTCTAAGAAGATATATGTCAAAACTAGGGAAAGAACATTGGACTATTGTAAAGTGAGTTTTCAGATACTTGTGTAGCACAATAGATTATGCAATTTGATATCAAGGAAGGTCTAATAAAGATATTGAATATACAAGGTTTTTTTGATGTAAATTGGGATGAAGATATTGATTGTCGAAGATCCACAAGTAGTTATGTATTTTGCTTGTTTGGTGGAGCAATCAACTAGATGAGCAAGAGGCAAGTTGTAGTGGCACTTCAACTATAGAATCTAGGTACATGGCAAACACTCATGCAAGTAAGGATGCAGTATAGTTACAAAGACTATGTGCTAATATTGGGTTCTTATAGGGAGCTACAAAAATAAATTATGACAACCAAAGTGCAATTTATTTGGTAAAGAACCCTGGTTATCATTCTAAGGCAAAACATATAGCAGTATAGTACCATTTTATTAGAGACATGGTTGGATACAAGGTGTCACTAGAGAAAATTGATACTCTAAAAAATATTGCAAATTCATTAACTAAGCCCATGTGTTCTGAGAATTTTTCTTGGTGTAGGGAGACAATGGGCTTAGTTGCCCCAAGTAGCTGAATTTGTGATTTGTATAGGCCCCACTACAAAGTATTCAACAAGTGGGAGATTGTTGGATGTGTTGTATCCTTTGCATGAAGAATATATATATGCAGGGTCTTATTTTTGGGGTAATTTCCATAATTAGCAGGTATGTGTGGTTTTAGAACATGGCCTTATTTTTGGGATAGTCTCCTTAATTAGCAAGTATGGGTGGTTTTAGCCCATGGTCTTATTTTTGGGGTAGTCTCCTTAATTAGCAAGTATGGGTGGTTTTAGCCCATGGTCTTACTTTTGGGGGTAGTCTCCTTATTTAGCAGGTATGGGTGGTTTTAACCCATGGTTTTATACCTATTGTATTCTAACACCACTTGATGGTTTGGTTTTATACCCATTTTATTCTAATACCACTTGGTGGTTTAGGGTTGTTCGATCCTATGTGATACCTATATATATTGTAAATACTTTGTTAAAAGTGCACAATTGATAGGGATTTAAGTTCACAAGTGGCCACATTAGTGTAATTGACTAATGATAGTGGCCAAAATTATAATTATATAATGTTGACCACTATCATTAATCAATTACAATAATGTTTCCACTTGTAAAATTAAACCCCTATCAACAATAATAAGAAAATCAAGAGGTGCAGCTTTGAGGTTTTGCTCATTTTCTTGATCAAGGGTTTCTAGAATAAATATTTATGTTTAATATGTATGCATGCTATTTTTCCTTCTCTTTTATGATTATGTTTACATTAGTATCTCTAGAATAGGTTTGTAAATCTCTTCACTATTAACCATCATAGAATCCACTGGAATAGTGTGACACTACACATACATGTTGGTGGCTAAGGTGAATATTGAGGCTTGCATCAACGATAAAGTGAATTCCAATCCTATGAAATTATTAGGGGCTCAATGGCTCTATCCTCATCATCATTAGCACCATCAGATAAAATGCAGGGACCTTAACCTATAGATAGTACAAGAATAAACCAAGCAACAAATAATGCATAGCAACCCGAGGAAGTCAAGGGACGATAAGATTTTATTTGTAAACTTATTTTGGGAAAACGATATTGTTAAGACACTAAAGAAGTTACCCATGGTTGTAGGTATGACAAGGGTTAGTAGCTATGACACGTGGTAGCTCGAGTGGAGCACCGTGGAGGACCAATTCCAAGTCTACCGATTGTATGGGAACTTTAGGGTCTACATTTACAATGACATGGTCCCCTTTTGCCAATGCCTATTTTGGGATTTATACTTCTCAAAATCATCCCAAAATGTCTCAAAAATTTTCAAAGCTTCTCAAAACCATTGCCCAACACCAACAACATCAAAAACCATCCCAAAAATTTTCAAAACTTCTCACATATTTCTAAGAGCCATCTAAAACATCTAAAAATACAACAACATTACAAAACCATAAAAAACATTACAAAATGCATCAAAATAAAAAAATATTACAAAAAATCAAAAATCTCAAAAACACTACAAAAACCCTCAAAAATCACACAAAATACATTACAAAACATAAAAAATATTAAAAACATTGCAACATCAAAAAATTCAAAGAAAAATATCATTTGTTCATTTGTTTTATTGAATGTTTGCCTTTTGTTTACGTAGGTAGTACCGCCCTTTCACAAAAATATTCTAAACCACCACCAAAAACCTCCAAAACCATTTCCAAATCCATCCTCCCCCACTCTAACTCGTCCTTGTCCACTTATGGTCTAAATACAAAGCTTAGTCTGCACCCACCTATACATTGCACATAACCACCAATCAAATCCATCCACACCAACCATACCCATACATCCCTTGTCACTCATCATCGTTGCACCTACACATTCCACACCATCCCATTGTTGATCACCCTCTCACTTGATTTGAACAACAATTTCAAATCAATGCTGAACCAAATCTTGATCAATACCTACACATCCATTTTGGACTCATGTCTATCTTAGAACCTTGCTTGTGGCTATCATAAACCCTACTCTATCTGGTCAAAATGCAAACTTTCCCTTCTCAACACAAAATCTACATTCACTTCATTATGTGCCATGCCTATATCTGTAGGTTCTACATGCCTATGTTATAATCAAGGTGGTAAAACTAACCTCCACCTATAATCTATTGTAGCATCGTGAGGACACCTACCATAGGACTGGTTTATTTGCTAACTTTAATATGCACACAAGTTATAAATGGCAATGTTCGAAGACTCCCATCACTTCCATCACTTGGGCATCCCACATTGATCATGACTCATGGTGATCATACGTCACCTTCTCAAGTGTCCAATAAATCCACTTTGCACCCATCATTGACCACATTATCATCACACCACTCATAAATTTCACCATTCCCACTCTTTCCTCCTCTAGCTTGGGGGACTCATTCACCTTTCAAAATTAATGCTGACTGGAGGAGTGTCATACCTTCCTTTGTCCTCAAATTTTTCACATATCATCACAACTACAACAAATCACATCATAAATTAACAACTCGCTCACATTCGATCTCCAATCTGCTCACATTCAATCTCTAATTGGCTCATATTCAATTCACATCTATTCCATCTCTCATTTCCTTGTCATATTGCCTCCCACATCATTCCTAGTTGTATGGTCATGCTTTGACCGACTATATACCATGGACCATCGTGCCTTCTTTGTCCTTCTCCATATTATTGTCTCATGGTCACTTCATCTCATCTCCATACAATCTAATTTTTGACCTCAAAGCAATTTTGATCATTGTTCAGATCGTTTTCATCTGTTCCATTACATTTGGCTTCATTACCTTAATCAAGGGTGTCTTCATGATCCTATTTGTACTCCCATTTCATTTGTCATTCACTTTCATGCACATTTCTCTTACATTGTCACCCCATCCTATCATACCATTCATATGACACCTTGTCTCCTTCGAAGTCTCTAGTTCAAAGAATCTCTAGGTTCTTTTGGTCACTCAACCATACCTAGTGTCTCAATCAACCTCTATTGAATGTCAGTCAATCCTTGAGTGTTGTAGGTCATTCCTGGTTAACTTTGGTTTTCTTTTGGACCATGCACATGTATCACATATTAATTACATTTTGGTGCCCAATAAAGAAAAACTCACACGTTGATATTGCCATAAAGCAAACGGTTTCCCGTGCTCACCTTATCATGCATAATTCGAACCTACAGATCCATATTGCAAAAAAAAAAGAAAAAAAGAGAAAAATAGCACAAGCCATAGCACAAAATCAATTTTATCATTCATCATGGATCCTCGGCCTTATGAGATGTCTCCACTGGGGCTATAAATTCCTAGATAGCAATGGAGCAATGTTGAATGGTTATAGGGTTTTCTCCATCAAGGCTATAGATGCTTGACTGGTAGTGAAGTAAACCCTTCACATGGCGACATGTCTGTCACATTAACAACCTTATTTTGTACAAACCTATGTACACTCGTGGGTGAGCTAACTTTTTAGCGTAAGTTACAAATGATTTATCCAACCTTGCTCAAAATTGGCAATGAACATTCACTGCACACACTATTGGTCCTTGAGAAATTTGACTCCCTAGGATGGTCTTAGTATCTTCGAGGACCTATTTTATTAGTAGATGAGTTTGATTGAGGTCACTAGGGTGTTTGAGTCTTTTGAAAGCACATTTAGATTCTTCATCCCTAGGACACACAAATTGACAAGTGGTCTCATTCTCATTTCGCTCTGTCATCCATTTCATCAAAATTTTGCATCTCATGTTATCATTTTTCTTATATTTAGGTTAGTACTATTGTGTTGATACCCATGGTTAAGCAATTAAAGTCATGCATATTGATACGTGTCTATATGCTTTTTGAACAATGATGAAACTTGCAAACATGTATTTATATTATTATATCTATTGCACCTACTTTCATTTATCGCTATCCATACCTACTTCTATCATCTCATACATTCATCATGCACAATTAATCACATCATCATCCATCATATCACATATCAAATCCCGATCATTTAACATGTCATATCTATCCAACCACATTCATTTCTCAAACACCAAAATCTACATATATAACACCATCCATACATCATAATCACATAACACCCACCACTCATCATCGTATTTCTATCATGCATCAATCAATCCACTCGTCATATATCCATGCACATACTGCATCATCATCATAAAAAAAAAAAAAAAATTGATTGATGAAAATGATTACAAAATGGAGGCCTCTCAAGCCTCAACCAAAAATATCATCTTTGTTGTTGTCCCCAAATACAAAATCAACTACTTGGTTCAAAAGGTTTCATCCTTTTGTCAAAGGTTGCACCCTTTACCTTGCATTCACATCTCAAATCCAATCAATCGTTAGGTTCAAAAGGTTGTGTTCTTTTGTCAAAGGTTGTGCCCTTTGCCTCACATGCATAGCTCAATAAATCAATAAATCAATTGAAATGCTCTATCAATTAATTAATTCAATGTATCACATCTTCCCCGTAGGCTCAATTACAGTCACATAGTCCTAAGCACTTAGGCATAGTCTTAGCCACATAGTCCCAAGCACATAGGCACAGTCAAAGTCACATAGTCACAAGCACATAGGCACATAGTCATATACACAATCACATGCATAGGCACAATCATACACACAGTCACATAGGCACAGGTGCACAACCACAGTCACAATCATGGGCACAATCGTACAAGCATAGTCACATGTCGTAGTCTCAATCACAACCACATAGTTCCAAGCACAAAGGCACAATCATAGCCACATAGTCCCAAGCACATAGGCACAATTACAACTACATAGTAACAAGCACATAGGCACATAGTCACATGCACAAAATCACATGCATAGGCACAATCACATACACAGTCACACAGAAACAGGTGCATAGGTACACAACCACAGTTGCCATCATAGACACAATCACAATCTCAAACACAATCACACAAACGTAGTCACATACCGTAGTCTCAATCATAGGCTCAATCTTAGTCACAACCACATGGTCCCAAGCACATAGGCACGATCTTAGTCTGACACATAGTTACATAGACACAATCATAGACATACACTCACATTATCACATTGACATATAATCACAATATCAGGCACATAGGCACAATCACAGTAATAGGCACAAGCACATGGGCACAATCACAATCATAGGAACAATCACACAACCACATAGGCACATAGACACAATTACACAATCACAATCATAGGCACACACACAAGTCACAATCTTAGTCACAAGCACATAGGAATAGTCACAAGTCACAGTCACACATCACAATCTCAGTCATAGACTTAGTCTTAGTCACAACCACATAGTACCAAGTACATAGACACGATATTAGTCAAACACAGACACAATTACAGACATACACTCACATAGTCACATTGATACATAGTCACAATATTAGGCACATAGGCACAACCATAGTCACATGCACAAGCACATGGGCACAATCACAAGCATAAGCACTTAGGCAAAATCGTACAACCATAGAGGCACACATGCATAATCACATAGTCATAATCATAGACACACACAAGTCATAGTCTCAATCACAAGCACATAGGCACAGTCACAAGTCACAGTCACACATCACAGTCTTAGTCATAGGCACATGCACATAGGCACAATCACAACCACATAGTCACATAGGTTTGTTTGCTTGCATTTGGCTCAAAAGACTCATTTGACTCATTGGCTCATTAGCTTACATGTTTTACTTGTTTGACTCATTGGACTCATTTGGATCATTAGCATACGTTTTTTTATTTATTTCTAGCATAGTCTCTTAGCATCGATTTTTTTTATTTCTTGGCTTAGTTCTTAGATTAGATTTATTTTGTTGTCCATTAGATTAGATTTTCTCTTCTCATGCATTAGATTAGATTTTCATTTCTACACATTAGATTAGATTTGCTTTTTTGCACTAGATTAGATTTACTTTTATGCAATTCACTACTTTCATAGATTAGATTTCCTGCTTTCTTAGATAACATTTACTTGCTTGCTTGTTGGAAATTTAAGGTAATTTGAGGCATTTTATGTTGTCATTGATGTCACATGGATCACATTGAGTTTTGGTGGCCAAAATATTTCATAAATAAGCATTTATGATATTTTGGAAAGCATGGCTATTTACAGGGTTTTTGTGAAAACCAAGGCAGGCAAAATAAAAGGTTTTATTTCAAACCATGGATGGCATATTTGAAATGGGTTTTTATTAAAACCTAGGTTGGCTTTTTGTTTCATCGAAAAAGGTGCCCCGGTGAAGGAGATAATTAATTTTAAATATTTAAGTTTAAATTTTAATCCTTTAAAATTAAAATTTAAAATTAAAATTAAAATTAATATTTTATTATTGTCGACGTCAAAAAGGAGGAGGAAAATAATATTAAGTCATAGCCGAATTCAAAAGAAAAATGTGGGCATATATAAATATGCCACTAAACTTTTATTTTCCCCAAGTCCTCGACGAAGATAATCCATTTGAAGCGCTAAGGGAGCATAAGTGTCGTATTCATTCGAAAACTAACGAAGAGAAGAGGGAACAAAGGTAAGGGAGGTTCCTTACCTATCACCGTAGGTGCTTGTGGCCTAGTAGCAAGAGGAAGGCGCATAAGGTGTTTAAGCGCCAACAGATCCAAAGTTCGAATCCCATCGACGCTGGTTTTTGCAAGGTAAAAAGGGAGAACCTTTTGCGCACGTGGTTTTTGAGGGCAATTTCGGAGGAAGCAAGAAGGAGGTCTTGCTCTCTTGGTTTCTATGTGAGCGGTTGCCTCACGTGGTTTTTGATGCCACGATTTGAGTGGTGCAGGGGCGAATCCTGCTGAGGTTAAAAGCAAGTTATTAATTTTTCCAAATATATATTTTTTCTAAGGTTGCCCTAGGAGAGATAAGGTTTGTGGTGCATGTTGTGAAAAAGAAATATTTTTGGTGGTTTTCCTTTTAGAAGTATATCATATTATATATCGTTGGAAAGCTTATTTCGAGGGCTATTTGATTATTTTTTTTATAAGGAGAAATAAGGATTACATAAAGAGATATTTTTGTTTTTGTAAAAGGGTTCAAGTGAAGGTTGTTTTGTTCTTTTCAAAGTGTGTTGAGTGTGGCAGATTTTCCAAAGGGGTTTCTTCATATTCATAAAAGGTATGGGCACATTATCCTATTGATTGTCTATGGTTGTTGATTTCTAAAATATCATTGGAGGGAAAAGGATTGTTTATGGTTTCCTTTTCGAAAGTGGTTGGTTGAATGCTTCAAGGTTTTATGAATTGAGAGTTGTGTTTAAACCTTGTTTTATAAGCATAGTTGTTGAAGCCCATTGGTTGTGAAAGATATTGAGTTATAAAAGAACATGAGTATCATTGTTATGTGAGATTTGTACTTGAGCATTGTTGGAAATATTTGAGTTGGTTGATACATACTTGGACTAGGGTTGTGTGAGGAAGAATTGTCCCTTGTGGTGATTAGTTGAGATTGAGTTTAGAACATATTGAGTCTCTAAAAATTCTCTTTATGGTTCTATAAGACTTGGGTTGAGTTGAGTTGAATAAGCCTAGTCAAGTGATGTGTGAAGTGATTTTTCAAGTCCTATGAAACAAACTATTCCGTTATTCTGATTTGAGTTGAGTTGAGATTGAGCTTAGAACATATTGAGTCTCTAACAATTCTCTTTATGCTTCTATAAGTTGAGTTGAGTTGAATTGAGATTGAGCCTAGAACATATTGAGTCTCTAAAAATTCTCTTTATTCTTCTATGAGTTGATTTGAGTTGAGTTTAGTTGAGATCATTGTGGATCATTGTTGTCATCCATTGAAAAGTACATTGCCATTCATTGTTGAGTTCATATTTGAGCTTTGCCTTGATAGATTTGTGGATAAGATTTGAGTGCTACTTGAGCATGATTGATTGAGCCTTTGAGAAGGCATTTGTGGACAGTTTTAAGAAAGCTTTGTGGACAGTTTTGGGGTAAATTTATGGGTAGATTTATGGACAGATTTGGGATAGTTTTGGGCAAGTTCTTGGTGAGATTGCTATAGCAGATTTGGACAAGTTCTTAGTGAGCTTGTTAGAGCAGTTTTGGGCAAGTTATTGGTGAGCTTGCTAGAGCAGATTTGGACAAGTTCTTAGTGAGCTTGTTAGAGCAGTTTTGGGCAAGTTATTGGTGAGCTTGCTAGAGAAGATTTGGACAAGTTCTTAGTGAGCTTGTTGGAGCAGTTTTGGGCAAGTTCTTGGTGAGCTTGCTAGAGCATATTTGGACAAGTTCTGTGTGAGCTTGTTATTCAGATTTGACAAGTTATGCGTGAGCTTGTTATTCAGCTTTGGACAAGTTCTGTGTGAGCTTTTTATGCATATTTGGACAAGTTCTGTGTGAACTTGTTATTGCCTAGCTTTGAGAAGATCAAAGAAATCATTGTATTGGATATTTCTATGTGAAATATTATAAGGAGATCAACTTGTGGAGTACCCCACATTGGGGGAACCACGTTAAATCTTGTGTCTCAATTGTGTGTGGTGACTTGTGCTCTTGCTTACTACTGCTATCCGAGTTATTAATGTACACTGCTATATTTGGTATTGTAATTAAGGACATTAATTGATATTGATTTGGAAAGAAAGTAAAAAGTGATCTTATACTATTCACCCCCCCTCTCAGTATAAGCTTGTGTTCTTCATTGCCTAGCATAGACCCTCGAGTGACCCTCATACCCAGTAATCTACTCTAGATGTCTGGTGGTTGCAGCGACTGGTTATCCATGTAATCTGGTAGGATGGGTAGATTACCATAAGGACACTTGTATCAAAAATAAAAAAAAACCCAACCAAGCAAGAAAAATGAAAAATGAAATACCACAATTTCACCATTTGCTCATGCCAAACCTCACTCTTTGCTCATATCATCTCCATCCTACCATTGCTCATCCCAATATTTTCATCAATTTTATCCCAAATCACTTCGGTACTTCAATACCCAATTTTGGAGTCACATGTGCTCAAGAATCTTTACCCAAGGCTATCATCAAACCCCTTATGCTGAGGCAAATAGTAGAAATTCTATTCTTCAATTAAAATTCTGACTCAACCGCTTTGGTATGCACCATACCAATGTCTTTAGGGGTTTACATGCCTATGCTACAATCGAGGTGGTAAAACTAACCTCCACCTACAATCGATTTCAGCATCATGCAAACACCTGCCTTTGGCTGGTTAGCTTGCCACATCAAATAATTTCATCAGTCTTTCGAAGATAAAAATTCAGAGATATTCATCCCTTCCATAATTGAGGCATCTTACATTGTCCTTGATTTGGGGTAATCTTACGTCACCCACATGCCACAAGCCATTTTTCATCATCAATCTCTTCACATCCACCTTTTTGTCAATCGGCTCATCACTATCATTCGTTTCGTCTTCCACCCGCTTGTCGCTTGAGGGGGTAGACAAAACCCCCATTTTTTTTAAAATCATTCACCTTTTTGTTGGGGCAACATACAAAAGGTTTTCATCCAATGAACCAGGTGTCTCTTGTTTTTGCACCGTATTTTGTTTCACGCAACACGGTACAAAAAGGGGCATCTGTAGACACCAAATTTTAGTCATTTGTAGTCATTTGCACTCAAATTTCTACAAATTCACCAAAACCCCCATTTTGCCACAAAACCATCACCAATTGCCCAAATTCGCTCAAATCCTCTCAAAATCCCAATTTCCTTTCTAATTCATCTAAATTTCTCCAAATTCTCCCATTTTCCTTCTAATTTCCTAGCTTTGTCAAATTCTTCTCATGTCTTATAGTTAGAAACCTTACAAGACATGCATCACCTAGTGAGATGCCTTTCATGAGACTCTCCTACCATGTTAAAATAGGTAATGTTAGTATGAAAGATCTCAATATAACTCCATACATGAGTCCATCCTATAAACATGTATAACTTCAATCCCATGTAGGTTGAACCCATCTTATGAACATGCTCTCAAAAAATTCAATAAAAAAATATTCAATTAATTTTATACTACAACAACTATTTACAATTATTTTTAAATTCAAATAATTAAACGAACGTAGGAGCATCCTCTAAAAGATCATTATCTTGAAAAAAGTTTTGAATTCTCTGTTTAAACCCATTAATGTGTACTTGCTTCAATCTTCAATCTATATTAGCTATACTAGTTATTTCTTCGTTTAAGAAAACCATATATAAATTTAAAAAGAAAATATAACAAATAATATAATTAGATACATTATTATCACTCATTTTAATTTTTTTTTAAATTCTTTTAATGTTCTTGTAGGAATAACAGTGGTTAGTAGTTAAGACTTTGGCTTTTATTTAAAAATTCAAAGTTCAAACCAGACCTATAACTAAAAAAACTTACACTAACCCTTAAAATATTACTTTAATTGTCTCATTTCAACATAATTAATATTTTATATATATTAAAAAAAATTATAACCGTCCTAGGTATGCAAAGTTCTCTGTTTTAAGATTAAATACATAAATTGCCCAACGAACGAAGGGCTTTGTACTCATCACTTCGCTTCTCGTCTTTAGCAATGGAATTGAAGTTAACAAATCCTCCAAAAACATCCCATTCACTCTTCACTCTTGCAATCACACATATTAACAGGGCTACAAATAAATGCCAATAACACCACATTACCTCCTTCGCTTTTCAAGGCCATGGTCTCTTCTTGCTCACGTTTTTCCAATTATACAATCTCTTCCATTGCCCACCACCAAAATCACAATCTCCTGTCGATATGAATATTACTCTCACACAACTCTGTCGGAAGGGGCGGTTGAAGGAAGCAATACACATTCTGCTGACTACAAATTCACATAACTCTCTACACTCTTCAACATGTCTTCAAATCCTGCAAACCTGCATCGCCAACAATGCCCTTTCAGAGGGCAAGCTCCTCCACTCACTCCTCGACCGCATTGGACTTAAATTTCACTCCTCCACACACAAATTTCTGCGAAACAATCTTATTCACATGTATGCCAACTGCGGCAGTTTGACGGACGCTCGCAAAGTCTTTGATTGCATGTCTGAACGAAACGTCTTCTCATGGAATATGATAATTGCAGCTTACCAAAGACATGGCTTTCCTCGAGAGGCACTCACACTGTTTCACCAAATGCAACAAACAGCAGCAGCAGTCCAACCAGACCAGTTTACCTTTCCCAGCATCCTCGAAGCATGCACCAAACTGGGAGAATCGCAAAAGGGTTTAACCATCCATCAAACAGTAATCAAAACCGGATTTTTCTCAGATGTTGCAGTTGCCACTGCCCTGATAGACATGTACGCAAAATGGGAAAGCATAGAGAAGGCACGCGAACTGTTTGACAAAATGCCTCATCGAAATGCATTCTCATGGAATGCAATGATAGCGGGATATGCACAAAATGGGTTTTCTGAAAAGGCCCTGGAGACTTTTAAGCAAATGCAATTGGCAGGTGTAAAGCCAAGCTCAGCAACTTTTGCCAGCATCCTTCCCGCTTGTGCCAAAACAGGCGCTCTAGAAGACGGTATGGACATCCATCAAAGAATAGTTGAAAATGGTTTTTCATCGGATGTTGTGGTTGTCAGTGCTTTGATTGACATGTATGCAAAATGTGGGAGAATACACAAGGCACAGGAATTGTTTGACAAAATGCATAATGCAGACACAGTTTCATGGACTGCAATGATTGCAGGATATGCACAAAATGGGTTTTCTGAAAAGGCCCTGCAGACTTTTAAGCAAATGCAATTGTCAGGTGCAAAGCCAGACTCAGTAACCTTTGCCAGTATTCTCCCAGTAAGCGCCAACATTGGAGCTCTAGAAGAGGGTATGGACATTCATAAAAAAGTAATGGAAAGCAAATTTTCAACAGATGTCGTTCTGAGTGCCCTGATAGACATGTATGCAAAATGTGGAAGAATAGACAAGGCCCGGGAATTGTTTGACAAGATGCATGATGCAGACACAGTTTCATGGAATGCAATGATTGCAGGATATGCAATTCATGGCTACAGCAAGGATGCCCTTAAACTCTTTGATCTGATGAAGCACTTGGGAACCAACCCTGACAACGTAACCTTTGTATGTGTTCTATTTGCATGCAGCCATGCAGGTCTAGTGCATGAGGGCTGTAAATACTTTAATAGCATGAGTGATTCCTATTGCATTATTCCTGGGATGGATCATTATGTATGCATTGTTGACCTTCTTGGCCGTGCAGGCTATCTTGAGGAAGCTTTGAACTTCATTGCCAAAATGCCCATAAAACCTGAGTTGGTTGTGTGGAGGTGTCTGCTTGGTGCTTGTAGATCACATAAAAATATAGGAACAGGGGAATTTGTGGCAACAATCCTTTTTGTGTTGGAGCCTAAACATCCTGCATCTTATGTTCTTCTTTCAAATATTTATGCCGAAGCGGGCAGCTGGGATGATGTTCAAAGAGTAAGGACATTGATGAAAAATAGAGGAATTAAGAAGACACCTGGATGTAGTTGGATTGAAGTTCACAAAAGGGTACATGTTTTTTGTGTAGGAGACAGATCGCACCCACAAACACAGGAGATCTATGAAAAATTAGAGGAATTGTCAAGTGATATGAAGGCAGCGGGGTATATTTCAAATACAATACCTGTGTTGCATGATGTGGAGGCTGAGGATAAAGAATTGCTTCTCTGCCAGCATAGCGAAAAGTTGGCAATTGCGTTCGGGTTGTTAAAGACTCCCCCCGGAACCATTATTAGAGTTGTGAAGAACCTTCGAGTATGTGGTGACTGCCATACTGCAACCAAGTTTATCTCCAAGATTGTTGCAAGGGACATTGTTGTGAGGGATGCAAACCGATTCCATCATTTCAAACATGGAGAATGTTCTTGTGGAGATTATTGGTGATGCAAAGTAACACAAGATCTAAAGAGTCTTGCACAATGACATGGTACATGCTTTATCAGTGGTACGAAGAACCATGTTTCATTTCATTTTCTCAAAAAGTGCTGTTATTAAACATTGTACAAATAGACAATGTTGTTGATTACTGACATCATATTGTCTAGTGAACACAACTGCTTGGGTACATTGACGGGGTATTTGTGAAATCCTTGTTTTTTAATACTATGGAGTTATGGTGTTGAACTGTTTTTTACTGTACAACTGAAGAAAGAGTGGAAAAGGAGGTGGAGAACATGAAAGTAGAGATACTTGAAGGAAATGGAAAACACTCAATGAACAATAAATGTTAGAGAAAGGATTACAATTAACCTAGAACTTTGGTATGAGGAGCAGAAAAACACTTAATTGTCCTTTGCTCTTGCCTTTATCATTTTGTGCAGTCTTTTTGTTTGGATTCATTCTATTCTTCTCTGCCTATGTTTGCATCTGCTATCCAGGCCCAAATTCTAGTAATTTCTATTCTATATAGTAATGTCTGTATAAGTTGATGCAGATTTTGCAGTGTCCATGAGAATATTTTGGATGAAATTAGACCATGTTTTTGCATAGTTAACTGTTAAAAATTGTTGTCCAAATTTGGTTATTGGATTTCTTTACTGATAGAAGTGAAAAGTCTGGTCTACAAGGCTTTCAAAGACCCATTTTATTGTATAATTTATGTAAAATTGGTTTGCTCGCTAGGCACATAATATATTTGAGTTTCTTATAAAAGAATTTATGACTTTTGTAAATGAAAAATAATTAAAAAGTTTCAAGTAATAGTTATATATTTTTAATAAGGATTTCACATGAACATTGTTTTCTTAAAGAATGAACATGTTTTAGGTATTCAACTTTATTTTGTATTTTGTATTTTTTATTTTTAATTTTTTTTGAATTGGTTATATAGAATTGAAAGAGGCTTCACCTATAAATGAAAATTAATTAAAATGTTTCAAGTAATGCATATATATTTGTAATAAGGATAACATAAACATTGTTTTGTCAAAGAACCAACATGTTTTTTTTGGCATTCAAACTTTATATTGTATTTTTTTATTTTTTTTAATTGGTTATATGGAATTTGAATTGAAAGGGATCTCACCCATATTACATCATGGTATTGAAAGGGGCTCCACCTATAAATGAAAATTAATTAAATGTTTCAAGTAATGCATATATATTTCTAATAAAACATTGTTTTGTCAAAGAACCAACATGTTTTTTGGCATTCAACTTTATATTGTATTTTTTATTTTTTTTAATTGGTTATATGGAATTGGAATTGAAAGGGATCTCACCCATATTACATCATGGGATTGAAAGGAGTCTCACCCATATTATATCATGGGATTGAAAGGAGTCCCATCCATATTATAACCCATATTACATCAAGATCATATAGTGATTTTTTTTGTAACAAGCTCACTCACATAGGCACACACACCCCGCTAGGGTTTGAACTTAGGTCTTTTGAAAGAGAGCTCAAAGCCTTAACCACTACAGTGTTCCACAAGGACAATGATATTTGGTTAATATCCATGTATTGCTTGATAAGATTTGAACGTAGATCTCCTCCTTGAAAACTGAGAAATTTAACTAGTTGAGCTAATGCCATTTGATGTATCCTTTATCCTTTTTGTTTAAAATAACTTATTAAAATTTGTATATGTTAGAGTAAAGACTTTTTGTTTTGTTTTTAATTTTAAATTAATGAACAAGGAAGTACAAAAACAATCATAAGATTTATAAATGATAACAGTGACAAGAGAATACATGGAGAAGCAAAAATATTATTTACTATATTGTAAAATCATATACCTATGATATTAAAAAACATGCATAATAATAAATAATATCATTTTGTTGCGAAAACAATACAATTTGAGAAATATATTTAATAGAAACCAAAGCTGGATATGGTTTAATTAACCTCACATCAATGGACAGAGAGAAGTGTAATGTTTTGTTATTTTTATGGGAATGACCTCCAATAGCCATATATAACTTACTTAGAAAAGACATGCATATTAATCAAATTGAGAACAATACAAAAAAATTCTCTAATTATAATGACATTATTAGATTTAAGTGATTTAGTTAGCATATCAATAATTTGTTTCTAGGTGTAGACATGGAAAATTGACCCATTAAGATGAGTCATTTTCCTTAGATCTTGAGTTTTCCTCTCAGAAAAGTAGGGTCATCTTTGAGCCAAATTTCCTCCCATCAAATCTTCTCCATTCCTTTTAAAACCTATACTATTGGATCGGGCTCAAAAAGAGATTTCTGACGATATAAGTTTTATCCCATTCCGACTTCGTTTGGCTCTCCAAAGTGCCAAAAAAACTGCACATGGGTCTAGTTGTCGTGAATTCACGGTTGCCCAATATAGGACGTGAATTTGCCATCTTGGGTTTTCTTTCTCTCAAAAATCCTTTCTAGCATCGGCTCTTTATGACGTCGACCCTTGCCCAAGGTTAAGTTTTTGTTTTCCCTCCTCCAAACCTCTTATAAAAAAGAGGATTGGATCCCCTCTTTTCCATCAATTCAATCAATCAGACAAACCAAAGAATCAAGAAATCTAAAATCCATCCAATGAATCTTCTTGAGAATCCTAATCTTGAATTGCTCATTGTTCATGCTAATAAGTGCTCTTTTGTTGTGGGATTGCTATTTCACTGCCTTCTTCTTTGGTGTTAGTTTCTCTTGGTGGATAAGTGTTGGAGCCCTAAGGAGGAGTCTACTATCTTGGAGGTCTTCATCCTTTTTTCTGCTTTTTCGCTACCACTAGGTTGTTTTTGCTCATTTGCATTCATATATTGTTAAATTACGCATCTTTTGTTTGTTTTTTGCATCATTTTGCTCCTTTTTCTTTCTATTGTGAATTCATTGTACAAGGCACAAATTCTTCGTGCAGGGGACGGATTTGCTGTACAAGGCGCTATTTTGCTGTACAGGGCGCTATTTCACTATACAAGGTAGGAATTTGTTCGTGATAGGCTTGGGGGCAAAAGTTCACCCCCAAAACCCTATCTGTATTTCATATTACATGTAAAGTGTAATTGTACAGTCTACATTATGTTTATCATACTATTCTATTGCATTGTATTTTGTTTGTCCATCTTCCAAAAAAGTCAAATTTTGCTTCTACATTCTAAAGGTCAGCTAAAAGGACCTAGGGGACTTGAATGTTGCACCTCCAAGTATAGTCATACAACGGCCTAAGCAGGCCTCTCACTGATGATCATATTTTTTGAGGGTTTTGTGAAGTTATTTTGTAGGATTGAAGTTGTGGGACATTTTTGGACGCAAGATAAAGTTGGGAACAACCACCAAATCATATAAGTGCCCTAGTAGATCTTTAGGTTATTTGTTGATTACTTTTTATTCATTTTTGTTCAAAATAAAGATCACAAGCAAGGAAAAACATTTGATTAAATTTTTAGGCATTTGAAAGAATAAAAGCATATAGTGTGCATCTAGGGTTTTAACCTTATTTGTGCATTTTTCTTGGACCCTTGCTCAAAGGCTTTATTTTGCAATCCTAGGGTTAGTGATCATTCAAGCAAATAATCATTCTAGGGTTAGCTCTTATCTTCTTGCATCTTGTATCTTGCATTGTTCTTTCCCTTTTCATAGTGTAGTTTTAGAAAGAAAGGCCAAACATAGGTGCATGTTTAATTGACACATTCAAACACATTCCACCTTGGACTTGGAGTGAGTCCTAAAACCATTCCTGGTGAACCCTTCCTCCCCTTTGCCCATTGAGTGTAGAGTTATAACATACCCCAATGGTTCACCTCGGCTCCCAATAAATCCAATCGAGAATCGTACGTGGTAGGGTAGTTTTTCCCCTCTACATATTTTGTGAACCCAATGTGAATGCACGTCTTAGTGGCCAAATTAGGAAGCCTTTTCCTTGTTTGCTTTTCTTTTGAAAACTTTTAAACAAGACCACTAATTTTGCTTGTTTAGATAAAAAAATATTTAATAACATCTTTAAAATATCTTGTGTGCTTTTGTTAGTTTTTAGTTTTCCTCCTTTTCCACTCTATCCTTTCTCTCTCCTAATGGCTCCCAACCTTAGGAGTGGGTGAAGGCTTTTAGAGTCTGATGAGATTTTCCAAGAAGATGATCAAATTAATAGAGAAAATCATAATCTAGAAGAGGAATAAAATGAAGAGATTGAGAATAACCTTGATCCTACTAAGGGATCCAATGGGAACCTTATCTTTAAATCATTTGAACATGTTTGGAGTTTCTACAAGCATCATAAGGATACCTTGGATGAAGCTATGGAAGAGGAAGCCCAACTCAAGGAAGTTGGAACATCTCATCATCAAACCAATTTCCTCTCGAGATGTTCATAACAACCCCTTGACTAAATCTTTGCATCATGGTAATCTTGTTCATAACCCAACATATGCTACTACTATGACCACCAATGTTGGAAGGATTCTACAAGTTCCTCCAACTAGTAGTGCATCTCAAGATTATGTTCAATTTCCTCCTCATTCAGCTAATCTCAACATTTTTGCTTTTGTTCCACCAAATGTTAGTTATCCTCTCCAACAAGATACCACATATCGCAATAGTATCAATACCTCCAACATAAGCCAAGTACCCTTTCAACAACCTACCTATACCCCTTCCTTAGGGAATATAAGGGTATTGCACAACAATAATCCTAAGGTGCAAAGTTTAACTAATGTGGTGAAACAATTGGTTTCAAGAGTGGATATGATTCAACCCCCTAGTTTCACCTATAGCTATAGAGAAATATGCAATCAACCCTTAGACCCTATCATAGTAGCTAAGCCCTATCCTAAGCATTTTTCCATACCGGTTTTGCCTATATATAAGGGAATGAAAGATCCAATTGAGCATTTGAGAATTTTTAGAACAACTTTCCATGATATTATATATGATGACATGTTGTTGCTAAATATATTTCCTAAGAGCCTTGGTGGCATGGCATTAGAGTGGTATTATCGGTTGCCCAACCATTCTTTAAGGAATTTTGAAGAAACAACTAAATTATTTGTGCAACAATTTGGTGCTTATGTTGAAAAGAATGTGACCATGAAAGATGTTTACATGTTAAAACAAGGTAAAGAGGAAAGTTTTTTAGAATTTTTGTCTCGTTGGAGGAGTCTAGTTGGATGCTTAAGATATACCTTACCTCCTCGAGACATGCTTGAGATATTTATTGGAAATTTGCAAGAGCAATTGTCTTATGCATTGGAAACTACAACTATCACATCTTTTGATCAAGCAATTGACATAGCAAAAAAGGTAGAACAAGGTCTTATCAAAAGAGGATAACTTAAAGTGAAAGAAGATAAGACCACTAAAAATCAGTATAAGAACAAGCATGTGGTTGGTGATGGAGTAACGGATAGTAGGTCTGTTAATAGTATTATTAACAACCTACAAAATATGGTGCTTAGTCAACCCCCAAAACCTCCACAACAAAATTTCACAAGGCTCAACATACCTATGATAGTGGTCCTAAAGAAGCTTTTGAAAGGCAACTTGATTGATTTACCTCCAATAAGGCAACATGATAAATCAACTAATTGGTATAAATTTGGTCAACACTGTGAGTCACATAGAGTGGAGGGACACTGGACAAACTCTTGTAAGACATTGAGACATGTGGTTCAGGACATGATTGATGAATATCACCTTGTCATTGACGGTTCTTGCCCACCTAACAATCAACATCCTACTTAACAAGTATCCACAACTAATATAAATATGGGACCATTCCAAGATCCCCTACCTAAGCATGGGCAACAGGAAACTAATCAAGTGTCATATAAGAATGTGCCCCCTTCCTATGATAATGTGGTTGGTATGTTAGAAGTAACTACAAGGTAACAAGCATAGAATCAATTGGCTCAACATTATTAGTAAGAGATGATCTCTTCATCCAACCTACCCTCGAAGCCCATCCTAGTCTTGAAGAATGCTCAAAGAAGGAGTACGGGAGTAAACACCCCACATTTAGTGTTGAAACCTCAACCTAAAGTCTCTTTTGACCTTCAACAATAGTTAGCTAGTACTCCAGCCAATATCTCTATCTTAGAACTCTTACAAACTTCTACTCATAGATAATATTTGTTGGAACTTCTAAAACAACAATATGTCCATGTAGATATTTCCCCTAGTGTTGTAGCTAATGTTTTATCTTGGGATACATCACATCACATTTTTGTATGATGATATACCTTCCCCATACTTGCGAGGGGATTCTTCCCTTTACATCACAACATTTATTGGGAGAAATTTTGTCAAAAGATTCTTGATTGACAACGGTTCTTCCCTTAATCTATGCACTTATCATTTTTTCCAAAATTTTGGATGAAAAGAGGAAGACTTAACTAACTATGATATTATCATTAAAGCTTTCGACAACGAGTCCCAAGAGTCCTGCAACGTTGTGTCCCTCCCCCTTAGGGTTGGACCTCAGATTTTAGATACCTTGTTCTATGTGGTGTCTTACCCTGCATATTTTAATCCGCTTCTCGGATATCCTTGGATCCACATGATGAAGGTTATCCCTTCTACCTTTCATCAATGTTTGAAGTTCGAATTTAAGGATCAGGTTATCACCATTCTTGGTGACCCTCGTCCATTCAAATATTGTTCTATGGTTGAGCAAGCTTAGTCCGGTCTCAATATTTGTCCTTCAGTTTCATCATCTGTTCCTCCAAGTTCCTCATCTCAAACATCTGAGCAACTCCAAAGTCTAAAAGTGAGTGAGGAACCTTTCATCAAAGTTTCATCATAGGATCAAGTTAATCATTTTATTCAAGAGCCTCTTCTGGATCTTGCCAAGCTACCACCTTCACTAAGGACTATGGGTTTACCTCATAAGAAGGGTGAAGTTGTACACATTGGCATGTGTACCTTTATCTTCACGAGAATGGCCTTTGGAGAAAATATCAGTGGTAGCAACCCTTATATTATGGAGCATTCTTTTGCTCAATGTTACCTATCCAATGATTACCCACTCTCGAAATAGATCCTATTTGGCATGGGATATATTTGTAAATATTTGGAACCCCAAAAAAAAGGTATTCAAGAGCCTTTAGGTGTCGAATTCTGGCCTCAGAGGTGTGGTGTAGGCTACATTCCAACCAAACTTTACCATTCGATAATGATGATCATATTAAAACTTATGCTGAATATTTAGATCATCAAAGATTAGAGTGGAGTGATGAGGATAAAGGACCTCCTTATCCCTATAACATTTTATTTTGTAATATGATAAAATTTATGCACTCTGATGGTAAATATAGTGCTTCCCAAGGAGATGCTACTTCACTATCTTATAGAGATCTTGCAAAATTAGGGATTGCTCCTCCTTTTGTTAAGAAAAATGGTTCAATAAGGGTTTGTGAAGATTTTTGTGCAAAGGTTGCCAGAGAAAAATATACGAAGGAGATTCCTTGTGATTCTAATCATCAAGATGATCCCTATTCTAGATTTTTTTGATGGATCAATCCCTTGTATGCTTATTATTTTTGTTAATATAGGAGGCACAATCAAAATATGTGTTGACTATCGTGCTTCTCACTTGCATTAAAATAAAATAAATAAATAAATAATAAATCACTAAATAGGCATACCTAGCATTTTTATTCATTTCATTCATTTGTCTGTTCATACTACATGCTTACCTGTCATATTTTGCATGTTTGCCTAAAATTCTGTTCCATTTGCATTTTTGCTTGTCATAAACTGCACTTCTACTTGCTCAGACTTGCATGATTGCTTGATCATATAGTTTTTTGGGAATTTGTGACAATGGCAAGTGATGAAACCTAGTTAGATCGTAGCTCACATGCATTACACTCTCACTAGACCTCTGATGCCTAGCGAATCCCAAACCTAAGATCCACCTTCGTGAATTTCCATCATTTCATCCACCCATATCATCTCTTCCTTATTTCTTGACCTTGAAAGTTTTCATTGCTTATATCTCTTCAAGTCAAGGGATACGATTCTTGTTTTACTCCATTAGCCATGTCCATACACTTTATTGAACACACCACACCCCTATCAGGTAGTACTCACTTTGTTCATCATATTTTTATACACAACACACTCCATAGTGGATAGCTTCATGGCCACGTACAAGGGGCAACCTCCATCTCGATCATTTATGAGCATACATCCTCATAGGGATTTTCATTTTCTTTTGGCATTTTGGAGCTTTGTTTTCATTCACCCATGCATTTCATTTAGGTTTGTACTTTAGTTGCATTGCACTTAGTTAGATTCATACCATTCCATATCATTCATTGCATCTATTATGTTTATGTTCATCATGCATACACACAAAAAAAGAGCAAAGATCAAATGATAGAGCTTAAGAGCTAGTCCACTTTCATATTTTCTTGTTTGTCCTTTTTTCTTCTTTGTTTGTTGTTCTCTCTTCTTTTGGGTCCATACTTTTCGAGTTTTTGTAGAAATTTTATATTCCTCCTGAAACTCGAGGGGGCACCCCTATCTTTAGAGGCATTAATAGTAGTAATGCCTCGTTTTACATATAAATTTTTAGTGTTCAGGCTAACACCTCTTTTTTACAACGCCCCTTCGTCCAAACTGAGCCACCCATTTTCGTGTTTGTCATTTTTTTCATAGGTGTCTACATATTTCTTTGACATATTTATTAAGCCATAAATGCATCAAAGATGGGGGAAAATGTAGACATGGAAAATTGACCCATTAATATGAGTCATTTTCCTTAGATCCTAGGTTTTCCTCTCAGAAAAGTAAGGTCATATTTGATCCAAATTTTCCCCATCAAATATTCTCCATTATTTTCAAAACCTATACCGTTGTATCAAGATCAAAAAGAGCTTTTCGATGGTATAATTTGTATTCCATTATGTCTCTGTTTGGTCCCCTAAAGTACCAAAAAATTACACCTAGATCTAGATATCATGAATTTGCGGTTGCCCAATATAGGGCGCAAATTTGCCATCTTGGGTTTTCTCTCAAAAACCCTAGTAGAACTTTAGGTTGTTTGCTAATTACTTTTTATTCATTTCTATTCAAAATAAATATCATAGGCAAGGAAAAACATTTGATTAAATTTTTAGGCATTTGAAAGAATAAAATCATATAGTGTGCATCTAGGGTTTTAACCTTGTTTGTGCATTTCCCTTGGACCCTTGCTCAAAGGATTTATTTTGCAATCCTAGGGTTAGTGATCATTCAAGTAAATAATCATTCTACAGTTAGCTCTTATCTTCTTGCATTGTTCTTTCCCTTTTCATAGTGTAGTTTTAGAAAGGCCAAACATAGGTGCATGCTTAATTTGACACATTCAAATACATTCCACCCTAGACTTGGAGTGAATCCTAAAACCATTCCTGGTGAATCCTTCCTCCCCTTTGCCCAATGAGTGTAGAGATAAAACATACCCAAATGGTTCACCTCGGCTCCTAGTAGATCCAACCAAGAATCATATACGGTAGAGCAGTTTTCCCCCTCTACACTAGGCAAGACAATTTTAAAGGCAAGCCACTCATCCATAATTTTTTTTGTCTTAATAACAATGTTGACTTTCTATTTGTATTGTTCTCACATGGTAGATTGAATTTTTCACCATTTTCAAGACACCTTAGTTGTTATAAAGAAGTGAAGTAGACTGAAAGCTCTATTTGCAAATCCTATAAAACTCTCCTTAACTAAACAACTCCACGAGCTATTTCCATTCGCACCTTTTAATCTATTTCAGTAATGATATTGCAATGTAGGATAGTTTTTTCTTTTTATTTTTTTCTTTATTTTTTGGGGTTTTTCAAGCACCTAAAGCAAGGTCAAACATATGGCATGTAGTGGATTTTCTATCATCTATAGAACCTTCCCAATCTTAATCTACATAATCAATTGACCCAATTAAAAGAAATTTTTAATATAGGACATAAAATTTTACAATTCCTGTTGACATATCTTAACAACCTTTCATTAACTTCTTGATGATCTACCTATAGTTTTTTAATTGCCCTCCAAAATCACAATGACAATCTAAATGCCACTTTAAAAGAAGTTTGTTAGGCAAGGTAGTTGAAGAAGCTAGTACATATTTTTTTTATTGCAACTATACACAATTCTTTACACTCTTCAACATTTATTCAACTCTTGGAGACTTGGATTGCCAAGAATTCCCTTTTAGAGAGTAAGCTGGTCAACTCACTCATTGATTGTGTTGGACTTAAATTTGGGTATCCACATGCAATTTTTTGCAAAACAAACTTATCCACATGTATGTCAATTATGAAATTTTGGTGGACACTCATAATATTTTTGACTACATGATTGAATGAGATATTTTATCATGAAGACATGAATTTCCTCGACATGCATTGACACTCTTTTACCAAATGAAAAATTTTCCACTTTTCCAATCAAAGCAGTTCACCTTTTCTAGCATCCTTAAAGCATGTGCTAAATTAGGAGATTTGCAACTAGGTTTAACCATCCATCAAGTAGTAATCGAAACTAGATTTTTTCCAGATGTTACAATTGTCATTTCCTTGATAGGCATATATGCAAAATGTGAAAGCATAGAAGACGCATGAACTATTTGACAAAATTCCTCATTGAAATGCATTCTCATGGACTGTAATGATAGTAGGATATGTAGAAAATGAGCTTGTTGAAAATGTTTTAAGCAAATACGATTGGTTGGCATAAATCCAAACTCAACAAGTTGCCAATATCCTTTTGGAATGTGCCTAAATGGGAGCTCTAGAACAATGTATGGACCATAGAAAAATTGTTAATTAATCATGATTTCTTGATTTTATCACAATATTTTGAGCTTTGTGTTCTAATCATGCCATTTTCTTAGATCTAATGAATTGGCAATTTTTTGGCAAGAAATTGCCAACAAGATCATAACTTCCTTGCAATTTTCTCATGAAAACTTGTCCGCATATAGGAAAAAATGTAGAAATAGCCATGAAAAGGGGAATTTACTCATTTCCCCACTTTTTTATTTCTATTGCTCTTGAATAAAAATTTGAAGAGGGTAACTAGACATACACAAATGCATTTGAATAAGTATTTGATAGATTAACACCTTGTTTTGAAGACTGCACATATTGGACCAAATTTTAAGAGGTAAGGTTTCATTATTTTTAAGAATTTTTAGGGTTTTATGATTTGTTTTCTCTCTTCTTTGTTTTTCCTAATGCCTCTATGACTATGTATTAAAATCGTAACACACCCATTTTTCAAAGGGAATATTTAGGTGAAGACCATGGAATGGGCCAAGGCAGTAATGAGCTAAATCCAACAACTTGAACTCCAAGTCCAAGGGATTTGATGTGGAACATGGAAGAAAATAGATTTTAGTCGAATCAAGTCTTTGGCATATATTGCAACAAAGATATCAAAGAAGGAATCCATCACCTCAAATTATATTTTTTAGGTAGATACCACAATGTAGAGACATGTTAATAGTGGATGAGGCACCAAAGAAAAAAATAAGTTAGAGGTCAAAAGATGAGGCTTACGATTGGATCTAGGATTGGGCCTAGGATATTTGTTTATAAGGATGAGCCTAAACATAATAAAGTTCTTAATACTACATCAGAGTCCATCCTTGGTCCTCACATCTAATGCTCTTTTAGGGAGAGTCAAAGTACAAGTAGATAAGGATTTTCATTTCATACCTCAAGTATAAGGTATACAACCCTTGGGAATACCACATAGAAGAAGGAGAAGATAAAGGAAGCCCAAACCATAAGGATGATTTTCTAGAACTTTTAATATTAAAAAAAAGCCTTTTTGGGAAGCTTTAGTGAGGGAACTAGGCAATGTTAGTGGAGGGATGAAACCCCTTACTGTAAAATATCTCAATGTGCCTTTATTGGAGGAATGTAATAGATACACACATGATATTATAGAAGAGCAAAGACAATTGTAGAGGAAAAAGTGCAACACTTTATCTGATGGATTTATGGATGTTAGGATCAACACTCTCCTCAATTTCTTAGTGGCTTCAGGTGGATTCATGGTCTTCTTAAAGTTTGTTGATGCTCTCTATAGGTGAAGAACACACAACTCTTGTTCTACTTGTTGGAGGAGATTATGATCAAAATGGGAGTGGAGAATGTTATCCAAGTAATAATAGATAACGTAATGACCTATGTATCTATGGATAAACTTCTTGAGACGTGCCTCTCTATTTTTTTGTATCCTATGTGCTTCTCATTGTATTGATCTCATCCTTGAGGACATTGGAAAATTATCATGGGTGAATATTGTGGTTGTTGAGATAAAGAACATTACTAGATACATCTACAACCATACATGGGTGCTCAACTTGATAAAAGAGCATAATGATAAGACCCATAAGAGCAAAATTCTTTGCCTAGATTCACCTCCAACTTTATTGCCTTGTTGAGACTTGAAGTTACATCACTTGTTATTAAGAAGATGTTTGTTAGTAAGGAATGGTATGCCTTGTCATATTTTGCAAAGGAGGAGATGTAGAGGATATTCTAAAAAATATTTGACAAGGAATTTTGTACATATGTGCAAGAAAAAATTAAGGTAATTATTTAGCTTTCTAGATTCTAACTTTTTAGTTTTAGTTTTTATTTTTATTTTTTCAATTTAATTAAAATTTATAAATTTTGATTAGATTTATTCATTAGTATTAGTTTTAAATGATAAATGTTTATTGTCCAATTTCATGTGACAAAAACTTTGGTTAAGCTTCCTTACCTTTTAAATCGATATAAATTGCCAATGGGATATCTATGAGGCCATTGAGGGCAAACCAGGTCATCAAAAATTACTATGGAGGAGATAATCACGAGCACTATCCCATTTGAAAAATTATTGATAAGAGATAGACGAGGCAACTCCATAAACCTCTTCATACCACAAAATACGTCTTGAACCCCAATTATTTTTAAGTGAATATTTTCATAATGATGAAGTGCATAATGACTTCTACGCTTGTGTTGAGAAGATGACAAATGATGCAAACAAGAATTTCCTTATCCCCACCAAGTTGCAAACATATAAAAATGATTAGGAGAGGTTGTTTTCACCTCCTTTTTGTACTAAATCAAGGTAATATTTGTAGCTAGGTAAATTTTTGAACATTTTTAGCTGAGATTTATTTGTTGATTTACAAAATTACAGATGTAAATGTATAATTTATAAAAAATTATTTTTGCACATTTATGGTGGGAAGAATATGGTGTTATGATGCCAAACCTTCAAAGGATTACCATATACATTTTGAATCAACCTTATAGCATTTCTAGTTGTGAGCACAACTAGTGTCTACCTAAAACCTTACACACCAAGAAGTGCAATAGATTGACTCAAGAGTCCCTTAATGACTCCATATTTGTGCAATAGTATTTTCCTTTGTGTCAAACAAGTGGAGGGTTTGGAAAATGTTGATGCAATTGAATTGATTGAAATGGACTCACTTTTATAATGGGTTGTTGATGGTTCAAAAGAGAATACTCTATTCATTGAGCATGATATCAACATGATGGATGAAACAAAACATGTTTAAGAACTGAAGAAAATAAAATATCCTCCATTCGAGGAGCCTCACCCATCTATCCAAGCATTTGGTTTAAGGACAAGGAAGGAAAAGAAGCAAACAATTTAAAACTACTTTAGTTTGTTGATTTTGTTGGTCCGTGATGATTAAAAATTGTAATTGTATTCTATTTGGAAGAATCTAATACAAAATAGACTTCTTGACTCTAGTTTTTGTTTAAAATTTATTTTATGAATTTAAACTTATATATATATATATTTTATTCTTCAAGTTTTTGTCAAGATTTTTGCTGAGTTTCTACCTAGTTTTTGAGAACTATCCAAAATTGAGTTATTGAGTTCTTGCCGAGTTTTAAGTTTTTCAACTATGGTATGGGTGTCCTTCAATGAATAGTTGAGAATGTTTTTTCATTAGATATTGTGGTTATCAATGTTTTGATAGACATGTATGCAAAAATATGTTGTATAGAACTTGAAAATGGTTAAAGTTTCTAAAATGGCCTTCAAAACACGAGTCCTCAAAATATCTAGAAACATTAAATTATAAACGAAACACTTAGTTTAAAAAAATATGTAGCAATTTTTTAATTTGAGACAATATTAAATTAACAAGATAGTAAATGGGTTTAGACACATTTAACTATTAAATCTCATATAGTGTAAGTTGTTAATATTAAAGCTCAACCTTTGTGGATTAGGATCTACATTCCCTGCAAAACTAATCTACATGAGATGCACTAAAATATAGTTCTTAATATTTAGAGTCATTAGAAATGAATACCAAAATTTTAATAAGACCCAACTCTTATGATTTGAACAATGAGTGTATAAGGAGGAATTTGATCATCCTCAAGAATAGTGGCAACCATAAAAATATCTAAGTCATATTTTTTAGGATTGACATCCCAATATTTTGTTGTCCTCCTTGTATATTGTTATTTTTTGCAAGAGATAAGACACTAATTAGAATTAAAAAACTACATGCTTCACTTTCATGTTTTGTTTTGCTTCACCAAGTGATTCAATCCATATGTGCTTCAATACTTCTTTGTCATCAAAGAGCATGTCATTTGTTCTAAGATTTAGTGGATTCATTGATCCCATTCTATAATTATTTTGACGTTATCATAATTTTATTCCATTTTTCCTTAATTTAGAGTTTATTTAAAGTATTTTTTTTTTGATTAAAGTGGGCCATGTGTGTCCCATATGGGCAATAAAAAAATACCATGAAACATCTAAAAACTTGAACTTTGGACATTTTATGGTTCAAAGTGATAAGAAATGTTAGAAAAGTATCTTAGAAACATCAAGAAATGTGGGAAGTCAAGATGGTGTATTTTTGGAAGTTTCTAAAGAGTTTCCAAGGAGTTTTCAAATTTCATAAATAGAAAAATGAGGGCACCCTAGGAATTTCCTATAATATAGATGCAAAATGTGGGAGAATACACTAGGTATGGGAATTGTTTAGAAATATGCATGATGCAAACATGTAGTGAAACAACTTCAAGAAATATAATATTGGTAGTAATAATTCAACAATGTAAAATAAACAACATCCTCTGATGATAATAAGTTCAGACCTAATATTAGAAAGCCAAATATACAAGTAATCAAAATCCATATTCAAATCAATACAAATCCTTAGCCACTTAGAGAGGGAAAAGTTCCTTAGCCACTTGGAGAGGGTTAAATTTTATATTCACAACAAACACAAATAAGATTCAAATATGAAAGTTGATTCAAACTACAACATAAATCTTCCTATTTATAGAGTAAATCAATAGTAACCCTAACCCTAATGCTCAATGTTTGACTAACTAAATCTAGGGCCTGAGTTAATAAAAATAAAGATAGTCAATATGGCTATATTGGAGTCATTACATGGCTCCCATTTACAAAGCTTTATCCTCAAAGCTGAAAATGGATGGAAAATGCTCTTAGGATCCCATGTAGGATCTTCTTCTAGAAGATCCATATACTTAATGAGGAACTTCGAAATCTAGTGAGACTATAGAAGATGAACTCTAGACTAAAACAATGCTTCTAGATGGAGAGTGATTCCACCTTATTCATTGAGTACTAGAAATTATGTTTAGGACTATACCTTTTGCCCAATAACCTCTTTGAGACAAGAAACATGAAAAACATGATGGTTGTGGGAATATGGTAGAAGCTCAAACTAATATGGCCCTTCACCAATGTGATGAACTGCCTTGTAGGGCCTATAAAATTGAGGATGCAACTTCTAATTGGACTTGGTATTCACTAACAATTGCTTGTAGGGCTACAGGTAAAATTTTACCATATCCCCCATGGTAAATTGTCATTCAAAATGACACAAATATTACTGTTGCTTCATGTAATTCTAGGCTTGGATCAATTTAACTTTAAGAAGCCAAAGCACAAGTCATTGTCGCTACAATAAATCATCTACTTGAGTAACCTTGGTGGATCCTAGAACTTAGTCTACCACTAAAAAAGCTATATGGACATATAATGCCTCAAATAAGAATATCTCGAGGGAAAATATTAAGAAGTATATTGCTTCTCTTTATTTCTAAAAAATATTATGAAATATGACAACTTGAAGGTTAAAAATGACCTTGCCTATATTAGTGGGGATGCATGGCAAGTTGTTTTTCATTCTAGTAATGATCATGCCTTTGCACTTATGACATCTACCACCAAACAAGAATGTTGCCTATATTCTCTCCAAAATTTGAGATACTCGTTTGAATATTCTAAATTTATAATTTAAAATTTCAAAAAATAGAGGTGAAGAGCTTATTTTTTCAATGTAAAAAATAAAATATTTGGTGGTGAAATGACAAAAAGTATTGAAATGGAAGCCCTTGTAAAATTTTGCAAGAAATAAAAAAACAGTTATGGTTTATCCATAACTATCATGGTTTGCACTACATAAACTTTTTTAATATACCCAATCAAACCATCATCTCCTACCAGAATAAGATGAAGTTTGCTAGACCATTTCTACAACCTTGTGAAGTTGATTGGAGGTTTTTTCCATGTAGAGAAGTGTACCTATGACTCTTTTGACATCTAGGGGTGGCTGAAAGGTGTTAAACTATTTTGCTTTACTTTGTCAATCATGCATATTGTTCTCTCATCTCTGTTATAACAATACCAAAAAGTTTAAAGTAGATAAGGAGATGATTTTTTTGAAAAATCTATAAAAGACAAGTAAGGATTTCAAGAAACCCCCCAAAAAATATAATCTCATACTATTCTAGAAATTAGCTAGGGCATTTATTTGGTTTGTAAAAAAATGGATTGAATATTAAGGGAGGGAAATATAGAATGATCCTATTGGTAAGTTTTTCTCTTGGAGTAATAAATTTCTTATGACATAATGATATCCTTGAGGTCCAAGTTTGATTAAGATTTTGGCACAAAAATGCTAAAAATTATTGGCAATACATAGAGCTTCCAATAAGAAATTCTAAGAAACATATTGCTTTTGAAATAGTATTAGAAGAGATTTTGCCAAAAATATTGAGATAGAGTAATGGAGATTCATGGTCACTCTAATACCATGTTAGATTTAACAATACTTTCCAAAAACAAACATAATAAACACATTACCTAGAAAGAAAGAACAACTTATAGACAAACACAACACAATATGAAGATATTCCATAGACACCAAAGACATGTCACTATAGAAAGAATAAGAACTCCAACCAATAATAAATTGGTTGGTCTTATGGGGTATGAATGAAAATATTATATGTGACTTTAGATCAAGTTTAAAGACCTAATGTTAAGGTTTATTATTAAAATATTAGAATAAACCCATCTATACAAGGCGTACAAAGGCCTATGGAGTTATGCAAAAAAATACAACATAAAAATTGATTCTTGTATAAAGTGAAGCTTAACACCACATATTCCAATAGTCATCAAGTACAAGGTTTACTAATAGACAACCATAAAGTAGAACATGAAGATAGAAGTCATTTCATAAGAATTTATTAAGAAAGTGAAGGAGATCTATTATATGATAAATATCATCTAGTAGAACCCTATCCAAAAAAATGAGAGGATTCTTTGAGATTGTGAGGGGATCATCCAAGACTAAATGGAGATATGCATTTCATATATTTTGAGGATCATACAAATTTGAGTGAAGATGATTATCTATGTAATTGTGTTAATTTTCCAAGGGTATAATTGAGACAACTATTCATCCAACTATCTATTGCATGGAAGACATTTTATAACACCTCAAGGGTATCACAATTTAATGGGATTAAACACAACATAAGATAAATAATTATTATTTTATAAGAAAAAATAAAGGAAGTATAGTTGAGAAATAGAACAAGCTTATGTAAGAGAAAAAGCAAGTGCAACTAGCTCTAGGGCCTGAGGGATTTCAAGTGGATTTATTCCAAGCTTTCTAGAACATAGTGAGTAAGGATGTAGTAGCAGCAGTAAGAGAGTTCACACAACTCAGGAAAAGTGTTAAGATAATACAATAATACTATCCTAGTGTTGATTCCAAAGAAGCTTAGGTTGAAGGGATATAAATACTTTAGACCATTTAGTTAGTGTAATGTAATTCACAAGATAATATCAAAAGAGATTGTATTGACTAAAGTTTATTCTCACAGAAATCATTGTAAAGTAGCAAGGGATATTTGTGAAGGGTAGGCATATTTTGTATGGAGTATTCACACTCCATAAGATCATGCATTCAAGTAAAATTAGTAAAAAGGAGGGAACAATATTAAATCTTACCATGAATAAAGCCTATGATTGGATCTCATGACATTTCTTGGATAGAGTCCTAGAGAAGTTTATCTTAAATATAAGTTAGATAATGTGGTTGAATAGATACTATGGAGGACCTAAATTCTTTGTTATAGTGAATAATTCTTCAGTGGGATTCTTTGAAACTAGTAGGAGCTTAAGGCAAGGGGACCCATTGTCTCTGTATCTCTTCATAATAATGGTAGAAGCATTGGGAAGGTGCATTGAATCAAAAAATAAGTGAGTGCATTAAGTGGGTTAAAACCATCTATATATAGATGATGTTATTCACCAACAATTTAAGGATGACATAATTTTGCTAGGGATACAAAGGAATTTAGGCGGATATTAAACCTCTATGAAAAAAAATCCCAACAAATGATAAATATGGATAAAAGTAAGGTGTTTTTTATAAATATTGTAGAGAATCAATAGAGAAGAATAGTAGTAGAGCTTGCATGTAGTGTTTCAAATATTTCTTCTATGTACTTTGGAATGTCAATATTCACAAGAGAATGAAAGGATCAAATGTGGAATGTGTTGATTGAGAGGGTCCAAAGTAAATTATTTGTATGGAAGAGGAATTTTATGAGTTATCTAGGTAAGTTATATCTACTTAAGAATATTCTCCAAGAAATCCTTGTATGTTTATTACCAATGTTTTAGATCCCACTTAAAGCAACTAATATAGTATAAAGTATTCAAAGAAGATTTCTATGGTCAAGACCAAAGGATAAGAGTAGAATTTTGCTTGTAGCATGGGAGAGAGTATGCAATAATAAATCAAGTGGAGGACTTGGGCTTAGAAAAATAGAGTATATGGACAAGTATTTGGAAGGAAAGATAGGATGAAGGCTAGTGAATGAGGGTCATGCCTTTTGAGCAAGGATTCTAAGAGACAAATACATTAAAAACCAAGAGGATAGTAGATTTTTTACCACACTAGATTCTATCAAGTATCAATGTGGAACGACTTAGTAAAGGCTAGAGAGATGTTATGGAAAGATATCAAATAGAAGGTAGGGAATGGTAGGTATATCCAATTATGGGAAGATGCATGGCTAGAGAAGTATCCATTAGTGAAGGATGAGGAGTTAGCAAGAATCAAAGTAGATCTAGAACAAAATTATGGAAATATAGGGAGTGATTATTTGGATTTAGAAGGAGGAGAGGTAATATGGAAGGAGCTAAGAACCCATAATTAGTATGAGGAAAAGCTATAAAGGCTAACAACTAAAATCATATTATGTAAGCTCCAATTTAGCTAAGGATACAATAATATGGGGAGCTGCTCAGGAAGGGTCATTCATTGTTAAATCAACCTATGATATTTCACTTGTAGTACATGGGGGGATTTAAATGGGATTGTTTAGGGTGAAGGAAAACAATATTAAATTTAACTATTTTAATATAGCTAGCAGTACAAAACAATATTTTAACAACAAATAACTAGCATAAGAGTGGTTCTCAATTCCCTAATAGATGTTATCTTTGTGAATCTCATGAGGAATCGATGAGTCACATCATACTAGAATGTAAATACTCCCTCAAAATATTGTATGATATAATAAAGAAGATGGGGGTGGTGTGGGTGCTACCTAATAATATGGTATGTTGGATAGAATAGTGGGAGAAACCATTTAAGATTCCAAGACAGACTAAATCAAATTTAGAATTTGATTCCCTTTCATTATGCATAGGGAGTTTGATTGAGAGAAATAGAAGGATTTTTAAAGGGAGAAGAGATCTATATCTAATTATAGAGAACACATCATAGGGAACATAGTGGAGAATGTTAAAGCATTGAAAGTGCATAAGAGTTTAGAGTCAATGAAGAAGGAAAAATTAAGTAAACATTAGAACCTAATTCTAGTTGAGCTGAATGACAACCCTTAAGGAGACTTGAGGAGCATGACTAAGTGGTAGCAACCTAAACAAGGATGGTTGAAACTAAGTTTTGATGAGGCTTCTAAAGGCAATCAACAAAGGATGGAGGAGCAATGATAAGGGATAGCCAAGGAATGTTGATCAGAGTGATGACTGAGTACTTGGGCATTATTACCAATCATAAAACTAAAGCTCGAACAATCTTGGTAGGAGTAAATATGGCAGTTCAGTTGGAGTCTAGGAAACTAATAACCGAGGTATATTCATTGAATATTATTAATTACCTTAATAAAAGGATGGTGGCAAGATGGAGAGTAGAAAACATAGTAACAAATATACAAATATCCCTAAATTCATTAGAAGAATTTGAGGTGGTACATGTGTATAGAGAAGGAAATGGGGTGGCAGATTGGATAGCCAATTGGAGATCTTAGAGAAAGGAAGATAAAGATGGATATTTCTATATGGGATCCATCCAGATTTAATTTAGTTATTGACGAAGGAGGGAGGAAAAATAGAAAGTTAATTTCTTGGGTATATTTCCAAATAGGACAAATCAGGGACTCATCAAGGATATGAATTTAAATAGACTAGAAATGAATGTAAATTTGTAGAGTTTTAAAACAAGGTAGTACAATATTTCAAATGTCTTGTAGCCTTCAAAGATGAGGTATTTTTGTTGGTTAGACTGGATAGACCAGTCTAGGAATGTAAAAGGGTTCAAGCCCTTTCAAAAATCTAGATTTTACCCTAATAAAAAAAGAAAAATCAAGTGCAACTAGGTAAAGGGGTCAGGCTCTTTCAAAAACCTAGACTATACCCTAAACAAAAAAAGAAAAAGCAAGTTCAACTATGTAAGAATATAGTAACTATAACTTTAACTAGAATATATATAGAATATGGTTGGAATGATAGAGTAAGTATATCTAGGAAATAAAAAAAGAATATATTAAATGAATTTGTAATTTATATATATGAAATATTTTATGAATAAGGGGTATTCTTTGTAAAACAAAAAATTGGTATTTGGTTAAAATAGAAAAGTTTGCTTATTTTCACAAATTATGAGCCTTTCACATACAAGCTTAGGTTTCTTTGTTTATTGATTATATAAAAAACATAAATCTATTACTTTTTCCCTAATACAAGATTATTTTCATATTTGCTTTCTTGTATAGTTTAAATTTCATATCTAAAATATATACATTCCAATTTTTATTTTATTTTATTTTAGATTATGGATTCTTGAATGCTTAATAGTTTAAGAATTGTTTTGTTTAGATATACTTATATTCATAATAATGGTATCAAATTCATTAATTCTATCAACATGCCCATTTGTAAGAGCAATGTTAGCAAGATAAAACATGATAACTATTAAATAAGAGTGTGAAATGATATAACCAATGGTGGGAAGTGTAATAGATTTGTCTTAAGTGACTCAAGAACTAATCACAATGCATAACCATTCTTTCCATGGTATTGAATCATGATAGAGGGTTATACCCTTGCCACTTTCATCTTCTCATCAAAACCTACATAGGCTAGCCTATGATGCATCTCCTCCTCCACATAAAAATCCTCGATGGTAAGCCCAGGATTTCAATAATTATATTATTAGAAGGATTTAGATGTATCACATGGCCGATGATACAAAATTTCATGTCATATATGATTTTAATGCCTACATGGCAATGATAAGTGATGCTTATGGACACGACCATACCAAGACAAGCCCACAACCTTACATGACAAAGGTTAAAGTTTCAAATTATGATGTTACACTAAAAATAATTATATAAGTATGGTTTCATAACCTACAAGTGCATTTTAAAATGTATCTCCTAATGATGTGGATACAATTTAGTTTGCTTTACTTCATCTTTATGAATATGCCTGGTGACATCATTATGACTTGGGCTTGCATGATGGTTAATGTGATGAGTCATTCACTTGACAAAAATTTATTGAACTAATTATTCAAGTTTTCATTAAAAGATAGCTAATAAGAAGTTTTTAAAGATTCATAATCTATATTGAAAATAACAAAAACCTATGGAGGAATGCAACAAAAAGTTTCAAAGACTATGCATGTCAGTTCAAGGTATATGCAACACTTCTTGAGTGTACTTGTTTGTTGATGGACTACAAGAAGATTTAAAGAGTCGTGAAATCTCTTCAAATCATAAATCTTGATGAAGCAATATCACAAGCATAGAACTATAGGGTAATGTTCAAATATTGAATAAAAGTAAAAGTTATCTTTGCTAATCCATAAGAATATAATGTTCTTTTCAAGGCATCTACATTAAACAAGGAGAAACATTCCATAAAAAATATACCTTAATCCAAATATGATAGCTCAAGAAATTTGTACGTAAAAATATTACTTTTCATATAAGGATTCATAGTCCTAAGGTCATATATGTGATAGTAAAATCCAACTTCAATTGATTGAAGTGTTTGATGATTTCCCATATTCTAATAAAGAGGAATAGTCAATAGATTTTGACATAACACCATTAGAAAATGTGTCTAAAAAGGACAACTTTGTGCAATCCACTACATCATTAGTAGGCATGGAGGTAGATATGTTCACTCTACCTTACATGTAGAAGGCTTTGTTGAAGGTAATTCATCATATTGATTGATTTTAAAAGCACTAATAACTTCCTAAATTCAAAAATATATCCTACCTTGGATTTATCAAATACATAATGTCTCTTTTTGATAGTTTTGTTGATGGATTTCAAGTTTGATACGTGATATATTAAATAATTTACTCTTTGCATATGTAAATCAATTTTTTTTATAATATGTAATTAGTAGTGTTGATGACGGATGGAGCAGCAAGGAGGAGGAGCGAGAGGTCTAGGGGAATCAAACCCTAGGTGTGGGACTTCAGAGGGCAGATCAGCAGACGCGACAGTGGGGGCTCTGGCGAGATAGCATGCCCCCAGGCGGAGGATGTGGACAAGGAAGTTCTATTGGAACTGGTCCAAGGGCGTTGGGCGGATGCAGTTGAAGATTTCTCTGAGGGGGACCAGGACTCTATGCGTCAAGATCAAAGGAAGACCCAAGAAGGAGACAAAGAGAAACCCGGCAACTGGAGACCTTCATATCTTAATGCTCTTCGCGGTAAGCAAAAATTATCCGACTCTTGTTTTAATCTAAAATCTGTCAATGGTAGGTTGCACGTCCCGGATTCCTTAGCTCGACATGTGGCTATGGAGGGCGGAACATCTCTCGGTGGCTAAATTTATGGGGGTGAGGCCGGACATGGAAGTCATAAGGAGATGGGCCATCCAAAAATGGCAGCCAAGGGCCGGTATGATGATTAAGGCTTTACCCAAGAGTTTTCTTTTGGTGACATTTCAATGTGAACAGGACATGGAAAGGACTCTCCAAGGAGGTCCTTGGTTTTTTGGGAAAAGGGGCTTGTATCCCAAGCGTTGGTCCCCCGATTTCCAACCCCCGGACTCGAGTCTTGGATTTGGCTCCTATTTGGGTTAAGATGCCGGGATTACCTCTCGTTTTTTTGGAACGAACAAATCTTGGTCGGGATAGCTACGAGAGATTGGAGAACTAATAGCTATTGATCCCGCAACCTTGAGCAAAACAAGACTCCTGTCTGCTCGCATGTGTGTGTTGGCGGACCTGAGTAAAGAGCTCCCTAAATCCATTATTTTGTCGTCTATGTTTGGCCTTCATACTCAGGTCTTTGAATATGAAAATATGTCTTTTAAGTGTAGTGTTTGTGGGAAGGTAGGGCACCAGGGTATCCATTGCATTTCCAAGAACCAGCCCCCACTCCAAAATACTGATCCTCAAACCCAAAATAATATCCCTCCCCCACAGATCTCCATTCCTACCCAACCTGGGCCTCAAGGATGTGGAGCTCGAAATTTGAATATCAGAGACCCTGTTCGCCCTATTGTAAGCAAGAGGCAACATTTTAACCCTCCTCCCAAAAATTCCTATGCCCCGAAACCCTCTCACAGGGGAGCTGGTCCCTTTGATGGGAACCCTCAAGCTCAACCCGCTCCTAAGATGATACAGCATGCCTCAGAGCCAAATCACAAAGGAAAGAACCCCATAGATCAACGCCCTGGGGCAAGTAAGTTTGATTGGGTGATACGGGAGGCCTATGGAGGCTCGGTGGAAGTGGTCCCATGCACTGCAGAGGAATTTATGGGAAGAAATTCCAAGGAGATCAACATCCTAGTGGAGAACAGTTTTGATGCATTAAATCATTTGAAGGGAGATCGGATGGACAGCCAAGAAGTGGAATCTGAGGTAGAGGAGACTCAAGAGAAGGATTTAGAGGAGAAAAATCGGAGGAAGGAGCAGGAAACTAATAATACAGGCAAGGATACTTAGGAGGAAGAGGTGAACCACCAAGATTAGTGTAACCCCAAAGCAGGGAAAAAAGAATCTACTAATCAAGAAGCTAAGAGCACGGAATCATCTCCACTCGTCAGAAAGACCAGTTAACCCCGGAAAGCCGATTGTTACCCCAAAGACCAAGACTCACCTACCCAAGATGGTTACTAGAAGCCAAGTGAATCCCAAGGAACTTCAACCTAGAGCGGATGTATGGGGATATGGTTCGGTAGGGAAGAGGGAAACCTAGCCATGCTGCCTTAAGGCAGAAAGAAGCAGAGCGAGGAGTGGTCGATGGCACTCAAGCAGTATTGCTCTTTGGGGCGAAGTCTCGAGGATCCAAAGCCCATAAATGAAGATTATTTCATGGAATATTCGTGGGAGTAATCCTACAAAAATAAGAGCTTTGTATGCTCTTAGACAAGAACACAAACCGGATATGATTTTACTGCAAGAAACTAAAATGGAGGAGAGTAGAGTTATTCCTTTTAAGAATAGGACTTGGCGAGAAGCTGAAGTAGTAGGCCAAGAGGCCACTGGAACAGCAGGAGGGTTACTGGTTATGTGGAACAAAAATGTGATTGATAGTAGAGTGATTCTGATGTCTAGTTGGTTTATTTGTATCTTATGTGTGGATAAAACCACGCAGGAAGAGTGGATCTTAATGAATGTATATGCTCCAGTTAGATAGGGATTGAGAAGGGTTCTTTGGAGTCAGCTAGCTGAATTGAGGGAGACGGTCCCCAACTACCCTTGGATTGTGGTGGGGGATTTCAATTGCTACCTTAATCCTGTAGATAAATTGGGGGGCTCTCAAAGAATAACTGCTGATATCTACGAGTTTAGAGATTTTGTTGAGCAACATGAGTCGATGGATGTGGACCTGCGTAGATTCTCCTATACATGGTATAACAAAATATTGAAGGAAAACCAAATTTAGATAAGATTAGATAGGTTTCTTCTTTCTCAAGAATGCCTGGAGAGGTTTGGGGACTCTTCATTAACGACACTCCCAAGAATCGGGTCTGATCACAGCCCAATTCTATGGGAAATAGGGGAGGACTCTAAGAAAATATACATCAGAACCTTTCGATTCGAACTTATGTGGTTCCAACATCAGGATCTCAAGGATCTGGTCGCCCAATGGTGGGAAAAAAAGTATAATGGTTCGAAACTGGCCCAAGTGGCATGTAAACTAAGGAATGTGAAGGCTAACATTAGAGAGTGGAACAAAACTTCCTTTGGCAATATTTTTGTTAAAAAGGCAGAACTAAAAGACAAGATCAATGAACTACAGGAGAAGCTGAAGTTAGAGCAACTTATAGAGGATCTGAGAAACCAGGAGAGGGAGCTGTTAGCCGAATACCACACGATGCTAGGATTTGAAGAAACCTTTTGGAGGCAGAAATCCAGACTGCGTTGGTTAAAGGAGGGTGACAGAAATACAAAGTTCTTCCATGTCTCTACTCTTCACCACAGGAGTACTAACAAAATTAAGGAGATCAAGATGGCCGATGGGTCTAACACCAAAGATATGGAAGACATAAGGAGGGAAGAGATTGAGTACTTTAAATCGTTGCTAGAAGATGTAAATCCGACTATTGAAGAAGAGGACTCTCTGTTGGCAGCCATTCCACCCCTCGTAACTGATAATCTTAATGGATTATTACTTAGTCCTTTCACAAGGGAGGAAATCAAGAAGGTCGTTTTTGACATGGATGGTAACAGCTCCCCAGGACCGGATGGCTTCCTTGCAGCTTTCTTCCAGAAGTTTTGGGATATCCTAGGAAATGATGTAGTGGAAGCTATAATTGAGGCTCAAAAGGACATGGAAATCCCAGAAGGAGTTAATGCTACTTTTTTAGTCCTCATCCCTAAACTAGTGGGAGCAATGAAATTTTCCAGTTTTTGCCCTATCAGTTTATGTAACACTCTGATGAAGATTCTCACAAAAACAATCGCCAATAGGCTAAAGGTTATCCTTCCTTTCATCATTGATATGAACCAAGGTGGCTTTGTGAAAGGGCGACAAATATTGGATGGTATCATCACAATTCATGAGGTTATTCTTTCAATTGTGACTAGTAAGGAAGCAGGTATGTTACTAAAGCTTGATATGAATAAAGCCTACGATCGGGTCTCATGGCGGTTCCTCACCAAGATTTTGGGTAAGTTTGGTTTCGTCCCCAATGGATTAAGTTGATTTTTAGTTGTATCTCTACTACAATATTTTCTGTCATGGTGAATGGGTCACCCTCCAGTTACTTTAAGAGTGAAAGGGGGTTGCGACAAGGAGATCCTTTGTCTCCATACTTGTTTATTATTTTAGCGAAAGCATTGGGTAGGAACATTTCGGCAGCGGTGGCAGATGGTCAATTGGAAGGTTTTAAACCAGCCTCAACAGCAGAGCCAGTGTCTCACCAACAGTTTGTGGATGATACAATCATTGTGTCCAAAGCCTCGGTGCCTCAAGCTAGGAAGTTGAAGAGAATTCTAACCAAGTATGAGACAGAAGCGGGACAGTACATAAACTATAAGAAGAGTAGCATCTATTTCTTTAACACGCCTGGTGGGAGGGAGGAAAGAATAGCTAACCTCTTCGATTGTGGAAAGGAGCTTCTACCAGCAACTTATCTAGGCATGCCTATGTTCGAAGGAAGAATGAAGGCTACTTTGTGGAACTCAGTCATTGACAGGATCTCCAAAAAGTTAGCAGGGTGGAAGGGCAACCTTCTCAGCTCTGCAGGAAAAGCCTTATTAGTTCAAACTACTTTACAGAGCATTCCAATTTACTGCATGTCTCTATTTAGAATTCTTGCAAAGGTCCGAGCTACATTGGAGCTAATTCAACGCAACTTCTTGTGGTCAGGTTCAGAGGAGAGAAAGAGAATTTCGTTGGTAGCATGGAATCAGGTGTGTGCAAGCAAGGATCAGGGGGGCCTGGGGTTAAAGAGAATGAAAGAAATGAATCAAGCTCTGATTGGAAAACAGGTATGGAGATTTATCAATAATGATCAATTGGGATGGGTAAAACTTCTTAAGGCAAAATATATCAGAAATAATCAGGACTTCCCGAAAGTCGATAATCTTCCTAAAGGATCCTATTTTTGGAATTGTTTGCTCGAATGTCGGGAGGTAGTCAGGAAAGGCATCAGATGGAGAATTGGTAATGGAAGACAAGTGGACTTTTGGAAAGACCCGTGGTTGGAAGAGGCCCCTCTGAAAGATAACTTAGACCTTTAGGTCCTCCAACATAATCTTTTGAAGGAAATGGGAGGAAAAGTAGGGGATTTTATTGCTGTAGCACAGGAAAATTATTCTTGGAAGAAAATCACAATTCATAATATGTCAGAGCAAGAGAAGGTGGCCCTAACCAAACTCAATGATGCTTTAAGGGTGTTCTCGATCATTCCTGGGGGAGGAAGAGACAAGGCGATTTGGGGCAAAACTACAAGTGGGATCTATTCAGTAAAAGCTGCCTATAAGTTAATCCACTCGGGATTCAATGGTCGGACTCGACTTCGTTATTTGGTTAAATAATTTTACCCCAAAAATAGCTTTCTTCTTTTGGTTGGCGGTTCAAAATAAGATCCCGACAACGAGATAATCTGCAAAGGAGAGGTTTCCAATTCATCAATCGATGTATCTTGTGTGAGAAAGCAATAGAATCGTAAGTCATGTATTTCTAACTTGTGATTTTTCTTGTACAGTCTTCCAAATGATCCTGTCCAAATTTCATATAGATTGGGTCTATCCAAATAGCATGTCTGACTTCTGCATATAGTGGGCTTCCCCCTTCCGGGCAAAGCTTTTGACTTGGCTCTGGAAGCTCGACTTACCCCATTTTTTATGGGGGATATGGAATGAGAGAAATAAGAGAGTATTTAAAGGATGTAAGAAAGATCCCAGGTTATGTGGTAATAAAATAATCAGAGCTTTGAAATAAAACTGGAAAACTTTCTTCTTCAAAAATGAGACCATGTCTCTAAGGGAAAGGAGGATTTTGCAGAACTGGGGAGAGGAACTTCCAGACCTAGACATTACAACCAACCCACGGGATGGTGTCAAGTGGATACCCCCCACACAAAAGTGGGTTAAGTTTAATTTTGACGGGGCAGCTAAAGGAAATCTGGGGGCTGCAGGAGCAGGAGGAGTTTTGAGAAATGAGGAAGGAAAAGTGGTCCTTGCCTTTGCAGAGCCTTTGGGAACTCAAACAAATCATTTTGCAGAAGCCCAAGCCTGCATGTAGGCAATGAGAATTTCCAGACTTGAGGGTTATAAGGAAGTTATATTTGAAGGGGATTATCTTAATATAATCAAGGCAAATAAAGAGGATAAAGACCCCATCTGGACCATATTGGAGCTTATCCTAGAAGCAAAGATTCATAAATCTCATTTTGTTAATGCCCGAATCCAACACACCTTCAGAGAAGGGAACCAGGCGGCAGATCTAATGGCAAATATTGCAGTTTCTGTTGGGGAGATGCAAATTTGGAAGGATAACTTCCCTCAAGAACTATTGGTGTTGGCTGCTAGAGAAGAGCTAAGATCAAACCTATTAGAGCATCAGGATATTAGAGGGACTGATGATGAGTAATCTGACAGATGGAATTAGGCAAAAAAGGCATCACATTTGCTGGGGCCTGGGAGGTGACAAGTGTACAGTACAACAACCTAGTGTTAGTAAGTGCTAGGTGTTGTTTGGTTTTTGTTTTATCCTGAATAGTCAAGCGACAAGTATAGGACTGTGGACTCTAAGTATGGCTTAATGTGAGTCTTAGAAAGATCCATTTTGTATTTTGATTATACGGGCTTGATGCTAGAACCAGACCATTTTGAATTTGTAAAAGGTTTGTGGAACTTATAACCACCTCTACCTTATACCAAAAAAAATTAGTAGTGTTGATGCAATTCTAGGAATATAGTGGTTGATAATACTTGTAAATGTTAACATAAATTTTCAAAAGTCATCCATAAAATTATACAAATCTAAAAGAACACTAAGTCAACGGTTCATAACTCCAAAGCATTTCAAACTATATTGCTATCTTAATCTATATGGTAGAGAGCTTGTATGTCTTCTTATCTATCAATATTAACAAGAAGCAAATTTTATCACATGACATGCAAAAACAAAAAAAAAATAACAAAAAAGAGATCCTTGGGTTATATGGTTGAATGCAACACCCTCAAGGGACAATATCAATGAAAAAAATGAAAAAAACAAGTGTGTACATAGCTTGAATATGACAACAATTTGAATGTGTTTGTAGAACTTTTAATGTGATTACCACCAAAAATATCATGAACACATTACAAAGTTGGAGAATAATGTCAATAAATCATATCCCATCCAATGAACACCCAAAATTATTTCATATGTACATCGGTTATCACTTTCTTAACAAGCATATAATTAAGAATCAATTTTAAATTCTCAAGTTGGAGTTGATCCATGAATTCCATGACATAGTTATATTATTCAAAATTGATCTAAGATCAAGATACTATTAAAATCACATGCAAACTATATACATGCACATGACAACATTTTTAAAATATTATAGTCATGACAAAGTCTTGGTCATGTCATTTTTCTTGATGAATGTTCATTCCACCTTTCAACCCACCATAAATAAGGTATTTCAACCTTATCTGTACAAATCTACACTTGTTTTCTTTGATTATATTCTAGTGTATAGTAGAAAATTGCAAAAACCACTTATGGCATTAGAATTGTATCTTGATTACCTTCCAAACTCAAAGGATATTTACCAAAGACAACAAATATAACTCCTTAGTTGGTAAAATTACTGCATTTGGGGTACATAACTAGGTATGATGGGGTCAAGGTATGTAAAGATTCAAATAATATTAAATTGGCTAGAACTATAGAACCTGACACACTATGAAATTTCTATTTAGCTACTATTATAAGTTCATTAAGGAATTCTCACAAATATGATAAAGAAATATCAATTTGAATAGAATGTAATAGAAAGATTAACCTTTAAGAGTTTAACAATGTGTATTGTGCACCTCCTTCATTCTTACCATACCTAAATTTATTTTATCATTGAAAGTGATGTCTCAAGCTTGGTAAATGGTACAATATTAAATGCAACAAGGAAGTCCAATAACCATCAAAAATAGAAAATTAAAGAAAAGGATCCTCCCAATTTATGGAAAATAAATACTTTTCATGCACATTGTTTCAAGAAATTATTTAGTTTGTGGAAGATTCATTGTTAGAATTGAAATTAGCTACTAGAAGATGCAGCTATTTTATAACTAGCTCAATTTCATGAGTAATTTTAAAGCTACAAGTAGTCATTATGGAGCATCCAAAATAATTTTGAGACATGTGAAAAGGAATTTTTATTTTTACATTTAATATCAAAACATTTGTTGATCTTGAACTTATTGAATATGTATATTAAGATTGAGTAGGTTCAAGAAATGATAGACAAAAAATCCATACATTGTATATTTTTGCTCTTGCTTTAGGTGTAATTTCATGGCAAATCAAAAAATCCTACAAGGCATGTCAGTAATAAAACAAAGAAAAAAATGGGAGTAGAAATAGATCATAAAGTTTAGTTAAGAAGAATTTTAGAGGATTTACAAATAGAACATTCATCCTACTTCAATTCTTTGCAACAACAAAGGTGTTTTGTTAAGAGTAAAAAATACAATTTATAATACAAGAATAAAACATAGAGGAGCTGGAAACCACTATATAGGACAATTAGCTTATAAATGGCAGTTTGTCTTTACTATTGTCTTGCATAGAATTAAATTGTTAATAGGATAACCAAACCACTTGGAACAAATAATTTCATCACAATTAGAGATAAATTTTATGATATTTCTAGTTTAGTTCCTCCACATGTTTTTCTAATATAGCACATTTATGCAATTATAATATAAAAAATTGAGCTTTCTACGTACACATCCTACTTTCTACATTCAAGAATTCCCAATCTATACATATCCCACAATCACTTTGTTTGAGGAATTTTGAAGCCCCAATTTGTAGATACACCACAATTATTTTAGTGAGGTATTTTTCTAAACAATTCATGTCCTTGTCAACAAAACCATTTTATGCATATCCCATAATTGTCACAGTCCATGGGACTATATTTGGTTGAGAATTTTGTCAAACAATTTATGGGATTTGTCTATTCTACCATATTTTGTATACATGTCTACTAAGACATTCAAAACTATAATAACTAAGAGAAATATACCTTTAAATCATATTTAATGGATGCATAACCCTTGTTTCAAATCTCCAATATCAATACAAACTTTGATGACACTAAAAAATACGAACTTTTTGGCTACATACCTCCTAGTTGTAGCATTTTTTGAGTACCGGTGCATGTTGACGAGATCCATATCTTTGGTAAGTTGAAATTATAGTAGTCCATGAGAAGACATTTTTTTCAATCATGTAGTCAAAAACTTTGGAAGCATCCACTAGGCTTCCATAGCTAACATACATATGGATGAGTGTGTTTTTGTTATGGTCATTTATTTTTATCCCTTGTGATACCTAACATAATTTCAAATTTTATTCTAAGATGAATATCATGTGAAATAGGAATCCTTTCAAGTCATTATTTCTATGACAACAAACGAAAATGGATCAGTGTTAAAATCATTGCTTATGATTACTATAAATATAACACAATCAATGGATCTAAAATGGATTAAATTAAAAGCTAAATCCATCCACTAAAGTGGGATTAGGACCTTAACTTGAACACCTATACTAATGGAAGAAGGTCCTAGGTTTGAAATTATCTCACTTTATAATTTAAAAATAAAGATGATAATAAGAAACAAGGATAATACAATTTTAATCTATTTTTTGTTTAGAATATAGATAAAGGAAGTTAAATGTGGTGTGTTTTATTCAAATAGAACCTCACATTAAAAACCAATTACATATATGGATTGATAAAGGCACTTGGATTGAGGTAAACATGTCCTATTTTAAATATTTGATGCCTCCACTTGCATTGTTTTTGAGGTTTCAAAAAAAGTCCTAATTTTTACTTTATCTTTGACCCATCTAATATACATTCAAAGGGAGGTGGTACTTAGATTTTTATAAACAAGCAAATAAATTTATTAGATAGGGGTTGCACCAAAGTGGCCTTGAATTTGAAATAAATTTAATAATAGATAAATTTTTAAGACATTTGGATAAAAATATAGATGGATACACCATTTTAAGCATACATATAATTGACTAGGCTTGATGTAAAACCAACATGAGTCCTATATATTTACAAATAGATATTTCAAAAAGTTGTATAAGTATAATAAAGGAAACACAAAAAGGTAGGTAAGAAGTAGAACCTTATGGGCTACTCTCACCATTTATTTCAAATTTGAGTTTTTCAAAATTCAAATATTGCATCTAAATTTGGTATTCTAAGGGTAATATCTTAAATTGTACAACTTGATCATTAAACATCTACTAACAATTAAAATATTATTTGAACACTACAATCTAGTGGTCGGTTGTGGACAATTTGAGGAATTTTGTGAGGTGTTAAGATCTCCCAAATTGGATAAAAAATCTAGGAGGTTTCTAGATTACCAAAGTACAAATACTTATTTTCCTCCCCTTGCACTATATCATGGGTCAATACAAATTTGTGATCTTCTTGAATGGAATCAAATCAAGATTAGGTATGGAATTGATAGTGTTTATTATTGAAGAGAGATGACCAACCTAATGCATAACGCCTTTACTGAATTTATAATTTTCAAAATAGAACAAATTAACTTGAACAAATGACTTGTTGAAAAATATTCCACTTAGAGAACCAATGGTAGATCTATCATGCAACATAAATGAATTGGTGAAATAACATATGGATCATGAGTCTTTTGTTACCTATGCTTGTCATGGTTTAGTTCATAACAAACAATGTTAAAAATATCTTCTTGATAATAACATTGTTGATGATATTATTGAGTTCATAATTTATGACTTCATTCTAAATACTTCAAAATAAACAATAATTTTCCTCTCATGGTAGAAGAAAATATATTTGTAGTTATTATTAAATGAATGAAATTAAGGATAATAGTGATGATTTTTGCATGTCCTGAAGTAATTATGATCTCTTAAACATGTGATGAGGATTCACAAACAATATAATCCTACATGATGAAGGCAATGCCTACGTCAAATATGAACAAGAATAACATCATAAACATTTTCTTATAGTATGAACTCAAAGAATGAAGAGCCTATAAAATAAACCAAGGTATGGAAATAGAATATCTATCAAAGTGAAGTTAATGGTTGGATGATGACTATGATTTGAAATCTTCTCATATTTTTACGAGTTCAATAGTGAAGTTTATTGAATCCAATTGCTAATTCATCCATGAGTGAAGCAGTGACTACTAGAGTGAACCTTTATGTGGTTAGCCATGATGGATGCCTTGTACCTTTTGCCATGGTAGAAGGATTATAAAGATATCTATTGATACAAACCTTTCATGTATATCCATATTAGGGTTGAAGGAATTTTTATGGACAAGGTTATTTTGAGATTCATTCCATACATAATAATAACTTATGTTAGGGATGTTTGTACTTTTGTTTGTGATATCTTTATGGTGTGGACATTACATTTATGTAAAGAATTTTTATAGAGATACATTTTGTAGAAAAATAACATAGACAAATATCTACATATGTTTTTCCATTTCTATGGATGGGATGAGGTAACATATTGAAGAGTATTCCTAGTACTCACATCCATAGGGTATATACATAATTAAGGATATTAATATGATTAACTTTGTAAAGTGACCATTTTATGTTGTAACCTTGATGACATGAGGTGATACCTCATTGAAGAGGAAAGTACTAATATTATTTTTATCACTTAATTGGTGAAGAAACACTTTTCAAGGACATTTATACAAGATCTATGTATATATTTTGATAAAGGGGATTCTCCTTTGCCTATATTTGTCTAAGATGACTTATTTCCTCTCTAAATATTCATATTCTCTCTTTTTTCTTACTTTTTATATATTTTTTAGTGTTAAGAATAATTCCTTATTTATATGGTGCTTTAGTAGCATTATGCTTCTTTGTTGAGATGGTCATTGAGGATGAAGTGGTGTGTATTATTATTAGACTTTTACCTCTCATGGGTATGACAATACTTAGTTGTGTGATTGTAACTTTTACATGATATGTAATTCCTCTTGTATGGACTATATGTCCTCTAATGTTTGCTTTTGCATTTCATGAGTTGTCCTTCTATGACCATATATTGTTGCAATTTAGACAAGGAAAAATACATAGTATTTAATATTAGAATTATTCATGAAATGATAATGGTTAATATAAGTCAGAGTAATGGACTATAAGTATGTATGAAAGCTACACTTGTGAAAGGGTATACAAATTAACTAAACATATATTAGTTGTGGTTCATAACAAGCCTCATTTTAAAAAATGCTTTAAATAGAAGGGGATAAGAATTAACACATGTTTGATTTACTAAGCAACATCCTTCTTAAAAAATAAAGAAAAAAATTTCTTTGAAGTAGATATTTGATAAGCTAAACAAAGGGATTTGACAATGGTTTACAAAATAATTTCAAATTGTAAAACAAGGTGGCTTTCCCTATCTTTTTTTTTTTTTTTAAGCGAAAAACCCCTTATGAGGCCTGCCTTGGTCTAAGATACCACGAACAGGGGGTTCTACACCGTCAAAGTCACCCAGGAGTCGCACCCGACCCTGCTCGCACCAACATTATCAATTGGATTTTGGATACCCAATTCAACTTTTTGGTAGGGTGGAGATTTGAACCTGGGACCTCCCTTGGAGGATTGCCCTCTCCTCTCCAACTCACCTACAACACACGGGTAAAACTAATTTATAGTGTAAAACACCCCTTTCGAGGTGCCACTTTCAACAGGTTGGGCATAGGAGGAATGGAGCCTTGTCGACCTCTACTAGCACATAGGACAGTCCTAACTATACCATATATCTGCAGAATGGAGACAATGGGAATGGAACCTGGGTCAGCCTCTACCAGCACCCAGGGCATTTACCACTGCACCACAACAAGAATATAGTGGCTTTCCCTATCGAAGATGTATAACATAGCATAAATTGGTGAATGTTAATGCAATTTATTTTTTAAATAATAAATGTGAAAATATTATGAATTCATCCCTTATTTGAAAGTGTAAAGGCATAAGCAACTAAACCAATTTAATTTGAAATTCTGTAGGGGACTTAATTTTTATTTAGGAGATAATTCATGGTTTTATCAATTTGTTTTAAAAAATCAGACCTTGGTTGTATGATAGGATATGGATGTAAACTAATTATGTTCTCAAATCACTCACTTGGAGTGTTCAATATCAACTCTTTATTTCATTTGGTTAAAGTATGTATATATAAGCCCCATTAAAACAAGAAAACATTATATATATTATCAAGCCAATTAGACCACATCTAGCTTTCCTTTATACCAAAAATATTTCCCTCTCAAACCACTAATTTTTGTCTATCAAATTATTTATATCATTTTCATTAAGAGATAGAGTTACCCCTATCTAGTTTCCTTCTAAAATTTGAATTTTACCAAGACAATGATTGTAGACACACAATTTTGAGTGTGCCATAAAATTCTCCAAATTTATCAATATCTTTATTAGCCAGTCAATCAAGTTTCCAAACCAAATCAATTATCTCCAAGCTCAAATAAAATCATTTATTGCTCCAAAGGCAAAATTGCCAAGACCTAAGTGATAATGCCAATGACACTTATATTCCCTCATAATGCTTTTACCAAACTATGAAATTTTTATCATTTCTTGTTCAAATCAACTGGTAACAATCATTTTGGCATTAGCATTGTGATCATTAGCACCACCAGTGCTATTGCCTCTAGTGCTACTAGCTGCCAGACACCAAAATAGAAAATATTAATAGTCAATAGCTTCTAAACCACCCATAAAAAATGGATATTATCACATTAGTCTGATCCATAACCCTAAAAGAAATTCAAAGCCCAAAATTTACCATTTTCAATCCTACATCCATTATTTGCATATTGATCCCATTTCAATATATTGATTTCAACAATCCTATCAACTTCAATGCAACCATTCCCCTGTTAGATTTATAATGTGCACTGTCTTTACCTTGACACTTGTCAGTTTCTCTTGACAAGTGTCATGTTTTTCATATAGGCTTATGCCTATATATTGTACTCATTTTATGTATAATATATCTCATATGTTTTATTATTGACATTTGGTATTAGATCTCCAGGATTTCTCTGCCCTGTTGAGCTTGAGGGTGGATTTCCCTCATGGAAATCCCCCTCTCATTTTTTTTCCCCATTTTTTTCTGATTGAGGGAGTATATTGTCCATATATGAGATGGATCAGAAACCAGAAAGTTTAAGGAAAAATGGTTACCAAGTCTAAATTTTTTTAGAGTGATTGGGAGGTTAAGTTTTATTTTAGTATCCGTCATAGTTTCTTTAAGAAATGAAAAACGGGATACTAAATTTTTTAAAGGGATCATTTTTCTACAGGTTGTATTTTTTTTCTACATGTAAATTTTTTTATGGTGTAGCAATGCTTTGCTGAATGGATGCTGCTTGCGAACTATGGCAGAGTGTGTGCAGGTCAACACGTTGGTCTATGGTGAAGTATGTAGGACTCCAATAGGACGTGGTGGATTTTTGTCATTAACTTATTTTTTTTTGAATGTTGTGTCTGCCTACTGTGGGATGGCTTTGATCCCGTAAAGTCATAGGAGAGGTGTTATTGGACCATTTTTTTCTTGCAAGGATGCCCTTCATTTTAGAAATATTAATCCAGATTTCATGCCTCTGCCCAACTGCGCTCCAAACTTGGGCGAAGTCGGACTGCGCTCGCAAAGTTGGGCATCTCGACAAATTTTTTGACTTGACGTCGCACGTGCCTTCTGATAGATGTGACATCTGACAGATCCAATCGCTGCATAAGTTAATGCCAGTTCGACAATTGGTCAAAAACCCTAGTTTAGGTCTGTTAGAACCTGTTAGAGGATAACCTCTATCTTCCTCTCTCCATGGCTATATAAGGCAATTCGGGTCTTCAGACAATGAGAGGAGAGTGGGGGAAATTTAGAGAAATAGGCAAGAGAAAAGCAATCATTCGTAGAGTACTAGACGAGATCATTTCAGTGAGCAGAGTAGCTCATATGTTTAATGTTCAAGCAACATAATCGACATTTGTTTTTCCTCTTAATTTATCCTATAGCTTTAGTCTGCAGATGTCAGTTTTTCCTCAGTTGAGGACTTTTGTAACCCTCGTCTTATAAGAATAAAATTTGGTATTGTTTAAGACATCTGTAGGGTTTATGGTTATCTTTATCGACAAAAAATCTATTATTGTCTGTACAATCATCTCAGAGCATTTTCTTTCATGTTCTATAAGTTTGAACTCAGATCTGTAACATTGCATTTAGATTCGATGTTTCTCTCCTCTGGTACAGTTCTTACCAAGCCAAGCAAACCATCACTATAGTCGTGCAAGCCTCTGAACAGGAAAAGTCTGCAAGGAAAAAAATTGCCTAAGTCTGGAGCTGTTCACCCGACTATGCAGCGAAGTCAAACTTCGCTGCCTTTGACCAGCGTAGTCGGGCGTTGACCTGTCGCTCCTCGACATTAGCACTTTCTTTCGTGTGCAGTCTGATTGCACAAATTTTTTGTGTGTAACCCGACTACGCACATTACTCTGTGTTCAACCCGACTGCGCAAGTTCTACTTGTGCAACCTGATTGTGTAATAGTCAGGAGCACAACCCAATTGTGGAATAGTCAAGAGCATAGCTCGAATTCGACTACGCAGCCCGAATTTGGGCCCTCCATTCACCTTGCACCCCTGCTCCAATAATGACGATTACAAAATATTTTTTTTCAAATTGGTATCAAAGCCACTGATCCCTTGATGCAGAGACCGAAGCAGAAAGGCCTCTAGTAGAAATAACTTGCAGTTGCAGATCTCACACTTCAATGGGAAGAATTATGATTACTGGAGCATCCAAATGAAGATCATGTTTGAATCTCAGGAGTTGTGGGAGTTAGTTGAGAATGGCTACCCAGAACCGACAGATGCAGTAGCACTGGTCACCCTCTCTCAAGCAGACAAGGACCTATAGAAATAGAACACAAAGAAGGACAAGAAGGCCCTCTTCTACATCATACAAGCGATCGAGGAGTCCATATTCTCGCGGATCGCATCAGCCACCAAGGTGAAGCAGGCCTAGGAGATTCTGGCTAGCTTGTACCAAGGCACCAATAAGGTAAAGTTGGTGAAGCTGCAGATGCTTATGAGGGAGTTTGAAAAATTTGTAGATAAGTGATTCCAAGTCCATGAGTGATTTCTTCATCGGGACGACGAACATTATCAACCAGATGCAGTTGAACATAGAAGTTGTGCAGAGCTATAGAATCATGGAGAAAATTCTTAGAAGTTTGCTTTTCAAGTTTAACTCGGTTGTGATAGCAATAAAAAAGTCAAGGGATCTGACAACCCTCTCAACATATGAGCTCATGGGTTCATTGCAGACACATGAAAAAAGGTTGAGCCATTCATCTCAGACCTCTCTAGAGTAAGCATTCAAGGCTCAGGTCTCATTTCGAGACAACGACAGACAAGATTCCCACCATGGCGCCTCTAGTTCTCATAGAGAAAGAGCCAGAGGCAGGTGTAGGAAATACAACAAGCAAGGAGGATGGTCAAACCCTAGCGAAGGAGAGACCAAATGTAATTTCCATCAACAAGGTGGAAGAGGCAGTTTGAAAAATCAGCAAGCTAGATCTAATCAGAAGAAGGACATGTCAAAGTTCCAGTGCTATTTTTGGAAGAAGTTTGGCCATTACATCTCACAGTGTAAAAAATGGATGGCCAAGGAGAACTAGTAGCAAGCCCATTACACGAATGAAACCAAAAATACGATAGGAGGGAATATTTTGTTGACTTGCAACATTGAGGAGGAGTGCCATAAGAATATCTGGTATTTAAATAACGGGTGCAGCAACCACATGATAGGGAACAAGGAGATGTTCTCCCAACTGGATGAAAAAGTCCAGTCTGAGGTGAATATGGGCAACAACAACAAGGTTCCCATAATGGGGAAATGAAATATCCTCATTTGCACTAGGCACGGTGAACGGAAGCAGATCTGTGACGTCTACTATGTGCCTGGCCTGAAGCAAAACCTGCTGAGCGTTGGAAAACTCGTGTAGAAGGGACATATGATCCAGTTCAAATATGGAGCTTGCACCATCAGAGACAAGTTGCATGGGCAAATTGCTACAGTGTCCATGACGAAGAATAAAATGTTTCCACTACAGATTCAAAATGAATCATTGATGTCTCTAAGTGCAGTTGTGAAAGATACTACCTAGTTATGGCATCTCAGATTTGGTCACCTGAACTTCAGTGGCCCCATATCAAATGCACAAGAAGCAGATGGTGAAGGGTTTACCCTTGATAGAGTAGCAAAATTGAGTTTGTGAGGGCTGCTTGGTCAACAAAAAACATAGGGATTCATTCCATTTCGATCAGTATTGGAGAGCATCATAGCCACTGGAGCTGGTGCACTCAGACATTTGTGGTCTGATGTAGACCAACATGTTTTCCGATAATAAATACTTCTTAACATTCATAGATGAATTCAACCAAAAGACGTGGATCTATGCCATCAAGTTGAAGTCAGAAGCATTTACAAGATTCAAGGAGTTCAAGGCTCTAGTGGAGAAACAGAGTAGATATCAGATCAAGACTCTCAAGACAGATGGTGAAGGTGAATACATCTCCAACAAATTCCATAACTACTGCAAGCAGCATAAAATTTGAAGGCAGTTCACTGCCAGATACATGCCACAACAGAACGACGTAGCTGAGAGGAAGAACCGAACCATCATGGAGATGGCACGAAGCATGATGAAGGTGAAGGGATTATTGCACGAATTTTGGACAGAGGCTGTAACATGTGCAGTCTACATACTGAACAGATGTCCCACCAAAAGTGTGAAGGACAAAATCCCTTAGGAGTCCTGGAGCGATGTGAAGCCAAGTTTGGCTCACTTGTGTGTGTTGGATGCATTGCATATGCACATGTTCCAGAAGAGAAGCATCAAAAGTTGGATGATAGAGCTGAGAAGTACATTTTTATAGGGTACAGTGAGTAGGTGAAGGCATATATGCTGTACAATCCTATGAAGAAGAAACTCATCATCAATTGTGATGTGAAGTTTCTTGAAGATGAAGCCTGGAACTAGAAGTCGAAGACTGGCCAATCAGAACCAGTAGTAGTAGAGTCTATTGACTTGGAATAAGGAAGTGTGTAGCCACATGCAACCTCCAGTAGCAGCAACGATGCCAGCAGTAGCACAACCACTCCATCTTAGTCGCCTCCACGTGCAAGTAGAATCCAGAACCTAGTGACACCAACGAAGACAAAGAGCTTGCAAGAAATATATGAGGCAACCCAAACCCATGTAGATGAAGAGTACTCTGACTTTGCATTCTTTATTGAAGTTGATCTAGTAGAGTTCAAAGATGCAAGTCAGAATCAGAAGTGGGTGCAAGCGATGGACGAGGAGATTGAAGCCATTGAAAAGAATGATACATGGCAACTGACATCTCTTCCAATAGGGAAGAAGACCATTGGGGTCAAGTGGGTGTATAAGACAAAGTTCAACACCCAAGGAGACATTAACAAGCATAAGGCCAAACTGGTGGTAAAGGGCTACAAGCAAAAAATAGGCATCGATTACCATGAAGTTTATGCGCCTATAGCCAGACTTGACACAGTCAGGATGATCCTGGCATTGGTAGCCCAACATGGTTGGAAGATGTACCAGATGGATGTCAAGTCAGCCTTCCTCAATGGAGTTTTGGAGGAGGAGGTCTAAATAGGACAACCACCAGGTTACAAAATTGAAGGCCAAGAGGGCAAAGTACTGAAGCTGAAGAAGGCCTTGTACGGTTTGAAGCAGGTGCCTCGGGCTTGGTACGATCGGATTGAAAGTTATTTTTAGCAAAATGGGTTTGTAAAATGCCCATATGAGCACACCCTGTACATGAAGACAAATGATGTAGGTGAGCTCATAATCGTCTACCTGTATGTGGATGATTTAATTTACACTGGAAATAGCACAACACTGTTTGCCTAGTTCAAAATAGCCATGAAGAAGGAGTTCGAGATGACGGACTTAGGGCTGATGAAGTATTTTCTCGACATTGAAGTTGACCAATCGATAGATGGCATCTTCATTTCTCAGGGTAAGTATGCGAAGGATGTCCTGAAGTGGTTCAAGATGGAGGACAAAAAACCTACCATCACACCTATAGCTACAAGTTTGAAGCTGAGCAAGCTAGATTTAAGGAGGAATGTAGATCCAACATTGTTCAAGAGGCTAGTTGGTAGTCTGATGTATTTGACTACAACTCAGCTAGATCTGATGTTTGGAGTCAGTCTGATCAGTCATTGTATGGAGAATCCAAAGGACACACACTGGAAAGCAGGCAAGAGGATCTTAGGCTATGTCAATGGGACGCAGAACAATGGCCTATTTTATGCCAGATAAGACCGGCTGGAACTGGTGGGCTTCACATACAGTGACTAGGCTGGCAGCACCGATGATCGAAAGAGCACCTCTAGGTATACTTTCCATCTTGGATCAGGGGTAGTCTCATGGTCATCCAAGAAGCAACCCATCATTGCATTGTCCACATCCAAAGCAGAATATGTGGCCACCATGTCAGTCGCATGCCAGGCAGTTTGGCTACAAAGAGTTCTTAATGAACTAAACTATCCTTCGAAAGGCGTGACAATAATTTTTTGTGATAACAATTTTGCCATCGCATTGTCAAAGGATCCCGTGTTCCATGGTCGGACGAAGCACATCGATATTCATTATCACTTCATTAGAGATTTGGTGAAGTTCGAAGAAATTCAACTATAGTTTTGTAGATCCAAGGAGCAATTGGCAGATATTTTCATGAAGCCTTTGAAGGAGGAAGACTTCAGCAGATTGCATGAGTAGCTTGAAGTCAAAGCACTCGTGAAATTAGGTTTAAAGGAGGGTGTTAGAAATATTAATCCAGATTTCATGCCTCTACCCAACTGTGCTTCGAACTTGGGTGAAGCTAGACTACGCTCGCGAAGTCAGGCATCACAAATTTTTTTTTGACTTGACGTCATACGTGCCTTCTGACAGATGTGACGTCTGACAGATCTGATCACCGCATAAGTTAATTCCAATTTGATGATTAGTCAGAAACCCTAGTTTAGGGTCTATCAAAACCTGTCAGAGGATAACCTCTATCTTCCTCTCCCTGCGACTATATAAGGTAGTTCAGGTCTTTAGACAATGAGAGGAGAGTGTGGGAAATTTGGAGAAATAGGCAAGAGAAAAGTAGTCATTCACAGAGTAGCAGACGAGATCATTTTAGTGAGCAAAGTAGCTCATCTGTTTAATGTTCGAGCAATAGACTCAAAATTTGTTTTCCCTCTGAGTTTGTCCTGTAGCTTTAGTCTGTAGATGTTAGTTTTTCCTCAGTTGAGGACTTTTGTAACCCTCGTCTTATAAGAATACAATTTTTTGTTGTTTAAGGCATCTGTAGGGTTTGCGGTTATCTTTGTCGACATAAAATCTGTTGTTGTTTGTACAATCACCTCAGAGCATTTTCTTTCATGTTCTATAAGTTTGAACTTAGATCTGTAACATTGCATTCAGATTCGATGTTTCTCTCCTCCCGTACAGTTCTTGCCAAGCCAAGCAAACCATCGCTGTAGCCACGCAAGCCTTCGGATAGGAAAAGTCTACAAGACAAATATTTGTCTAAGTCTGGAGCTGTTCACCTGACTGCGCAACAAAGTTGGACTTCGCTACCTTTGACCAGCGTAGTCAGGCATTGATCAGCCACTCCCCGACCTTAGCACTTTCTTCCATGCACAATCCGATCACACATTTTTCATGCGCAACCTAATTGTGCACATTACTCTGTGCGCAACCCGACTACGTAAGTTCTACTTGCGCAACCCGATTGCACAATAGTCAGGAGCGCAACCCAACTTCGGGCCCTCCCTTCACCTTGCGTTCCTGCTCCCGATAACGACAATTGCAAAATAAAAAATTTCACTTCATATGGGCATTGTTTTCTTGGCTCCAGTGTTTGAAGTTAGAGTTGAAGGGAGCTGCAATAACAGTGATAAATATGGAGGACGATGTTTTTTTTGACGGGCTATTTCAATGTGTGCAGAGAAGTATTTTTTTTTTGCCTACGTCTTGGGGATATTTTTGTAGGAATTAGAGATAGCTAAATGTAGAGGAGATTGCTACTTGTGTTTACAACAGCGGTAGTGCGCTGTCTAAGCTAATTTTTTTTATAAAGAGGTCGTCGTTGATACTGTGCGCTCAAACAATGAAGGAGATTTTTTTTTATAAAGAGGTCGTCATTGGTGTGATTGTGTGATTCTGGTGACAAAATGTATGTGCTGTGTATGCACTCATTTATTATCGTTTACATGGGATAGAGAAATCCAAAGTTTGATTCTTGTCCAAGACTATGTTGCTTACATGGTTTCTGGGTGTTTGCGAATGATGGACCAGTAGAAGTTGATAATATGCTATTTTTTTATCACCATACACAGTGGAGGAGGACATTTAGTTTAGAGGCATAACGCATTTACCTTCGGATGGTATGATGTAGTAAAACTTATCATGGAGTGGACTATTGTTCGAAAGATTTTGTTGATGCTACATATTTTTTGAAACCATATTAGCAAGCTCAAGAGGCAAATACATTGGTGACGGTGCAACTAAGAATCATGGAAATACTCTGTAGCATCGGTAAAAAAAAATATCAGTCAATTATGTTCATGTATTTGAGGTGTCTCTTGGAGAACTTGCGTGGAGGGATTTACTTACAAAAATTCTAGTTACGGTAATGTTTATGAATAACCACATCTCCAGTTCAGCAGCACACAAGAGCGAATCACCAAAGGAGTCTATTTTTAGATCTAAGGAGCGTCGAATGGAGCCAGCTGGGGAGTATCAAATGAACCTGTTGGAGGCTATAAATTTGTTAGTAACTTTGTCACGATCATGAGATTTTTTTCTGTCAGTGATCTCACAAACAAAAATACAGTACAATCAACTAAATATTTGGCTTCAAATAGAGAGCCCCAATTGCAGCGACGGTGACAGTATTGGAGCACGCTTGTATGGTGATCCATCATGATTCTAGATTCTCCAGCAGAGGTGGAAGTAGGGTAGGCACCACTGAGCTTATTATTCATACCTATGAGATAGGTGTTAGTATCTGTGGTGGCACCCATGCGCTCATCGAAAGTACGTCCGCCATTTGGAAGTGCTAGTGAAGATGCACTCTACTCTTGCTTTCTGTTGCAAAGGTTGAAATTTTTTTAATGCATTGAAGTGTGAGTGCATCATGGGAGGCTATACTCATTAAATAATTGTATATGATGCCTATATTATCTTTATTATTAAATTGTAAAGAGCAAGCCCATGAAAAGTGGTCGAAAAGGCCAAAGTGTAGGGATAACTTAATCTCTTTCTATTGTACGAGGACTTGTAATGCTAGTGACATATTGGTAGCAGTAGATGATAGTAGTACAACGGAGCTGTAGATATGATGCATAGAATGGACCGTGAGAGCCGAGCTCGCTTGTTGGTGAAAGTGCTGCTGCTGCTCCTAAATTTTTTTGTCAGATCAAATGGATTCCCATGCCTGACGACAACACCTATGTACCTGACGAAAAAGTTTTTTTTAATCAATCTACTAGCTGTAAGGCACATGTTCATATGGAAAAATGCACCCCCTAAGCTTAGGCTACTGGAAAATAACACTAGTAATAACAATTGTTCATCAGATACATTTTATTTAGAGGAAGCAATGATCATCAGACGTGACAAACCTATATTATCGTCGGAGATATTGCACCCCCTCCCGACGATTGCTAAAATCAACAACGTACTACGCATTATTTTTCTAAATGTGGGTGTTTTTTTTTGTAGTTTCAAATTGTGGCTAGAGGATTCACATTTTGGTGGGAGCTGCAGATCCGCAGGCGTCCACCTGAAATCCTACAAATATTCTGATAAACATGTGATTCTCTAAGTTGATCATCATGGGTGCACCAGAAGCATGAATTCAGAGTGCATCTTGGTAGATAGAGACAATATGAATTCATGATCATATTATCAAAACTCGTCATGATATGAAGTTGGTGTGGGCTACGCTGGTGATGGAGGCAATAGCTATAGGAGATGCATTTCAATTTGGCTTACTTCGAGAACTGACCCAATCCAAGGAGGTTTTTTTTGATGTGTGGTCTAATATGCACTTTAATTTTAACATTCTTCCTTAAACTGTACTATCCTAACTAAAGAAACAAACAAGTCAAAATTAGGTAACATTCCCCCTTAATTTTAACTTCTCTAAAATAACCCTATCATCCTCCTTTATTACATAATTTGGTCTAGGCTCATGCTTTTTGCACTTTGCTCTCCAACTGTAAATAATGCTAGATCAACGATGTATACATCTCGATATTTTGCCACAGGGTCAGCCACTTCCTTGGATTTTTTGCCATTGGGTCAGCTGTCTAAGTGCCTCAGGGTCATCCTATGTTCCTCAAGGTCAGCCACTTTTGGGTCTGTTGCCTCTGTAGGTCATCCTCCAGTTATGTTGCCTATCATAGGTCATTGACTAGATTCACCATGAATATCTTCCCTCCTCATGGTGAACTCAATCTAGAAGGTGTCGGTCACTCTAAAAATACACCTTAATACAATAAAATATGAGCCATATGAGAGTGTCGATCTCTGCCGAAAATGCATTCAATACAATAAAATGAGCCATAGAATCCAAATGTGGAGGAGAAGAAGAAAGAAGAGAATAGAATATTCTAAAGTGTCTTCGTCTGTAGTCTTTAGAAGTTGATCCAAAAAAATCTTAAGATAGAGTCTAGGGTGTCAAGATTCTATGGTCCCTAGAGTAGGTGTCTAATATGTTTGGTTAGATTTTTGAGTAGTGGGGAGGGCCCACTCATTTGATTCCACTCTGGAGATTTAATATAAATTCAAATGGGAACTTGGGAATTTATCAAATGAAAGTTGTAAAAATAATATTTTATAAAGTGGAAAGGGGGAACATATTATTTTTGTATGGGGATTTGGGAAAAGGCTTCCACATGGAGAGTGGAAGTGAGTTTCCTCTACAAGGTAAAGTTAAATTGTTATTTTTTTCACCTAAGAACGATGCCAACATGGGGGTATTTATAGTTGTCAAAAAGGTTTTTCCACGATGGACACATTGGTGATGTCCAATTGTAACTTTAAGGTAGTCTTATATGCATTTTTTAGCCTCAAATATTTGTACCTTGGAGTTCCCTCTCTATTGTACCCGACACTCCCAAGGCAAATTTGTATGTGATCCTAGTATTTAGTCACTTTCTCTATACACCTAGCGGATGCAATGGATGGTTACCCATGCATTTCGGTAGGATGAGAAGGTCACCATAAGGACACCTACTCTAGGGACTACAGACATAGACACCCTAGACTCTATTCAAGGTCTATTTTGGATCTACTTATGAAGACTACAGAAAAAGACACTTCATAAGATTTTATTCTCTCTTCTTTCTTCTCCTTCACATTTGGATTCTATGGCTCATTTTTTATTGTATTTCATGGCTCATATTTATTTTGTATTAAGGTACATTTTTGGTAGAGACCGACACCTTCTAGATTGATTTCACCATGAGGAGAGATGATATTCATGGTGAATCTAATCAGTGACCTACGAGAGGCAACATACCTGGAGGATAACCTGCAGAGGCAACAGACCCAAAAGTGGTTGATCCTGAGACACACAGGATGACCCTAAGGCACTTAGACGGCTGACCTAGTGGTAAGAGAGCCATGGAAGTGGCTGATCCTATGGCAATAGACCGAGATGTATACATCGTTGATCTAGCATAATTTACAACTGGAGATCCAAGCACAAAGAGTACGAGCCTAGACCAAATCGGCAATAAAGGAGGATGTTAGGGTTATTTTATAGAAGTCAACATTAAAATGGAATGTTACCTAACATTGACTTGTTTTTTTTCTATAGTTAGCATAGTGCACATTAAGGGGGAATGTTAGATTTATAATGTGCACTATGCCTTCACCTTGACACTTGTCAGTTTCTCTTGACAAGTGTCATGTTTTTCATATAGGCTTATGCCTATATATTGTACTCATTTTATGTATAATATATCTCATATGTTCTATTCCTGACATCCCCAAGGAGCCATGACTTTCTATAATTCTAGCACTTGGGATCTCAATTCATCATGATCTTATGTATAGCAAAACTCTATAAAAATTATAGCATGATCTCTTGAAGGAACATGAATTTACCAATTTGGATGTAGATCTCATGTAAGCATAAATATCTCAATCATCCCAAGCAACAATCAATCTATATCATCAATAAAGAGGCCATCGACCAAGGCATCTTGAGGCTACAACCTTACTTGATTGTTATCTATCCCCTTCTAATATTTTATCATTGTCTTAATTTGATAGATCTTTGATAATTGCATCCTAACCTTACTTATTTATCACATATTTATCTGCTTATCTTTTAACTTTCTTGTATCTTGAGCTTACATATTGCAAAATAAAATAACTTATCATATTACCTATATTAGGGTCCCTACACCACCTTGTAAAGGATCCTTATTGCATCCTTTATCAAATCATAAATATTCTTAGAAATCATATTCTACTATATCCATAGGTGAAAACACTATTGAATAGTAGTTTTAGAGGCAATATCACTCTCTAATTTTGAGATAAGAAAAACTAAGTCATAGTCATAGCAAGCAAAAGCACCATTTTTCAACAAAAGTGGCAATGACACTATCACTCACCCAATGGTATTTTTAGCATTAGTTCACATAGTCCTTATTTTATAATTTTATAGTTTTTTATCTCATGTCAAAATGGGGGTTTGATTCTAGTCAATGGAGACACACACTCTTGTCTAGTCTAGGTAGAACCCTTTGCTACTGATTGATTTTTTTGATCTATTTTATAGGTTAGCAAAAGTGCCACCAAGAAGCAATAGTACTAATAAAACTTTTGCAACAATAACTAGTGCTTTTGTATAACAGTAGTGCTTCTGCCTCTAAGCTAAAAGAACTAGATTTCAAAGTTTAATCCTTTGTTTTTAGTAATTTAGATCAAGGTCTATTTGTTTTCTATTTCGAATCTATTTCTATTTCAATATTTTCTATTTATTCATTATAGATAAATAGAAAATATAGTATTGGTTATCATTAATCATTAGGGAAGCAACTTAAATCTTGAATTTAACTAAAGTAAAATTACATATAGTCATATTAGGCCGGACTTGTTGCATTATCCTTTTTGACCCTTTAAAAAAGAAAATCATTTTTCATTTATCATCAAAGATAAAAATAAAAATAAAACATTTTAGTTTATTAGGACTTTTTTACTATATTTCTTGATGCATTCATAGCTAGTATAGTAATTGATTAAGATTAAGCTTGTCATAGAGAAATGTAGGTGTTTTCTAACTCAATCTTGGGATCACAAATTTTCCCTATCCTCAAGATGAAAAAGGATGGAAGTCCCTTAAAAGGCCCTTCATGATTCTTTTTGATGAGGACTCATATAATATTAAATAATAGATTTTTAGAAAAAGCATATATGATCTCATAAGTCATTATGCACATGATAGGGTGGCAAGTCACAACTTTTGTGTCACATGTAAGTCGCTTTTATAAGTGGTTATTAGTTTATTAGTCCACTAAAGTTAGTGGGTAATATTTTATTCTACCACTTGTTAGTGGCATAGTAGGTTGTAATGGCACTTGGTTCCTATAAACTAATATAGATTTTATAATCTATATTGCATTTCATTTATAAACTGATATGAGAAACTACAAATAGAGACATCAAAGGATTTAGTAATGAAGAATTTATAAAATGCATTGTAAAACTAGCTATAAATAGAGATTACACTGTTTGAGGGAGGATCCTTCAGATAAGACCATATTAATTATCCATGTCCCTTTGGATAGGATCATATTAATAGCCATGTCAAAAATATTATCCATCTACCTATTGATAAATAATAATAAGGTAGGTGGCCTATAAATAAAATATAATACTATTTGTCGACCAATAAAAAATGTTGTGGAATAAAACATTATATGTTGATATAATATACTAATCCCTATCATTACTCCCCACCATAGAAGCATTGGACTCGAATGCATATAAAAAGGAAGGAATAGCAGTGAGAGATCCACCAAGCCTGATGTGGAAGTTGTCCTTGTCTAACAACAAGGTAGGAGGTGGAATATCCTTGGAAAGTTTGGCACATCCTAGTGTCGAACACATGATTATCATCAAGTGGAAGCTAAAAATTAGGTACAACATCTATAGGATTACTGATGGATGGTGTTATCTCCAATGCAAAATCATGGTATGGCTTGAGCAGATCAACGTTGATAATGTCATAGATGCCCAAGTGTGCTAGAAGATCAAGGTATAAGGTATTATCGGACACCCGCTGTAAGATAATATAAGGCCCATAATGAAGAGGTTTGATATTAGTATGTGCCTTCTTTGGAAATAAATGATCATTAATGTACAACCAAACTCTATCTCAAACCTGGAAGTGATGTGGAACACGATGTTGGTCCATGGCCTACTTCTGTTGTTGTTGAGTCTTCTAGAAAATCTAAACAACATTTGACTACAGTTGTTGCAAATAATAAATGAAGGATTGGGATTTATCTTGTTCTTTTAACATGTGGACAATGATAGGAAATGGAAGTGACAATGGTAACTCATATGGAGCTAACGACTAAAAATGTAGACAGACTTCAAAAGTTGAATGATCTATGGATGAATGGAAAACCCTATTATATAAATTCTCAATGTGTGTAAGAGTCAAATACCACTTAGACAAAGATGAATTATGGAAGATATGAAGACTTTGGACAAGAGTATGGTTGGCAACTTTGGTTTGACCATTAGACTATGGATGAAAAGTGATGGAAAAGTTAAGAGACACACCTAAGATTTCTACAAAGAATGTTAAAAATGACCAATAAAATGATAATTACGATCAAATATGATACTACTGGGAAGACCAAAACAACACTAGACAACATCAAATAAAAGTTGGGCTAAGTCAGTAGTAGAACTAGTTTTGCGACATGATATGAATTTATCCATCTTACTAAAATGATTGACTACAACAAAAACACAATCATGCTAATATACTATCATAGAGAAAACACTAACTAGATTTATAGAAATGCTCTCCCAAGAATGAGAAGTAATAGGTAAAGGTATATTGAGGGACATCTTCCTGTTAGCTGGATTAGATCAACAACAAAGGGTACATTATCTTAGGTACCAAAAAATATCATGCTACATGTGGGGCTAGTAGAAGAAACATTGCAAGTGATGGAGAGTTTTGTGCTCACCAACATGTCCACCATATATGTTAGAATGTGCCTCCTTAATAAGGTATGGCTAATTCTCATGGGGTGCACAAAGTTTATCTAGATGGTAGAGAAAATCCTCCTTAAGATAATAGTCCTGAAAAGGGGTCAAATTAGAGGATGAAGGATGTTGGAGATGTTGGTAAACCTATGCAAAATCTACATCATGAGCATACTCAAAAGTCCAATATTGAAAACCTAAGTGTGAGGTGGTGACAATGGTCAAGGCATGGGATGAAGGAGGATGACTTAGACAATCAACCACAAAATTTTTACTACCCTTTTTATACTTGATGACTAGGTGGAATTGTTGGAGGTATGAGGCCCATTTAATGTGATGAGCTTATTGGATTTTATTTTGGTACCGAAGGAACTAGAGAGGTAAATGGTTAGTATGGATAATGGTTTCTATTCTTAGGAGTTAGTGGCACCAATATTTTATGGTTTGGACTAAGGCATACAACTCCTTATCATAAGTGGAATAGTTTTGCTTTGCTACGGAAAGAGACTTAGAATGATAAGTTATAGGATGACCATTTTATTTTAGGATAGCACCAAGGGCAAGTTGAGAAGCATAAATTTCAATCTCAAAAGGATGTCAAATATTATAAATGACTAAAATAGGAGTAGAACAAAGCTTATATTTTAGAGTGGAAAAGGAATGGGTATGATTAAGAGTCTAATGAAAAAGAACTTTGGCCTTAGTCAACTGATGCAAAGGAGCAACAATGATGGAATACCCTAAGATAAAATTATAGTAGAAGTTGGTAAGCCCTAGAAAAATCCATAACTTAGTGACATTAGTAGGAGTAGGCCTATTAAGGAGGACTTCAATTTGATAGGATCCTCTTAAATACCTTGCTCATTAATGAAAAATCCAAGGTAGGAAATGGAAGTTTGCTCAAAAGAATACAAAAAAATTGCATATAGCAGATGCTACTAGAGAGTAGAAAGAACATGCTAAATATGATCCAAGTGTGTTTTCCATGTAGGAGAAGAGATAAGAATATCATCCAGGTAGATAATGACATAGCTATCCAATCACTCTTTGAAAACTTCATTCATTAGCCTCATAAAAGTAGTAGGAGGCTTTGTGAGACCAAAAGGTATAACAAGCCACTCAAACAAACCCATATTAGTTTTGAAAGCAATTTTCCATGTATCCTCAACTTGAATATGGACCTGATGGTATTCAGTTTTAATATCAATCTTAGTGAATAACTTAGCACCCTGAAGTTGGTCTAAAAGGTTAACATAGGGGAGTGGATATATGTTTTTTATAGTGATTTTTCAATGTAAATATGCCAAGTACCATCCTTATTAAGGACAAGAAGAATAGGAGAGGCACAAGGAGATATATTAGGTTTGATGAACCCTTTAGCTAATAGATCTCTGAGTTGCTTTTTAATTTTATTAAACTATGAAAGTGATTGTATATACATAGGTGCATTTGGGAGAGGTGTTGCTATAATTATATCAATGTTGCAATTAATGGACCTATCTAGAGGCAAAGAAGTGGGTTCCTAAAAAATAAATTCATATTTATATAAAATTTTATCAAGTGTTGTGTTTCAAGCGCATTTAGGGACTTGTGTTGATGATTGCTTATGCTATGGGTGAATGAAAATGAGTGAAAGTGCTAGAGCTTGATTGACTACTTTATGGATTATATGTAACTAACCAAGAGATTAGAAGTATGCTTGGTGGATTCAATGAGATAGTCTTAATGGGATTATTACTTGTTGCCTCCTCATAAAATCCTTATAAACCTAATCCTTTCTAGTAGTCTTGATGGGGTTATCACTTTTTGCCTCATCAGATTGTACAAATAAACTTTTCTTCCTATACTATTGTAATTGTTTACATTAAATGTAATTGTTTGTGCCATGTAACCAATGAAGCCCTTGAGATTGCAGGTGTTAAAACCATGGCTTATGTCTTCATATTTTAGAATTCTAGAGAGCTCAAAATTTGCAATGGCAAGTTCAAGCTCCATATAGAGAAATATGTTCAAGGGTTTGAGATCACAATGTAAAATTGGCTTCACACACTCATGATGAAGATATATTTATCCCTGGGCCATCCCAATTTTAATCTTCACACACCTTTCCTAGTCAAGTATCTACTGTTGAATATGCTAGTCCAAGGTTTGATTCAACATCTTATCCATAACCAAGACCTTGATCTTAGAAGTGATACAATACCCGAATAAAAAAATTAAGCTACGGTCCCTTATCATGGCTAACACTCAGAGTTTTACAATTAGGCTCACTCAAAACAACACTCTCTTGAAGGTTGTCCTTAAATATTTTCATAGCAATATCTTTTTCATTATCCAACATTCCCCTATACATGGTTCTCATATTTTTCTTTAATTTTTTTTGTGAAATTATAAAGGAGCATGCGTAAGTCTTTGTCCATTATTTTGGAGATAAAATAATAAGTATTGTTATGCGATGAATACTTTTGTACAAGATGATCTATATTTTTTTTTGTTTTATGGCATGGGGTTTCATAGTAGTGGAAGCCATGAGTATGACAACCATTCTCCTCCATGCATCATCCTTGTTTTAGTCCACTAACCTTTGCCTCTTCAGCATTGCATTGCCCCTACTTATATCAATTCATCTATTTGAGTCCCCTTTCGAGGTGACCTTTGTGCCTTGGACACCTCTTGGAAGAACCTTGACTTATCCCATAATGACTTAAGCCCACTATGGCCAACATGCGACTATCAAATCATTTGTTTTATGCTCAATGATGATGGCTCATAAGCTCTAAGTCTCTTGCTTGACTCCTAAAGCACATAGAATCACCTACCAACACCCACACAAGGCCCTATCCACCTACTCTCTAGGGTGACACTCATATTCAATTCCTTCACATTCATTGTTGATACTACGATGGTCTTATTTCAGCAATTTACTATCATTACTTTATCATTTGGGAGTATTTCCTCAAACTAAATATTACCACATATCTCCTTCTGCTATGGCCACTTAATCATAGTCAAACTCTTCCTGATGTGGCTTCCATCAGTGCCATGATACATTAACACATGGAAAAGACCATACTGCATAATCATTTTTTAGATTTTATTGACATGTTCTACACTGGAGATATGTACAAAGCCCCATACAACATGTGGAAATCCTCACTCGTTACTTAACTGAAACCAACCCATGAGAGAGAATTTTTTTAACATAACATAATTATCCTCAAGGTAGAGTTCATAATCAAGGATCATTGGATGATGCAATCAAACTAAATTGTTCCCATTCATTAAGGCAATAAGCTACCAAGATATTTATGACATGGTCAATGTCAACTCTTGTGATAGGAGTGACCAACTCCTATCTAACCTTATGTACCTTTATGAAATAGGAAAGCCAAGATATTTATCAACTTATCATTACTTCTCTCTCCTTTAATTAAGTCCACATACTTAATTGACTAATCAAAGTCTTAACCATGAACTTATTCCTTAATTGCTCTTATCATAATCATTACATGATAATTAATTGTTTCCATAGCAACATACCCATACATTATTAAACAATGTAATAAAGTTGCCACATTCATTCATATATGAATATAACAAAGATTATCTCTTGAACATTACATGTAAGCATAAATTATTACATCATTATTCAAATGAATACCATTTCATGGAAATGTAAATACAATATCCATACTAGATCTATAAAGCATCAATTGCAAGATCACAAGATAAAGATTCATAACACATCATATATCCTAGGAAAACCCCTAAGGGAAACAACCCAACCTCAAAATATGTTTCCTCACATTTCATAAATTATTTTATCTCAATTTACAATGATATAAGGAATCCTAATGATCCTTTTCCAAACCATCATTAAATACATTGATATGGAAGTATCCCATACATTCCTATTTTCAAGTCTTCATTACAATTGAAACACATAAATGAAATGTTCATTAGATTCATATACATTGAGAATTAAGGGAACCTCATAGTTCCCTCAAGAATGAATCTCACATTCATTCTTCAAATCTAGATATCATTATACCATTCAATCCAACATGGAGTGAAAGTTATCTAACGTAAGATAAAATTCTTATAATACAAGAAGAGACCCCATAATCCCTTCAAGAATAGATTCCACATCCATTATTTCTAAATACATTTATTTTTCCACAAAATAAAATCTCTAGTGCACACATGCATTCATCATCAAATGCAATTCTAAAGCACCATGTATTCTTCATTTTAATTTACAAAAGCACATTATAAGAGGAATCCTCATAATTTTCTCTACAATTTCCCATGAATTGCACTATAATTCCTCAATAATATTTCTACAACATTACACTATAGTTTCCTATAAATTTTCTACTATAATCCTTTGATAATCTTCCCACAATATTATACTATAATTCCCTTCAAATTTTCCACAACTTTTTTCTATAATCTCTCCACAAGATTACACTATAATTCCCTACAATTTTCTACAAATTGTATCATAATATTTCCACAATATTAGACTATGGTTTCCCTACAAATTTTCTATAAATTTGTACTATAATCCTTCCACGGGATTTCACTATAGTTCTTAAAAATTTTCACAAATTTGTACTATAATATTTCCACAAGATTACACTATAGTTCTTACAAATTTTCCACAAATTTGTACTATAATATTTCCACAAGATTACACTATAGTTCTTACAAATTTTCCACAAATTTGTACTATAATATTTCCACAAGATTACACTACAAATCCATGCAAATTTTTCACAAATTTGTACTATAATCTTACCACAAGATTACACTATAGTTCCTACAAATTTTCCATAAATTTGTACTATAATATTTCCACAAGATTACACTATAGTTCTTACAAATTTTCTACAAATTTGTACTATAATATTTCCACAAGATTACACTACAGATCCATGCAAATTTTCCACAAATTTGTACTATAATATTTCCACAAGATTACATTATAGTTTTCCTACAAATTTTCCATAAATTTGTACTATAATCTTTCATAATATTTCCACAAGATCTCACTATAGTTTTCTACAAACTTTCCACAAATTTGCACTATAGTTCCTTAATAATTTTGTCCAAGGATGCATTCAATTATTTCCTCAATCAAATTTTCCCCAAAATTTGTTCCAAGAATGCATTTAATTGTTTCATCAAAAAATTTCCAAAAATTTGATCCAAAACCACATTCTATTATGTTATAATTGATATCAAATTACCCCAAAATTTGATCCAAGAATGCCATCAATTGTTCTACTAATTGGATTATCAAATTCTCCCAAAATTTGATCCAAGAATACATTTGATTACTTAACCAATTGGTTATCAAATTTTCCTAAGAATTTGGTCTGTGAATGTATTCATTATCTCCAATTGTTTTTCTCAATGGCTATCAAATTTCCTATTTTCTTATCTCAATTTCAAGAACCTTTGAAGCCAAGGGATTATTTTGTAAAAATACAAGGTACTCCAAATTCCATCAAAGTCAAGGACTTGTTTGAAAAAAAAAAAGGCATTTTGAATACCTTCAATATTAAGGTGCATTTGAAAAGATAAAAAGGTCTTAACAAATAATCCTCTCCAAAACCAAGGAATGATTCACATTATTAAAGGAACTTTAGCTAAGAAAATATTTCATAAGGGCTTTATTATTTGATTATCAAAATTTCCCCAAATTTGACTTTTAAGATGCAATCAATTACACCACCTATCTAGAATGTTTTTAGGGAATTTAAAATACCCTCTGAGGAAAAATATAAATCTAAAAAAATAAAGGTGGTTTGACAAAATATAAAATCTCACCAGGTTATGGTTTTTATGGAGTTTAAAATACCCTCTGAGGCAAAAGATAAATCTAGCAAAATAAAGGTGGTTTGAAAAAATATAATATCTCACCAGGTTGTGGATTGTTTTACCAAAAAAAGAGTTTATTTAGAGGGCTAACTATTCAACTTGATTTTCAACCAATCAACTTTGCTAGTCAATACCTAACAAGTCAACAAACCAACTCAAACCGATCAAACTTCCATAGTCAACCCTTGCCAGATAACAACCTCCAACGTCCTAGTCTCCACAACTACACATGAGCACCACTGTTTGGTCATCTAGCTAGGGGAAGTTTACCTTATTTATTCCCTTCGATTTCTCTCACACTAGAAATATGGGATAATTCCAATAAAGATCATATAAAATGGTTTTGATCTATCTAAACTTGGTACAAAATTAGGCTTTAGGTAGACCATACAAATTGTCTATTCCATTCATGCCAGTGGTCAAAATACAACCTAAGGTTAAGCAATTTAAAACACATCTTAAGGTGCCCAACTGACACGTGGAGACTATCGATTGATGGTCAATATAATAAGGGAAGTTTATTACTTGTAAATTTCTCATATACGCCCACACCATCATCGTGGGAAAATTCCTAAAATATAGAGTAAAAATGGTGCTTCATCCACGTAGGTACAAGTGATACGAAAATAGCCAAATGCCATGTGTTATCATTGGGTTAGAAAAGCTATCAAAAAAGAAAGTGCATCGCCAAATAGCCCTAGCCTGACTGCTAGGTGGTTTTTTCCTTGACCACCACTTGGTGATCGAATACCTAAGGGATCCTTGCTCCCTTTAAAGGCTAACAAGCCCTGAGCACATCCCATGTGGGATAATGCTAAGGGTGACCTTTATAGAGGCTTCTACCTGGGAAACCAAGCACTAGCCATGGTGCTTCGACTACTCAGGGGGTTATCACAGAAAGGCACCAAACCTCCCAAAGGGAGCTCTCAAACCATCATTTAAACCTTTTATATCTCCTATCGTAGTAGAACGAGGGTCTATCAACTTTGGATGTCGCCTGATTGTAGCACAACATTGCTTGTTAGAATAATTGATATTCAGAGGCTCTAATATTATCATTTAGTACATCCTCCATTGGGTGATATTAATGATGTTTTCCAATAGGATATCAAAGGATCGACTCAAGGTAAAACAAGTTGATGTCAAACAATTCTCTCTAGCTTCTAAGGATGGAAAAAATGTCAACGATGTGATTGTTACATGAAATTATTGGGTATGTTTATAATACAATTCACCCTATACCAAGCTAATAGATATTAAACAAAGGCACAATACACCTTCTAGAGGGCCTGAATATGAAGTGGAAGGAGACGTTCGATAATGGGAACTAATATTAATTAGAACCACCTGAGAAAAAATAGGGATTAACAAGTTTTATGTATATATATGTATTTAGAGCATGATAGAAACACCAAACAAGCATCAAATACTTCATAGTAAAGAAACTCATTCATTGCAATTACAGGATTCTATTTAAGGGCATACAAATTCTTTTGAAAGATTCGAGTTTAGGGTAGAATGAATCAACCGATGGTAGACATCAAAGAGAATCACCTCAATCCAAGTATTAATAGGGTATAACCTGATAGAATCACCAATATCCTATCTTAAACAAAACATAATATTCTTCATATATATAACATTAGAATCCCAATAATATATGTCTATTAGAACTTTAAACTAGCCTCAAATGGTATTACATTAATGCATTTAATCTACATATTAGATGAACTCAGAGATCATCGAAATAATGATATGTATAAGTTATATTTAATAACTAGATCCTTAAAATCAAGCACTAGACCTATCATCCACTTTAAACCTCAAATGATCATAAAACAATTTCATCCAAACAAGGTATTATCAATCAAGCAATAGAAAAGGAATACTCAAACCTATTTCTCTAGCATGGTGAGGTTGTAATATTCCACCCCAAATCTGGATAATTTTTTTTCTGTGTTTTGATTTGTCTTGCAAAACTATGACTTAATTTGCTACATGCATTAATACCCAGGTGAGTAGAAACCATAACTATAACATGCAATGATACCCAGATGATTTAAGCACTCGAATAATCAATTTTATGCAATACCCATAAACATGCAATAGGTTTAATAGCATAAACACTGAATATTTAGCTTTCTTGAGGAAACCCTCAATCAAGAATCTTATAATTTCAAATCTGCAAGTTTACAACAATTATTTAGAATACTCAGATGGGTAAATGTCTTCAAAATATCAAATTAAACATACCCATTTGTTGTTGTTCCAACTCTGTCAATACCCACATGCAAAATGGTGTTTTTTCAGCCCCAAAACTTTCACATTAACTGCTAAAACTGTACGGACAGGTACCGAAAAAGTACAACAGCAAAGATGATACTCAAATCTGCCTGAAAACCCTTGAAACCAACTTCAAAATCCACGCTAGGTCTGTAGGAGAATGGCACCCAAATTAATGCTCACAAACCCTAGCTCGAATCCCAATGAAATGCTCTGAAAATAGGCTGAAAAGGTATGACCTTTGCTGAAATGATGCCAATAAAATGTATCTGCAATTAATCTGATGTTTGCTCCTCTAAAACCCTCAAGAATCACCTGCAATCGAAGCACAATACATTCCCTGTCACGGAAATGCTCTAAATCACTCTGAGGATGTCTTCCAATCCCGAAAGTGATGTCCTTGCTGGAGGATTTCGTCTCCGAACAAGCTGAAAACCCTTGCCAGAAAACTCTGCAAGTCTCCACAATGTTTGCTCCAGTAAATAACAAGCCAAGAATGCCCAAAATGAAGCCTTGGATGTGCTTTTATAACTTCTCCAATGGGTCGACCTCCTTGGTGGGTAAAATATGAATTAATAATGTTTTTTTTTTTTAATTTCACTTTATTTACATAATAAAACATTATAAGATTCATATGAGTGGCATCCCCTTTTTTTGCTAGGAAAATAAGTCACTTTATAACATTATAATATAACTTAAGTGACTTTTTTAATAACCTCATAACTCCATTTTATAAAAATATTAAAGTAAACTATATTAAATTAAATATTTAATTTAATTTAATATAATTAAACTTCGTCCATTAAAAACTCTAACCTCTGCCACTCCAATCCACAAACTAGAAGTAGATTCGGACACCCATTTCGCCAAAGAGTCTCACTTTACTGTCCAATATGTCTGAAACCCTAATCCACTGACTTACTAAAAATAGTAAGTCCATACTCCAAGGCTCGGATTGACCCAAAAAGCTGGCAACTAAAAGCATTCTGAAGACTGAAGATGACTGCAAACCCTCCAATGGGCTCCCCAACACCTGACATAGCCTACGGGAACCCAAGAGTAGGCTAGCTCCATGTGATCCACTGACTGGCTAGGAAAGGGACATTACAGTCCGCCCTTCCCAAAGATTGCTTGTCCTCAAGCAATACTCCAATATACTCTAGTCAAATATCTGCTCCTGGCTGTAGTCACAAAAATACCAGGATCCCAAACAATCCTCAGGAGAAATCCACCATGCTGACGCTGCGCCACTCTGATCTCAACAGGAAATCCATTGTGCACCAACTGCACTCCCTGCTCCTGCAACCAAATAATATACTCATCCTCAAAATCTGAATTGGATTTCCTGTAGCGGCCAAGCTCTATGTCATGAAAAGTATCATGCCAAAGTATCTCTGTATGAACAACTCCAGTGCTCCCACTGTCCAACATGGTATTGTGCATCCAAGAATGCAATCTGCTCATTAGAATAACATGTTGCTCTGCAATTCTCACCTCGGTGAACCGATGAAAGCACTGATCAATCTCCAACAAGAAGCTGATATAGAAGTGGGTTGCAATGTCAATTCTACGAATAAGCATCTCGGGAATGCTTCCGCTAACAAGGTCTGAGAACATCAAGTCGTTACTCAACCTCCAAGTGATCATATATTCATTCCAGGAGTAACCACACACTCGAACAACAATGAATCTCAAAGCAAAATCAAAAATTATCATCATCTATCATAAAAGTGAGTGGATAAAAATTCTAATTCTTACCGAAGGCTGAATGACCCGAAAATGATCAAAACTAAAGCTGTCCAAGTCTGAAATTTGCATCTCAAAGTCTGATTTTAGAAGAATCAGCGTTCCATGAGAAGCATAACTGCTGCAAATCAGAGACCTACCAAATAGAATGCAAAGTTTGATCATACCATCAACTGAATTAGCCTCCCAGAGAGTCACCAATCCAACAAACCTCTGGTTCATCTTCAGAATCTCCCTCCAATCCATATAGCCGTTCAAAAAGCAAACAACAACATCCCTTTCACTCTTTTGGCTAACCAACTCCCAAGGCACGCACCTTCCATCGTTCTCAATGCCTGGAAACACCAGCATGCGATCTTGGGTGTAGAAATTCACCTCCTCAAAGGCTCTGACATACTGAGGCTGCACCATACCAAACATCATATGAATGTCATCTATATAGGAATTAGGAATGTTTGCTGGTACATCACAAAGCCTCTCCATCACATCAGCTGTTGAATCTTTATTAATCTCCTCTCCCTGTGGTGAATCCACAAGGTTCAACACCATGTCACAAAGATTCGACCCAACATGATCCGTCAAAGGAAGTAAATCATCGTCATGATGCATCTCAAAGAGTGGATTGTTACAGGTTGTCTCACTATCCACCTCAAACAATAGATTGCCAATCCACTGGATCTCATTACTGTCCTCATGCTCGAACCAATCAACCTGCTGCTCTAAAATAGTGTCTTCTGATTTCGTGGGACAGTGGACTAATTCAAAGTCCTCCTGAATGCTATCAAGCTCTTCAACCAACTGCCCAATCTCCTTGGCTCTTTCCTGATTCTCTTGTTTAGTGGAATCTATTACAGCAGCAAGTTTCATCTCTGTTTCATGCAATGAAATGTGTGCCTCTGACAAAGAACTTCTAGAAGACTTAAGCTCCGCAGTGAGCCTATCAACCTCTTCCTCTTTTCCTTTTAATGCACTATGGGTCTCTTCAGCAAGCCTGATATAATGGTCCCTGTCTGCAAGTATGTTCATGAAATCTGATTTCATAGTTCCCAAGGCTGCTATTAATGTCTTCAAATCTGCAATAGTGACTAACCCTTCAACACCCTTCTTCCTCTTCTCAATTTGGACCTTCCAATATAGTTCTTCAGTGAATTTGTGGGTGTCATCAAAACGAGTTAATGCAGCAACAATTATGTCTTCACTAGTTCTGACATCAAAATCAGATTTATACATTAAGTTTCCAGAATTATTTTCCTGATGATATTCTGCAAAATCAACATCTACTGGGGTTTCCTCTTTGCACATTATATGCTCCATTGTTTGTTCTTTACTTGGGATAAGAGGAATTTCACTCCCAAGCGTTTCTTCAACAGTATTAGGTGTCAACACACCCGGATCCCAAGGCACTGAGAGCTGATCTCTTAATTCTGCTTCATCATGCATGTCTATCTCAGTACGTAAATCGCTCTGTAGATCATCAAAGAAAATGAAGTTACCCGACACACTTACTTTCATAGGTTTAGTTTCGAAACTAAACCCACATCCATCTGTACTGTCATCACCGAAGTGTGATAGGGAAGTGTCATCATGTGCTGATTGGAAATCTATATCACCTTCAACATGCTTAGCATCTGAAAAAGCATTAGTGAACTCATCATAATAAGCTGTTGTAACAAATTCATCATTCTTTGTCTCTGCATTGGCATTAGTAAACTGAACAAATTTGTCATCATTAGCACCAATTCTAATAGTGCCATCAAAGCATTGGTCAACCTTAGAGCTTCCTTTTGAGTGGTCTAAATCAGCAACAAAGTTTACTGTAGTGTTCTTTTCCCCTTGTTCAGTTTCATCAACAATGAGTGCATGCATGTTATTAAAATCAATCTGAGACTCATCCATACATACCTTATGTGTGGTGTCATTGCCTTCATGAGAATTTTCTGATTTAAGCTCCTCTTCTTCCCTGTGCTCATCAATAATCAAGAAGGGCTGCAACCTTTTTTCACACTCTTGAACTACACTGTTGACCAAGTCATGTGTTGTAGGTGAAGCAACCAAATAATGTCTCCAAACATCCATTAACATAGATATGAGTGGTTGGAAAGACTCATCACTTATATCACTTTGGTTTATGACCAAAATCATAATGTCTCTCATGGCTGCAATAATATCATCATCATGTTCTTCTTTGGCTGTAGCAATAAAATGATGAAACATTTTGTAAATCAGCTTATCCATGTTCAAATCTAACATGATGTTGCCCATTCTAGCTCCTGCAAATGACTCAAGTATGATAGCTCTTCTGGAAAAATGTGAACTTGTGACTTTTCCCAACCCTCTAAAACTGTCAACCAACATCTGCATAACTTTCCTCAAAGTGTCATCGTTGTAAGAAGCTTTAGGTGCAGATATTCTCAAGATCTCACTCAAGCAAGAAGCAACCATGAGTCTTACCTTCTTATCTGAGTGTTCCAACAACTTCGGCTCAACCAATGAAAACATCGAAGGGTCCATAGCTTGTTTCATTATATGAGAAGGTGAGCTATCAACAATGTCTAAACATTTCTCCACATCCCTTAAGGTACTGAGAAGGATTTCTTTTGACAAAGAGGGATGTTCAAGCTTCTTACCTGCAATGTAAAGCTTCACACACAAATTTTCAGGGTTCCTTTTCAACTTCCGATCATACTTTACCATCATATCCATGAAATCTGCAAATGATATTTCAGCTTGATACATGGCTCCCATTGATTGGTATGTTTTATAATCTTTCCAAAAAATCTCTTCTTCACTGAGTGGCTCCATGGAGCTGCCACTAAATATTAACATGCAACTGTTGCAACTTCGTTATGGAAACATAAATTTGAAGACCATGCAACAAATATCAACTTCCCAACAGGCTGGCAGGGAAACCTGCTCTGATACCACTGTAATATTCCACCCCAAATCTGGATAATAATTTTTTTTTTGTGTTTCGATTTGTCTTGCAAAACTATGACTTAATTTGCTACATGCATTAATACCCAGGTGAGTAGAAACCATAACTATAACATGCAATGATACCCAGATGATTTAAGCACTGAATAATCAATTTTATGCAATACCCATAAACATGCAATAGGTTTAATAGCATAAACACTGAATATTTAGCTTTCTTGAGGAAACCCTCAATCAAGAATCTTATAATTTCAAATCTGCAAGTTTACAACAATTATTTAGAATACTCAGATGGGTAAATGTCTTCAAAATATCAAATTAAACATACCCATTTGTTGTTGTTCCAACTCTGTCAATACCCACATGCAAAATGGTGTTTTTTCAGCCCCAAAACTTTCACATTAACTGCTAAAACTGTACGGACAGGTACCGGAAAAGTACAACAGCAAAGATGATACTCAAATCTGCCTGAAAACCCTTGAAACCAACTTCAAAATCCACGCTAGGTCTATAGGAGAATGGCACCCAAATTAATGCTCACAAACCCTAGCTCGAATCCCAATGAAATGCTCTAAAAATAGGCTGAAAAGGTATGACCTTTGCTGAAATGATGCCAATAAAATGTATCTGCAATTAATCTGATGTTTGCTCCTCTAAAACCCTCAAGAATCACCTGCAATCGAAGCACAATACATTCCCTGTCACGGAAATGCTCTAAATCACTCGAGGATGTCTTCCAATCCCGAAAGTGATGTCCTTGCTGGAGGATTTCGTCTCCGAACAAGCTGAAAACCCTTGCCAGAAAACTCTGCAAGTCTCCACAATGTTTGCTCCAGTAAATAACAAGCCAAGAATGCCCAAAATGAAGCCTTGGATGTGCTTTTATAACTTCTCCAATGGGTCGACCTCCTTGGTGGGTAAAATATGAATTAATAATGTTTTTTTTTTTAATTTCACTTTATTTACATAATAAAACATTATAAGATTCATATGAGTGGCATCCCTTTTTTTTGCTAGGAAAATAAGTCACTTTATAACATTATAATATAACTTAAGTGACTTTTTTAATAACCTCATAACTCCATTTTATAAAAATATTAAAGTAAACTATATTAAATTAAATATTTAATTTAATTTAATATAATTAAACTTCGTCCATTAAAAACTCTAACCTCTGCCACTCCAATCCACAAACTAGAAGTAGATTCGGACACCCATTTCGCCAAAGAGTCTCACTTTACTGTCCAATATGTCTGAAACCCTAATCCACTGACTTACTAAAAATAGTAAGTCCATACTCCAAGGCTCGGATTGACCCAAAAAGCTGGCAACTAAAAGCATTCTGAAGACTGAAGACGACTGCAAACCCTCCAATGGGCTCCCCAACACCTGACATAGCCTACGGGAACCCAAGAGTAGGCTAGCTCCATGTGATCCACTGACTGGCTAGGAAAGGGACATTACAGAGGCTCTTTGAGCTGCTCCTTCCATCTCCTCATCTCCTTATACCCCCTACTTCCTCATGTTTTTTTCCCCTCCCTTGGTTAAACATATGCATATATAGATATTTGATGTGCTCCCTATTCAAGAGTCAAGCTAGGGAAATATAAAATGAAGGATCTAAGAAGAAACAATTTCTGTCATATGGAGACTAAAATGGCCATGGCTCAATGTTTCTCCTTCTAGTATCCCTTGGTTCAATTTTTATCCTTTTTCTAGAACTCAACCCAATTTTCTACTTCTTCTAGAATTTGGCTACATTTTTCTTCCCCTTCTAGAAGTCCTCTTTTCTAATTTCCTTTTATTTCATTTTTATCATTTTGTAACAAAAAAATGACTAATTAATTACCATGTAGGTATTAAAGACAATTAGGTAAATTTAAAACAATAATAAATGTCAATTATTAACATTCTCCTTTTTAATGAATATTTTGTAGGAATTCATCTCTATCAAACATCTTGATTTTGGTGGTTGATTTCTTGCCATCCTTGATAGTACCTATGCCTGCAAATCAATGATACGCCAGGAGTATCTAGTTCAAAACATCAACTATTTTGAACCGCTCAAAATATTAGCAATTACAAAACATGATCAAACATACAAACTCTATATCAACAAGAGACCTACCAAGGGAGGGTTGTGACATACTTCCCCCTTAGATTAAACATAGTCCTCTATTTTTTCTTGCAACACAAAGTATACATGAGTAAGATTACAAGTCTACATAATCTCCACTTTCCCAAGTGGTACTTGTTTGATAGGATGGTTCCTTTGGCCCCTGCTTTGCTCTATCATCTGCATCATAAATATTTAAAAAAAAAAAATCATGTTTTATTTCCATAGAGAAGATATGAACTCATATTTTCATAGTAGATTAAACAAAATAAGTCTAGGTTTATCAAAAAATCTCATAAAGGAGTTTCAACCTATGACTTGATAGCTCTTACCATGAGTTAACCTCACGAAACTAGGTGTCATCAAAGACAAAAACATAACTAGTGCACCTATTTGCAAAATAAAAAGGGCATTTTGAATACCTTCAACATTAAGGTGCATTTGCAAATATAAAAATGTCTTAACAAATCATCCTCTCCAAAACCAAGGAATGATTCACTTTATAAAAATAACTTTAGTTAAGCAAATATTTTAGAAGGGCTTTATAATTTGATTATCAAATTTTCCCTAAATTTGACTTTTAAGATGCAATGAATTACACCACCTATCTGGAATGTTTTTAGGGAGTTTAAAATACCCTCTGAGGTAAAAGATAAATCTAGCAAAATATAAAATCTCACTAGGTTATGGTTTTTAGGGAGTTTAAAATACCCTTTGAGGCAAAAGATAAATCTAGCAAAATAAAGGTGGTTTGACAAAATATAACATCTCACTAGGTTATTGTTTATATTACCAAAAAAGAGATTATTTTGAGGGCTGACTATTCAACTTGGTTTTCAACCAATCAACTTTACCAATAAATCCCTAACAAGTCAACAAACCAACTCAAACTGGTCAAACTTCCACAGTCAACCCCTACTAGCTAACAACTGCTAATGTCCTAGTCTCCATGACTAGACCCTAGCCTCCATGACTAGCATGACCACCACTGCATGGTCATCTATCTAGGGGAGGTTTGCCCTATTTATTCCTTTCGATTGCTCTCACACTAGCAATGTGGGATAATTCCCACAAGATCATATAAAATGATTTTAATCTATCTAAACCTGGAGAGAAATTGGGCTTTAATCAGACCATGAAATCCATCTATTCCATTCTGTTGAGCAAGGTGTTGCAAGAGTTTTGTCATTGTTGTCAACACAGTTAGTTAGATCCAATGATGCAGTGGTCAGGCAGTTCAGAAGTCATTCAGATGTAGAGGACAGAAGTTCAAAGGTTATTCAGAACATGGACAGTGAGTTTCCCAGAAGATCATAGTTGCCTTTTTGCAGAAAATCAAAGAAAAAGACAAGTAAGAAAACTGTCGCGATATCGCGACATGTTTTCTGTCACGATTTCGCGACATGTCGGAGGAGAGAGAAGGCGCAAAGAAAATTGTCGCGATTTCGTGACATGGACTAGGAGAGAGAAAGTGCAAACAAAATTGTCGTGATTTCGTGACATGGCCGAGGAGAGAGAAGACGCAAGGAAAACTGTCACGATTTCGCGACAAGTTTGGAGAAAAAGCGCTAAGGCAAAAAACTGTCGCGATTTCGTGACATGTTCGGAAGAAAAGTGCTAAGGCAGAAAACTGTTGCGATTTCGTGACATGTTTGGAGAAAATGCACCAAGGAAGAAAACTGTCGCGATTTCACGACATGTTCGGAGAAAAAGCTCCAAGGAGGAAAAGTGTCACGATTTCGCGACATGTCGGGTTTTCGCGACCCGAAGAGGAGAGAGAATGTACGAAGGCAAGTATGTCGCGATTTTGCGACATGTTATGTTTTCACGGGCGAAAGTCAGAAAAGAAGCCAAGGTAGTGAAAGTGTCGCGATTTCATGACATGTTTCGTTTTCGCTGGTAACTGAGAAGAAAAGTGTACGGAAGCCAAAAGTGTCGCGATTTCGCGACAGGTTGCAAGAAAAGCCTTCGGAAGCTGAAAGCGTCGCGATTTCACGACAGGATGAAAGGAAAATGTACGGATGGAAAAAGTGTCACGATTTCGCGACAGCAAGAGTAAAGAAGCTAGCAGGGTAAAGATGTCGCATTTTCGTGACATGTCGCGGTTTCACGACTCTAGGAGGAGAGAGACTGTACGGCACCAAAAATGTCATGATTTCGTGACAATAGCGGAGAAGAAGGCCTAGAAGCAAAAAGGGTCACATTTTCGCGACAAGAGTGAGGATGACGTCAGCAAAAGTTAGAAGTGTCACGATTTCATGACAAGAACGGTGGCAAAGCTATCAAAGGCCAAAAGGGTCATGATTTCGCGACAACAAGGACAAGGAGGCGTACGGATGTAAAAGGTGTCGCGATATCGCGACATGTTGGAGTTTCACGAGGAAAGCTACAGAACCAGAGAGACTGTTGAAGCCGACAGAGTTAAATCTGGGCCGACGAAGATTAGGGTTTTGGAGCCGACATTCTTTAGGGTTTTGGAGCCGACATTCATTAGGGTTTTGAAGCCGACATTCATTAGGGTTTGAAGCCGACATTCATTAGGGTTTGACAGCCGACGTTCTTTAGGGTTTAAGCCGACTATAGTTTAAAATTTGTTCTTGAAATTTCATCTATAAAAGGAGGGCTATTTCGAGTTTGAAATGTGAGGTGTGCGAAGATAATGTGTGCATGCAAAATTTGCAGAGAGCAGAGAGTGAGTCGTTTCGATTCGAGCTGAGTCCGAAGTGATAGTTTGTTCATGTCGAAGTGAAGAATGCGTATCGAATCTTCGCGAATTAAGTGCGCAAGGTGCAGAGGTTGAGTCGCACAGATCTAAGTGAGAAGTGATAGCGCACAGAAAGCAAAAAAATTACAAAGGGACATAAGTGATCCATCAACTGTTTAAGCAGCAGAGAGTGCAAAGTAATATCACAGAAGCAGTCATAGTGCGAAGCTTTTTCGTAGAAGAAACAGAGTGCATAGAAACTGTAGACTGTGAGATATAAGGTGAAAGTATTATTCTGTAATTTTCTTTATTTCTATTGAAGTCCAAGTTGCAGCTTGGCATAAGGGGTTGGTGCTTCTTTCCAGTAGGTGCTGGTAAATTAGGAGTTGGTGCTCCATTTTGTTTGGTACAGATAAATCTAAGGGGTTGGTGCTCCTTCCAGTTGGTGCTGGTAAAAGATATTGTAAAGTTGTAGCTTTGCAAAGGCTGGATTTGGATGGTAGTCCAAGAAGTCATTTTTGAGGAGTAGCCACATTGGTGAACCTCGTTAAATGCCGTGTTGTGTGTAATGCTTTCTTGCTGTATTTGATATTTCTGTTCATTAGTTTTTAACTGCTATTGGTTTTAGAGCTGAATATTTAAAGTTTAAAAAGATCACACTGATTCACCCCCCTCTCAGTGTCACTATGATTACAACAATTGGTATCAGAGCTAGGTTCCTGTACAGGCTCAATCAGCTAGGGTGTTCCCCGGTAGTGACGCTATGGCAGGTGGTGAAGGTTTCTCCTCAAACAAAGCACCATTGTTTGATGGAACAAATTATGTGTTCTGGAAAATCAGGATGCAGACTTATCTTCGAGCTTTGGGATTTGACATCTGGAATGTAGTAGTTAATGGCTACATAGCTCCTGCCACTACTCCAACCAATAGCACCGGTAAAAAGGCTTTTGAAAATGACTCTAAAGCAAAAAATGCCATCATGTGTGGATTAGTGGACAGTGAGTTGGTCAAAATCATAAATTGTGAATCAACAAAAGATGTTTGGGACAAACTAGAAAATATCCATGAGGGAGATGACAAGATCAAGGAAGCCAAGCTGCAAACTCATCGAGCTCAATTCGAATCTTTAAAAATGACCAACGATGAGAACATAGAAGCCTTCATGCAGAGAGTGAATGGAATCACTAATTCAATCAGAGGTCTCGGCGAAGAGTTGGATGATGCTACTATCATGAAAAAGGTTTTAAGATCGCTTCCCCAAAGGTTCGATTCTAAAGTCTCTGCCATAGAAGAAGCCAAAGATCTAAACCACTTTAGTATGGATGAGATGCACGGTTCCTTGACTGCTTATGAAATGAGAATTGGAAGGTCTAATCCCACAGATAGAGAAGCAACATTTAAAGCTCTAAAAGGTAAAGACACAAAACATGGATCTGAAGAAGAAGAAACTTCAGATGAAATGGAAGCAAATTTTGTCAAAAAACTGAGAAAGGGCAAAGGAAAATACAGAGGAAAGCTACCTTTTAAATGTTTCAACTATGGAGGTATTGGACATTTTGCAACCAAATGTCCTCTCAATGAGAAGGACAAAGGTGAGGAAACTTCGCATCAAGAAAAAGGTGAATGGAGGAAGAAATCTAACTTCAAAAAAGGCAATTTCAAAAAGAAAAGTTTTATATCCAGGAATGCAAATTCCTCAGAAGATAGCTCTAGTGAAGACTCGAAAGAAGGAACAGGTGAAGCTCTATTTATGGCATTTGAAGTAGAAAAATCAGAAGAGGCAGAAAACCCAAAAAAGAGAGAAGGTATGAACTCTAAAGTGTCTATTGAAAAAGCTGAGACTAAAGTTGATTTAGAAGGTGAGCTGGTTTCTACTCTTGTAGAATGGAAATATGAGAAAAGAAAGAATAAAAAACTGTCAAGAAAGCTTGAGGATGCAAACGACATTATAACCAGCTTTAAAAATACAATCGAAGAGTACAAGAAAATGTCCGAAGATCTTGAAGTTCGGGTAACCATGAAGATAGATTACTCGTTGTAAACTAGAAGAAGAAAATTTGAAATGTTGGTCTTCGTATACGGATACAAGAGCCGGATAGAAAAATTAGCCGCCACTACAAACGTGAAGAAAGTTCGATGAAGTCAGACAAAATCCTAAGCGATCAAAGACCCGCAGTAGCAAATTCGGTCCGGGCTTTATTGAAGGAGAATCATCAAACGGACCAAAAGCCGAAAATGTTGAATCGGAAGGAGTGAAGATAAGAAACAAGTCGTTGAAAGTAATCATGCAAAAGAAAGTTGTGATGCCAGGCCTGAAAGAAGAACTAACAATGATGGCTTTACCAAGGTCACACATCAAAAGAAAAGAAGATCCATGGCTCATTCAACAACCTGGCAAAGACCTTCCTTCAGGTTCAATCATTACTTTTCTGGTTTCTGTTTCAAATGTAATGGTTATGGACATAAAATTGTGGACTACAAGTATAATGCAGGACCAAGAAGTTTCACTAGTAGAAATACTTTTGCTCCTTTAATAAATTATGCAGTAGAATGCTTTAATTGTCATAACTTTGGGCATATTGCAAGAAATTGTCGTAGTATCTCTGTTTCAAATCAATCTCAAAAAAGAAGAGTTCAACCTTATAGGTCAAAACAAAATAGAAATCTTTCTGAAATAGATACACAAAATACTGGAAAGGGGAAATCCAAGCTAGAACCCAATACCATTGTCAAAATAGAGTGGAAAAAGAAAGAACAACTCAGGGAAGAAAAGGAATCTCTAATAGTTCAGACAGTGTTCAAGGCTCAGAATAAATGTGTACCATGGATTCTTGATAGTGGTTGCTCAAGTCATATGACAGGTGATAAACAGAAGTTTGAAAAACTACAAAAATATGAGGGTGGCTCTGTAAAGTTTGGAAATAATGATGGAGCCAAGATAATCGAAAAAGGGTCAGTTAGAATTAGTGATGGGAAAATCAAGTCAGAAGAAGTTTTGTTTGTGGATGGTCTAAAGCACAACTTGTTGAGTGTCAGTTAGATCTGTGATAAAGGACATGAAGTAGTTTTCAAGAAGCAAGGCTATGAAGTCAGAAAAATTAACAATGGGAAACTGATAGCAACTGGATCAAGGACGTCTGGAAACTTGTACACACTCTCAGAAACATTAGAAGGTACTTGTTTCATTGGACAGGAAGAAGAAAACTGGATGTGGCACAAGAGGCTTGGGCACATAAGCTTCGATAATCTGATAAAAATTAGCTCGAAACAGGTTGTGAGAGATATTCCTGCAATTAGAAAACCTTCAAATAGCATTTGTGCTTCTTGTCAAAAGGGAAAGCAAACCAGAGTCTCTTTTAAAACAAAAGAGTACCACACTAGCAAACCTTTGGAACTCATACATACAGACTTATGTGGACCCATGAGAACACAGAGCATAAATGGAGACAAATACTTTATGTTGTGTATCGATGATTATTCCAGAATGACTTGGATATTTTTCTTGAAGAATAAAACAGAAGCTTTTGAAATGTTCAGTTCTTTCAAACATCTAGTTGAGAATGAAACAGGGAAAAGGATCAAATGTTTACGGTCGGATAGAGGAGGAGAATTCATCTCAGATGAATTTATAGAATACTATGAAAAACATGGCATCAGGAGACAATTTTCAGTAGCTAGAACACCCCAGCAGAATGGTGTGGTAGAAAGAAAGAACATAACAGTACAGGAAATGGCTCGCACTATGCTAGCGAAAAATAAAATAGCAGACAGATTCTGGAAAGAAGCAATCCACACTGCAGTATATATCCAAAACAGATACATGCTGAGAACTCATGAAAGCAAAACTCCCTATGAGTTGTGGTTCGGTAGAAAAGCAACAAAGAAACACCTCAAAGTTTTTGGTCTGTAAGTGTTACATCAGAAAAATAGATGATAATCTTGGGAAATTTGAGAATAGAGCAGATGAAGGTGTCTTTGTTGGCTATTCTTCAAAAAGTAAAGCTTACAAATGCTACAACAAGAGACTCAAGAAAATTGTGGATAGTGCAGACGTCAAATTTGATGAAGGTGGGGAACGGTCAACTGAATTTGAGGAAAACTACCCAATCTATGAAGATGTCATTGAAGGAGATGAGGTAAATGAAGCAGGAAACAAACCTACTCTTGATTCGAGATGATTTAATCGATGACTCGAAGCACAAGAAAATAAGAAATTTAAAACAGAAATGGCAAAAAAATCATCCAAGAGATCAAATAATTGGAGATCCCACAGTTGGTGTTCAGACAAGAAGGAAAGTAATAAGTAATTACTCTCTTTTATCCAACATTGAGCCCAAAAACATAGATGAAGCAAGTAAATATGATAGCTGGATGAAGGCAATGAATGAAGAATTAGATCAGATTGAAAAGAACAAAACCTGGGAATTAGTACCCAGACCTGCAAATAAGAATGTAATCGGCACAAAATGGATATTTCGAAACAAATTAAATGAAGACGGGCAGGTCATTAGGAATAAAGCAAGACTGGTTTGTAAAGGCTATGCATAGGTTGAAGGCGTTGATTTTGAGGAGACTTTTGCACCAGTGGCCAGACTCGAAGCAATCAGAATGTTTCTAGCCTTAGCAATCCACAAGAACTTCAGAGTTTATCAAATGGATGTAAAATCCGCCTTTTTAAATGGGAAACTTGAAGAAGAGGTCTATATTGAACAACCGAGATGGTTTTCAAATTAGTCAAGATCCCAACCTTGTCTACAAATTAAAGAAAGCTTTATATGGATTAAAACAAGCACCACGGGCATGGTATGCAAGGCTAGACAACTATCTTTCTCAACAGGGATTCAAGAAAGGGTTGGTGGACAGTAATCTGTATGTGAAAACAGAAGGTGGGCATCTCATAGTTCTTGTTGTCTATGTCGATGATATCATATTTGGCAAACAAGAAAGATGAATCTTGTAAAGACTTAGCAAATAAGATGCGGAATGAATTTGAAATGTCCATGATTGGTGAACTGTCTTATTTTCTTGGGTTACAAGTTAATCAAAATGAGAAAGGCATTTTCATTTCCCAAATCAAATATGTGAAAGAGATGCTAAAAAGGTTCACAATGGAGGACTGTAAGCCAGTTAGCACTCCCATGACAACAGGCTGCAAGTTGAGTAAAGAAGACAAATCTCCACCTATAGATCAAACCATGTATAGATCAATGATAGGAAGCTTACTATATTTAACAGCTACCAGACTCGATATTCTGTAGGCGCTTTGCATGGTAGCAAGATTTCGGGCCAGTCCCAAAGAGACTCATGTGACAAAGAAGTAAAAAGGATTCTCGGATATCTCAAGGGTACTATGGAGTATGGGTTATGGTATCCGAAAGGTAAAGACTTCACCCTTATATCTTATTCGAGATGCAGATTGGGCGGGATGTGTTGATGATAGGAAAAGTACAAGTGGAGGTGCTTTTTATCTCGGTGACAAGTTGGTTGCTTGGCACAACAAGAAACAAGAGTCGGTTTCTTTATCAACAACCGAGGCGTAATATATTGCAAGGAACAACTTGTCGTACTCAAGTTTTGTGGATGAAACAAACCTTGAAAGATCTTGGTATTAATTTCAGTGAACCAATATCGGTTAAGTGTGATAACACCAGTGCAATTAACATCTCCAAGAATCCAAGTAATGCACTCACGGACAAAACACATTGCCATCGGTATCATTTCTTGAAGGAGAAAGTTGCGAGAAGGAGAAGTTAAATTAGATTTTGTCCCAACCACGTAACAAGTAGCAGATATCTTTACAAAACCTTTGCCCAAGGAAGTGTTTGAGTACCTTCAAAACAAATTGGGAGTAGTCACACTTCCCAAGAAGTGACTAGCTACGAGGATCACCTTCTCAGGGGGAGCATTTGAATATTTGCCTATTCTTTTGCTCATGATCATAGTTTGTGCTAAGTGCAACAAATTGTGCCTGAGAATTGTATGTATGGACTCAGGGGGAGTTTGCAGTAGCCCTTTGGTATTATTGACAAAGGGGGAGAAGAGTTCCAGGAATTTACACAGGTGTTGCCAACAATTCCAAAGGGGGAGATTGTTGAGCAAGGTGTTGCAAGAGTTTTGTCATTGTTGTCAACACACATCGGCTAGATCCAATGATGTAGTGGTCAAGCAGTTCAGAAGTCATTCAGATGTAGAGGATAGAAGTTCAAAGGTTTTTCGGAACATGGACAGTGAGTTTCCCAGAAGATCATAGTTGCCTTTTTGCAAAAAATCAAAGAAAAAGACAAGTAAGAAAACAGTCGCGATATCGCGACATGTTTTCTGTCGCGATTTCGTGACATGTCGGAGGAGAGAGAAGGCGCAAAGAAAATTGTCACGATTTCGCGACATGGACTAGGAGAGAGAAAGTGCAAACAAAATTGTCACGATTTCGCGACATGGCCGAGGAGAGAGAAGACGCAAGGAAAACTATCGCGATTTCGCGACAAGTTTGGAGAAAAAGCGCTAAGGCAGAAAACTGTCGTGATTTCGTGACATGTTCGAAAGAAAAGCGCTAAGGCAAAAAACTGTCACGATTTCGCGACATGTTCGGAAGAAAAGCGCTAAGGCAGAAAACTGTCGCGATTTCGCGACATGTTCGGAAGAAAAGTGCTAAGGAAGAAAACTGTCGCGATTTCGTGACATGTTTGGAGAAAATGCGCCAAGGAAGAAAACTATCACGATTTCATGACATGTTCGGAGAAAAAGCTCCAAGGAGGAAAAGTGTCGCGATTTCGTGACATGTCGGGTTTTCACGACCCGAAGAGGAGAGAGAATGTACGAAGGCAAGTATGTCGCAATTTCGCGACATGTTATGTTTTCGCGAGCGAAAGTCAGAAAAGAAGCCAAGGCAGTGAAAGTGTCGCGATTTCGTGACATGTTCCATTTTCACTGGTAACTGAGAAGAAAAGTGTACGAAAGCCAAAAGTGTCGCGATTTCGTGACAGGTTGCAAGAAAAGCCTTCGAAAGCTGAAAGCGTCGCGATTTCGCGACAGGATGAAAGGAAAATGTACGGATGGAAAAAGTGTCACGATTTCGCGACAGGCAGCAGTAAAGAAGCTAGTAGGGTAAAGATGTCGCATTTTCATGACATGTCACGGTTTCGCGACTCTAGGAGGAGAGAGACTGTACGGCACCAGAAATGTCACGATTTCGTGACAATAGCGGAGAAGAAGGCCTAGAAGCAAAAAGGGTCACGTTTTCGCGACAAGAGTGAGGATGACGTCAGCGAAAGTTAGAAGTGTCACGATTTCACGACAAGAACGGTGGCAAAGCTATCAAAGGCCAAAAGGGTCACGATTTCACGATAGCAAGGACAAGGAGGCGTATGGATGTAAAAGGTGTCACGATATCGTGACATGTTGGAGTTTCGCGAGGAAAGCTACAGAACCAGAGAGACTGTTGAAGCCGACAGAGTTAAATCTGGGCTGACGAAGATTAGGGTTTTGGAGCCGACATTCTTTAGGGTTTTGGAGCCGACATTCATTAGGGTTTTGAAGTCGACATTCATTAGGGTTTGAAGCCGACATTCATTAGGGTTTGACAACCGACGTTCTTTAGGGTTTAAGCCGACTACAGTTTAAAATTTGTTCTTGAAATTTCATCTATAAAAGGAGGGCTATTTCGAGTTTGAAATGTGACGAGTGCGAAGATAATGTGTGCATGCAAAATTTGTAGAGAGCAGAGAGTGAGTCATTTCGATTCGAGCTGAGTCCGAAGTGATAGTTCGTTCATGTCGAAGTGAAGAATGCGTATCGAATCTTCACGAATTAAGTGCGCAAGGTGTAGAGGTTGAGTCGCACAGATCTAAGTGAGAAGTGATAGCGCACAGAAAGCAAAAAAATTGCAAAGGGACATAAGTGATCCATCAACTATTTAAGCAGCAGAGAGTGCAAAGTAATATCGCAAAAGTAGTCATAATGCGAAGCTTTTTCGTAGAAGAAACAGAGTGCATAGAAACTATAGACTGTGAGATATAAGGTGAAAGTATTATTCTATAATTTTCTTTATTTCTATTGAAGTCCAAGTTGCAACTTGGCATAAGGGGTTGGTGCTTCTTTCCAGTAGGTGCTGGTAAATTAGGAGTTGGTGCTCCATTCTGTTTGGTACAGATAAATCTAAGGGGTTGGTGCTCCTTCCAGTTGGTGCTGGTAAAAGATATTGTAAAGTTGTAGCTTTGCAAAGGCTGGATTTGGATGGTAGTCCAAGCAGTCATTTTTGAGGAGTAGCCACATTGGTGAACCTCGTTAAATGTCGTGTTGTGTGTAATGCTTTCTTGCTGCATTTGATATTTCTGTTCATTAGTTTTTAACTGCTGTTGGTTTTAGAGCTGAATATTTAAAGTTTAAAAAGATCACACTGATTCACCCCCCTCTCAGTGTCACTGTGATTACAACACATTCATGCGAATGGTCAACATATAACTTAAGGTTAAACAATTCAACACGTGTCTCAAGGTACCCAACTGTCACATGGGGACCATCAATTTATGGTCACTCTAATAAGGGAATTTTATTACTTATAAACCACTCATAGACATCCATACCATCGATGTGGAATAATTCCTAACATATAGAGTAAAAAGGGTGCTTCATCCGCATAGGTACAAACGATACGAAACCAACCAAATACCATGTGTTATCATCGAACTAGAAAAGTTATCCATAAAGAAAGTCCATTCGCTAGGTGATTTGGTCCTCAACCACCATTTGGTGATCAAATACCTAAGGGAGTCTTGATACCTTTAAAGGCTAACAAGCCTCGAGCACATTCCATGTGGGATAATGCTTAGGGTGACCTTTATAGAGGCTTTCGCCTAGGTAGTTGTGTGCTAGCCATAGCACTTTGGCTGCTTAGGTGGCTGACATAGAAAGGCTCCAAACCTCCCAAAGGGAGCTCTCAAACTATCATCTAAACCTTTTATATCTCCTATCATAATAGAACAAGGGTTTACCAAATTTGGACGTCACTTTATTGCAGCACATCGCTTGTTAGAATACCTGATATCGGGAGGCTCTAATATTATCATTTAGTACATCCTCCATTGGGTGATATTAACGATGTTTTCCAAAATATCTTAAAGGATCAACTCAGGGTAAAACAATTCAATGTAGAACAATTCTCTCTAGCTTCTAAGGATGGAAAAGATGTCAATGATGTTACTATTACAGGCAATCGTCAGGTATGTTTATAATATAATTCACCCTATAGCAAACCAATAGCTCTTAAACAAAGGCACAATACATCTTCGAGAGGGTCTGAATATAAAGTAGAACGATACATTCGATAATGGGTGCTAATATTAATTAGAATAATTTACGAAAAAATAGGGATTAATAGGCTTTATGTATATATATGTATTCAGAGCATGATAGGAACACCAAACAAGCATCAAATGCTCCATAGTAAAGAAACTCATTTAGGTCGATTACAAGCTTCTATATAAGGGCATACAACTTCTTTTGAAAGACCTGAGTTTAGGGCGAAATGAATAGAATGATGGAAGACATCAAGGAGAATTGCCTCAATCTAAGTCTTAATAGGGTATAGCCTGATAGAATCACGAAGATCCTATCTTAAACAATATGTAATATTATTCACAAATCTAACATTATAATCCTGAGAATATATACCTATTAGAACTTTAAACCACTCTCAAATGGAATTACATTAATGCATTAAATCTACATATTAGGTGAACTCAGATATCATCAGAATAATAATATATATAAGTTATATGTAATAACTAGATCCTTCAAATCAAGCACTAGACTTGTCATCCACTTTAAATCTCAAACAAGCATAAAACAATTTCATCCAAATAAGGTATTATAAAGCAAGCAATAGAAAAAGAATACTCGGACCTATTGCTTTAGCATGGTGAGGCTCTTTGAGCTTCTTCTTCCATCTCCTCATCTCCTCGTGCCTCCTACTCCCTCATGCTTTTTTCCCCTCCCTTGGTTAAACATATGTATATAAATACCTTTGATGTGCTCCCTATTCAAGATTCAAGCTAGGGAAAGACAAAAGAAAGGATCTAAGAAGAAACAATTTCTACCATATGGAGACTAAAATGGCCATGGCTCAATTTTCCTCCTTCTAGTACCCCTTGGCTCAATTTTTCTCCTTTTTCTAGAACTCAGCCCAATTTTCTACCTCTTCTAGAATTTAGCTACATTTTTCTTCCCCTTCTAGAAGTCCTCTTTTCTAATTTCCTTTTATTTTATTTTTATCATTTTGTAACAACAAAATGACTAATTGTTTTTATTTTTTTTAAGAAAAAAACCCCTTGTGGGGTCGCCTTGGTTTGAGAGACCACGAACAGGGGGTTCTACACCATCAAAGTCACCCGGGAGTCACACCTAGACCTACCCACACCAACATTATCAATTGGATTTTGGGTACCCAATTCAGCTTTTTGGTAGGGTGGAGATTCGAACCTGGGACCTCCCTTGGAGGATTGCCCTCTCCTCTCCAACTCACCTACAACACCTGGGTAAACTAATTTATAGTGGAAAACACCCCTTTTGAGGTGTAACTTTCAACAAGTTGGGCATAGGAGGAATGGAGCCTTTTCGGCCTCTACCAGCACATAGGACATTCCCGACTATACCATATATCTACAGGATGGAGACAAGGGGAATGGAACCTGGGTCAGCCTCTACCAGCACCCAGGGTATTTACCACTGCACCACAACAAGCAGATGGCAAAATGACTAATTAATTACCATGCAGGTATTAAAGATAATTAGGTAAATTTTAAATAATAATAAATGTCAATTATTAACATTCTCCTTTAATGAATCCTTTTTAGGAATTTATCTCTATCAAAAATCCTAATTTTGGTGGTTGATTTATTTTCATCCTTGAGAGTACCTATACCTTAAAATCAATGATACATCGGGAGTATATTGTTCAAAAATAAACTATTTTGAACTGCTCAAAAGATTGACTGGGTTAAAATCATTAGAAGGAAATATCTTCAGGCTTCTAAATTTCTCTTTGGGGAGGTTCCCTCTGTAGGGTCTAATTTTTTGAAATTCATCTGTGAAGCTCGCTCCATTTTAAAAAAAGGGTTAAGATGGCAACTTGGGAATGGAAAATCCATTTTCTTTTGGAAGGACAAGTGGCTTGGTGATCGCCATCTTATTCAGATTCCTATGCTTCAAAGGCTAGCCAACATTACTAAACATTTGGTTGGACCATTAGAGGCTAATTTAATTTCTTCTATCAACGAAACCATGAGTTGGAGAAGTCTCGATGTCCCGAATCTTGAGGATGAAATTTCATATTTGCAAGCTCAATTATATTCTATCAAAATTCCAACAGGAGATCCTAAAGACCACCCAATTTAGGAACCTACTAATTCTGGAGAATTCTCTGTTAAATCAGCTTATTTGCTTTCTCTCAGTCATCTTGAAACTCCTATTCTGTTTAAGCTAGTTTGGACCAAGTACCTGCTTCCCAAGATTACCTCCTTTTCTTGGCTTTGCATTCAAGATAACATCCTTAAAACGAAAAACCTAATAAAAAGGGGCATTCTTCTTCCTAACAAATGTTATCTTTGTCTCTATGATTGGAAATCAACCTCTCACATTTTCTTATTTTGTCCCTTTTCAAGAATGGTGATTAGTAAGCTTTTCTTAATTTCCAGCTGGTTTGGGTCCATCCTCCTTCCATTGTTGAGTTGTTCCTCCAGTGGCCAAATCCTTTCAAGAATCCTGTGCTTAAAGGAATTTGGAAATTTTGTTTACAACATTACATTTGGCAAATTTGGCTCAAGCGCAATAGAATAATATTTGACAAAAAATCCTTGGATGTTGATCTCATTGCTAATAAAATCATCCTCTATGCCAAGGAGAATGTCCATATAGCCCCTTTTGATCCTTTTCCTTGTCCACATTTTGAGAAAGTCATCCTCAATTCCTGTAATATCTTCCTAGATACTTCAAGACCAGTCAATCCTTCAACGTCGAGAACCAACATCAAATGGCATCCTCCCACGGTTGGATGGGTTAATCTTAACTTTGATGGAGCAGTAAAAGGAAATCCTAGCAATGCTGGAGCCAGAGGAATTCTTCGTGATCACCTTGGCAATTCCATTTTTGCTTATTCTGAACCTTTGGGTATCCTCTCCAATCATTCTGCAGAAGCCAAGGTTGTTTGAAGAGGCATCCAATTCATCAAAAATATTCCAAGAAACATCATTGTGGAAGGATATTCTCTAAATATTATCAACTATTTAAAAACGTCCAAACCTAGCAGTTGGAGGATTAGAACAATAGTGGAAGAAAGTAAACAAATCCTCTGTTAGAAGAATGACACCATTTTTTAACATGCTTTTAGGGAGGCCAACTTTGTTGCTGACAGATTGGCAAACATCGAAGAAAACACCCAAGGATTGTTGACATGGACTGACATTCTTCCTCCTAAAGTTTTTGAGCGTGTCAGGCCTGATCAAAATATTGGTAATCATGATGAATCTTGAGATCATCGTTCATTTCATTACCCAATACTTCCTCTCCCATGTGGAGCATTAGGTTCATGGCCTAATTTTTAAAAATCTTAGACAGATGATTTTTTCCATCAATTGTTGTCTTACCTTGAAATACGATCACATGACCCCTTTTGTTTTAATTTTAAATTATTCATCATATTTTATCCATGCTTGCACTTTTTCTTGATAACCGACTCCTTTTGGAATCCCAATGTAAATCCTAGCATGATTTTTAATCATACCTCTCCCGTGTGTTTTAATTTTTGCTATTTAGCTTCTTCGAGAACCATCTACCACTGTTTAGCCTTCTACATTGTTTCGATAACTTTTTTTGGTGAACATTCAAATCCTCTCTGTTTCTTGTGCTATGCCTCGTTTTTGGATTCATTTTTTGAGCATCCCCAAGGGTCAACCTGTAGACACCAAAACAACACCAATCTAATCATGTGGATACAAGCACTGACCGAATTGTCATACATAGCCCCTAGGGCAACTCCCAGAGGTTAAACAGTGGTCCTAACCACTCCCAAAGCAATTTTGGAAGGTCAAAGGTCAATTTGGCACCTTTCAAGCACCTTGCTCCTTACTTGTTCCACCCTGGGGTGAATAGAATCCTATTCGTCCCACCCTGGAACGATTAGTAGCAATCACTCCAGGGTGGGGCAAATAGCAGGTTTGACAGGCAAAAGGTCAAACCTTAACAAATGGCAGCTGAGATCTGCCACTCAACTCCACCTTCAATGCATGGGAGTACGAGTGAGAATTTTTGAGCTCAAAGAGGCAGTCATAGAGGCAATCATGTAGCCCTTAATCAGGGAGGAATCTTCTCTCCCCTAGGAAGGCATGATGGCCAAATGGCACCCTTGCATGCACATTCAAATCAGACCTTTAGGTCTATAAAATGGTGAGTCTTCTCACCCCAAAGAAGAATAGAGCAGGAGCATTTGGAGCAATGAAGTGCTGCTGAATTACATCCTCACCTCTCACTTGTGCTTCTTACATCCTTGATCTCTCATTTGGAAGGGAGGTTATTGGGTGAACATTGGAAGTGCAATCAGGACCCAAAACCCGAACATTTGGTCACAATCCCTTTGGTCAAGCCAAAAGCTCCAAGGATTACCACATCACTTGGTCAACCCCAAAATGCCCCAAAGGTTCCCATAATCCCTTTGGTCAAACCAAAAAGCTCCAAGGATTACCACAATCGCTTGGTCAACCCCAAAATTCCCCAAAGGTACCCATAAACCCTTTGGTCAAACCAAAAGCCCCAAGGATTCCCGCAATCACTTGGTCACCCCAAAACGCCCCAAAGGTACCCATAAACCCTTTGGTCAAACCAAAAGCTCCAAGGTTTCCCACAATCGCTTGGTCAAAAACAAATATTCAAAAAAAAACATAACAAAAGATAATCAAAAATAACAAAAAAATTGCATCTCATTTTCATGCACATTCTTAAAAATCAAAACACAAAAAAGAAAAGAAATCAACTGCATTAGGCATCACAAACATACATTGCATATTGGTTGGTCATACAGGTCAAATGCACCATAGACTGTAATTACTCGGCAATTCCATCATTTTCCACATTTGTCCACTCTATAATCCAACAAGCATAATGTTATCCACATTTTCACAATATCATAGTCAATTGTCTCCTAATGTATTTAGGGTTTTTAGCATTCAACTTTCTTTAGATTTCTAGTCATATGTTGTACGAAGTTAGACCGATTTTTACAAGGTAGAGTTACTTGGATCACGCATTGGTACATCACATCCCAACACAAGCTTAAAAACACATAAAAATTCCCAAGTTTTATGGACAAAAGACGAAACCTACAAAGTGGTCTAAGGTACCTTAAGCGAAAAGGTTATCCGGCTCATCCCCCTGTGCAAATGGTTAAAGAATGCTGAGAATTGACAAAAGGACAAACTATTCCCTATTAAATTCCCCATAATAAATAGTGGTTTTCACCACTATCAAAAATCCACAAGAAACCTTTGATCCCCAAAGTCGTAAGGATTTGTACTACACACCCCTGACAAGGATGGGTAGTCATCCCCAAGGCCTAAAAGATCAATGCCATTCATAAGCCAAATTCCCAACCACCTTTGATTCCCAAAGTCATAAGGATTCGTACTACACGTCCCTGAACAGGATGGGTAGTCATCCCCAAGGCCAAAAGGATCAATGCCATTCACGAGCCAAAACCCACGCGCTCAACTTGGAAATAATAATAACAGTGGTTATCACCACTACTCAAACCCCTTGCTCAAGAAAAAAAAACAAAAAAAGAAAAATAAACAGTGATTTTCATCACTATGCGTAAGAGTAAGTATACTAACCAGTTGAGCAACCGAAAAATGCCTGAGCTTGAATCCTTGGAATTCTCGGCATTTGGAAAACCATTTAGGTGATCCTCATTACGGGTTTGGTGGACAGCCTACTTGGCAATGGTGGTATCCTAAATGCATGACGATATGTCTATCACATTAGCTTTGCGTGTGGGTAGGCCAATGTTTGCATGTGGATGAGCTAGCTTATGGTATCCTAGATTGCCTCGTGGATTAATCTTACTAAATACAAAAAAGGAGTTAGTGGATCTAATTGGGTGATCCTCAGTACAGGTTTGGTTGACAGCCTATCTGGCACTGATGGTATCCTAATGAATACTACATAAAGGAACTCAATCGCATACACATGGATGTGAAATAACTTGGTCAAACTCAAGTTTGATTCGTACCTTGGTCAAAAGTCTTGTCAGAATAACGTACAATATTGATTAGTTAGTTAAAACATCTGAGTCTCAAAAACACTGTAACTACATTCTAAAAACAACTGGTACATTCCATTACTTACATCACCATCAAAAAATACAAACAAAAATATTACACATACAAAGTCATTTCACAAAGCAATCACAACACAAAAAGCAAGTAAATCCTGTACAGTCCATGGTGCCACCACCTGCATACCAACAAATTGTTCCATCCATTCCATATGCATACATCATATAATTAGAAACAATCGCATTCATGATAACATATGCATACATCAACATAAATAAATATGCATAAAAGTAACAATAAACCATAACAAGGGAATAATCCAAAAAGAAAGTCATGTATATATCGAGTCAAAATGCCCTCAGGCTACAATAAAATGGTCCTCTAACCTCACAAAAAAATCAAAAACTCAAAAACCCCAGGCCTAGGGAGTCGGCCACCATGATCACGTAGGATCGGTGTGACTAGAACTACCCCTAGTGGTGTGGGTCCTATGGGACCTCTCAAGGCGGCTGCTGCCAGCCCCGCATCATGCCCACTAGCGCTACCCTCACCCACCCACCTGCGACAAGAGGAAGCATATTGCTCAATCTCATTATCTCTCGTTTGGTGTGAAGATCCACCCCCAGTAAGATAAGGTAACTATCCACCGAGGTAGATAATCTCAGCCTCCAACTCCACCCGAAACTGACCCCACTCCACATCCCATCAGCAGTATGCAGCCAATGCTTCATCCTGCTATGCCAACTGAGCCCGCAGGTGATCCCTCTCAGTGCTGTGCTCCTCATCCCATCTTTGTAGTAGCTCCTCCAATAATGCTATCTCAGTGCGATACCTAGCCTCTATATCCCTAGGATTGCCTAAGGCATGGGCATCTTCAGGATGACATGCTACTCTGAAATCCACTACTCCAAAATGTCCTGTGTATTCGGCTGCTCTGGGACCCCTACATCATCCCCAGTGAGGTCATCTAACTCAACCATATCTGCATCATCAAGCGGAGCCCACCAACCCTCCATCGATGCATCTGCACCCTCGCCATCAGCTGCTACTGCATCCGGACCTCCTAGAGGCCCCTCACCCCACCATTGCCGCATCGTCCACCACTGGTCATACTCGACAGTCACCCCGATGTTGTCCACATCGGGAACATCAATCACTGCATCTGACTCCTCACCCATCGGCTCAATGATCGGCCAGGCTAGAGTCCCAACGTCGATAGATCAAGGGCTCACCAGGCAATCCCTGGTGCACCCCAAACTGTCGAGTCACTCAGACATATGAAAAGTACTCCTACTCGGTCCCATTTCGCTCGATCAACCACCTCCCCCTTCATGCCTGCTGAAGCCACTCCCCAGCCTCAATCCAAGCTGGACAATCCCGGTATGGCCACCAGAACACCTATCCTAGAGCAAGACATGAGAAGGCATCAACATAGTGCCCAATGGCACCTGCCCACCGTTGACTCTACCCCTGCTCCTTGGACCTCTGCCATAGGGTAGCATAGCTAATCTCCCTGTCCACCATCTCAACTTGAGTGGTCCAAGGCAACCCCTGAGGCCGCTCCACAGCTATGTACTGCCATCTCCAGCACTACAACAGGTAGCTGCACCCAATCCCATTCCACATTTGATAGCGGACCTTATACATCTCATCATACAGTTGTGCCAGTAGCGTTTGACCCCACCTCATAATCAGTGGTGTTGTCGTCGAACACTCCACCAGTCTGAACACTACCTTAAGCAGGTTCCAATGGAACCTCACACCTGAGGAGTCAGGAAGCAGCATGTTGGAGATGAGGGTCATAAGCAATGTATGCCTCACCCCCAACACGCCCTTCTCAAACCACCACCACACCAGAATCCCGCAAATCAGGCAGTCCCCCTCTGCCCTCTCCATTGCCCCATCCACCCCCATCTTTGTCGCATGCCCAAAACATCGTGTCAGCACCGCTGTTCGCTGATCTCGAGGAGTCATCCGAATGGGCAACCTAGCTATCAAAATCCGTAGAATCCGATAAACGTCCTCCAGAGTCATTGTCATCTCCCCTATTGGGAGATGAAATGTGTTGGTGCGAGGATCCCACAAATTGATCAGGGCAATCAAATATGTCTGATACCCCACCACAGGCTCCAACCGAGTCACCTACTTGAGCCCAAGGACATCAAGCCAATCCCAGTCCGCCACAGTCAGTGCATCCCGTGCGTCAGAAAATACCGTCGGCTGATGGTACCGACTCTTCACAACCTGAAAAACAAAAACAACACAAAAACATTAAAACATGACAAAAAAAAAAAAATGTACAACACTAAAACAAATATACAACAATGTATACAAACTGTACAACAAAAAAAAAAATTTAAAACTGTACAACACTAAAACAAATATACAACAATGTATACAAACTGTACAAAAAAAAAATTTAAAAACTGTATAGCAACATTAACAAAATGTACAGTACAAACATTCAAAAAAATCAATAAACAACGCAAAAAAAAATTAACCTAGGGTTTTTAACCTTAGTTTAAACTAAAAAACAAAATAACAACAAAATTTTAACCTAGAGTTTTTAACTCTAGTTTAAACCAAAAAAAAAGCACAATAAAAAAAAAAATAATAACAATAAAACTTTTAACCTAGGATTTTTTACCTTAGTTTAAACTAAAACACAAAAAAACAAAATAACAACAAGATTTTTAACCTAGGGTTTTTAACTCTAGTTTAAATTTAAAAAAAAAACAAAAAACAAAATAACAACTAAACTTTTAACCTAGGGTTTTTTACCTTAGTTTAAACTAAAACACGAAATAACAAAATAACAAGATTTTTAACCTAGGGTTTTTAACTCTAGTTTAAACTAAAAAAAAAAACAAAATAAAAAAAAAACTTTTAACCTAGGGTTTTTTAACCCTAGTTTAAACTAAAAAAAAAACAAAACAAAAAATTTAACCTAGGGTTTTTAACTCTAGTTTAAACTTAATACAAAAAACAAGATAAAAACATTTTTTTTGAAAACTAGGGTTTTGATCTTAGTTTAAACAACGCCACACAAAATACAAATACAAAACAATTAAACTAGGGTTTTGATCTTAGTTTAAACGGAAAAACGAAATACAAAATAAATTAATTACGATTTTGAACTGTAAAATAAAAACAAACAAAATAAAGAGAAGGAGCACCTATCGGTCTTGCCTCGGCTCCGCCACTCGAAGATCCTGTCCGTGAACTCATGGTGTCTACAAAAATTTGGCAGCGCTCCGTGTCAAAAACTAGAACTCCTCCTCACAACTCCAAATTGCCAGAAAAAGCAATTGCAAATGAGCCCAAAACCTAGTTTTGGCCCGTAAATAGGCTCTTAGGACTGTAATCGTTCCACTTTGGAATGAGCACTCTAGTTAGCGATTGTCCCACTCTGGGATGATTACAAAACTGGTATTCGTCCCACCCTAGGACGATTACATAGCAAGAAAATAAAAAACAACCAAAACTGCATCCAAAATGCACCAAAAACAACAATAAAATGGCCGAACAAAGGCGCATTTGCGCCTGCAATTCTTGGCATACAAAACCGACATTGGGGTCACAAATTTCCACTATCCTACTCCCTAAGAAGGCTACCATAGCTGGACCGCTCCACGGGAGGATGAATTTTCGACAATTTCATCCCCAAAACGCGTCACAAAAAGGGTTAAAACCCACCAAAAATAGGCCAGATTGTTGGGAAACTGCATAAACATTCAACGGAAAACAACTGAAGGCACCCTTACAAAAGTCATCTTGGGTCAAGCGACTTGTCACTTTTCTCATGTCGGTCATTCCCTCATCGATTCGTCACTTGAGGGGGTAGTCACACTTAGTCACCAATCAACAAATACATACCCAATCAAGGAAATGACATGCATTCAAAGAATCATTGACAAAGACAATCACGCTCCTACTTGGGGCAGAAAACAAGAAATAATAACAAGTTGATCAAACACTTGGCATTCTAGAATCATGAACTCAAGGTTCCCATAGACAAAAGGTTGCGCCCTTTGCCTATTCATGACTAAACAATATCCAAGATCAAGTAACACCTCACCAAAAAAGGTTAACACTTGAATTAAGATCCTTAGCTCGTCAGAAGCAAGGATTCAAGAATGCATGCCCTTTCCATACTTGGGGCATCAAAATTTGGTTAGGTTACCAATAAACCCTAATCATTAAGTGCTTTGGTTATCTATTTTTACTTAGCACTGCACCACACACAGCGCATCCCAAAAAGGGGCATCTGTAGACACCAAAACAACACCAATCGGATCATGTGGATACAAGCACTAACCGAATTGGCATACATAGCCCCTAGGGCAGACCCCAGAGGTTAAACAATGGTCCTAACCACTCCCAAAGAAATTTTGGAAGGTCAAAGGTCAATTTGGCACCTTTCAAGCACCCTGCTCCTTACTCGTTCCACCTTGGTGCGAATAGCACGATTAGCAGCAATCGCTCCAGGGTGGGGCGAATAGCAGGTTTGACGGGCAAAAGGTCAAACCTTGACAAATGGTAGCTCAGATCCACCACTCAACTCCACCTTCAATGCATGGGAGTGCGAGTGAGCATTTTTGAGCTCAAAGAGGCAGTCATGTAGCCCTTAATCAGGGAGGAATCTTCTCTCCCCTAGGAAGGCATGATGGCCAAGTAGCGCCCCTACATGAACATTCAAAGCAGAACTTCAGGTCTATAAAATGGTGAGTCTTCTCACCCCAAAGAAGAATAGAGCAGGAGCATTTGGAGCAACGGAGTTCTGCCGAATTACATCCTCACTCCTCACTTGTGCTTCTTACATCCTTGATCTCTCTTTTGGAAGGGAGGTTATTGGGTGAACATTGGAAGCGCAATCCGGACCCAAAACCCGAACATTCAACCTTTGCATTGGACGTTGATTTTCTCAATTACCTGCTGCAATGTTCAATGCCTAAAAATATGCCTTGTTATCTCCCCTAGCCAATCTCTTTCCTCCAGGCGGTTTTTCCTTTTTTTAAGTATCCTTACTGGTTATCCTGTAGACCTTGGAGCTACAACAATGCTTTCCTTTTATATTACCCTTTGCATACTCTGATCACTCATCATATCACTTCTAAATTGCCTGTCCTGTTTAACTCTTGTCCTTACTTTTGGCTTCCTTCTTGTTGTTCTTAGTTCACAATCATGAAGGAAAACCTGTGTTTATCGAGCCTGAAGTGTTTGAGTTAGAATCCATTGCCAGAGACATTATAAAGGATAAATATGGGCTTATTGATTTCTTTAAGATGTTTTTTGACGTCGATGAGGATGTGACCAAAGATTTTGCCACATCCTAGGATAAAGGCGTTGTTACCATTCATGGCATGGAGTTTCATATTACTATGGAGATGATGGTGGATCTGACAGGACAATATCTGGATGGCAAGGTGATTAGGAGGAACAAACATAACTGGGATACGGAGCTAATGCACTTTGAGAAGAATTCGACGATCCAAAATATGTTCAAGAAAGGTCTATATCATCATCATCTCTCTACTCCCTGGAAATAAATCCTCAAACCCATCATGCAATACCTTACCGCTGATAATCCTGAATCCCAGCCCTGTTGCTTTCATTTAGCCTTTGTTAACCATTTTTGTGAAGCCAAAATGATGAACATTCCAACTGCTCTTTATTGGTCCATGTATTACGCTATAAATTCCACCCAATCTAAAAAGGAAGAGGGTTTGCCCTATCACCAGGGGATTTTTAGAGTCCTCTATAGGTTCCTCCTCCTGAAATTTCCCAAAGGAAACATCCCCGCCCTAGATTCTGATGAAGAAAACTCTTCCTCAACCCCCAGTCCTAAAACTTCTAGACCTAAGATAAAGGACAAGAGTGATAGACCTCATTCTGATTTCAACATTAGGAAAAATGTTAAGGTTGAAAAATGCTTGTTCGCTATTCCTAAAGACTCAAACACAAAGAAATTACTGAGATCTCTCCTTCCACGTCTGTAAAACCTTTGAAGGATCTCTTTGATTTGCTTGATCGTGTTGAAAAGTGCCTCCATAAGCTTGTTGTCCATGCAACCTCTGTTACAATTGATTATCTAGAAACTATTCACATGGCTATTGGAAAGGTAATTTCAAAGCTCAAGGAAGCACTCAACCTCTTGTTATTTTGTGATACTTTTGAGGATATTCCTACCATTTTTGTTGCACAGGTACCTTTTTTATGCCAAGTTTGATGTTAATGACTAGGACGTGGTAGAGATTTCAAAGGAAGCCTGCATTGATGCTCCAAAGGAAAACCCAAAGGAAGCACCAAAGGATTAGGTGAAGGATGCCATGTTGGAGGTTGATATTACGTCACCAATGCAAACTGGCGTGCCCCTCTGAGCATGGCTATTTGATCCATCTACTATTGATTCAATATTTCTTTTCCCTTGTTCCTTCGATTTGGAGGTTTTGATCTATTTTGGTTTAGCTGGTTGTAGGCCTGTCCCCTTCAGTTCCTTATTGTTAGAGGATTTAATCCTTTTTGTTGTTGTAGGCTGAATGCCTCTTAGTTTTGTTCCTTTCTTGGTTACTCTGAAGTTTTTCCTTCTGTTCTGTTGTTGTACAAGGTGTTGGGGCGCCTCTCAAATGCACCCCTTTTTCTTTTAATACAAATATTAACTTACCAAAAAAATATTAGGAATTACAAAACATGATAAAACATACAAACTCTATATCAACGATGAGACCTACCAAGGGAGGGTTGTGACAATCTAATCATTGCTTGATAACTATGTTTTCTATTTGTGCATGCCCACAATTTGTATTTATCCCCACATGAATTGTGGGGAAGATATATTTGCTTTTATAATGTTTTTCTTCCATTTCTAAGATTTTTCATTAAAGTACCACATTCATTTTTAAAATACAAAGAATTTCTATAGTATATTATATAGATTATTCTCTGATGTAAGGCATCCAACCCCTTTTATTTTGCTACTAGAGAGCCTATTTATTTTTCTCCCAAATGAAGGCTTCATTCAAACCTAAACATAGCCTTATTTATAGGTGTTGGAAAGCACTTTTTGAGCTAGATCCAATAGCAGCATTATTTTCAATTTTGTAAAGGCCTACTTTGATCTTTGATGCTCTATAATTTTTGCTTTCCAAAATTAATTGTTGTGTTATGGAGTGTATTTTTGGTTGCATATGACACTCCTCATCACCATGCAAGTGAACCTTGTAACTAGTGATCTCCTCTATTACACCTAGTGGTTGCAATGACTGGTTATCCATGCATTCTAGCAGGATGAGAAGGTTACCATCAAGACACTTATATTTGATTCTTGCAGGATTTTATTTTGAGCACTTGTATCTTGTTAAAACAATCCATCTTCACATCATAGACTATTTTGGAAGTAAATTATCCTCTAGACCATGGCCTTTACATATAGGTACTCCTACACATGGAGTTATCTTGGAGACGTTCACGACCACAAACCTTCTTTATGTGGTCAATATACATCACATGGATACTTCTCACTAAAGAAGTTCTCGTATCTATTACTTCACAAGACCACAACCCTTTTTATGTGATCGCTAGACATCACATGGGTACTCCTATAATCAAAGTTATCTTTCCCTCTTGTGACTTGTCTTTCAATGGATTTCAATATTTTAGTATTTTAGCTTGATTATGCCTTCACTCGCAAGATTCACTAGGTTTAACAAGTAAATATTATATCAATTTATTTAGAATAAGCTTCTACATTTGGTTTACTGGATCATCTACTCTCTCAACATTTGCCTCAGCTACTTCAATATTCTTCTTCTATATGCATTGGGGTCCAATGCTTCTATAGTGGGGAGGAATGATTAGGACTCATATAATATTAAATAATATCCTTCTAGAAAAGGTATAGATGACCTCATAAGGAGTTTTGCACATGATAGGTTAGTGGTAAGTCACATCTTATTTGCCACATGTATGCCACTTTTATAAGTGGTTATTGGTTTATTAGTCCACTAAAGTTAGTGGATAATATTTTATTATGTGACTTGTTAGTGGCATAGTAGGTTGTAATGGCACGTGGTATCTATAAATTGGTATGGTTTATCAATGAAATACAATTTGGAATATAAGATCCATATCACTTTACCTACCCATTCTAGCATTTTTGTGAATCTAATATGAATGCCATTATAGGTCCCAAAAATTTTCTTCATCAACCCTAATATTTTTTTTAATGGGTTATATGGGATTCAAATGGACCCTGCCTATTTTACATCATGATCACATAGTGGTATTACAACCACTTGGCAATTATATATATATTGCTTAACAATATTTGAACTTAGGTTCCTCCTTGAAAGTTAAGGAATACAACCAATTGAGTTAGTTCCATTTGAATACCCAATCTAAAACTTAATCAAATTAAAATCTATCAAACAATTTAATCACGACCATTAATTTTGTTTGAATATTTAAATCATATTAAATCCAAATAATTAATAATGCTTAACACTATTATGATTTACATTATGAAATGAAAGATATTTAAATACAATGAATGCCCAATTTTGGCATAACAAACCTTAACTAATCTTGCAACTACCCTTGAACTTTAGTGGACCTTACATACCATGTGTTGAGTGGGTACTCAACTTACACTCACATTATCTATGATTAATACTTCATAATATACCCCCTAATTACATCATAGTCTCAACTCTGGCTCTAGCTCTTGCTCTCAACTCTAGTTGTAGCTATTGGCTTTAGATTTTGATTTGAAGAAAAATATATTCAAGGGTGATGTTGGAATATCTATATTTGAAAGAGATAAATTGCTCCCCCTCAATGTAGACTTTATATTATAATACTTAGATTTGTTGAATATCATTGATCATGCACTCCAAAACACATTTTACTTATTCGAAAACCTATTATTTATGAATTTAATGAAGATTATAGTATTTATGGTAATCCTCTTGTGGATAGAGATATGCATATATATATTCATAAAAATCATTTTTGAATCATCATATTCTTCCTTTCTGTCTTTCCTTGGAAGATCTTTACCTTTCATTGCCATATTTTCTATGTTGATGGATTTGATGGTGTATTTCCATTTCATACTTTGACCATCACTTATTATAGTGATATTAATTATCTTATGATTATTCTTTGAGTCTTGGATTTGTTCATCTGAATAATATGATGTTTATAGAAAGTGGTGTATTAAGGCTTTCTTTAGTGTGTTATTGATGGTTGAATCTCAAGTGTTTGATACATTGATTCCTCATTCTCTCTATTTGTGTTTGCTTTAAATTCTTCTACGGATGAAGAGGAATTCAGAATGCACATCCTTAATATCAGGTGCTTAAATCTACTTCGTTTGAAGTTACAAAGTTTGATTATTCATTTTGCTCTCTTGTTGGTTTTCTAGTGGCTTGGAGTGATCAACTAAGATTTTGATATCCTCGAATGCATTATATTGTAGAAAAATCTTTATTGTATGACTTGTATGAAATCAATTTTATTGATGGTTTAGATTGGTTACTTTTAAGTCATATCAGACATGTTTGGGCTGACTTAGCTATGCATATGCAATAAATACATGAACTTCTTCTTTTGCATGATATTTTTCATATTCTTCTCTATTTTGGTTTTCTTTGGCTACATTACTTTGCTATACCATTTTCCAAATTTGATTTCTCTTATCTAATGATGACCTATCTTGTTGTTGATGCATCTCTCATGAAGGAGACCCATTTATGAATGGATTATACCAACATTCCTTCATTGTGTGGTCATTCTTACCACAAAGTTCACACATATTTATGTGTTAAAATTATTGTTTTGTTGCTAATATCCTTGTGTGTGAGAATTGTTTCTTTGTTGTTGGAATTGTTATTGAGGTTGTATGCCTCTTTTGAGTGATTGCTTCCCTTTTCTATTCATAAGAAGTAATTGTTCTTCCTTGTGTTGTATGTGAGGCCTCTACTTTTTGAAGTAAGTTCACCAACTTTTCAAATGTTGGTGATTGCTCAGTGATATTTAAGGTTGTCACAAATACATTATATTGAGAAGGAAGAGATTATAAAATAATTGGAGCTAGTGTTTCATCATATACCTTTTCTCCCAAGGCTTGTAGTGATGTTCATAGGTTAGCAATTCTAATTAAATATCTGAGTTTTTCTTTGCTCTTCATCTTTAAGAAATGGATCTAGATCTAGAGAAATATTTATTGATTCTAGTTCCTTGCCTATAAAATATTCTATTGTTTCTCCCATGCATATTTAGTTGTGGTTGAATCTTGAATTTACGGTTGTGCTTCATCAACTACTCCAAACATGATGATTAACCATGCTTTTCTATTTTCCTAGTCAAGCTTTGTCTAATCTTCACCTCCTAAATTAAAATGGGTAGTTGTCCCATATACAACTTTTCATACTTCTTCAAACTCGAGTTGTGTCCCATATACAACTTTTCATACTTCTTCAAATTCGAGATGTGTTTTGAGTTTGGTCTTCCAGATAACATAATTAATCCCTTGCAATAGTTGGGAATCAAGAAATAGGAACTTTGGTGCACCACTAGACATTTTAAATCCTCATAAATATGGAAAAACATAATTCCACTATAGTATCCTCAAAAAATACTTTCCAATGAGTATATGTAAGGCTATACTCGTGGCTTGATTTATGAATTGAATTGCAAGAAAAATAATGTCTTATCAGAAAAAATATTTAGAGGGAATATCCTTCCTTTGGGGAATATTCTTCAAAATATTTTGATTCTTCAAAATTATATGCTTCTCCTTTTCACCTACAATAATAAAGGAAAATGTCAAAGTTGTTATTGGATCTAATGAACCTCCCCACTATAATTGTGGGACTAATTTAATTTATTTTTGGTTGAATTCTATTGATCTTCACATGGGGATGATGTTAGATGATTTGGTCTGATCATATCTAGTCCAACATGGGGATCACTCATTGAATGACTAACCTAGATATTTTTTGGTTTTGTATAGAGAGTGCTAGTCTATAGGGAGCATATATGGTGATTGTTAAACATCTTGGGGTTAGGTGAAGAGCATCTATTGAGAAAGATTACTATCTCTATCTTTTGTGCATCAAATGCCAAATTTAACTAACATTGGACATGGTGACTAGTGGTATATTGTTGAAGTCCATTTTGCAATCAATGTTAAGGATTTAATCCCTTTGGCTTATCTTCTTTTCCTATATATAAAATATTTCTTATCACCTCTTGATTCACCTTTATTTCTACTAATTCTCCATTCTTCTCCTATTGTTCAATTATCTTGGTGTCATACTGGTTTCAATGTTTAAAAAACAATTTCTACTTGGTTGAGACACATGTTTTATATAAATCTATAGCTATTTCCATTATAACATGGATCACCTTGGAAGAGACTTTGATGTTTTGATTGAATATTTCTTTGTACCCATTTTCATCTTATGTGCATTTTATCTGGTTCTACACCTTTGGCTCCTTTTTTTAGAGTGGATTTGTTAGGTGAATACACGTGCTCTCAAGTTGATATATTGAGATCTTCATCGAAATATCAATTTGACATTCTTCAATGTGCTTCTTCTATATATTTATCTTAAGCAAAGTTGTTAGGTGATATTTTTAGGTGCTTCACACAAACATATAGATAGGGATACTCGCCAAAGTTAGTCTATAGGTTCTTTTGATTAATAGACTAAAAGATGAATATATTGGGTCCCATCGGGCATGCCATTAAATTTTTTTCCTCTTTAATTGTCTTGACCACTAGACACAAGGACCAAATGGTCAAGACTATTGTGCCTTGCATAGAGTGACATAGTAAGAAAACTCTAAGAGCATGAGGTTTGGCTCAATCAGGTGCCTCTGAGATTTTTATAAGGTTGACTCCTTTTAAGATGCGATATTTAGCACAATTCCTACTCTATCCTAATATATCATCTTCAGGGAGGAAATAGTTAGAGATAACATAAAACAAATATAGAAGAAAGGAAAAATCCTAAGCTAATAGGGGAAAATGTGCCAAGATCAGGATAAAATTCAACTATATAATAACAATACACTCGTACACATGAATCACCATGAACAATGCTCAAGGAACACTTCCTACTCTCAACATAATGAAGTGTAGGTTGCGTATAATGAAAACAAAACAAAAATCAATTAGTCATGGTCTCCAGTATACACACATAAATACACATACATAAAGTAAATGGGATAGGAAGAATCATATAGTTGTGACCTCTAGTATATATATATGAAAAGGATTGAAAATCCAACTAACTTCATATTATTTACAAACTCATTATATAGGCACTAATGGCCCAAAATACATAACCAAACCCATCAAATCATGGATTTGATCCAATATGCTTAACCATAAGCTACAAAAGTGCAAGGGAGAATGCACGTAACTTCTAAGTTAAGAGGAAAGGAATAATGCTAACTAGAAGATCCATTTTAGCTATCTTGAAGTACACACTTCCTACTTTGAGTTCACACTTACTAACTAACACTCTAAATGACAACTAGAAGATAACTAGTGCCCACAAGTGCATGTGAGAAGGAGACTCACTTACAATTATTAATTTGCAAGAAATAAACTATGCAAACCTAGCTAGGAACTACTAGAGGGGTCATATGAGGGATCAAACATCAATCCTCATCATGCCTCCCCACAATAGAAGCATTGGCCTCCAATGCTTTCAGAAGAGTAGGAAAGTCACGGGACATCTGATGAAAAGAAATCCAACGAGCCTGATGCGGCAACTGTCCTCGCCGAGCCACAAGATATGAGGTGGTAGACCCCTGGCGAGTCTGTCGAGTCTTTGTGTCATAGATCTGATCAGAATCCAATGGTAACTGAGAATCAGGAACCACGTCCACAGGATGACTGATAGTTGGTGTTGTCTCCAATGTAGAGTCAAAGTACAACTTCAAAAGATCTACATTGACGACGTCATGAATTCCCAAGTGTGCGGGAAGATCAAGGCGAAAAGCATTCTCGGACACCTGTTGAAGAATAGTATAAGGCCCATAGCGAATCGGTTTGATTTTACTATGAGTCTTATCAAGAAAACGTCGCTTTTCAAGATGCAACCAAACTTTGTCACCAACCTGAAATGGATGAGGAATTCGATGTCGATCCATGGCCTTTTTCTACTGTTGTTGTGTCTTTTGCAAAATCTCAACCACCTTTGATTGTAGATTGTGCAAATGCTGAATAAATGAGTGTGCCTTGTCTTGCTCCTTCTGAAGATGTGAAGTGATAGGAGAAGGCAAAGACAAAGGTAACTCATAAGGTGCCAAGGGCTGAAATCCCATACAAACCTCAAAGGGTGAATGACCTGTAGAAGAATGTAGGGCCCTATTGTAGGCATGTTCAATATGAGTGAGACTCAAGTCCCACTTTTTTGGTGAAGCATGATGATAGATTCGTAAACTTTGCACAAGGGTACGGTTTACCACTTCAGTCTGCCCATCGGACTGCGGATGATAGGCGATGGAAAAGTTAAGGGAAACTCCCAAAATTTTCCACAAAGAATGCCAAAAGTGACCCACAAAGCGTGAATCACGATCCGATATAATGTTGGTAGGTAGACCAAAGGAACGCCAAATGCTATCAAAGAAAAATTGGGCTAAGTCTCATCGCGGAACTTGTCTTGCGGCATGGAATAAACTTAGCCATCTTATCGAATCTGTCAACCACCACGAACACACAATCATGTTGGCGCACTGTCATAGGAAAACCACTAACCAAATCCATGGAAATGCTTTCCCAAGGACGGGAAGGAATGGGCAAAGGCATGCCTAAGCCAAACTTCCTGTTAGCTGGTTTTGAGCGACAACAAACTGCACACTTTTTGAGAAATCTCAACACATCCCTCTGCATTTTAGGCCAATAGAAAAATCTTTGCAAGTGATGAAGTGTTTTGTGCTTCCCAAAGTGACCACCATAAAGTGTAGAATGAGCTTCCTTAAGAAGTGACACTCTAGGCTCACAAGGAACACAAACCTTGTCCAATTTGTAAAGAAGTCCTTCTTTGATGTAGAAATCTTGGAAAGGACGCAAATTGGAAGAAGAAGGCTTACTCACTTGCTCAAATATTTTCCCAAAATCAGGATCCCGTGAATACTGGTTAGGCCAAGTCTGAAATCCCAAGTGTGAAGTGGACATAACTGTTAAGGCAAGAGCAGTAGGAGGCCTACTCAAACAATCAACAACAGTATTACTCTTCCCCTTTTTGTACTTGATCACCAAGTGAAATTGTTGGAGGTAAGAGGCCCACTTCATATGTCTTGATTCTTCAATTTTACTTTGAGATTGTAAAAACTTGAGAGGCATATGATCAGTGTGTACTACTGTATCTTTTCCCAAAATATAATGTCTCCAGTACTTGATAGCTTGAACTAATGCATACAACTCCTTGTCATATGTAGAATAGTTCAACTTAGCAACAGAAAAAGTTTTTGAATGATAAGCAACTCGGATGACCATTCTGTTTGAGCACAGCCCCTAAGGCAACTTTAGAGGCATCCGTTTCAATCTCAAAAGGTTGAGAGAGGTCGGGTAAAGTTAACATAGGTGTTGTACAAAGTTTCTTTTTGAGTTTCTCAAAGGCAATCTCTTGGCTTTTCTCCCAATGAAATGGAACTTTAGACTTAGTGAGATAATGCAATGGAGTTGCAAGGGTGGAATATTGAGGAATGAACTTGCGATAAAAATTCGCAAGTCCTAGGAAACTCCTTAACTCAGTGAGAGTTGTAGGAGGGGACCACTTAAGTAAAACATCAACTTTGGTGGGATCTACCTGAATTCCACTTTCACTAATCACATAACCAAGGTAAGAAACTGAAGTATTGCCAAAAGAACACTTGGAAGAATTGGCATATAATTGATTCTTCGCAAGAAGATCAAGGGTATGATGGATATGCCTAAGGTGTTCCTCCCAAGTTTTTGAGAAGATCAATATATCATCAAGATATATGATTACAAATTTGTCAAGTACATCACGAAATACATCATTCATCAACCTCATGAAGGTTGCAGGAGCATTAGTAAGACCGAAGGGCATGACCAACCATTCAAAGAGGCCCATCTTCATCTTAAAAGTTGTCTTCCATGTATCCTCATCTTGGATACGCACTTGATGATATCCACTTTTGAGATCTATTTTTGAAAAGAACTTAGCTCCTTGGAGCTGATCTAATAAATCATCAATGCGTGGTAGTGGATATCTATTCTTTATAGAAATTTTGTTCAAAGCACGAAAATCAATGCACAATCTCCAAGTGCCATCTTTTTTAAGAACCAACAAAATAGGTGAGGCACAAGCAGAAGTACTTTCCTTAATGAAACCCTTAGACAACAAATCTTCTATTTGCCTTTTTATTTCTTCATTTTGCAAAATAGATTGTCTATACATGGGAGCATTAGGAAGTGAAGAACCAGGAATGATTTCAATGTTGTGATTAATTGTGCGAATTGGAGGAAGAGACTTTGGCTCCTGAAATATGTGTGAGTAACTTTGCAATATTTTATCCATTGAAGAGTGTTGCTTTGGAATGGATGTGGATGTAGAAGTGTTTTGAGAGCGAATGAAAATTAGAGCAACATCACCACCTTTTTTAATTACTCTTTTTGTTTGCTTGGAACTTAGAATGATGTTAGGAGTGTTGGTGCTTTTAATGAGAAAAACCTTACCATATTTTTGAAGTGTGTAGGTTCTTTTGAAAGCATCATAAACAACTCTCCTATCATACTGAAAAGGTTGTCCAAGCAAAATCCCACAACAATCCATAGGAGTCACATCACAAGTGACTTGATCTATGAAATGTGGGCCAAGTGCAAATTTTAATGTGCAAGTGTGAGTGATTTTTGAGCCTCTTCCACTATCCTTCCAACCCAAAGAATAAGGTTGAGGATGAGGCTCCATAGGTAACTTCAAACGCTCGACAATGGACCTCGCAATTAGATTTTTCTACGAGCCATTATCCACTATACAATCTGTTGCAAAATTATGGAGCAAATGAGCTCGAGTGATGAACAAAGCATCACGAGCGCCCTCTGATGAACTTACATTTACCAAGGTAACTTCATTGAGCTTACCTCGTAATTTCGTGTATACTCTACTTTCTCCTACTGACTCAAGGGGACCTTTGGGAGCATCCTCCTCTTGAGTAGTAATGACTAAACTCTTCTTTTTAAGCTTAAAACAATCAGCTTTTTCATGACCTTTCTTCTTACAATAGTTACAAAACTTTTTAGAAGAAGAAGAAGGTTTAGAAGAAGAAGAAGAAGAAGGAGTAGAAGCGGAAGGGGAAGGAGAAGAAGGAGATGGAGAAGAAACATTCTTCTTTTGAGCAAAATTCTTCTTTTGTGAGAAAGAATTATTCCCTTTTGATGAGTTTGCAACCACTTGAGTAACAAGTGCGCGGAATGCCTGCGAATGCACCTTAAACTTGTCCTCCGCAAGTTGCGCTTGGTTGAAAATTGAATCCAATGTGTCCATAGAAACAAACATAATTTCCCTGTACAAATGTTCCAACAAACCACTTTGAAATTTGAGAATCAAAGCTTTAATATCTTCCTCCACATTCACAAGTATCCTGTACCTGTTGAATTGAAAGATATATTCCTGCACAGTCATATTAGTACTTTGTCGAAATCGAAACCATTTAATGACCAATTCCTTAGAATAATTGGAAGGATAAAAATTGGTCTTAAGACAATCTACAAGCTCATCCCATGAGGTGAGTTCATCATGACCTCTTTTTCGTTCAACAAGTACTTTAGCTAAACCAGAAAGTTTGAGTTTAGCATATGGAACCATATCCTCATCTGCAAGTTGAGTGTAAGAAAACCAAGAACTCATGTCAAGAATCCAACTATTCAAGACTTCAGGGTTTCGGGATCCATCATAAAGTGGCACTTCACAACGAACTCTCGGGCGAGAATCATGAGCAGAAGTTGAAGCATTATGGAGAGAAATATCATTTACCTTCATTGCAAGGTTACCAAGAACTTCTGCCATGGTAGTATCATTAGCCTTATCTCGCTAAAGCATTTACAACATGTGCAAGTTCTGCCACTTGGGCAGCCAAGTCAGAAGCCATGTGAGGACCGGGTATAAGCCAGAAGTAAAAAGGGAAAAGCACTTAAAAATCAAGGAAAATTTGAAGATTCCTTGTTACAATGTTGTGCCCTGAAAATTACCCCTAAGGCTAAAAATTTAAAAATTTAAACTAACCTAAGGTTGACAATTTATATTTTATTAATTTAAAAATAACTTAAGTAAAAATTAAATATAATTAATCAAAGATTAATTAATTTACTTAAATTATTAAAAATTAAATTAATAAAAATAAAAATTATGACATGCAACCTTAGAATAGGAAAATTTTAAAAAAATTACAAGTTTACCCGTGGTAAACTGAACTCCACTGGCTATGCATGAATTTTTGAACTGCACTAGCATGTTTCTCGAGGCATTAATTTCCAAAACCAGGTGCAGTTTGAAATGTGGTGCAGATCCAAGGACCTCCTGTCCTGTGCACACAAATCCCGAGCAGACAGAGGCCTCGGATCTGCTGCCTACCCGACTCGTAGGCGCATCCTCGCACGTGGTCCTGTGTGAGATGGCACAGAAGCCCCCTTGTCGGCAGTTAACTGTGCATAGCAGGCTCCTCTGCCTATTGCATGATGTCCGACTAACAATGTTGTGTGTAGCAGGCTAACCTGTCATCACACGTTGTCCGGCTGACAGTGCTGTCAGGCTGACAGGTTGCTGTCAGAACCAGATAGCGGCCTGTGCCCTGCACGATCGGTTCGACATGCCGATCGCTTGCTGTCTGGCTGACAACACTATCAGGTTGACAGATTGCTGTCAGAACCAGACAGTGGCCTCTATGCGGCCGATTCAACTCGTCGGCCGCTCATTGTTCGGTTGATAGCGCTGTCAGGTTGACAGATTACTGTCAGACCCAGACAACGGCCTCTACGCAGCCAGTTTAACACGTCGGTCGCACATCGTCCGATCGACGTGTCCGATCCGTAATGCACTAACGGTTCAACACGTCGGATCAGCGTATGGTTGAGCCGGATGGCACGTCGATCGAGATCGGTCATCGAGGCAAGGCACTGAACGTGCCGTATTCGGCCCTGGTGGCCGAAAAAGCACACTATGCCAAATATATATATATATATATATATATATATATATATATATATATATATATTTTACAATGAAAAAGTAATTTAAAAATAAATATATATCAATTAAAAGATAAGTTTTCTGAGAAAAACTATGAAAATTTTAAAAATTAACCAGGGGGGTTAATTTTAAAAACCTAGAAACATAGAAAATTGCTAATATTTGAAGGCAAATTACCTTCAAAATAAAAAAAATAGCTAATTTTCTCTTGACTATCCCAAGACTCCTTCAGTAGCTCTCCTTTCAAGATCCAGTCGACACACGACCAGCGTTTGAAAGGCAACCAGATCTAAGTCGACACACGACCTAGTTTTGATGATGCTCGATCTTCAAGACTCCGAAATGGCAGGAACTTCAGGAACAACAGGCTCCCTAATTCGCATTTCACCGTAGGAGAAATCCAACCCTGCCAAGGGATTTTTGTAGGAAAGAAATCGGGGTAAACTTCTCCTATACTTCTTGAGCATACGGAGAAAGTTGGAACGAGGATTTTGACGCCTAAGGAACTTCCTTCTGCATATGGTTTTCAAGCTCCCCTTGAGCTTGAACCGAGTCCTCAATGAAAACAAGTTTCTCATAAGAAAACTAATCTATCTCCTATCCTCTCACCTCACAAGCCCTAGTGTAAACTTGAACTAGGCTCTGATACCAATGAAAAGGATTGAAAATCCAACTAACTTCATATTATTTACAAACTCATTATATAGGCACTAATGGCCCAAAATACATAACCAAACCCATCAAATCATGGATTTGATCCAATATGCTTAACCATAAGCTACAAAAGTGCAAGGGAGAATGCACGTAACTTCTAAGTTAAGAGGAAAGGAATAATGCTAACTAGAAGATCCATTTTAGCTATCTTGAAGTACACACTTCCTACTTTGAGTTCACACTTACTAACTAACACTCTAAATGACAACTAGAAGATAACTAGTGCCCACAAGTGCATGTGAGAAGGAGACTCACTTACAATTATTAATTTGCAAGAAATAAACTATGCAAACCTAGCTAGGAACTACTAGAGGGGTCATATGAAGGATCAAACATCAATCCTCATCAATATATATATATATGAAAATTTATAATTTATGCCCAAAGCAGGGGTCCAAAAACATTTTCATAAATGACCTAGTGTTCAGGTGTTGCTATACAAATAAAATGAAGAAACATTTATACAACTCATTGATCCCTCATAATTTTAAAGCCTCTACTATTTATAAAATATAAACTATGTATAGATTTCAAGAATGATCGTTCTTCTACATGTTGGGCCATGTCTTCATTCAAGTCCTTGGTTCCTTGAAGATCTATGGATTTGTACTCATTAATATTGAATGGTTCAGGGCCTTAGGATTTATAATTATTGTCATCATTACCATCTACACTTCCTAGGGATTTTTAAGGTTTGAATGTGGGAAATATCTATAATCAATACTTCAGATTTTGAGGTGTTCCTATTGCAGCTCCCACATCGTTGCCTTTAATGCATCAACCACTTATATGAATTACCAAGTTTAAGACGTGCAAGTAGGTGGGCTTAATGCTTTCTACCATTGTTATCTTTATGAGCTCAATTGCCACTTTTGGGATATGTGCTTTGATGTTGTGGTTTCCCTTTCAATCATATGGATGATCCTCCTTATCTTCCCATCGTTGGCCCTCCTTTTGAAACATCCACAACCTGACTAGATTTTTGTTGGAAGGTTTGCAAAATCATCAGACTCTTTTGGATGACCTGACTACTGGAGCTTTTACATTATTCATCCTTCAAATATTTCTTGAACTATTCCTTGGAACTTTTTTGTTTTTCCCCTTGTCAAAACTTTTAAAACTCTTGATCTTTAAACATTTTGCTCTTCTTGTGTCTTTCAAAACTTAATCTGCCTTCTAAATTTTTGGACTCCAAATATCACACGTCATCAAAACTTTTGTCTTCTACTTTTTGTTAGAAATTTTTGAAAGTGGTGCCAGCCTTTGATCCAAACTAGATTCATTTGTCAAGATTTTTCTTTGCCTTTTAACTTTTGAAACTTTTTATTGGAACCTCTGCCCACACTTTTCTAATGCTTCATTCTTTGTTTCCCACCTAATTTTCCTTTGCTTAGGGCATTTTTCAAAATTTTCTTATGGAAACATTTTTTAGTGTCGTGAGAATTCACTACAAACTCCAAAAAATTAAAAATCAAATGCTCAAACCTTAGGGTTGCAAGAGCCAATCCTAACCTACCACTTAGCAAATTTGGATTCGGTATTATGCTCCAAACATGTTTTCCTATTTTAGCTCCTCTGGTTTGCCTAGGCATCAACACTTACACATTTTTTATTCGTCCAAGGCATATGTATATGAAAACATTGGTATGCATGACCCAAAATTCAACCACGTTGAAAACCAAGGAGGCCTCCACATTTACAATTGTTTTTAGTGGATGCCAAAATTGCAATTTGAACCTACATCACCTTTGAGCTAAGTATCTTGCACTAGCCAAGATGCCAACTATACTACCATGGTGTTATAGTCAAACATAATGCCTCAGCTAAAATAGGACACAAGCTCATAAAAAATAGTCACTATGATTTGAACTAGGCATGTAGAGGCAACAAGTTCCTTATCATGCATGGAATAACTAGCTTCATTATTTGCTTGATGGTGCCAAATATGGAGAGGGCCCCATAAGGTACTCCAAACACATTTTCCATTGAATTCCATCCTCCTAAATAAAAACATGGTATTTGTGGTTCGAAATTAGAACTAATTCTAGCATACAACATATTTTTCATTCTATTGGCCAGCAGATCACTTCGTTATTCCAAGACATTTGTCCCCAAAAAAAAAAATTAGTTGAGAATTGCTCAAACTAAAGGTAGCAAAAAAAACAATGTGTAGGCTTGAACTCATGATCTCCTATCTACAATGCCCTGAATTTCCCTTTTCTAGCCATCTTGTCTTAAAAGAAAATTGTTGACGTGCTCACTAAATCACTTGGATCTAATAATTTCATTATAATTAAATAAAAAGTTTGTGTTATTGCCAATTTGATTACTATGCATGTTTTTAAAGTTACATATGAATTTTGTTGGAGCCACTCCCAGAAAAATAATAAAACATTGCATTGTTGTCAATACATTGGTGGCAGTATCCAACTTGTGTTTCTATTAAATATATTTTTCATCTTCTTCAAATTGTTATGTTTTTCCAATCAACTCTTTAATATTATTTATTATTATGCATGTTTTTTAATACCATAGGTATATGCAATTACAATATAATAATTTATATTTTTTCTTCTATAAGCACTCTTCTCTCATTAATATCATTTATAGATCTTATGATGAATGATTTTGTACTAAGTTACAATGGAAAAAAACACTATTTATTTTGTTCATTGGGTTACATGGATTGTGTTAGGAACCTACATACCGAAATTAAACAAATATTCATCCAATAACACAATCTCACAATGCATAAAGTAAATACATAAATAAACACTCACAATAACAAACAATTGTAAGCCTCTACGAGGGGGTAAACTCCTACAATTTTTTATTAATTGGAAAAAAGATACATTCGTACATGGCTCCATGTCTTTTAAAGAAAATCTTCATGCAAACCTAACCCTAAGCTCAAGAGTTTGTTTACATGTAACATGTCACTCGAGCTAGAATCTTCTACCAAACATTGGTTACATTCATGATAACAATTACATGAAATGATCCCACTTGTCTAGATGCTTCACTTGCCACCTACCATTGCAAAAGTATTACAATATAACATTATAAGGGGGGTCCCCACATTTGAAGTGAATCATTAAATAATCAAATGAAAATTACAAATATAATGTTAGGATGAGGTCCTAACATGTCCTTCCCCTTCAAAAAGCTTTGTCCTCAAAGCTATAGATAAGGAAATTGGTGTTGGAGTTGTTGAAGAGACTCCCATGTAGCATCTTCCAGTTGTAGACCACACCATTGAACAAGGACCTCAATAATGACTCGATTGTGAAGAGTGTGCATCCTACGATCCAACACTTGTTCTAGATTGAGAAAAATAAAACGTTCTTCATCTAATTATGGGATGACAGATTGAACTTGTAACTAATTTTCCATAACCTTCTTGAGAGAGGATACATGAAGAATAGGGTGATGCTTGGAATTCAATGGTAGGGATAATTTGTAGGTCATGGTACCAATCCGCTATAAAACCTAGTAGGGCCCATAGTATTTGGCAACGAGTTTTTGGAAATTGCAAAATTGGAGGGATGATTGTTTGTATGGCTACAAGTGAAGGAAGACCATATCACCAACATCAAATTTATGCTCAAAACGATGTTGATCAGCTTGTTGGCACATCCATTTTTGGGCCACTTCCAAATTCATCTTTAGTTGACAGAGGACTTTGGTATGTTGGTTTACTGTAGTGTCGATTGCATGGACCTTGGAGCTGCCTAGAATGTAGGAGGAGGGCATGAATGGAGGTCATCCATAAACTACTTCAAAAGGGGTGACCTTGGTTGTCATGTGATAGGAAGTAGTATACCACCACTCGACCAAGGGAAGTCACTTCACCCATTATGTAGGATGATCAGAGGTAAATCAATGAAGGTAGGTCTCCAAACATTTATTGATAATCTCAACTTGGCCATCTGTTTGCATATGATAAGCTAAAATTATTTTGAGTTGAGTTCCTTGCAACTTAAACAATTCTTGCCAAAAATTACTAGTGAATGTAGGGTCATGATCAGACACAATGGAGATAAGCATGCCATGAAGGTGGAAGATAAAATCAAGGAAACTTTGGGCAACAATGGAGGTCATGTAAGGATGGGAGAGGGAACAAAAATGAGCATACTTTGAAAGGCGATCCACTACCATAAAAGTAACTAATTTTCCTATGGACTTAGGTAACCCTTCAATAAAGTCCATGGAAAGAACTATCCAAACCTATTTGGTAATAAGCAAGGGTTGTAAAGTTCTTGGAGTATGTATTGTTTCACCTTTCATTCGTTGACAGGTGTCACATGCTACCAAAAAAATATGTATGTCCTTCATACCTTTCTAGGAAAAGGTACGCTTAATCCTTTCATATGTTTTGAGGTACCCAGAATGGCCTGTATATGGGGAAGCAAGCATTTCCTTCATGAGAATTTCCCAAAGTGGAGATGTTTGAGGAACAATAAGGTGTTGGTGGTAGTCTAAATCTTGTCCATCCCAAGTGTATCTGAGATATGAGGTAGGATCTGTTTGAAGGGAGGCAACCAAATTTTGCAAGCCTGAATCCTTAAGCACCTCCTCATAAAGAAAATTTATCCAATGGGGACTGGGTGAAGAAATGAACATAGTATACTGTGAGCCTCAAATTGGTGAGAGAGGGCATCCATCACAATGTTCTTCTTTCCCTTTTTATAAGTAATATCATAATCATAGCCCATGAGCTTAGAGACCCACTTTTATTGTTTGGGGGTGGTAATTCATTGCTCTAAGAAATATTTGAGACTTTGATGATCTATTTTAATGGAGAAATGATTCTCAATGAGATAAGGTCACCAATAAGTGACTATTTACAAAATAGTAAGAATTTCCTTAGCATAAGTTGATTTGCCTAAATTGCAACTAGAAAACTAAGGGGTGTCCTTCTTGCATCAACATCGCACCAATATTATTGCTTGAAGCATCACTTTCAATTACAAAAGGTTTGGAAAAATCAGGCATTTCTAAGATCAGAGTGGTTATCATAGCGTGCTTCAACTCTAGGAAAGTCTGTTTAGTTGGACCGGTCTAAGTAAAAGGATCCTTTTTAACATGGATGTTAAGGGAGAGGTAATTTCTCCATAATTGTGGATAAATTTATAATAATAACCTATAATCCCCAAAAATCCACGAAGATATTTAGAGTGTGAGATTTCGACCACTCTTGAACCGCCTAAATCTTCCTAGGGTCAACTTTAACTCAATATTTGGTGATAATGTGTTCCAAATACTCCACTCCTATCAATCCAAAAAAACACTTGGACCACTTAACATAAAGTTGATGTTGTGCCAAAAGTTGTAAAGTCTAATCCACATGGGAGAGGTGCTCTTCCCAAAAGTGACTATAAACCAAAATATCATCAAAGAAAACTAGAATGAATTTACGAAGAAATCGATGAAAAATGTTGTTCATAAGGCTTTGAAATGTGGAAGGTGCATTAGTCAATCCAAATGGTATCACCAAGAATTCATAATGACCCTCATGAGTATGGAATGTATTTTTTGGAATATCTTCATCCTTGCATTTGATATGATGATACCCGAAGTGAAGATCTAATTTGGAGAAAAACATAGCCCCATGTAGCTCGTCTAGTAATTCATCCACCATAACTTATCCTTAATGGTGAGCTTATTGAGCTCACAAAAATCGATACATAATCGCTAGGACCCATATTTCTTTTGCACCAATAAGACATAAGAGTAAGAGTTGTTACTTGGGCGAATGACTCCAGCTTCTAACAATTCCTGCACTAATTTCTCTATCTCTGACTTAAGGGCATGAGGGTATCGGTACATCCTAATGTTAGGTGGTACACTGCTAGGTACCAATGGAATGGTATGGTAATGGGAGCGACATGGTGGCAAGTCCGATGGTTCAACAAAAACTATATTATGCTTTGTCAAAACAAGTTGTAAATATTTAGGAATTTGGTCCACTTCAAAAGTAGGTGGCTAGATTACAAATATTTGCGCGATGACTCCATGAGAAGATTTTTTTAACTACTTCTCCATATGATTTTAGTTGATAATCTAAGGAGGCCTTGCTTTTTAACCTTGTAGAGTGTAAGACTATTCATTCTATGAAAATTGCATCCATAGCTCTGCAAAATTCCATGAGATGGTTCCCAATGTACCTAACCACTGAGCTCCCAATACAATATCACATCCTCTAATTGTAGAGCGAACATATCAGTTTTGAGCTCATAATCCCCTTTTCACTTTAACATTGCAACATTTACCTTTGCAAGGCAAAGTCTCTCTATTGGCCAACATAATCTTAAAGGGATTACATGTGTGTATGTAACAATTGGCCTGCTTGGCGATTCGAGGATCAATAGAGTTGTGTACTTCCAAAATCAATAAGGATTGTAAGACGTTGACCTTTGAAAAACCCACAACTTTCATGGTTTGTGGTGTAGTAATCCCAGCAAGAACATGGACAATTTTTTTCCTATGGTTCTTCCTGTATTTCTTCCTCATTTTGGGGTGGGTCTTCTATTGGCTTTGTTTCATCATCACTTTGGTCACTGTTGATAGGATCTTCAACATCTATGAGGAACAACTTCTTTTGGACGCACCTATGCCCTCGAACATATTTTTCATCACAATTGTAGCACAAACCTTGAGCACATTGAGCATCCATTTCTTTTGTAGTCAAGCGTTTGTGAGGAACGATTTTATTTTCATTATGAGTTGGAAACTTGGGAGGAAATGAGGGTTTAGTTTGCAAAAATTTAGACGTCCTCATTTGAGTTGAGAATTTGGATTCGACCAACCGTGCCAAGCTTATAGCCTACATCATTGTTTGTGGTTTGAACATCTTGACCTCAACCTAGAGATCATCCTTCAAGCCACTAATAAAACAACTCATAAAAAACCCTTCATTCAACCCCTTAGTTTTGTTAGCCAATTTCTCAAATTGGGTTTGGTAATCCCAAACTATAGAGGTTTGTCTCAACTTTGTCAATGCTCCTTGAAAGTCATCATACTCACTAGGGCCAAATTGAGTGAGTGATTGGGACTCAAAACCTTTTCAAGAAGGATCATGAATGGTGTGTTGCAACCATTGGTACCATTGTAAAGATTTTGATTCAATATTGAAAGAAGCCATCTTGACCTAGTAATATTTAGGAACATTGTGGAGTTGGAAGAATTAATCAACATGATATAACCACCCATTTGTATCTTTCCCATTGAACTTAGAAAAGTTCAATTTAGGCATCTTGAAGGTAGTATCATGGTCAAAATTAGTGTGAAAACATTCATTTTTGTATGAGGTCTTTTTCCTTGCCCTAACTATTTTGTAACTAATACTCAAATATTTGTGGGTCGCCTTGAAGCTTAGACTCAACCTCTAGAATTTGTTCTTGAATTTTGGTTTTGGAGGTAATGTATTCACTTTTGAAGCGTTGGATGTCATCCTGTATTGCTTGATTGTCTTGGAGAATGACACTAAGTTGTTTGGTGATGGTCTCCAACATTGAGGTGGTTTGTTCCATCTCTTTTTGGTGTCCACGAGTACCAGCAACCATTTTGGTGTGATTTGAACGACTACTAGTGACTTATTAAAAATAGAAGTGTGATTTCAGGGGTTACTATTTTTAGTAATAACTCCAAAAAAGTTCTTGGGTGATGCTATATATCAAAATGATCAACTTGAAAAGGTCACAAGGAGCTATATCCCACAACACCAATTTTGGGCACACTATTTTTTTATTGTTTTGACGAGTCTACTGGTGAGGTTGATTTTTCCTCTGAAGGTTGGGTTCAAAAGTTGGGTACTATGTCAACCGACTCTGCCCTATATGTTCTGACTACTGTTACATACCAAACATAATATGACCGTCGACTATATTATGAGATATTACATTTGATTACTATTTATATAGTGTCCAATTGTTTTGTTTTAGATAATCTATCATCTGGTTATAATACTGTTCATTTGCGATTGTCGTATTTACCTTCACGGCGGGGATTTGCCCTCCCAGAGAGGCATTGATTTAATTATTTACTTATTCTTCGTAAATTTATGTTGTTCATCTGAGAATCAATTGTTGAGCTATATGTTTGAATATTGATAATTAGAATTATTGAGTAAGGCAAGAGGTTGCCTTGCATTGGTATCAGATTCAGCGATCAAGAGGGAAGCGTGGGTGAATTTTCCGTAGTTGGTCTAGTTCGGGGTGTCCAAAGGAAAGACAGCGACGTACGTCAGCTGCGATAGAGCCAAGGATACACAACATATCCGTCGATTAGCAGCACAAATATCCCCATAATACGGGCTGCAAACACATCACACGCAATCACACTGTTGTCCTACGAAGAACGGTTCGGTTGCCAACTATAAGTAGCCGAACAGACCGAGTTCAACGTAGAAGGATTTGTTCAAAACTACTGGGAAAGACTACACATTTTGGACGATCATAAAACCACCTCTCGACGGTGGAAAATACCTACAAGGTTCAAAGCGTCACAGATTCAGGAAGGATCGGGTATACCAACCAAAGGAATCGTCGAGAAATCACAATGTAGGCCGAAATTCATAAAACGCGTCGCAAACCAATCAGCGAGAGCGGAAAATAAAAATTTGCATTATATTATGAGGTATTTACATTCATCTTTATTTTTTTTTATTCGTCCAGGGCATTTATCCCACATACAAATCATTGTGGGCATTTACGAGTTGTAAAGGAAAATATCGCCAGTAGAGAGGTGTGACTTTAGTCACACATCCCCTGTCCTCTCCACGCGTGAATAGCCTTCTTCCTACGTGTCGGTCCGATAGCTGAGTCATCTTGTTGGTATAATTTGTCCTCGCATATCCTGTGTTGGGTCCGTTAGCCAATGTCCTTGTGTCATTGATAGGTCTAGTGTTCTTGCCCTTCGTGTTGCCGTGTATAAGCTTAGCACTTGTATCGCATCGTAAGTTTGGTTGTACATCGCTTGTATTGCTCGCAGGTGTCTAGTCGATTTTGTGTCCGCATCGTATGTCGCTTGGTCGCCTGTGTGCGGTTAGATTTGTCAGTCTCGCGATCCTATTGAGTCTCGAGTGTCCGAAAGTCTCGTGTCGACGTCAACCTTGTGTGGTGTCTGGTGCCAATATGACGTGTTCGGTCATTCGTGTTGTCTTCGTGTCCGATGCTCTGGTAGTTCACGTGTCTTGTATTTGGTGTTGACGTGTTCGGTCATTCGTGTTGTCTTCGTGTCCGATGCTCTGGTAGTTCACGTGTCTTGTATTTGGTGTTGTCATTGTCGTGTATTAGGTAGCGCCTAGCATCGTGAGTTTCGTGTCATTGCCGAGTCAATCGTGGTAGCATCTAGCATCGTAATTTTTGTGTCATTACCGAGTCAGTCGTGGTTGCGTCTAGCATCATAAGTTTGTGTCTGGTCAGCATTACTGCGAGTCGTGTCGTGCTGGTATCTTTGGGTATCTCGTGTCGTGTCTAGCGCAAATCGAGTCGTGTCGTCTTGGGTATCGTAAGTCGTGTCTTACGCATATCGAGTCGTGTCCAGCGCATATCAAGTCGTGTCGTGGCATATTGAGTCGTGTTGGGTGTTTCGTCTATCTTGTGTCACATTCACAGAATCGAGTGTCTTGGGTATATCGAGGAGTGTCTTAGCAATTGTCCAAACTTGCATATCGAGTCTAGTTGGTAGGAGTGTCTTAGCAATTGTCTAATCTTACAAAAGTTGTCAGGTGCAAATTGCCAAAAGTTATAAAAATTACTGAAACTTATCTAAAGTTGTTGTCAAGGAGGCGAGTCACTAATTCAAATCCGCATCACAGTTGGAGCGGCAGTTGAAGCGGAATACAAATTTTTTTCAAGTCAATAAAATTTAGAAATCAAAGTTCAAAAGCTGCTAAGCAGGAGATTTTGGAAAGTGCATGAGAAAACAGTGGACCAAAGGATCTGACGGTCGTCTATCAAGCTCAGAGACTCCCAACAAAAATGTAAGAAGATCTCGTCGAAGCCAAGGTACAAAAAATTCTCCTTCTCCTTCCGGAATTGGTAGTTTTAATCCGAGTCATCCAGTGGTCAGCCCAATGGCATCCAATACCTCTCCAAACTCCTCACAAGAAAACCTCACCCAAATAGAAAACAATCGTCCAATGGTCAGTGATGATGTGTTAAGAGATTTGATAAACAGTCTTCATATTATGACTGCAAGCTTCAACGCATCTAGGAAACAACCCCAACCAAATCCTCCTAGTCCCAATCACTGGAGTATTGACGTCCACTATGACGACTATACACACCATAGAGGTCAAAATAGTCAGTCCCTAAATCATAATGGTCACCAAAGTAATGAGGATTGGGGTAACGAAGAAAATTTGGAGCAACAAAGAGGTTCTAACAGACCTTATCACAATAACAACCAGCGATAGAGGAGTAACGAGGAACAAGATAGAAACAATGCTCACTCCCAACCAAGAGGTCCTACTGGAGTCAATTATCCACGCATTGACATGCCTACCTTTGAAGGCCAGGATCCGCGTGGGTGGATTGCCAAAATGGAAGGCATCTTAGAATTCTACAAATTCCAGGAACGGGAAAAAGTCCCTTTTGCAACAACCAAATTCGACACTGAAGCTTATCAATGGTTTACATGGTATAAACGTGAGGATCCCCATCATGCCTTCTTTTGGGATAATTTCAGAAAAGCCTTTCTTCACAGATTCGACAAAGGTTCCACAGGTTCATACACAGTACGGTTGTTGTCACTTAAGCAAACAGGATCAGTAGGGGACTATATCTCGGAATTCACTAGTATGCTTCACTATGCACAAGACCTACAACCGGACGTGGTAGTAGTGACTTTTCGAAATGGATTAAAAGCACATATTAAAGTTGAAGTGGATCTACAAAATCCATCCAAGTTGGATGAGTGTATAAGGATTTTTGATTTGGTGGAGACAAAGGCGCACTTAGGCCCATCCACTCGACGTGATTCATATGGGCGACCTCAATTCCGCAACAACTCTTTTCGCAGAAATGATCCACCATCACGGTACTTCTGCTACAAATGTCGTAATCATCATCTAAAAGATCAAGCATGTACACCATGACAAAACTTTCAGATTGAATATGCAGACAAGGAAGAAGAAGAAATAGAGGAGTACGACACACCTGAGGATCTCCCAGTTGAGGACCAAAATGAACATGAGGAAGTTGTAGCTGAGGAGGATACCATGACTATTTTAGTACATGCTCTTATGGGGTTATCCTCTCACCATACAATCAAGGTGGCAGGTTTCATTCGAAAACAGAGGGTGACAATATTAATTGATTCAGGAAGTACTCACAACTTCATTGATGCAAAACTTGCAAGGACATTGGGTTTGCATGTCTTCTCTTCTAGTCAAGATCGGTTTCAAGTCAGAACTACAAGCAAGGAAATTTCTCAATGTCTAGGTAAGACATCTTCAGTTTCATTACAAATGGGTACGTATACTTGGCAAGGTCCTCTTTTTGTTATGGAATTAGGAAATTCAAAAGTTATTTTAGGCGTTGCATGGATGGAACAATTGGAAACCACCGTGGGTTTTAATCACAAACATCGCTTTGTGGAATGGCAAGCCAATGGGAGGACCATTCGTCTTCAAGGACTACCCACACCCCCATCAAAAGTTGTAAGTTCACATAGCATGGAAAAGTTATTAAGAAAATATGGTGGGGGATTCATAGCCCGAATCAATTGCATTGAAAAGTTAGAACAAGATATGCCAGAAATCAAAGAGGAAGATCTCCAAAACATTGTGGCTAACTATGAGGAGGTTTTTCAAGAACCCAAAGGCCTACCCCCCAAAATATCTCATGACCATGCTATCCATCTTGTGCCAGGAAGTCTTCCACCCAATGGTCGTCCTTATCGATATCCCCAACCCCAAAAAATAGAAATTGAGAAGATTGTCCAAGAGCTATTAGACCATGGTGTCATCCATCATAGTACTAGTCCTTATTCCTCACCAGTCGTCTTAGCTCGTCGAAAAGACAATTCTTGGCGTATGTGTCCAGATTTTCGTCCTCTCAACAAAATCACAATCAAAGATAAGTTTCCTATTCCTGTCATTGATGATTTACTAGATGAGCTACATGGTGCCAAATTCTTTACCAAACTGGACTTACGTTCAAGGTTTTACCAAATCCGAGTTAGGGAAGAAGATATCCCCAAAATCACCTTTCGCACTCATGAGGGTCATTATGAATTCTTGGTCATGCCCTTTGGTCTCACTAATGCTCCATCTACCTTCCAAAGCCTCATGAATCAGGTATTTCATCCATTTCTTCGTAAATTTGTCCTCGTCTTCTTCGATGACATACTCATCTATAGTAAATCTTGGAAAGATCACTTATCACATGTGGACAGAGTCTTCCATATCCTACACAAGGAAAAGTTGTTTGTCAAAAGATCCAAATGCTCCTTTGGTGTTCAAGAAGTTGAGTACCTCGGTCATATAGTATCTCAGGAAGGTGTTAAAGTGGATCCCAATAAGATTAAGGCAATACAAGATTGGCCTTTGCCTAAAACCATCAAGAAACTTCATGGTTTTTTGGGTCTCACTGGATATTATCGCAAATTTGTGCGTAACTATGGTAAAATTGCAGGTCCTCTCACGACTCTCACCAAGAAGGATGCTTTTCAGTGGTCAGAAGTAGCTACCAAAGCCTTTGAGGCTCTTAAGGAAGCAATGTGTACTACTCCAGTTTTGGCCACTCCAGATTTTAAAAAGCCATTTGTTATTGAATGTGATGCCTCAGGAACAGGTATTGGGGCAGTTTTAATGCAGGAGGGTCATCCATTGGCATTTGAAAGTAAACAACTTTCAGGGAAGAATTTGGGTAAATCTACCTACGAAAAAGAAATGTTGGCTATTCTACACGTAGTGGAAAAATGGAGGCACTACTTAATCAATAGTCGTTTTATTATAAAAACAGATCACAGCAGTCTCAAGCATTTTCTAGAACAAAGGTTTTCTTATCCCGAACAAAATAAGTGGTTGACCAAATTGTTAGGATATGATTTCGTGATTGAATATAAGAAAGGGAAAGAAAATGTGGCAGCTGATGCATTATCCCGAAATATGAAGATGAAGTAGTCATTAATGCCATCTCAGGTCCTTGTTCTCAATGGGTGTCTCAGTTACAGGAAGAATGGCGGTCCAACGATGAAACATCTCAAATAATTCAAGAATGGTCTAGGGGTTCATCTAAGTACCCTCTTTTCTCATATGATGATGAAATATTGCGTAAGAAGAACCGCATTTACATTCCTCATAATTCAACACTCAAATCATAGATTCTAGAGGAGTCACATTCTTCTCCATCTGCAGGCCATTCAGGGTTTTTGAAAACATACATGCGAGTTAAACAATCCTTTTGTTGGAAAGGGTTAAAAGCAGAGGTTAAGCGATGGGTAGCAGAATGCGAGGTGTGCCAACGCAATAAGGGAGAAACAGTTAAGTCACCAGGTTTGCTTCAACCATTACCTATTCCAGATCGTCAGTGGGAACATATTTCCATGGACTTTATCGAAGGACTTCCTAAGTCAGAAGGTAAAACGGTAATTTTTGTGGTAGTTGATCGCCTATCCAAATATGCTCATTTTCAGGCCTTACAACATCCATTTTCAGCAAGCAAAGTGGCCAAGGTATTTATGGATTCAATTTTTAAATTGCATGGAATGCCAAAAACTATTGTAAGTGATAGAGATCCCATATTTACTAGTAAATTTTGGAAAGAATTGTTTCGACTTAGTGGTACCAAATTAAACATGTCTTCCGCATACCATCCACAAACAGATGGTCAAACAGAGGTTGTTAACAAATGTCTGGGTACTTACCTGAGATGTTTTGTACAAGATAAACAATATCAATGGAGTCAATGGTTGTCATTGGCGAGTGGTGGTACAATACTTCTTACCATTATTCCACTAAGATGTCTCCTTTTGAAGCATTATATGGAACGAAGCCACCAATAGTAGCAGATTATGTACCAGGATCTTCCAAAGTGGCCCAAGTCGACGATTGGTTACAGAAGCGACAAGCAATGCTCACTATCTTGAAAGATAATTTGGTCCAAGCACAAAATCGTATGAAGCAACAACAGGACAAGCAACGTTTAGAAAGAGCATTCAATATTGGTGATATGGTATTCTTACGTCTTCAGCCCTACAAGCAACTATCATTGAAGCTCAAATCTAGTCAGAAGTTGGCACCACGATTCTATGGTCCTTATAGAATTGTGCATCGCATTGGGGAGGTAGCATATCAACTGGAGTTACCCCAATCTTCTCGCATACACCCAGTGTTTCATGTCTCCTGTCTCAAAAAGGTGATTGGCCAGAAAGTACAATCTCAGTCAGAATTACCAGTGTTGGATGAAGAAGGGTGTATCTATCTACAACCAGAAGCAGTGTTACAAACTAGAACACGCAGACTAAGATCTCGTCACATCCAAGAATTTCTCATCAAGTGGCAAGATTTACCTGAAGAAGATGCAACCTGGGAATCTGAAAGTATCTTCCAATCATTTCTAGCTTTGAGGACAAAGCTTTCTGAGGAGGGGAGTCATGTTACATACCAAACATAATATAGTCGTCGACTATATTATGAGAGATTACATTTGATTATTATTTATATAGGTCCAATTGTTTTGTTTTAGAATCATCTATCATCTTCATTATAATTCTGTTCATTTGTGATTGTCGCATTTGCCTTCACGACGGGGAATTGCCCTCCTAAAGAGGCATTGATTTAATTATAGACTTATTCTTTGTAAATTTATGTTGTTCGTCTGAGAATCAATTGTTGAGCTATATGTTTGATTATTGATAGTTAAAATTATTGAGTAAGGCAAGAGGTTGCCTTACAACTACTGACCACTCTTGCCACTATCTTGTCACATGTATTGCGACCACTAACATTGTTCAATCACCGACTCTGGGATTCTCTGTACTATGTAGTTACTGACACTATCTGTTATGCAAAAAATCATTGACCACCCTATAATTACTGATTGGTACAGACAACTATTATTGCCATTGTCGACCTGACTGTTACTGCCACTGACCCGATTGTTACTACCACTGACCCGACTGTTACTGCCACTTACTAAAATATTTCTTATCTGTCACAGACACTTGCAGAATTTGCCTTGACTGTTTGGTGCATGTAGTTTTTCGTGATAGAGAAGTCTCCTCCGTATGCTCAATTTTGCGGGAAAAATTTACAAGTTTAGTAGAACATGAAAGCTTTATTTTTGCAGGTTGAAATTTTTGACAGGACCAAGGTACGCTAGGCAAAGGAGTATGTAATACCATAGGCCCTCTGTAAATTGTAGTGATGAATAATAGTGTTCAAACCAATATTTTAGGCCACTACCCAAGGAGGATTCCACACATACCCTTGAGCACACTATCTACCTCTCTGATAGTATGAGAGGGTAATATTTTGGGATGTGTCCCCTGTACTATGGATAATACAAGGTCGAAAAGTTGTCTAATGGATAAAAGTTTGTTTAACCTTAGATGGTCTCCCTAAATACCCGAAGATACGTGGGAGCTCGATTTCATGCGCGAGTGTTGTCTAAGGCGTAGGTATTGGAGTGTGATCGCCTCTCACTTCACTAAATGCTTTATCGGCTATCTAGCTTAGCCAATAACGACAGCTCCTCCATGATATTTTAAAACCCCGACACAAGGTTTCTAACCTACTCAACTATTGTATAAAAAGAAAATATCGTATTTTTTTGTTGTTATATATATATATATATATATATATATATATATATATAAAGGATAACAAAAAATGAAACACACATGAAAATTATACCTAACAATTAGAATGGATGAACAAGAATTGTCGCAGTTGCAGTAGAACTCAACCTTGGAAAGCGCTCTAATACCACTTGTTAGGAACCTACTATTAAAAATAAGCTCACTCACACAAAATACTGAAATTAAACAAAGATTCATGCAATAACACAATATCACAATGCAGAAAGTAAATGCAGAAATAAACACTCTCACAATAACACAGAATTGCAAGCCTCTTCAAGGAGGCAACCTATTTCAATATTTCATTAATTGACAAAAAAATACATTCGTACATGACTCCATGTCTTTTAAAGAAAAGCTTCATGCAACCCTAACCTTAAGCTCAAAAGTTGGCTTACATGCAAAATGTCACTCAAACTAGAATCTTCTACCAAACATTGATTACATTCTTGATAACGGTTACATGAAAAAACGGTTACATGAAATGTCTAAGCATTTTATTTGTCACCAACCATTACAAAAGTATTACAAAATAACATTATAAGGGGGTCCCCACGTTGGAAGTGGGTCATTACATAATCAAATGAGAATTACAAAAATAATGTTAGCATGGGTTCATAACAGATTGAAATGGGTCTCGCTTGTATTACATCATCACCACGTAGCGATATTACAACAAAGCTCGGATATTATCGATGTATCATTTGGCAAGATTTGAACTTGTGTCTCCTTCTTCAATGTTGAGGAATCTAACCAATTGAGCTAATGTCACTTCATAAAAACACTTTACTTTTTACATATACAAATTTTAATAAGTTGTTTCAAACAAAAAAATAAAGGATTCATCAAATGACATTATCTTGCTAAATTCCTGAGTCCTCAAGAAGGAGACGTAGGTTCAAATTTTGTCAAGCGATACATGCATAATAGCCAAGTTCTTATAATATCACTATGTGGTCATGATGTAATATGGGTGAAGCCCTTTCAATCCCATATAACCAATTTATTAAAAAATATATACATAAAGTTGAATGCCAAAAACATATTATGTGGTTATGATGTAATGCAGGTGGAGCCCCTTTCAATCTTGTATAATCAATTTATTAAAAAATATATAAAAATAACATAAAATTGAATGCCAAAAATATGTTAGTTCATTGATAAAGCAATGCTCATATTAAATCCTTATTAAAAATATATAACCAATACTTACATTTTTTTAATGTAATACAAATCTCTTCTAATCCCATATAAACAATTTATTAAAAAAAATAAAATAAAATAAAGATTTCCACATAAAGTTGAATGTTCTTTAATAAAACAATGTTCATGTTAAATCCTTATTAGAAATATATAACCATTACTTGAAACATTTTAATTATTTTTCATTTATAAATGTCATGAATTTTTTAAGAAACTCATTTATGTTATGTGCCTAGCTAGCAAACCAAATTTACATGAATTATATAATAAAATGGATCTTTGAAAGCCTTATAGACCAGACTTTTCACTTCTATCACTAAAGAATTCCAATAACCAAATTTGGACAACAATTTTTAGCAGTTAAATGTGCAAAACATGGTCTAATTCCACCCAAAATATTCTTGGTATTTTATGACCATGGACAGTGCAAAATCTGCATCAACGTATAAAGAAATTACTACATAGAATTTGGGCCCAGATGGCAGATGCAATCATAGGCACAAGATAATAGAATAAATCCAAACAAAAAGACTGCACAAAATGATAAAGGCAAGAACAAAGTACAATTAAGAGTTGCTCTGCTCCTCATACCAAAGTACTGGGTTACTTGTAAGCCCTTCTCTAACATTTATTGTTTGTTGAGTGTTTTCCATTTCCTTCAAGTATTTCTCCTTTCATGTTCGCGATTCTTCCACCTCCTTCTCCAGCTCTTCACTATAAAGTTGTATAGGATTCCTGAAAAATAGTTCAATACCATCACTCCATAGTATTAAAAAACAAGGCTTTCACAAATACCCCATCGATATACCTAGGCAGTTACATTCACTCGGACAATATGATGTCAGCAATCAACAACATTGTCTATTTGTACAAATATTTAATAACAGCACTTTTTGAGAAAATGAAATGAAACATGGTTCCTTTCTACCACTGAAATCTGAAAGCATGCACCATGTCATTGTGCAAGACTCTTTAGATCTTGTGTTACTTTGCATCACCAATAATCTCCACAAGAACATTCTCCATGTTTGAAATGATGGAATCGGTTTGCATCCCTCACAACAATGTCCCTTGCAACAATCTTGGAGATAAACTTGGTTGCAGTATGGCAGTCACCACATACTCGAAGGTTCTTCACAACTCTAATAATGGTTCCAGGGGGAGTCTTTAACAACCCGAATGCAATTGCCAATTTTTCGCTATGCTGGCAGAGAAGCAATTCTTTATCCTCAGCCTCCACATCATGCAACACAGGTATTGTATTTGGAATATACCCCGCTGCCTTCATCTCACTCGACAATTCCTCCAATTTTCCATAGATCTCCTGTGTTTGTGGGTGTGATCTGTCTCCTACACAAAAAACATGTACCCTTTTGTGAACTTCAATCCAACTACATCCAGGTGTCTTCTTAATTCCTCTATCTTTCATCAATGTCCTTACTCTTTGAACATCATCCCAGCTGCCCACTTCGGCATAAATATTTGAAAGAAGAACATAAGATGCAGCATGTTTAGGCTCCAACACAAAAAGGATTGTTGCCACAAATTCCCCTATTCCTATATTCTTATGTGATCTACAAGCACCAAGCAGACACATCCACACAACCAATTCAGGTTTTATGGGCATTTTGACAATGAAGTTCAAAGCTTCCTCAAGATAGCCTGCACGGCCAATAAGGTCAACAATGCATACATAATGATTCATCTCAGGAATAATGCAATAAGAGTCACTCATGCTATTAAAGTATTTACAGCCCTCATCCACTAGACCTGCATGGCTGCATGCAAATAGAACACATACAAAGGTTACGTTGTCAGGGTTGGTTCCCAAGTGCTTCATCAGATCAAAGAGTTTAAGGGCATCCTTGCTGTAGCCATGAATTGCATATCCTGCAATCATTGCATTCCATGAAACTGTGTCTGCATCATGCATCTTGTCAAACAATTCCCGGGCCTTGTCTATTCTTCCACATTTTGCATACATGTCTATCAGGGCATTCACAGCCACAACATCTGCTGAAAATCTGTTTTCAATTACTTTTTGATGAATGTTTATACCCTCTTCTAGAGCTCCCATGTTGGCACATGCTGGAAGAATGCTGGCAAAGGTTACAGAGTCTGGCTTTACACCTGACAATTGCATCTGCTTAAAAGTCTCTAGGGCCTTTTCAGAAAACCCATTTTGTGCATATCCTGCAATCATTGCATTCCATGAGACAGTACTTCGTTGAGGCATTTTGTCAAACAATTCGCGAGCCTTTTCAACATGTCCGTTTTGTGCATATCCTGAAATCATTGCAGTCCATGAGACTGCATTTCGATGAGGCATTTTGTCAAACAATTCGCGGGCCTTTTCAACGTATCCATTTTGTGCATATCCTGCAATCATTGCAGTCCATGAAACTGTGTCTGCATCATGCATTTTGTCAAACAATTCCTGTGCCTTGTCTATTCTTCCACATTTTCCATACATGTCTATCAAGGCATTCACAACCACAACATCTGCTGAAAATCTGTTTTCAACTACTTTTTGATGAATGTTTATACCCTCTTCTAGAGCTCCCATGTTGGCACATGCTGGAAGAATGCTGGCAAAGGTTACAGAGTCTGGCTTTACACCTGACAATTGCATCTGCTTAAAAGTCTCCAGAGCCTTTTCAGAAAACCCATTTTGTGCATATCCTGCAATCATTGCATTCCATGAGACAGTACTTCGTTGAGGCATTTTGTCAAACAATTCGCGAGCCTTTTCAACATGTCCGTTTTGTGCATATCCTGAAATCATTGCAGTCCATGAGACTGCATCTCGATGAGGCATTTTGTCAAACAATTCGCGGGCCTTTTCAACGTATCCATTTTGTGCATATCCTGCAATCATTGCATTCCATGAAACTGTACTTCGTTGAGGCATTTTGTCAAACACTTCGCGTGCCTTTTCAACGTGTCCGTTTTGTGCATATCCTGAAATCATTGCAGTCCATGAGACTGCATTTCGATGAGGCATTTTGTCAAACAATTCGCGGGCCTTTTCAACGTGTCCGTTTTGTGCATATCCTGCAATCATTGCAGTCCATGAGACTGTGACTGCATCAGGCATTTTGTCAAACAATTCCCGTGCCTTCTCTACGCTTCCACATTTTGCATACATGTCAATCAAAGCATTGACAACCACAACATCCGATGAAAAACCGCTTTTAAAGAGTCTTTGATGGATGTATAAACCCTGTTGCGAATCTGTCAGTTTGGCGCATGCCTTGAGGACGCTGGGAAAGGTGAATTGATTTGGATGGACTGCTGCTGCTGTTTGTTGCATTTGGTGAAACAGTGTCAGTGCCTGTCGAGGAAAGCCATGTCTTTGGTAAGCTGAAATTATCATATTCCATGAGAAGACGTCTCGTTCAGTCATGCAGTCGAAAACTTTGCGAGCGTCTGACAAACTTTCGCAGTTGGCATACATGTGGATAAGTCTGTCTTGTAGAAATTTGTGCTTGGAGGGGTCAAATTTATGTCCGATGCGGTTGATGAGTGAGTGAAGGAGCTTGCCCTCTGAAAGGGCATTGTTGGCGATGCAGGTCTGCAGGAGTTGAAGACATGTTGAAGAGTGTAAAGAGTTGTGTGTATTTGTATTTGTAGTAAGCAAAATGTGTATTGCGTCCTTCAACCGCCCCTCCCGACAGAGTTGTGTGAGAGTGATATTCATATCGATATGGAGATTGTGATTTTGGTGGGCAATGGATGAGATTGTATGATTGGAAAAACGTGAGCAACAAAAGACCATCGCCTTCAAAAGCGAAGGAGGTGGTGTTATGGCCATTTATTTCTACCCCTGTTAATATCTGTGATTTCAGATTTCGATTGCAAGAGTGAATGTGATGTGAAGGAGATATCTTTCGAGCATGGCAGCAGGAGGCGGTCCATTGCGAAAGAAGCGAAGTGATGACTACTAAGCCGAGTTGCATAACTCTGACGGTTTTGGGCAGAAGCATAAACCCGAAATTTTAATTTTAATTTTTTTTTTTTTAAATTTATATGGTGGAATCAACAGCAATCTGGTAGGATGTGCGATTTTTTATGGCCGCTACAGTATTATGTGTTGTTTGTAGTTCGCATCTATAACTACGATGTCACAATCATTTCAAACAATCATTCGAAAAAGGGACAAACATTTAGTCCGGCAGGCCAGAGATTTGAACCTTATACCTCCACTGAAATTTTAATTTTAATTTTTTTGAACCTCCCCAGATTTGGTCATTTTCATTTTACTATGATTTTTTATAAGGGAGAAAGCTAAGTTTATTATAGGGAATCTAACACACAACCTGAACCCCAAGCCATAGTTTGAACTTTAGACTGATCTCTGGAAGAAGAGTCAAAACCCAAACAATTGACTATCTTTCATATCAAAAATTTTAAGTATTATTAACTGTAAAATAAAAATATATTGATTGATATTTGTTATAGTTTTATTTTATATTGATTGATATTTGTTATAGTTTTATTTTAAATTAGACTATTGAGAAATATTTTCTATTTATATTTATATATTTACTTTAAATTGGAGATAAGTACTTGAAAGTTTATTTTTTATAAGGTATTAATTTTTTTAGAGGATGTTTTTATTATTTTATTTTAATTATTTGATTTTAAAAATATTTACAAATGATTATTGTAGTATAAAATTAATTGAATATTTTCTCATTAAATATTTTTTGAGAACATGTTTATAAGATGGGTTTATGTATGAAGTTGCATTAAGATAGTGGATAGTAATATTATTTATTTATTTATTTATTTTTTGATGAGGAACTTTTATTTATTTATTTTAATTATTAAAGATTATTACATTATTTGGTACCTTGAAAGTATCTTGTAAATATGTAGTTTCTAGAAGTCTTGTAAATATTTAATATTTTGAATGTTTGTAATTATTAGAGTCAATAAGTATATTTCTCCTATGATAAATACGAAGAATTATATCTCTCGTGAATTGAGAAGAAGAGATAGTTGAAGATTAAATGTCAAGAGATTCTTTGTAAAGGCTATTTGTAGGATAGCATGTGAGTTTGTTTGTAAAGAAATTGTAGTGCATCATTTGTATTGTAATACATTGTTAATTTGTCATCCACATGAATATAGTGAGTTTACTTATTTTGAGTTATGGTTTGAATATATGTGTGTCTCATTTTAATATATTGTGAGATATCTTTAACCTTGTTGATTATTGAATATAAGCTTATTTTCTAACATTGGTACAGAGCTAGGAAGAGAGCTACGGTTAGCAAGCCAAGGGAAGAAAGCCACAATTAGTGAGCCAAGGAAAGAAAATCACGGTAAGTGAGCCAAGGGAAGAGAGCCAAGATAATCCTGTGAGGGTATTGTTTTACTAAGTTCATCTTATTGTCTGAATCACTATATGTGTAACCCTTGCTTTTGGATCAACAAGTCCTATACTTGTTGTGAGGTGAAGAGTACAAGGGAGATATTCTGGAAGTGAAATGACCTTGTGTGAGAAAGTAAGGAACATGCTACCATTTTGATGTTCTACTTGCCGAGTTAATAATCTATTATCTTATGTGGTCAAAATATACCAAGCCAAATCCGCACCAGGTACCTTACTGGTAAGTTCCCTCAATCCTTGGAAGGAGGTCTGAGGTTCAAGCCTGGCGACCTACGCTAGATACAAAAAAAAATCCCGACTAGCCTGAGGGGTATACCCAAATGGGACAAACCCTTTGGAACGAAAAGTCCTGGTCCCTAGGGGATACGAGGAACGATTTTTCTTAATTAAGGTTTTATTTGCACTAGGTACCTTACTGGCAAGTTCCTTCAATCCTCAAAAGGAGGTCAGAGGTTCAAGTCTGGCGGCCTACGTCGGATATCAAAAAAACCTCCTTGGCTAGCTTGAGGGGTATACCTGGATGGGATAGGCCCCATGGAACGGAAAGTCTTGACCCCCAAAGGATACGGAGAACTATTTTCCTTAATTAAGGTTTTATCTGGAGCTTAAGCAAGTGCCCTTGGGGTTTCATGCACTATTATTTTTTGGGCACTCAATCTCTGTTTGTTTGTCAGATCGACTGTTCCTCTCTCTATGAGCTTATTGAATATCTGTTTTTTTAGGTTTGGGAACCCTTGGAAAACCCCTCTGTAAAAGGTTTGGGGACCCTTTCAAAACCCCTATTTTTACCAAATCAAAAAAAAAAATCTACCAAGCCAGTTGAGAGAAACTCTCTAAAGTTGTAATAGAAGTCTTATCCTCAAAGTCTTGTTTACAACTTATAGAAAAGAAACCTTAACTTCCTACTCCCATTGTGAGATAATAAGAGAGATGTGTCTAAGATACTCATTTGTGAGAGAATAAGTGAAACATGACTAAGAAAAATGTGATTTTCTAAGAAGAAGACATCTATTGAAAGAAGTGTAGGTAAGAGAAACACTTGGGTAAGAGAAATACATGTTGGAAGAAGTGTGGATAAGAAAAACGACTAGTGAAGATAATACCTAATTGTGAGGCCTAATACTTATCAATTATTGTTGCAATGGGTTGAAATTAGATTTGGAAGACGTTCAGTTTTAGAACAAACCCAACTTGGATGGACAAGAGCTAGAAAAGGAATCCAAAGACATGCTCAATAATGTATCAATATGATAAATACACAAATTTTGAACTTGTTGTGTCTTTTTTAAAGTTTAGAGGGTATGTGGAGTTGAATTTTTGAGCACACACTAAGGCACACTCATATATTACCTCTGTTTTATTTATCAAAAGTGTACAATGGGTATTTTATATTTAAGTGAGATTTATTCTCTTATGAAGGAAAATATTGAAAGGGGCATCTTATAAAGAAAAGAGAATGATAATTAAAGAATAAAAAATGAACTATGTTCAAAGAAACAATGAATTCACAAGAAAAGAGGTAAAAGAGAATCGAAAGGAAATATTTTAAATATTTGAGAAGAAATTTAAAAAGAGAAAAGAAAATATTGAAAGAGAATATTTGATTCAAAGAAGTTTATTAAAAGGGAAAAGAAGATTTTAATTTGATGCCTTAGTAAATGAAATTGAAGAAAATTTGATAATAAAAGGGATTATAACAAGATGGTCAAGGGAAAAAGAAAGAAAAGGATAAATTATGAAAGGAAATATTAACTTCCTCTTTGAAAAGGAAAAATTCATTCAAAGAATTTTTTTTAGATATTGAAGTTCAACTAATTTTATAAAGTGCAATTGATTTGCAAAGGATTTTTTGAAAATATTTTTTTGAAAGATACATTGTTGAAGGAATATTCTAAAAGTAGAGACATTGAAGACAAGTTTAAAGATAAGTTTAGATTATTGAATCACTTTCTATAAGGTATGAGACATATTTTCTTTTGCTTATTTTCTCTAAAGTGGATTGGTATAAGAAAAGAGAAAATATTGAAGGTTCATGGGATTTAATATTTTATGAAAGGGCATCTTTAAAAAGAGGAAAAGAGGAAAAGGAAATGTTGAAAATAAATTTAAATTTGAAGAAACAAAAGTTCAAATATGAAAAATATTTTAGGAATAAAGCTATAAAATTCATAGTGAATTAATTAGAGAGATAAAAGAGTTTCTACTTGGTAAATAAAAACAAATTCTAATTTGTCACTATTCCATCATCCAAGCAAATCGGAAAAGAAATTAGAAAAGTTGATCATTTTTTGAAGAAATTTAGGAAGACATTATTAGTGATCCTACTTTGAGAAATATTTTTTTAAAACACCATGGCAAATACAAAAATCTTCCTCTCAGAATCTTAGTTACTAAAAGGACCAAATTTCACTCCGAAAAAATAAGATGAAGTCAATACTTATTATTGAAAAACTTTGGGATATAGTCACTAGAGATAAAAACTATCCAAAGGATGTCATAGGTAGATATAAATATAATTAAGAAGATGCAAAAGCATTGATGCTCATAATATTTGGGATATCATATTAATATAAATGAGTCAAAACTTCACAAGAGGCTTGGGATAAATTATGCACCATTTTCAAGGGAGATATTCTACACTTAAAATCACAACTCTATTCACTTAAAGTCCAATATTGTGAAAACATAACATACTTAGAAGGATAACAAATTTAAAATCAAAACTACAAACTATGGGATAGAAAGTAGAAGATGACTGTCTTGTCTTAGTTTCACTTAGAACACTTCTAGAATTATTCAAAACATTAGCCACAACTCTCTAAGTGTCAAATAGAAAAGTGTCATTTGAAGAGTTAGTTAATATCCTTCAACAATATGAAATAGAAAATCAATATATGAACTATCAATTGATGCTTTTATTTCAGCAAAAGAGTCACCAAGTAACACAAGAAATCCTTCTACCTCACCATCACTAAATAAGCCAAAATAGAAAAGAAGATATTGTCATATTTGTAACAAAGGACACATCACCCTATTTTGTAGATTTAATTCACTCAATCAATGGAATCAAATGCATAGAAATTCTAAAAGAAGTCAACAAAGATAATATCAATCAAATCAGCAACAATACACATGAACACAAAAACAATATCTAAAATGAAAAAAAAGGACATATGGCTCAAGAGATATAAGAATCATAATCAAACTGTGAGGGGGACTGAATTAGCTCACAAAAAACTAATAGAAAAATAAGTGATTGAAACAAATGTGACATCAAAATCTTACGAAGAATATTCTAAACAAGAACAAGATGTAATATTGGGTAATAAACCCATGATGATGAATTGAAATCATGACACATGTGACCTACTTTAGAGTGACACTAGGGGCATTGCTCTTAAGAATAATAATATAGAAAATAGTTGAGTCAGAGAATTTTTACGATGATCATGTTTGTTAGATGGCCAATACTTGTGATGGTCATACTAAAAGTCAAATTACTAGAGTTGATGACAGTGATAGTTCATTTTTTGTTAATGAACATTCAAATACTTTTGATAGTAAGATTGATAACTCTAGATTTGTTTCTCTAAAGAATTATAATTTAAGGTTTTCTAAGTTTGATAGTGACAGTTTCATATATGTTCATGAGAATGTTTATACATAAAATGTTTGCTTTCATTGCACAATTTTTTGGTAAAAATAAAGGTCAAATTACAGAATTGATGGATAGTGTGTTGTTGAAGTCTTCAAATAGTGATAGGGATAATGATGGTATAAAATATTCAAAATTATTAGTTATGGTCTAAGTTTTAATAAATATTTTTATGATGACTTATTGTATAATAATTTGGATAATAATAAATTTGAAAGGCACACAAAATCAATTGGTACTAAACCAGGATATAATAAATTAGGGCAAGGCATGAAAGAACCTATTGTATCAAAAATAAAAAATAAAATATAAAAACCTTAGGTTTACAGGACAAGTTGATGAAAGTGATTTTATGATAAGGAACACTAATATTAGTTTTGTAATAGGGAATGTTGTGATAGGTAACATTGAATATGTAACAAGAAATAATGACACCAAATTTATGGTAGGTACCAATTACAACTATTGTAATAAATATGCACATATGAAAGATAAATGTTTGAAAAGAACCATAACATAAAGTGAGAGCCAAATAGAGTGCCATAGTTAGAGATTGAAAGCCATAACTAAAGTTAGAGATTGACATCATACCAAATAATGTAATACTAGGGGTGTTGGAGATTATTACATTATTTGGTACCTTGCAAGTATCTTGTAAATACTTTATAAATATTTAGTGTCTAGGAGTCTTGTAAATATTTGGTATTTAGTAATCATTAGATGTTTTTGGTTATTATTATTTTTTTAAGGGAAGGAAGCTAGGATGAGGGGTTTAAAGGGTTTCAAACAAAGTTGCAAGTAATATATAAAGGAAGAGGCATATTGACCCTAGTGGCTAGCAGAGATATTTTGACTTGGATGATTATAGTAAGAAAAATATAGAATTAGAGGAAATACAAGGGATTCAAAATACAGTAGATAATCATTTTTACAAGCCACTCAGAGTGAGGGAAAAACGACAAGAACTTTTCATTTACATTACAAAAAAGATAGAAGATCATAGTCTACGACAAAAAGGAATCCAACGGTTGAAGAGAACCAACAACAAAATATATAGAGAAAACCCAGTAAGAGAAGCTGAGCAGGAAGAATATATATGGTCCAAAACATGAGAACAATTAATTTGAGGGAATACCATCAAAATAATTTGATTGTTCCAATATTGAAAATGGGTTAGGAGTTGAGGGAGCTACCCCAAAAATAAATTTTAGGGATACCCTTTGTTGGATATTTAAGCCTTTACTACCACTAAATATCACAAGTTATCTCACATAGGTCCCAATATAAAATAGCCACAATATATAAAAAGTCAAATTAATTATATGAGTAGAATACTATGAGCAAATTAATATGTATATCAGGACTTATAATAAATCAATAACATTCATTTATATACTGAAATATGAATGTAAATAGCCTGAATAATTCATGTACTATGCATGAAGAACAACTTACAATATTAATTGTTCAAAATGTATACAAGATTTATTGCTCTTCTTCCTATTACATAATTACTTGAATTACTTATGGAGCATTGTAACCATAATATAGCAAAAGTAATGTGACTCTTCAATTACTTGACTATTGCTCTCCATATGCCAAGTCTCATGACTCTTGGCTTATCAACTTACCACTTGCATACTTGATGAACACTTGACTCTAGACACTTGCACACATGACTCTTGCACTTCTACATGCACTCCTAATCTAAGACACTTGTGCACATATTTACATTACATATTTATTCTCTTACATACAAGACACTTGTGCACATTTACTCAATTTGCACTTGCACTTTAACTTACATGACACTTGTGCATTTCCTACACGTTACACTTTTACATGACACGTGCATTTCTTGCACATTCACACTTACATAAAAGGGGAAATATAAATCAAACTCTAAACTATTGAATCAACCCTAATATATTATTTACAAATATATTATGAAGGTACCAAAGGGTACATTAGCATATACCAAATAATGTAATATTCATCAATACCCCTTTGTATTACATTATTTGGTTATTAAAAACTTTAGTCTTTAATCTTGGTCTTCATATTTATCTTCAATCTTCAAGTGACCTTGCATTTTTCACAAACCTCTGCTTCTCTTGAATCTACTTCATCATCTTGAACCTTGGGTTCATCCAATGCTTATATTTGTAGGAAAATGTTGGACTATGTTGGATCCAATTCCATGTATCTTGTCTTTTTGAACACTTAGGTAATTTATCAGTAACTTCATCTTGAGATAGATATTCAATAATCTCTTGAGAAAAACCAACTGACTCTAAGGCATATATTCCATTTTTGATCGAACCTATAGCTTTTGTTTTATTTTGATTCTTGATAATACATTTGTTATGTTCATTTCTGTATTTGAATTCAGTTGATCTTCCTTTTTCAACCAATTGAGTAACTAAGATAAGATTTGTTGATAGTCCAAAAACATATAAAACACTATCTAGCACAAAATTTGAAAAATGTATGTTAGGTATTACTCTACCAATTCTTGAACTTGATATGTCTTATCATCTATATTTTTTGAGAAATATTATCTTTGAATTCTAAAGTTTCAATATAAGTTTCTATTCATATGATGACTAGCTCCTGATTCTATATTCCATACATCTCCCTCCATTTGAGATTTTTTATTAGACTCAAGTGATACAATATTACATATTTGATAAGAGTTTTTAGGAACTCTTTTATGATGTTACCCATTGTATTCAAAAGTCTGCTTATGATATAAATTTTGTTTTTGAATACAAGGTCCTATTACCTTCGTAGCCTTGCTAAAATGGATATTTTAGGTTATTTTGATATTAGAACCTCTAGAAATTTTTTTGTCTCCTCATGACCAACTTTAGTAGGCTTTTCATTGATTCATGTTCAAAGCTATTTGAAGTAGATGGTAATGGAGCAAATAGGGGAGCAATCACTACAATTAAGACTCAGGTTGGCTAGAAGGTTATTGGTTGTATTGTTAGATTTTGATGATGTATATTAAAGGAAATGCAACCACAAGATGTGAAATAAGTAAGTTATGATAATTATATGATAATGACACTATAATATGCAAGAAAATAATAAGATATAATTCTGCAATAACTCAATAATATACCATTAATGAAATATCACAATAATAGTACAATGTAATATCATGGAGGACATGAACACTTCAGAAGTTTCAATGAAGAACTACATTGTACCTACTCACTACTATAATATAACTCTCTATAGTAACACTGCCTCACTCACTCTCTTCACTCACTTCCCACATACTCTCAAGGCCTATATATAGGAAGATATGTTCCTTGGCATTTAGTCTACCCATGACTCTTCATCTACCTATCCTATGACTCATGTACATGTGGACTACATGTACATTTATATTATTGCACATTCTAACTCTTGTGCATTTATTACTTGCTTGAAGTAACTACTCAAAAATTACTCTAAAGTAAAATTTTACTCTAGTTATGTACCCAAGGTGGTACATTGGCATGTACCAAATAATATAAATACTCTAACATGTATGACTAGAAGGGGATGATATAAGGATTGCACATTGGTATACAAAGGCATGAGAGGCTTGGGATCAAGCTTTCCAATCTACATAAGATCATGTTAAACTTGGATGGCTATACCTTAGGTATATGTTAAGGAATTTCCACCCCTAACCTTTATCATCAAAGAGATATTAGAATCTAATACCTTCAAATAGAAAATAAATACCATGCCTGGGAGAGGACGAATCTCTTTAGGTACTCTATGCCAAGCCTTGTGAAATCTAAGATTGAAATAATCTATAGCCTCCATCGATTCTCTCTTTATGATTGACAATTGTTCAAGGAGAGACACTTCATTTACCTTCTCTCTCAATATTTCTATGAATAAGGCAGTGAGTTGATCCCAATCAGCAATCGAGTGAGGTTAAATCATAACATACCATTCATGAGCCCTACCTTTGAATGAGTTCACCAATAATCTTAGAGATATATTTTACTCTGATATATTATGAATTGCACATAGGCTCACCATGTGGTTTAGATGTTTGATTGAAGTTGTCAAATCTTCCCCAGTGAAGTATAGAAGATATTTTAGAGTAGACATTAGTATCTCATCCCATATTTCCTGTGAAGTAGATCTTAAAATACCTCTATCATTCCAAGTAAGGAATGATCGAGGTGGTGATGGAGCAGCCATATTCTATCCTCAAGCTCTTCTTATTTATGAAATAATGTCAAGTGGTGGGAGCAACACTTGAAGGTTGGTGACAAAAAATGACCTGGTGGTATGTCTCTCATTTATACACTTCTCAATCCTTTGTTTGGAGTGGAGTCACCAGGTGAATAAAACATATGCTCTTTGAGCTGATAGATTGAGATCTTCACTAAAATATCAATCTAATATCATTCAATGTGACTTATTTTGGATATTCATCTTGAAAAGAGTCGTTAAGTGAGATGTTTAGGTGCTTCACACAAGAAAAAATATAGGGACCCTCACCAAAGTCTTAGTATATAGGTTATTTTTATTATGGGACCAAAAGATAAACTATTTAGGTTCCACCAGAAATTCCATTAAACTATTGTTATTTTTAATTATCTTGGCCACCAGATATATGGACCAGATGATTGGGATTATCATGCCTCACACAAAGTAATATAGTAGAGAAAAACCAAGAGCATGGGGTTTGGTTCAATTGGGTACCTTAAATTTTTTTAACAAGGATACCTTTTAAAATGTGATCTTTAGTGCACTTCTTACCCTATAACAATCTATTAGATTTAGGGGAAAAATGGTTAGAGATAATATAAAACAAATATAGAAAAAAGGAAAAATCCTAAGAAAACCTAAGCTAATAAAGGGCGATGCACCAATATCAAGATAAGATTCAACTATGATCGTATATTTGAATTGCTATGAACATACCTCAAGGAACACTTTCTCCTCTCAACTTAATGAAGCTAAGTTGTGTATAAAGGAAATGAAACAAAAAATAGTTAGTCATAACCTCTAGTATACACACATAAACACACATACATAAAGGAAACATGAAAGGAATAATCAAATAGTTGTGGCCTCCAATACATATATATGAATATGGAAAATAACAAGTTATGCCATAAGTGAGGGTTCAAAAACATATTTATAAATGAAGTGTTCGAGTGTTGATATACAAATAAAATAAAGGGAAAGTTATACAACTCGTTGATCTCTCACAATGCTAAAGCCTCTACTATTTATAAATTATTTATTGTGTAGAGATTTCAAGAATGATTGTTCTTCTGCATGTTAGGTCATGTCTTCATTCAAGTCCCTAGTTCCTTTTTTTTTTTAAGTGAAAAACCCCTTGCGGGGCCGCCTTGGTCTAAGAGACCATGAACAGGGGGTTCTACACCATCAAAGTCACCCGGGGGTTGCACCCAGCCCTGCCCACACCAACATTATCAATTGGATTTTGGGTACCCAATTCAACTTTTTGGTAGGGTGGAGATTCAAACCTGGGACCTCCCTTAGAGGATTGCCCTCTCCTCTCCAACTCACCTACAACACTTGGGTAAGTCCCTAGTTCCTTTAATATCTATGGATCTATGCTCATTAATGCTATATGGTTTAGGGCCTTAGGATGCACATGATATCTTTTTAGCCAGATTAAATCATAGGTCCCAATATCCAAGATATTAACTAGACTTTGATATTTGAGCATTCAATATAAATGAACAATATCAATAAATATAATAATCATGAAATCAATATATTTTATATAAATCAAAGGTTCCTTTATAATTAAAATTCTTCAATATAAGGAGAGGCGAATATGGTTTCGGAGAATGAAAAATTTGACGAAAACCTGCTCGTAGGTAAGGAGAAGACGTGATCGGAAGAGCAAATAGACATTGGCACGATTTTGAAGGACATTCCCACCGCTCTTGCGATGACAGGGCCAGTCGGGGTTTTGTCTACCGCCAAACATGGGAACATCCAAAGTGACATCGATCGGGGAAAGGAACCCCCCGACAAAGTGGGCGGCACAGGGAGCTATCGAGGCCACCTGTCTTACGCAGACCTCCTGCAGAATAAACTTAGATCACCCATAGACGGTTCGAACGACTTTGTCTCGCAAGGGTGCGATGTGTTGTGCCCTCAAAATCTTATGGAAGGTTACGCATCCCATGATTCCTTTTCCCTTGTGGGAAAATTTGTAGGAGGATGCCCAGACATGGATGCAATCCATCGTTGGGCGACTTCAAAGTGGAAAATCTTGGGAAACATGGGGTTGTCCGCGATGACCAGAGGATTTTTTATGATCCAGCTGAACACTCGGGAGGACGCAGAGCGCATTCTATCCGGAGGTCCATGGTTCTTTGGGAGACGAAGTCTATTTTTAAGGAAATGGGAGCCAAATTTTGACCCCGACTCACAGAACATTAACTTTACCCCCATTTGGGTCTGGCTCCCTAATCTCCCCGCTCATTTTTTTATGAGGATGCTCTTCAAGGCCTAGCTAGGGCCTTTGGGGAATTAGTGGCCATTGATCCGACCACTCATGCCAGAACTCGCCTAACCCAGGCACGCATCTACATCAATGTGAATCTGGAGTCGCAACTCCTAGACCACCTCAATCTGATTTACGAGGATTTCAGATGGAGACAGCCGCTAATATTCGAGAACAAGTCAGCTTTCTTCTTGGAGTGCCAATCCCAAGGGCACCTCCCATCTCAATGCCCTAAGCACAGAAACCCTAAAGTCGATCACCTGCCAGTGGGACGCCCGAAGCCAAGCGCCAGTCAGAGGACAATCATCAGCCAAGGACAAAACTTGAAGAACAAACAGTAGATTCGGCCACCTCCAGCCCCAGCTCCTCAAAAGGCAAGTACCTCGGTTACCACTACTAATAAATTTGATTTGCTTAATGATTCTAGAACCAATGAGGAAATTGAGGAAGGAGAAATCCCTGTTAGATCCTCCCTTGACCCCAATCTTGCCTCCCAACTATGCCCTACTCCCAATCCCACCCAGAAGAGTCCCTGCCCCTCTCACCCCCATGCCAGCCCCACCCTCCCACCACCAGTGATGGCCCCCAAAGCCCTACCCCAAAACCCCTTCGGTCGCCCTCTTCCCCAGCCCCATCACCCCCCCTTGTTGGGTCTGACTTCCCTGCCTCCTCGACCAACACTAACACCACCAATTCTGACAACGACGAGCCCACTCAGGAATCCCCTGAACCATGGAGCCCCAAGCAAACTCAAAGTTTTAGAAAGTCCCAAATCGATGTAGGAGTAGACAGAAAGAAGGGTAGGCCATCCGACACAGAACGAAGAAATTGGGATACCACCGAGGATATAGCCAATGGAACGCAGAAAACCCTATTTCAGGAAATTGGAAACACTATCAAGGAAGAAAACCGAAGACCCAAACCCCCCACGCAACAAGGCAAAGGGGGCAAAAAACTCTCAAAAAGTTCCAAATGAAAGTCCTCTCCTGGAATGCGAGAGGACTGAATGGGGCAGCCAAGCAAATACTGGCTGCAGCCATGAGAAAAGATTATAACCCCACAATATTCCTCATTCAGGAAACCAAACTAGATGATCAGTGGTCTCCTAGGGTAGCTAAAATCATATGGAAAAACTGTGACTTCATCTACTCCCCGGCCTTCGGGACCGCAGGTGGGCTCCTGTGCCTATGGAACCCAACCAAAGTTGAAGGCAGATTTATTTTAGGCCAAGACAGGTTGTCCAACATTCTGTTCCATGACCCCAACTCCTAGACCTCCTGGATTATGACAAATGTCTATGCTCCCAACACATCCCAGGGCAGAATGATCTTGTGGAACACCCTCACCCAGATGAGGTAGGCGTTTGTCAATATTCCATGGGTTCTGGCAGGGGACTTCAATTCCCCCTGCACTTTTTTGATAAAAAGGGAGGGAACTTGGTCACTCACAGGGATACAAATGACTTGAGGTAGTTCATGGACTCAAATGCCCTTATGGACGTTCCGCTATAGGGATCCCTTTACACCTGGAGTAACAGGCGGATGGGAAATAAACTCATCCAAGAGCACCTTGATCAATTTTTGTTATCCCAAGAAGCCCTTCCTCTCTTCGAGATGCCAACTTGTAGGCTCTCCCAAAGATAGGGTCCGATCATAGCCCGCTCCTATTTGAGATGACGAGCAAACCCCAGTTCAAGACTCCTTTTTGGTTCGAGTCAATGTGGACCCATCACCCTGATCTCAGAAATTGGATAGCAGAATGGTGGGGGACAAAATTCCCTAGGACAACTTCAAACCAATTTATGCAAAAACTCAGGTGGATCAAGGAAAATCTGAAAGTTTGGAATAGGGAAACCTTTGGGAATATTTTTGAAGCTAAGCAGGACATCAAAACCAGACTAGGGCAGATTGAGGATAGATTTTAGAAAGGGCAGGGTGATGACAGACTCAGAGATGAAGAGAGGATTCTGCTCTCCGAATACCATAGCACCTTAGGTAAAGAAGAAACTTTTTGGTACCAAAAGTCAAGATAACTATGGCTCAGGGAAGGTGACTCCAACTCTAAGTATTTCCACATCTCCACTCTCAGGCATAGGGGAGTTAACAGAATTAAAGGCCTCATCAAGCAGGATGGGACTTTCACTTCTGACATCCACCAGATCAGGGATGAAGTTGTCAGCCACTTCAAAGACCTTCTCGCCTCTCCCCCTCTTCCTCACCCATGGCCATGGAGTCTCTTCTAGAGAATATTCCCAAAACCATCCCTGATGTTACAAATAATTTCCTCCTCAGTCCCCTATCCCACAAGGAAATCCACCAAGCCCTTTTCTCCATGAAGCCCGATAAAGCCCCCGGGCCTGATGGCTTTTCCCCCAGGTTCTTCCAAACATTTTGGGACATTGTGGGCCCTGACCTATGCCTCACCATCACAGAAATGCAGAAGTCCAGTACCATTCCCAAAGATGTGAACTCCACCTTTCTGGCCCTGATCCCCAAAGGTGCAAACTCCTAGTCCCTCTCTGATTACCGCCCCATCAGTCTATGCAATGTCATCTACAAAGTGTTGTCCAAAGCCTTGGCCAACAGACTCATCGAGATCCTCCCCACCATCATCGACCACTACCAGGGGAGCACAGTTAAGGGGTGAAATATCCTCGATGGAGTCATCACCATCCATGAGATGATTCACTCTACCCACAACTCTAACTCCGTTGCCTTCTTCCTGAAGCTTGACATGAACAAAGCCTTTGATAGAGTGAACCAGGAATTCCTATCCAAAATCCTCCTCAAATATGGGTTCCATGAATCTTGGGTGAATCTGATTTCAAATTGTGTCTCTTCTTCTTGGTTCTCGATCCTTGTGAATGGGTCTACTGTTGGTTACTTTCCCAGCACCAAGGGGCTGAGACAGGGTGACCCACTCTCCCCTATACTTTTCATCATTCTGGCTGAGAGCTTGGGAAGAACCATCAAAAATGCCTGCTATAGAAACCTGATCTCAGGCATCAAGGCAGCCTCAGGATTAACCCCCTCCACTCACCAACAATTCATGGATGACACCCTGCTGGCCACTAAAGCTTCAGTATCTGAAGCCAAAGTCATCAAAGTCATCCTCAATCTGTATGAGGAAGCGGCTGGCCAGAAGATCAATTACACCAAAAGTAAACTCTACTTCATCAACACCCCCACCAGAAGGCAGGTCAAGATTACAGGCATCTTGGGGTGCACCATTGCTGACTTCCCAACTACCTATCTGGGCCTTCCAATGTTCAAGGGAAGACCACTTAAAGGTATGTGGAACAATGTCACAGAAAAGATACACAAGAAGTTGGCAGGATGGAAAGGGGCCCTCCTCTCCAACGCAGGCAAAGCAACGTTGGTAAAGTCGGTCCTCCAAAGTATTCCCACCTACTTTCTATCGGTCTTCAAAATCCCTGTTGCGGTGGGAGAGGCCATCGAGAAACTGCAGAAGCATTTCCTGTGGTCTGGGAATGATAATCAAAGAAAGTTCCACCTGGTAGCCTGGGACAAAATTTGCACCCCTAAAGACAGGGGGGTTGGGACTGCACCGCATAAACATCACAAATCAGGCCCTTCTGGCCAAGCAGGCATGGAAGGTGGTCACTGATGCCAACCTGGAGTGGGTATCGATTGTCAAAATAAAATACCTGCAACACCACTCATTCCTAGACATGGAGACTCCCCGCAATGGCTCCCACTTTTGGAAATCCATTAGCCACACCTAACAACTTTTACATCAGGGATCTTGGTGGCAGTTGGGAGATGGTAAGTCTATTGATTTTTGGAAATATGCGTGGGTTAGAAAAGACCCCCTCATCAATGATGTCGATCTGACTTCAATCAAACACCTCATCGATAGTAAGTATGGGTCCCATGTTGTTGATTTCATCACCTTTGATCAGGGAATCCAAAAATGGAAGTAGGTACAGTTCAAAATTAAGAATGATACTATCAACAAAGGTCTAGCAACTCTTCAGGATATTTTTAGAGCGAATTTCATCCCGTAGACCCAGAAGAATGATGAACGCTTCTGGAAGGAATCTAGCGATGGAGGCTTCACTATCAAATCTGCATCCCAGATGTTGGAAACCCCTCCCAGAGACTTTAGAAATTGTGATAGTCAGACCTTAGCCAAAAGCGTATGGCTCAAGCTCCTGATCCTGAAAGTGGCCCACTTCTGCTGGCTTGTTGCTCACAATAAAATTTTGACCACCGACAACTTAATTCGAAGAGGAGTGATGGTTCCCAATAGGTGCTACCTCTGTACTCAAGCTTGGGAATCCAATCAACACATTTTGTTGGATTGCCCCTTTATCGAGAGTGTTTTTCTATCTTGGCCAACAAATTCTAGGTTTGTTGGATCCGACCCAAGGTGGTCTCGGACCTGTTCATCCAATGGCCAAGGACATTTAAAAACCCAAGACTCAGGTTCTTGTGGAGTTCCCTGCTTCATCACGTGGCCTGGAAGATCTGGCTGGAATGTAACAACCACATCTTCATGGAGATCACCAAAAATCTAGAAGTTATCGCCAATAGAGCTTTGTCCCTTGCTATTGAAAATAACAACCTCATCCCCTATGTAGATGTCCCAAACTATGGGCTAGAATCTCACCTATTTGCATCCCTCAAGATTCCCATAGACTGTAGCAAAGTCTAGAATACCCGTAGCTCCAGAACCATGGCCAAATGGTCCCCCCTCCATAGGGATGGCTTAAGGCCAACTTCGATGGTGCCTCCAAAGGAAACCCAGGGAACACTGGGGTAGGAGGAGTCATCAGGGACCACACAAGCAACATTATCAAGGCTTTCACAAAAAATCTTGGGACCCAAACCAACAACTATGCAGAAGCCAGAGCTTTGTGGAGAAGCATTGAGGTAAGAAAAACCCTTCCCAAGCCAATCATATTCGAAGGAGACTCATCAGTTATCATTGGCCACATTATCAACAAGAGCACAGGGGGGAAGAATATCCAGAACATCATTCAGGATTGCCAACTTTCTCTCAACAACAAACCTCAAAGCCAGATCAACCACGTGTTTAGGGAATCTAACAAAGTGGCTGACATTCTAGCCAATAAAGTAGTCAATCAGTCCACCCTGGTCATCTGGGAAGAAGACTTCCCACAAGAAGTCATCACCCAAGCTAATCAGGATGTGGGAACGTGATCTGTTAGGTAGCTCGTGCTACCCTCATGATGGTATTCCTTCAATACCCAAGGTGGTCGCTCACAACTCCACTACTCCCAGGAAGTACCTCACACTAGGGGCTTTTTCTTTCAGCTCTACCTGAGCTGAAGCCTCCACCCCCCCGTACCCAAACCCTAGAACCCTTCCCTCAGTCGCCCATCGACTCCCCTTACCTTGTGCACTTTTCTCCATGATCAAGGTAAGGAAGAATCACCCCTGCTCTCCACTCCCAAAGAGGAAGTTCACACTGGTAAATGACCCAGACCCAAGCAAAAGTCAATTCAGCCAACTCAAAAGCAGAGGAAATCCAACAGGTTGAAGTCCCCTAAGGTGAGCGATCAACAACCGAACATGAAAATCATCAGTGATGATGAAGATCAGCACACTGAAAGTGCTAAGGATACGCTGCATTCCATAACCCTCAAAAGAGCCAATGATACTGTAATCCAATTGCAGATGGCTACCAACATCTACAAGGAAGGTTACGCCATTATATCCAGTGCCATTTATGAGCTCAGAGAGTTCCTGATCCTGATCAAGACACTCTTATCCCCTAATGATAGTGCGTAGCAAGAAAGGAACAAAGAATCCCAGTAACCTGGGAAGGTGGTGTCTTGGCAGCATGGCTGCTTGGTTTTCTTTTATCAGTTGCTGTAATAGTTTTTTGTCTTGGAGGGCTTTGGCCTTGTCTGGGTTATTATTTATGGGGTGAATCCTCAGTTGGTTTTTGTCTATTGCCACTATAGGCCATAGTTGTCTCTTTTTGCTATTTATGTAACAAGGACGAGACCCTTTAACCCATACAACAAATAAAATCATTTTTACCTACAAAAAAAAAAAACAATCATGAAATAACAATAATATAAATTAATTGGCTAATATCATGAAATAACAATGATATGCATAAAGAAACTTGAAATATTATTGCTCAAAATTGTGTACAAGCTTCATTATACTTTGTCTCTATGATATAGCCTTACAAATGATCTTTCAATTCTTTGACTATTGTTGTTCTCACGTATCCAAGAGATGCATCCTTTTCTATTTCACACATAAGATAAACCTCTCATCTCTTGAATTTACATCTTTCCACATACATGTGACTCTTCACTTGCATACTTGACATTTACACACATTAATCTTGACTTACCTATATGATACATTGCACACTCTCACATATTACACACTTTCACACCTTATCACATGACACTTGGACTCATCCTACACATTAACACATACTTTAGGGGAAATATAAATCACACACCTACACCCTAATATAATATTTACAATAGTACAAATATACCATGGGGGTAATTTCACTTCTACCAAATAATATAATATTCTTGAGCACCCCCTTGTATTACATTATTTGTTTTTTGAAGACTTTAGTCTTCAAACTTCATCTTCATATTTTGTCTTGTGTCCATCCACTACCTCTACCTGTTGCCTCTACTTGATAATCTTGCACAACTTCTAATCCATTGTCTTGATTCTTGTCTTTTGGAGAAATCAAACATTTCATCATTAATTTGTTCTTGAGGTAAAAGGTGATTTAAGATTTCTTGTGAAAACACATTGTGTCTAGAGTAAATATTCCATTGTTGATGGAACCTATAGCTTTAGTTTTATTTTGATTCTTGATAACATATTTTCTATTTCCATTTATGTATTTGAATTTCACTATTCTACCTCTTTCAACCAATTGGGCTACTAAGATAAGATTATTTGATAATATTAGAATATATAAAACATCATCTAGCACAAAATTTGAAAATGGCATGCTAGGTATAATTTTTCTAGATCCTTGAACATAATAAATCTTATCATCTGTAATTTTTAGTGGAATGTTTGGTCTGACTTCTAATGATTCAAACCAATGCAAATTCCCAGTCATGTGATGACTAGCACCTAAATCTATATACCATGTGCATTTTTCATTTTTCATATTTTGATGAGATTCAAGTGATCTTGTTTCATGTCTTTGAGAAAATATTTGATTATGAAAATTTCCTCTCATAAAATTTGGTCTTTTGAATTCATATGATTGTCTTGATGCATTTGTTCTTCTATCTTCTATCCATGGTAAAAAAAAATCAAATTCTTCAAAATAATCCCTTTGGAGTAGAAATCCTTATTTCTCTAAAGTTTTAATTAACAATCAACCAATTTCAAATCTTCAATTTTTAAATATTCCAATTTTCTTATAGCTCCCACAAATTCTTTATCAATATTCAAATTTCAATTTTCAAAATTAATTTGCATTCATCTATCAAATTTTGTAGTTTTTCAAATCTTCAAATAAATCAATCAAATTTAATTTCAATATTCATTGTCCTCCAATTTAATTTCAATTTTTTAATTTCCTTAAGGTTATACCTTATAAAATTAGATTTCTATTTTTCCTTCGAAACATTATAACTCCAACTTTTAATTAAATCAATTTCAAAATTCTTAAACCTTATATCTCCTCTAATATTTCATACACCTGAAAATCACTCAAATATGCCCTTAAATAACTTTTAAAATTTTAAATTTATATTCCCTTGCCTAATTTCTTGCCATTTGTCCTCAACATAAAGGCATAAGGGAAACCACTCTTCAAGTAATTATGTACTTTGTAACTTGATAGTCATCTTTATATTGACTATGATGACTCTTGGCTTCAAACTCTCCATGTTCTTGCCTTTGTTCTACGTCTACTGCTTCACCTTTGCTTGGATTTTGATCCTTGGCAATTCTCTCAAGTGGATTTCAATGTTGCTTCTAATCGTCCTTGTTTATATTCTCAACATGCTTTAGTCTTGTTTCTTTGCTTCTCAGGTAACTATTAGAATAATTTTCTATTATAAGGGCTCTTCATCCCTTTCTTCTACTCTACATAGACTTATATTCTTCTCCCTCACTCTTCAAAGGCTCCTTAGAAATATTTCTTGCTCTTAGGTCTATTCATCCCCTTCTTTTTCTTCACATAGGCTATATCCTTAGGACTTTTCATCCCTTCTTCTACTTCTTATGGGATATTTACTTAGAACTATTTGTACCCTATTCTACTTCTCAAAAGATATATACTCAAGAATCTTTGTCCTCACTCTTTGGTGACTGGTTATCTCAATATCTTCCTTGCTTAGTGCTACTCGTAGGTGTACATATACCTTCATTACAAAAATATAATTAAGTTTTTTTACCTTTACTACCAACAATTGGTGATGTATTTGTCTTTGCTTGCTTTTTACAAGCTTTCACCTTTAACATCAAATTTTTAGACGTGTAACTACTTGTTATCCTATTGCAATCTTCAGACTTAGCAAACGTTTTGGATGTAATCAACCCAACTTTACTTTGACCTTCAATTTACAATATAAGGTGAAAATCTTCACCTTATTCTCACGTCTAATTTTTAGCAATTTGCAAGTTCAATCAACCCATCAAAACAATTTTACTTTTCTTAATTTACTTCAAGGTGAATCAACCCTTTCAAAAACTTTCAAATCCAAAGAAACTTCTCACAATGAGGACACATGTAGCTCTAATACCACTGATGGTTTTTTAGCCAGATCAAATCATGTCCCAATATCTAGGATCTTAAATAAAATTCAATATTTGAGCATTCAATATAAATGACCAATATTAATCAATATAACATTCATGAAATAACAATAATATAGATTAAATGGCTAATATCAATGAATATATCATTTATGAAATGATATGCATAAAGAATTATTGCTCAAAATTGTATATAGGCTTCAATATTCTCTGATAGAATACATGGATCTTTGTAACCATAATATAGACTTACAAATGACCTTTAATACTTTGACTATTGCTCTCCTCACATATACAGGAGATGCATCCTTTCCTATTCCACATATAAGACAAACCTCTCATGTCTCTTGAATTTACATCTTGCCACATACATGTGACTCTTCACTTGCATACTTGACACCTACACACATGACTCTTAACTTACCTATATGATGTATTGCACACTCTCACATATTACACACTTGCACACCTTATCACATGACACTTGGATACATATTACACATTTGCACACTTGATCACATGACACTTGCACACCTTTCATATTTGATACTTACACACATGGATCTTGACTTACCTATGCGACACATTGCACACTCTCACATATTACACACTTGCACACCTTATCACATGACACTTGGAATCATCCTATATATTAACACATACTTTAGGGAAAATACAAGTCACACACCTAAACTAATAACTCAAACCCTAATATAATATTTACAATAGTACATATGTACCATGGGGGTACTTTCATTTCTAGCAAATAATTTAATATTCTCTAATAGTACAATTGTTGTCGTCATTACCATCTATCCTTCTTGGAGATTCATGTCTAAATATTTGAAATCCTTGTAATAAATAATTCAAATTTAGGGTGTTCCTAAAGCAACTCCCACGTTGTTGCCTTTAATGTGTCAATCACTTATCTAGATTGCCAAGTTTAAGACATGTAGGTAGGTAGGCTGAAGGATTTTCCACCATCATTGCCTTTATAACATCAAATGCCACTTTTGGAAGAAGTGATTTGATGTCATGGCTTCCATTTTGATCAAATGGTTGATCCTCTCTATCTTCCCATTGTCAACCCTCTTTTTGAAACCTCCACAACCCAATTAGATTTTTGTCAGAAGATCTGTAAAATTGTCATTCTTTTGGATTACCTGACTACTAGAGCTTTTACATTATTCATCCTTTAGAGATTTCTTGATTTGTTCCTAAAAAAAATTCTACTTTTCCCCTTAATGAAACCTTTAAAACTCCTTATCTTCAAACATTTTGGTCTTCTTGTGCGTTTCAAAACTTTCTCTACCTTTCGACTTTTGGGACTCCAGATATCATGCATCATTAAAACTTTTGCTTCCCCTTTTTGTCATAACTTTTGGAAAGTAGTGCTAGCCTTTGATAAACAAATTTCATTATTTGATAAGATTCATTGCTTGGGAATTTTTTCCCCCTTTTGAATTTCAAAAATTTTGATCAAAACCTTTGGCCACACTTTTCTAATGCTTCATTCTTCACTCTGTGCTTGCTTTTCATCTACTTATGCTGTTTTTAAAAAAATCTTAAGGCAACATTTTTTGGTGTAGTGAAAATTGACTACAAATTTTAAAATATTAAAAATTAAATGCTCAAACCTTAGGGTTGCAAGAGCCAATCCTAACCTACCACTTAGCAAAATATGATTCACTAATATGCTCCAATAACTTGTTACCACTTTGGCTCCTCTAGTTCACCTAGTCATCAACACTTACACATCCATGATTGATCCAAAGCATATGCATATGGAAAAATTGATATGCATGACTTGAAAGTTGACCATGTCGACCACCAAGGAGGCCTCCACAGTTGCAACTATTTGAGCATATGCCAAAATTGCATTTTGAACCTACATCATTTTGGGCTAAGTACCTTGTACTAGCCAAGATACTAACTATACCACCACAAATACAATGCCTCGACTAAAGTAGGACACACAAGCTCATAAAAATAATCACTATGATTTGAATCAGGTATGTCGAGGCAACGAGTTCCTTATCATGCATGGAATGACTAATTTTTTGTCTTCCTATTGGTGCACATGATGGAGAGGGCCTCATAAGGTACTCCATATACACTGTCCATTGAATTCCATCCTCCTGAACAAAGATATGACATGTGTGCTTTGAACTTGGAACCACTTCCAACATGCGATATATTTTTCATTTAGTTGGATAGTAGATTACTTTATCACTTCAAGACATTGGTTCCCTTAAAAAATATTGGTTGAGCATTGCTCTCTCCCAAGATAGAAAAAATAATGTGTGGTCTCGATCCCGTGATCTCTTGTCTACAATGCCCTGACTTACCCTTTACTAGTCATCTTGTCGTCTTGTTGATGGTGATGGAACTGCACTTGAACTCTGTGAAAATAGATGTTAATGCCTTTAGAAGAAGCATGTGTGTCCCTAGGAGGAGCATGCACAAGGGTGAGAAAACCAAATTCTAATTTTAAAAATTGAATGTTTTCTTTCTTCAACAATCTGAGAGACAAATTAGGAACCAAATTCAAAGTAAAAATCCTCAAGAAAAAAAGTAGAAATAAATCTCCACTTTGCTCTTATGTTGGAAAAGCTTATAAATTTGGGAAGAGTAATTTCTCCTAAGAATCAAGGGTTCTTGATATCACTTTTGTGTGACCAAGTGAGGGAGCTCCATACTCGCTTTGATACCATGTTGGAATTCAAAATATTTTCCAAAAACAAACAAAAGCAAAGCATGCGCTCAAATCTTATACAAAGAACAAAAAGAAAGACAAAAAGAGAAGGATTTGGTAGGCACCAATAGGCACCATAAAGAATCACTATATCCATAGATAATATTACAAAACACTTCGATAAAGAAACGAGGTGTGTGAAGGGGTATTTATAACAATACCAAAATCTAAATTACATTATAAAGTTTAATGTAAGCCAACATAACAAGAGGGCTTTAGGATAATTACAAATTATGAAGAGGGTTTAACCATAACAAATTTTATGGTGGTCCATAGGGCTTATATAATAAAATATTACAAATAATTAATACATTGCACAATGAAATGCCCTTAGGCCTATCCAAAAACATTGCACAATGTTGACTTTGGCCATGAATCAAATTACAATTTCAACATAGTATTGTCTTACTTAGAAGCAAATTGTTGATGTGCTCACTAAATCACTTAGATCTAATAATTTCATCATAATTAGAGAAAAAGTTTGTGTTATCCCCAATTTGATTACTATGCATGTTTTATAAGTTATATATGACTTTTATGGACCACTCCCATTAAAATAACAAAAAATTACATTGCTCTTAATGCATTGGTGTCAATTAATTAAACCATATCCAACTTGCCTTTCTATTAAATATATTTTTCATCTTCTTCAAAATGTTGTGTTTTTCATTTATAGACCTTTATGATGAATATTTTTGTACTTGTTCATTAAACCAAAACCAAAAGAAAAAAATACTTTTTATATATTCACATTTTAATAAGTTTCAAACAAAAAGATAAAAGATCATCACATGACATTAGGTTAAATGGTTAAATTCTTCGGTCTTCCAGGGACCAAGCTCAAAATTAGCTTTTCAATCCCATATAACCAATTTATAAAAAAAAATGAGCTTTCAATCTCGTATAACAAATTAGCTTTTTAATACCATATAACCAATTTATAAAAAAAATGAGTCCTTTCAACCAATGTCATGTTAAATCTTTATTAAAAATATATAACCATTATCTACATTTTTTGATGAAAAATCCATTATATTAATAAAATAATGTTTAATCATACAAAAAAGGGTGGGTGGGATTAGCACACCCCGTAAACCAACACATTAACCATTATGGTTAAGAGTATACAAGAGTGTCAGAAATAGTCCACAAATTGCCAATAACAACTACCAAAATAGTATTAAATATGCATTCGAAAAGAAAGAAGCCGAGAAATTACTGCCACCTGGAAGGGGAAGGAAGATGCACATGACTCATAATGCAAGGTGCATTCCCCCAATGATCCATGAGGGTATGCAAGTACTGTAGCTCCACCTGTACTTTTTTAACCTGTACTTGAATCTGTAACCAACAATCAAAGAATATATCATATTTATCAGCAACAGAGAAGACATGTATGACATCTTGCTAAGAAAAAACAACTCTATTTCGGGACTTCCATAGATAAAACAAGGTACAAATTCTAAAAATATTCCAAACAACATCCAAGTTGAAGGAAAAAACAATAGGGTCACCCAAAATAGCATGCACCCAAGTAAAATCTTCCTACATAAAAGGTATGAAAAATTCAAGAAGCCACTCCCAAGCTGACTGAGCCCGATCACAAGACCAAAAAACATGCAGTAAATCTTCCGCTTGTCCACAAACCGGGCAAATGAGATTATGAACACCCAGATGCTTGAGCCTACTGCCAACAGGTAACCCTTGATGTAAGAGACTCCAAGCAAAAAAACTCTGTTTAGGTTCAATATAAGTAGCCCGAGCAATCTGAAACCTCTTATTCCATTGGGAGGGAAGAGAGACTAAATTCCATCTCAGAGTGAGCTTATCAACCATTGGAACTTGTGGGGTGAGCCATTTGTAACCAAGATGAGCTTTATATTGCAAAACAGGAAGCTCCCCAAGCCAACACCAATCTGACCACCAGGGTTTTTAAAAATGCTTATGTAGTTTGCTCCAAATAGAAAACGAAATACTATCAATAACCACCTCATAAGTGTCTCTATCACCAGGATTTAAATTGTGAATTTGACGAAAACTTTCCCAGGGTATCCAACACCTGGCATGTCGGGAGAAGAAATAAAAAATGGAAGCAATACCACGCTTATAGAACCTCTGTGCTCTAACCCACTGCACCAGAGCTAAGGGAGAACCTTGCCAAGTGATAACAGGAGACCACCAAATATTCATGGAAGACAAAGAGGCACCTGCTTTGTGAAAACTCCCTTTCCAACTAAGCCAGGGTTTGAAGGCCTCCCAGGCTTTCCAAATACTTTGAATGACAAAAGAACCTTTAACTTTAATAGGGGCGGGGGCAGTAAGAATGGATTGCAATCCCACCCATTTCCAAATTTTCTTCCCCTGAAGCAAACCAGAAGAAATGCAATGCCTGACCAACACTTTCCAAGATTCATCCCCAATTAGAGATCGGGTGATCCATTTAGCACAAAGGGCAAGACCTTGCTCGGTGACAATCAAACAAACCCATGCCTCCACAATCCTTGGGCAAACAACAAATTTCCCAGACTACCCGATGAAAACCTTTCTTGACAGAGTCTTTGGCCCACAAGAAGTCTCTTAGAAGCTTATCCAGTTTTTTATAACAAGATTTGGATGGAACCCAACAAGATGAATAATAGACATGGGTAGTGGCTAAAACCTTAGAATAAATCTGAAATTTTCCAAAGTAATGCAAATCCTTTTCAATCATATATAATTAATTTATTAACAAATAAAAATAAAAATTTCAAAGTTTAATGCCAAAAGCACTTTGGTTCTTTAATAAAGCTAAAGCAATGTTCATGTTAAACCTTTATTAGAAATATATAGCCATAACTATTTTTTTCAATCCTATATACGCACCCTGCATTATGATTCATGTGCATCTTCCTTCCCCTTCCAGGTGACAGTAATTTCTCGGCTTCTTTCTTTTCGAATGCATATTTAATATTGTTGTGGCAGTTGTTATTGGTAGTTTATGGGCTGTTTCTGACACTCTTGTATACTCTTAACCACAGTGGTTAATGTATTGGTTTACGGGGTGTGCTAATCCCACCCACCATTTTTTGTATGATTAAACATTATTTTATTAATATAATGGCTTTTTTATCAAAAAAATAAAAATAAAAAATAAAAAATAAAAATTTTAATATAAAATCTAATGCTAAAAACATATTAATTTTTTTATTGGAACCAACAATTGTATGATTAAACGTTATTTTATTAATATAATGGCTTTTTCATCCAAAACTAAAAAATAAAAAATAAAAATTTTAATATAAAATTTAATGCTAAAAATATATTAATTTTTTTATTTGAACCAACAATTATATTAAATAAATAAAAGAGGTTAAAGAGTATAAAGAGTTGTGTGAATTTGTATTTGTAGTAAGCAAAATGTGTATTGCGTCCTTTAACCGCCCCTCCCCAGACAGTTGTATGAAAGAATATTCATATCGATATGGAGATTGTGATTTTGGTGGGCAATGGGTGAGATTGTATGATTGGAGAAACGTGAGTAAGAAAAGACCATTTATTTCCACCCCTGCTAATATCTGTGATTTTACATTTCGATTGCAAAAGTGAACGTGATGTGAAGAAGATATCTTTCAGGCATGGCAGCAGGAGGCGGTCCATTGCAAAAGAAGAGAAGTGATGACTACTAAGCCGAGTTGCATACATGTGACGGGTTTGGGCTGAAGCAGGTCAGAGAACCGAAATTTTAGTTATAAGTAGCCGTAAAATAGAAATATAGTCATAAGAAATTGATTGATAGATATTCGTTATAGTTTTGTTTTCAATTAAGTTATTGGGAAATATTTTCTTTTTTAGATTCATTTATATCTTCCTTAAAAGAGTAGGTATGTAAATTGGAGACAATTACAGGATAATGGTATTGAATTTGAAAGTTTATCTTTTATAAGGTAATTTTATTTTTAGAGGATGTTTTTATTATTTGATATTAAAAACATTTGTAAATAATTATATTATAGTATAAAATTATTTGAATATTATTTATTAAACTATTGTTTTTAGATTTGAGTAGTGAGATAAACCTTGGCGATGGAAGCATAGGGTTGAGCAATCTTCTCTCAGCCACGAATCCTTGTAAGGCGAAAGCTACGCCTATCAAGAGGATTAACACACAACCACACACATGTCATGATTTGTTTTGTTCATTAAATTATTTTTGAGAGCATGCTTAAAGGATGGGCTTACATTTTTTGTTCCTTCAATTATTTTTGAGAGCATGCTTAAAGGATGGGCTCACATAAAGTTGCATTATGATCTTCGATAGTAATATTATCTATTCTAACTATATTGGAGATTATTAGATTATGTGGTACCTTGCAAGTAAGTATATTTAGTAATCATTAGATGTTAGGAAGTTAATAAATATATATTTTTATATGATAAATATGAAGAGTCATATCTTCTCTGAGTTTAAAGAGATGAAGAGATAGTTGAAAATTAACTGTCAAGAGATTCTTTGTAAATACTATTTGTAGGGATAACATATAAGTTTGTTTGTAAGGAAATTGTAGTGCATTGTTTGTATTGTAATATGTTGTTAATTTGTCATCCACTTGAATATAGTGAGTTTACTTATTTGAGTTATGGTCTTTATATATATGTGCGTCTCATTTTGATATATTATGAGATATATTTAACCTTGTTGATTATTGAATCTAAGCTTATTTGTTAACACTGGTATTTGAGATACAACTAGCAAACCAAAGGAAGAGAGCTACAATTAGCAAGCCAAGGGAAGAGAGCTACGGTTAGCAAGCCAAGGGAAGAGAGCTACGGTTAGCAAGCCAAGGGAAGAAAGCCACAGTTAGTGAGCTAAGGGAAGAGAACCAGGGCTAGTAAGCCAAGGGAAGAGCCATAGGAATCCTGTGATGGTATTGTTTTAGCTAAGTCCATCTTATTATCTAAATCACTATATGTGTAATCCTTGCTTTCATACCAACAAGTTTTATACTTGTTTGTGAGGTGAAGAATGCAAGGGAGAGATTTTGGAAGTGAAAAGGCTTTGTGTGAGAAAGTAAGGAACATGCTACCATTTTGATATTCTATTTGCTGAGTTAACAATCTATTGTCTTATGTGGTCAAAATTTGCCAAGCCAGCTAAGAGAAACTCTCTAAAGTTTTAGTAGAAGTCTTATCCTCCAAAGTATTGTTTACAAATTTATAGAAAGGAAACCTTAGCTTCTTACTCTCATTTGTGAGATAATAAGAAATATGTGCCTAAGAGAATAAGAAAAACATGCCTAAGAAAAGTGTGATTTTTTTCAAGTAGAAAATGTCTATTGGAAGAAATGAAGGTAAGAAAAACACTTGTTGGAAGAAGTGTAGGTAAGAGAAACACATGTTGAAAGAAGTGTGGATAAGAGAAATGTTTGCTGAAGACAACACCTAATTGCTAGGCCTAATACTTATCAATTGTTGTTGTAATAAGTGGAAGTCAAATTTGGAAGACGTTGATTTTTAGAACGAACCCAACTTGGATGGACCAAAGTTGGAAGAGGAATCCAAAGACATGCTCGATAATGTGTCAAAACGATAAATGTGCGAATTTTGAAGGTGTGGTACTTTTTTAAAGTTTGGAGGGTATGCATAGTTTAATTTTTGTGCACACACTAAGGTACATTTATATATTACCTCAATTTTATTGATCAAAAGCATATAGTGGGTATTTGATATTTAAGTGATATTTAATCTCTTATGAAGGAAAATATTGAAAGGACATGTTATAAAGCAAAGAGAACAATAATTAAAGAATAAAAAAAGAACTTTGTTTAAAGAAATAGTGAATTCATAAGAAAAGAGAATTGGAAGGAAATATTTAAAATTTTTGAGAAGAAGAAATTTAAAAAGAGAAAAAAAAATATTGAAAGAGAATATTTGATTCAAATAATTTTATTAAAATGGGAAAGAAGATTTTAATTTGATGCTTTAGTAAATGAAATTGAATAAGATTTGATAATAAAAAGGGGTTGTAACAAAAAGGTCAAGGCAAAAAGAAAGAAAAGGACAAATTATGAAAGGAAATATTAACTCCCTCTTTGAAAAGGAAAAATTCATTCAAAGATATTTTTTAAGATATTGAAGTTCAATTAATTTTATAAAGTGTAATTGATTTACAAAGGATATTTTTAAAAGAATTTTTTGAAAGGTACATTATTGAAGGATTATTTTCAAAGTAGAGACATTAAAGGTAAGTTCAAAGATAAGGTCAACTTATTGAAGCACTTTCCATAAGGTATGAGACATATTTTCTTTTGTTTATTTTATCTAAAGTTGATTGGCATAAGAAAAGATAAAATATTGCAAAAATATTGAAGGTTCATGAGATTTAACATTTTATGAAAGGGAATCCTAAAAAGAGGAAAAGAGGAAAAAGAAACGTTTAAAAGAAATTTATATTTGAAGAAAGAAAATTTCAAAAATGAAAATATTTTAGGAATAAAAATAGAAAATTCATAGTGAATTAATTAGGGAGATAAAAGGTTTTCTACTTGGTAATTAAAAGAGTTTTCTAATTTTTCACTATCTCATCATCCAAGCAAATTGCAAAAGAAATTAAAAAAGTTGATTATTTTTTGAAAAATTTTAGGAAGACATTATTAGTGATCCTAATTTGAAAAATAATTTTTTAAAACACCATGGCAAATACAAAAACTTCCTCTTAGAATATTAGTTACTAAAAGGACCAAATTTCACTCAAAAATAATATGAAGTCAATACTTATTATTGAAAAACTTTGGGATATAGTCACTAGAGATACAAAAGCATTGATGTTCATAACATTTGGGATATCAGATAAAATACAAGCATATATAAGTGAGGCCAAAACTTCACAAGAGGCTTGGGATAAACTATGCACCACTATTCTACACTTACAATCACAACTATATTCACTTAAGATGGTGAAAACATAGAACAATTAAAAAGATAGCAAAATTAAAGTTAAAACTACCAACTATGGGAGAGAAAGTAGAAGATAACTTTCTTGTCTTAGTTACACTTAAAGCAATTCCACAATTATTCAAAACAATATTCATAACTCTCCAGGTGTCACATAGAAAAGTGTCATTTGAAGAGTTAGTTAATATCCTTCAACAATGTGAAATCTAAAATCAAGTAAGAGATGAACTATCAACCAATGCTTTTATTTCAACAAAAAGGTCACCAACTAACACAAGAAATCCTTCTACCTCACCATCACAAAATCATCCAAAATATAAAAGAAGATATTGCCATATTTATAACAAAGTACACATCAGTAGTTTTTGCAAATTTAATTCTCAATCAATGGAATCAATTGCATAGACCTTTTGAAAGAAGTCAACAAATATAATATCAATCAAATCAGTAACAATATACATGAACACAATAAGATATCATTGTCTCCTTGGAACTTATCCGAAAGTGGCATCCCAATTGGGGTGTTTTCCACAAACAAAAAAAAATACATGAACACAATAACAATATCCAAAATGAGAAAAATGACATATGGCTCGAGAGGTACAAGAATCAAAATTAAAGTATAAGTAGGACTATGAATTAGCTCATAAAATACTAATGGAAAAGAAGTGTTTGAAACAAATTTGACATAAAAATCTTGCTAAGAATATTCTAAATAGGAACAAGATGAAATATTGAGTAATAAATCCACGATGATGAATGAAAATCATGACACATGTGACCTACTTTAGACTGACACTAGGGATATTTCTCTTAAGAATTATAATATAAAAAATAGTTGTGAGTTGGAGAATTTTTATGATGATCATGCTTGTGAGATGGTCAATATTTGTGATGGTCATACTAAAAGCCAAATTGCTAGAGTTGATGACAACGATGGTTCAATTTTTGTTAATGAACATTCAAATACTTTTGATAGTAAGAGTGATAACTCTAGATTTGTTTCTCTAGAGAATTATAAAACTAATGACTTTAGATTTGGATTTTTGAGTTTGATAATGATTGTTTCATATATGTTCATGAGAATGCCTACAAAAAAAAGGTTTTCTTTGGTAGTATAATGTGTTGGTCAAAATGAAGGCCAAATTGTTAGAGTTGATGGATAGTGTGTTGTTAATGGTTTGAAGTCTTCAAATAGTGATAGGGATAGTGATGGTATAAGTCATTAAAAATTTATTAGTAATGGTCTAATTTGTGATAAATATTTTTGTGATGACTTATTGTATAAAAATTTGGATAGTAATAAATTTGAAAGGCACACAAAAGCAATTGGTACTAAACTAGGATACAATGAATTAGGGAAAGGAATAAAAGAACCTATTGTATCAACTTCATTAACATTACGTACAAAAAATAGCCATTGAAAAGGCAGATAAAATCTTGAAGGGACATATAAACATGATCAAAGAAGAGAACCACAATTTCATGATGCCTTCAGTAGAATAAGTAGCTATTCAGACAAGATCAGGTAAGAAACCTCTGCAGGTAGATCCCCAAGAACTCTAGCCTTTGAGTTTTCCCTCAATCCCTAAAGCTCTACCTAAAAAGGATACCCCCTATGAAAATAAGCCTCAAGTCCCTACCTAGAACATTGGATCAAAAGTATGTAAATAGTATATCCCACAAAAGCAGGCTAAAAATCAAGAGTAGGCTAAGGAGAAGTTAAGATTTCATTCTCTCACTAAGATAGAGAACAAAAGTAACTCAAGGATACAGAAGAAGATATGATGCTTTTGCTAAAGAAAGAGAGAAAAATGTCGATTCAATTTCCTTAAATGTAGTAAAAGAAATGAAGAAAACTCCTTTGAAAGTATGTATGATGCCCTACAATTTTCTGGCCAAATTGACCTGTTGCAGGAATCTTTGAGATCATTGAAAATCAAAGGTAGGAATCCCTCTTAATTAAATACAGTTCAGGAAAACTTGACATCTACTACTAGAAAAAATAGACCACCCTCTTTTTATCTATCCCTTAAAATGGAAGGATGGGTTGTACATAATTGCATGATTGATTCAGGTGCTGCTACCACAGTAATACCAAAAGCAGTGTGTGACATCATGGGAATGGAATACACTAGGAGCAACCCAGGAGTTCTACAATTGGATGGTACTCCATTCAAAACTGTAGGGGTAATCAAATATATCCCTATAAAGCTTCATAGAATACCTCAAATTATAGTTATACAATAAGTGGTAGTAGTGGATTTAGAACCACACTTCAACATGTGTTTATTTTGAGATTTCATGACTAATATAGGAGGATATCTATCTTTAGACTATTTGCATTTGGAAATACCTTTCAAAGGTAGAAGAATCAAGATATTTAATGAAAAACCATCCACCTTTCACATAGAAAAGATAGAAGAGGAAAGTACTATAAACATGATGACAGAGGAAATGGAAGACCTCGATCTAATGGAAGAGACCTTGGAGGAACTTCAAACAAAAGATCAATTCTCTCTAAATAACTTCAACACTATGATAGAAACTGAGATGGGAAGTTACTCTATTATAAAACTAAAAAAAAACCAAGAAGCTTCCACTACCAGAGAAGATAATCCTACTAAGCAGCTTTGGAAACTTCTCTTTGACGATGCTAGATGCAAGAATGAAACTGGTGCAGGCATAGTTATAATTTCTCCCATAGGTAAAGAAAGAGTTTTCTCTTATAGATTGACTTGGAGTTGTACAAACAATGCAACTGAGTATGAAGCGCTTTGTTTGGGTCTAAGAAAAGTTGAAAAGCTAGGTGTCAAAAAATTATAGATATATGGGGATTCATAACTCATTGTAAATCAAGTCACATAAAAATATGTAAGTAAATAGCACTATCTTAAAGCATATAGGAATAAGGTGTGGGAGCTCCTGGAAAACTTTGAAGCTTTGAACATCAAAGCAATTCCTAGAGAGCAAAATACTCATGCTGATCTATTAGCATTCATAGGAGAAATTTTTTTCCCTATCAACAATGTCATCCAAAAGTCCAAAATAGTAAGGCTCATTATAGACCCTCTGTTCCAGATAAAAATATTTTCTAGCAATTTTTTGAAAGTGATGAGCAGATATTAGATTTCTTAACCTATGGAATGAATTGCTCGAGCGACTGAATGCTAGAAGACGAAGAAGAAGAAGGCCTAATCCAATTAAAGAATAACCATATTCCAAAGGGGTTGATCACCCTTGAAAGCCTTTTTGATAATAATGACAGAGTAGTAGGTCACAAAATAAAATTTGATAAACGTTGGTACAAGGAAGTTCAACTAGAGCAAGGAAAAGTGATCAAAGTTGGGGTTAACTATAGAATAAGAGTTAAACCAAATAGGGAATTATGCAATAAACTCCCAAACATTATTGTTTGGGTGTATAATGATCTCAAGGTATACAGAAAAGAAACCATACAACACACCATTGAGTTGGAAGAAGATGCAAAGCCCTTCAGGCAAAAGCAAAGACCTATAAACCCAAATATAGAGGCATTAATGAAATATGAGTTGTTAAAGCTCCTTGAAGCAAAGATAGTATGCCCTATTAAACACTCTACCTGGGTAGTTAATCTTGTCCAAGTTAGGAAGAAAAATGGGGATATTAGATTGTGCATTGACTTCAAAAACCTGAATTGAGCTTCTCTGAAAGATCATTACCCTCTCCCACAGATTGATCAAATTCTGCATACAGTAGTAGGGATAGAGAAATTCTCCTTAGTGGATGGATTCTTTGGTTACAATCAGGTTGGGTTAGAGACAAAGATCAATACAATACTGCCTTCACCACCAAGTGAGGGATTTTTGCATATCAGAGGATACCTTTTGGTTTATCCAATGCAGGAGCAACTTTTCAAATGGTAATGGATGTGGATTTTGGGGAACTTGCTAATAAGGTCATATTCATCTATTTAGACGATATGACAATATTATCTCACTATAAAAAAGACCATGTAGAACACTTTGAGTAGGTATTTGAAAAATACAGAGAATCTGGCATATCTTTAAACCCAAAGAAATCTATATTTGCTATAGAAAAAGAAATTCTACTTAGCCATGTCATATCAAAAGCTATATTGGCCATCGATACTGATAGAGTAAAAGCACTCCTAGAGCTTCCCCTGCAAGCAAAAAAGAAATGCTTGCAATCCTTTTTTGGACAGATAAATTTTGTATGCAAGTTTATAGCAGATTTTACACAAATTGTCAAACCAATGATAAAAATGCTAAAGAAAGATGCCCAGTTCAAATGGATAGATACAATAAAATAAGCCTTTAGAAATATAAATAAAGAAATAGCTCAAGCACATGTGCTTGTTAACCATGATTACTGTAGAAGCTTCATTTTATATGCTATCAGAGAGGAAGAAAGTTACGCTGCAGTTCTCACCCAAAAGGGGCTAATAATACAGAAAGGCCTATAGCATTTCTAATTCAAACCATGCAAGATCATGAGAAGAGATATAACTTCATCAAAAAAAATATATGCAATTATGAGATCACTAAATAAGTTCAAGCACTTCCTATAACAAAGCAAAACCATTGTCTATGTAATACATCCCAATATTAGAAATTTTGTAATATAGGGAGAACTTGGTGAGAAAAGAGCAGGCTAGGTAATTAAAATATAAGAGTATAATGTAGAAATACATCCAAACAAGTTAGTAAGGGGTCGAGCCTTATGCCAATAGTTGGCTAAGCAAGCTCCAAATGATCATATAACCTGTCAAGGCCTAATGTTGAATTCAAAACAAGATCAAACTTTAGAGAATACTGACTAGATTGATGACCTTGTGGAATATTTTTAGACTAGGAAATGCCCAGATAACCTGAATGCTTCACAGAGAAGAAGGTACAAAACCTAAGCTTTGAAATACACTCTTTTACCAAAAGGGTTGTATAGGAAAAATATAGATGGCATACTGCTAAATTGCATAAAGGGGATCAAAAATAAAGAATTCTAGAAGAATTTCATGGAGGTCTATCTGGTGGACACTACTTAAGGAGGACCAACACATTAAAAATACTCAGAACAAGTAGCTACTGGCCCTTCATTTTCTCAAACACTTTCAAAATGACTAGAAAGTGCAAAGAATGCCAGAGATACATAGGGAGAAACAAAAATGCCCCTATGTCTCTAAAATCTATCCAAGTTGAATAGCCTTTCCAACAGTGGGGGTTAGATTTCATTGGAGTAATAGAGCCAAATTTGTTAGTTGGTCACAAATATATACTCACTGCTACAAATTATTTTACTAGGTGTGCGGAAGCAATTCCCACTAAGAAAGTCGATCAGGAAGTTGTGATTGAGTTTTTAGAAAGCTTGATTAAAAGGTTTGGCATACTAGATGCATTCGTCACAGACAATGGATCAGCCTTCATTGGAGCAATGATGATTGAACTTACTAGAAAATATGATATATACTTGAAGACCTCCTCCAATTACTATCTGCAAGATAATGGTATGGCAGAATCTACAAACAAAAATCTTCTCAAAATTCTAAAGAGGACTTTGAAAGATAACAAGAAAAGTTAGCACTCCTTGATATACCAAGCACTGTGGGCTGATAAGATTTCAATTAAAAACCTATTGATACATCGCCCTACTCCTTGGTCTATGGCAAAGAGGTTATTCTACCCATACATATAGAGATACTAGCTTTGAAGTTGCTCAACCAGATCGACGTTGAAGAAAGTCAACCAATGGAGGCTAAATTGATGCAACTCCTACATCTAGAAAAACAAAGAGAGCAAGCTTATAACCACCATAAGAAGCACATGGCTAACACCAAAGGATGGTTCAATAAAAATACTACTTTCAAGAAGTTTAAAATTGGAGATTCAGTTATAAAATGGAATGTAAAAAAGGCCAAGCCAGACCACCACTAGAAGTTTGATGTCTTTTGGGAAGGTCCTTTTGAAATAATCGTTGAGAAACAATTCAATTCATTTCAATTAAAAGATAAATAGGGTGAAGTTCAACCCATTCCAGTGAAAGGTTTTCACTTAAAACTCTACTTCGATTAGATATAAAAATATTCTTCTATATTATGTATATTATATGGTATTTTTCTAAATCTTTTCTATTTTTCAGCTTATAACTATTTTTGTCGTAATTTAGCGATCACCCAAAGTCAACCAGTAAGAGGATAAAATAGAAAAAGTGTCACCTTGTCAGGACGTAATGGATAAAATTCAAATTCTGCCACGTAATCTTCTGATGATTGACGGTAAGGAACCTCCTTTGCGAATGATTGAGATTTTGAAAAACATGATTTTTTGTTTAATGCAGTAGCCAGTGATTGGCCAAAAAATTTAGCATGTGGGAAGATGGTAGAAATGACATGTGCTAATATTCAAGAAATCCAAATCCACCAATCGTAGTTAATGCAATCCATGCATGTTCTTTCTAATCAATGAGAAAAATCCTAATTCACTCTCGAGTGAGTTCTTCAACTGCAACTTACTTTCTATTTTCATTTTCAAGCTCGAATCCAATGGAAACAATCTCTACAAGTGTTTTATCTTGGCCCCAAAGAAGAGTACCCAAAATATAACAATGGTGATGTCATCTTTTGCTTCCCCGACAACGAGGCGTGAGGATGAAGCAGGCAAAAAAATCATAGATAGAGATGCCAGAATCGGTGATACTGCTGTAACATTGAAAAAATAGAAAAAAATCAGAGGTATATCGAAGAGAGAATGACCACAAGTATTACTGCATCTTCTCCCACTACTTTCACCTTCAATTCTATACTATACTGGTATGTTTATATTCCTGTTCATCCTTGTCCTGAGTTGATTAAGGCCATGGAAAATTTTATGATGCAAAAGAGAGGACTGTAAGAAATTCCTAGGGCAGAGCCCTTTTCACCGTAAGCCCATACTCTTTCATTATCGCTTTGATGTTGGTCATATACCTACGTTAAAGCCAAAAGCTTTCAACCCCATAGACCAGGTGAAGTATTTTATCCCTTTTGAGAGCATAAGAAATTTCCTGGCACTGCAATTAAAGAAACAACCTACTAGAGGGACCATGCCTAAAACTCCCATTCCTCATGCAAATTTTAAAAACCTAGAGCTATTTTCTATCTTGGCTATGGTGATGGGTTTGAAGTCTGACAAAAGGATCTATGGGTGGCATATTGCGCTAGTCAATTGCCTTTCAAACCATAAAAATTATGATTCTTCAGTTATAGATAAAAATTATTCCTTCTACAACAAAATTATGATTCTTTAGTTATGTACAAATTTCCTACTTTCAAAAAGCATCTCAACAATTTTACCACCATAGTTAAATTGATCAAAGTGCTAAAGTAAAGTTATGTAAAAGAAGCATTCGTCTAGAAATAAAATCAATTATTCACAATGCTATCATCATCATTGAATGAATACATAAAAATTTCCATCATTAAATAGATCACAAGATGATATTTATTCTTTTTCAAAAGGAAACATTTTGCAAGATAGATATCACAATCCAAATCATCCATTGTTTATGCTTCAACAATCAAGCATTCTCCATCTTACAAAAACTACCATGTTCTTAAATAAATTTGGAAGTTTCATCTAAGTAACACAAAGCAAACTCTCATTTACATAACAAATTTTCAAACCAAAAAATATTAGAGCCATTCCACCTAAGTGGTCTCTGCACCCTCTTTTTTTCACGACCATCTTCATGATTGGAGCTCATATTATTTATTTAACCAAGGAAAAACCAGTATTATTCCTTCTAAAAAAAAATTTAAATATTAATTCTTTTCTTTTAATTGGTTATATGGGATTGAAATGGGTCCCACCCATATTACATCATCACCACATAGTGGTATTACAACAAATATTGGATATTATACGTTTATCACTTGGCAAGATTTGAACCAGGGTCTCCTCATTTTTTATGTTGAGGAATCTAATCGATTAAGCTAATGCCATTTGATAAATATTAATTCTTAAACTAAGGAAAAACAAGCATTGTTCCTTCTAAAATAAAATCAAATATTATTTCTTTAACCAAGGAAAAACCAGCATTGTTCGTTCTAAAATAAAATAAAATATTAATTCTTAAACCAAGGAAATTATTCCTTCTAAAAGAGAATCAAATATTATTTCTTTAACCAAGGAATACCAACATTATTCCTTCTAAAAGAAAACCAAATATTATTTATTTAACCAAGGAAAAACCAACATTATTCCCTCTAAAAGAAAATCAAATAGTAATTCTAAACTAAGGAAAAACCAACATTATTCCTTCTAAAAGAAAATCAAATCTTAATATAACAACCCTTCAAAATATAGTTTTTGTTTTACCTATTTTATCTGCAAGAATATGGTACTGCTAATCCATCTGTGGATGCAGGAACAAATATCATCACTGGCGAAAGCAATTCAAGGCATAGGTATCTTCTTCAATTGACAGAAAAGGGTATTCGGTGAAAGATAAGTCAAGGGATATGATGAGCGATAGAGTATTCGCCTAAATTAGGGTTTAAATAATCCCTACTCGTAATGCATCCGTCAGTAATCCATGTAGATGCACTTCATATAGTTGCATCATTAGGTGTACTTTGTGTGTTTTATTTTGAATTTTAAATAATATAAAATAATAATATATAAATAAAGAAAATAAATAATAATATATATATAAATGAAATAAACTAACAAAAGGAAAGTACATAATAATAATAAACAATGATAATAATAGAATCATTAAGACAAAGATACACCTTATTATGAATAATAATAAAATTATTTAAATAACAATACATTATTTAAATAAAAGCAATACGCAATAAATAAAGTAGGGTGATTCGGACGTTCGAAGTTTTCCTCTTGCAAAGCGTAGAGATGAAAGATTGCTATAAATCTTAAAGGTGTAAAATAGGAAGATACTACTTCCCTTCTATAAATAAGGTGGAAAAATGAAATCTGGATTATTATTTTCGGGTTCTCGTCGAAAATTCTAAGTGGAAGTGGATTTCGAATCTAAAGATAAGAGAAATAAGGAATTTCTATTACATAGGTTAGCTCTCAAACAAAAAAATAATATATGTTGACTGATTGTGTTTTGTGTACTGTTTGGCTGGTGTTGTGTTTAACCACACGATCAAAATCTTAAAATGAAGTATTTTTTTATGATTGTTTTCCAATCGAAAGAAAATCTCAGTGTATGTTAATTGAACCCTTGGTTTTGTTATTTTGCATCATAGTCTTCTTGATGATTAAGTGGTGCATAGACTGTACGTATTGGTAGGATATATGCATTACATTTTATTAAAGGCCGCTCTGACCCTTGGATCGTTGGTATTGCCCGTACAAGATTATAAAATTACCTTGCAAAGAGCATTGTCGTTTCATCAGAAAGAAGTGTCATTACTTTAATTATGGTGAAATGTGTTCCCTTAGTGCATCCTCGCTGGTGGTTGACCATAAAAAATCAGTGTTTCACCTGAGCAATATGAAGTTATAATTTGTGGTTTCAAATTAGAATGCATATAGTAAACTATATAGATGCTTTGGATTCTAAACTTTGAGTTTATAGAACTTCAATGGCTGTCACATTTAGGGCTCAGTTATTTGTTCTATGTTTATATATTGTCTTGTAAATATATACTAAACTATGGATGGATATGCCATGAAAACTCAGCGTTTCTCCTGAGCAATATGAAGTTATAATTTACGGTGTCAAATTAGAACACCTACAATAAACTGTATAGAACTTTGAGTTGATATAACTTTAATGGCTATCATATTTAGGGCTCAATTATTTGTTCTGTGTTTATATATTGTCTTGTAAATATATACTAAACTATGGATATGCCATAAAAACTCAACGTTTCGCCTGAGCAATATGAAGTTATAATTTGTGGTTTAAAATTCGAATGCATACAGTAAACTATATAGATTATTTGGATTCCAAACTTTGAGTTTATAGAACTTCAATGGCTGTCACATTTAGGGCTCAGTTATTTGTTCTGTGTTTATATATTATCTTGTAAATATATATTAAAACTTTGGATGGATATCGTTGTTTGGGAGGAGGGAGTTGGACAATTTATATTTCAAATATCAAATCCACGTTTATAAATTCATGTATGTCTTTTTATTTATTTGGTCGGGGCTAAATATATATGCGCAAATTTTGCTTGAGATTTGGTGAGATATATGAAACTGTATGATTATTGGGTTTGTTGGGAATAGGGAACACAAAACTATTAGTATAACATAAAATATTAAGTTGATTAAGCAGATGATAATGCTACCTATTTGTAGAAATTTATCAGGATAGAGATGATAGGGTATAAGTGAGAATAGTGACTTATAATTGGTTTATATAAAGGGACTTAATTAAAGAATGGAGTAAGACTGGATACCACCTAATCACCTTTCATTTAGAAACATGAATTAGCGCTTGATTAGGTTATAGGGGAGTAATGTAGCTAGATATGGCTTGTCTGAAGAAAACAATTTGATCTGTATGATTTATTGTTGTCGCTGGTTATAAAAATTCTCTTTTGAAATGAGAATCTCTCTTGTTAACTCTATTATACCCCATTTAAGTGATTATGAACAAGAATGTTTCTTTGTGTTATAAAGAAACATCCACATTAATTTAAGACGAGCCGTGTAGCTTCGACCATAGCCCTTGACCATAACATACTCTCTTTCAGCAGTATAACATACCTACCTTCTCCTTTTTTTTGCTCGAGGGACGTACAGGTGGAAGATTATGATGGCATGTAGAAAAACCAGAACTTAGACAAGATGATTATTTTTCTTTAATAATGGTCTAATTAATTCATCACCTACTTGTTGCTCTTTGCCATATAAAACATAAAATACCATACCAAACCTTATACGCAACCTTGGAGCCTGCTAACGTCGTCTTATCCCTTGGAGTCCATAAATATTTTGTACTGGAAATAATCACAGCCGTCATAGTCAATATTTAAATTTTAATATCATCTAACTCAATTTATTTAAAATGGAAACGATTTCAATCTGTGGTATTTTGACAGGCAGCTATGATTACGCCTTACAAACCTAGCTCCATATGATATAATAGAAATCGCCAGTATATGGATATGGATGCATTTAGAATAGTTGGGTTTAATTTCACAAACTTAGTAATCATTTAATTTTTAGTAGGGCCCTTTTATCCATCGCAGTAAGGATTGATGAAAACATAAATTGAATGACGTAAAGGTATTCTTGACTTAGGATGGATAATATTTGATTCATAGTTAATTCAATTACTAAAAAAAAAAGAATATATATATATAATTTGTTTTTATTTGCTTGATAAATGGATTTGGGCAAGGTTCTTTATTAGACAGGGAATTTAACAAAATCGTGATAATTTTATAAGCCACCTTTAAAATATTATAGAACTTGTATGGTTTTTGCATTCGAATGTATTCTATAACATACCATTTAGGCTCCTTATAATTTGGGAATTCACATCATGATGGTTAAGTAAAAATATATATAAATATATATAACGAAACATCCTCAAATATGTAATAGGCTCTATGAGAAAAGTGATCCTTGTAGGTAAGGCTAAAACATGTTTTTGTTAGGATAGGGGAATTAAATGAAAAATATTTTTAGAAAAAGAATGTGTTGACTTTATTTAAGTAAATGGAAGATCTCCTTAAAGTTTAAAATGAATTTAAATTCGATTATAGCCATTTGCTTTCTTATTCTTTTGGCATATAAAAATAAATATTAACAATATGTTCCAGTATTATGATGATCATATTATTCTAGTTTAAATATTTATTTCTAATAATTATAGTTGACCTCAAGAAATGTTAGAGTGGGTAATATGAAAGGAAATACTATAAAGTAGTTGATATATGTTTTTTTAAGTACTAAATGTTTTGTTTTAAATTTATTAAAAATAAATAGTAATTAATATAAGTTTTATTTAGTACTAAATGTTTGTTTAAAAATTTAGTGTTAGAATAAATTTTAGAGTTAAAAGCATATAGTCCATTGCTTAATTTCCATAGACCAAGGAACACATAAAAACAGTAGAAAACCCTACCATAAACCTATAGATGGAAAAAAAAAACCCAAAACTGTAGAAAGATAACCTTGATTTGCAACCTAAGGTTGTGGGCAGGACAACCTTGTCATTTTTCAGGATTGCAGGAAGGGCAATCTGGTAAATCAACCTTTAATGATGTTTGCGGGAAGGCAATCATCATTACCCATAGCTAACTGCACTTCTAACGGGAAAGGTCAGAACGGAAGGTAACAAAGGATGAAATAGGCATCACTTCTAGGTTTAGCCTACTAGTACTAGGTGGTGAACTTGTGCTTAACTCATGTTGAAATTATCAACAACATGATGGAATGGGACATCATGTTGTTTAATCAAGACAAGACACCGGGTAGCTACCAGAGTATTGGTAGACCCTAGACGAACTCCAGGGAAGGTGGATATCCATCTAGCTCTGGCATGTACACGCTAACTCTTGCTTGACTAGAAAGTCTTGTTAAGACATGGGAAAATTATGCGTCCAACCTCTAGGTGATATGGCCCCTAGAAATAAAACCCATGCCTAAACTTGGAATCTCAGGTTGAGAGAGTGAAGTTCATTTGAGACATCCACACCAAGATTTGGACAGTCTCGATCTCGTGCATATTTTGACTACAACAGAATGACACTCACAAAGATTTAGCATGCTGATACTAATATAATCTATGGAATTGACTTTAAAAATTTTATACGGTGACCAACACATTAGGAAAACCTAGCGGGTAGGACTAGGATTGTTATAGTTGGTATCAGATCAAATGGTTGCGAACACTTAGGAAATAAAACTTTAGAAAATCAGTATCTAACATAATTTATGTTATGAAATTAAAAATCTAACCCAAATATTGACAAAACTCCTTTTTTAAAACGTGCAATGGCATCTGGACTAAAATCTAGTTCTTCAAAGAGACCTGCGAAGGTACAGCAGGAAGGGCTGACCAAAAATCCGAAGAGGGTTCTTAGAAGGGTTGTGAGAATCAGGGATACAAAGGGAACCACATAACCTCCTTAAGTGGTTAGGAGGAAAAAAGAACTAGCTCCTAGAGAGGACAAATTGGTCCGAATGATGCAATTAATGCGAGAACAAATGAGTGAATAGAAAGAAAAAATGGAGCAATAGAGAGCTCAAATGGCTGAGCACATGGCTCAATAGAAGGCTCAAATGTTAGAGCATATGGAACAAAGAAAAGCCCAACTGACTCAACAACAAGAAATGATCTCCCAACAATAGAAAATAATAGAAAATTTATCCAAAGGAAAGGAACCGGTAATAGCTGAGGAGGAAACATCTATTGATCTTGGAAGGAAACAAGTAGGATCTAAGTTAGATAGAGATATGCAAAGAATTGATATAGCCAAATTCGATGGTAAAGGTGATGGAGAAGAGGTGGAGAGGTGGTTGAACAATTTAGAGGTATACTTTGCCATTAGAACCCTCTCTTCTAAATCAAAGACTTCATGGGCAGTTTTTCGATTAATAGGAGTAGCTGCAGATTGGTGGGACACCTATAGGAAAACTCATAATGTGGAGGTTACAGATGTGCACTAGGAAACTTTTGTAAAAGCATTTAAGGATAGGTTCCTGACTCCACAATTTTACCTTGAAAATACCACAAAATTTTCAAGGTTAACTCAAGGTAATATGACCGTTATTGAGTATTATCAATGGTTTGTGCAACTGCTTAAATATATGCCTGAGTATGAGTAGAGAACTAAAATTAAGGTCCAAAAATTTCTTTTGGGACTTCACCCAAAGATTGGTCATCTGATCCTTATGTTGAAGCTTGCAACCCTTATCGCTATTCGTGACTTGGCTCGACAAGAAGAGGATAACTATAAGGCCAAGAAGACCTATTATCAAAAATCCTCTGATAGAGAAGAACCATAGAAGAAGAAAAATGTTGGCTCAATTAAAATGGGATAAGAACTAGAAGGATCAAAATGGAAATAAAAAAGATATGACAAGAACAAGAATATGTACCAAGGAAATAAAGGAAATCAGAACAACCGGGACGATCCTAGACAGGAGAAATTTTAGGGATAGGTATGATCAAAGAACTAATGCACCAGGAGCTGGTACTTAGGAGGGCAATGATGGAAATAAGAGAGAAAGGGCACCTCGAACTAGTTGTTGGATCTGCCAAGAACCTCATTATGTGGATAAGTGTCCTTTGAGAGCTGATAAGAGAAAAGAACCTGTGGAGCCTACCCATAAGATATATGCAGCAATAGGTAATCCTAAACTCAATGGACAAGCTACACCTTTTTTGTTAAATGGTAAAATTTATAATAGATATGTACGTATTTTAATTGATTCAAGAGCAACTGATAGTTTTATTTCTTCAAGCATTTTGAGGGACATACTAGAAAAACTTGGGTTTATGGCAAATGGGTGGAAGGTTGAATATGGGTCTGGGCAAACCTATACCGTTAATCAATGCTTATTTGACCCTCAGATAATACTACCTCAAGGAAAAATAAGTTGGCATTTGTATGTGGCTCCATTACATGCCTTCGACATAATCTTAGGATTTGATTGGCTTAAGGCACATAAAGCATTATTAAACTTTGAAGAAATATGGATGGATTTCACTGATGACACCAAGCAAAGGATTCAAATTTATTGCGGACATGAATCAGTGGAACCACATCTTCTAACAACCATGCAAGTTAAAAGAGCCATAAGAAAGGGTAGTAGAGTCTTTGTAGTCAAACTTAATAAGAAGGAAGAAATTGAGTCTGGGGTAAGTCTTTTCCAGACTTATCCGATATTGAATGATTTCCAGGATGTCTTTCTTGAGGATCTGTCGGGTCTTCCACCCCAAAGAGAATTTGATTTCTCTATAGAAATTCTACCAAGAGCAACTCCTATAGCTCGAGCACCCTATAGGATGACTACAATAGAGTTGCAAGAACTCAAGACTCAACTTCAAGATCTATTAGAAAAAGGACACATTAAACCTAGTGTCTCTCCGTGGGGTGCACCAGTTCTATTTGTTAAGAAAAAGGATGGGACACTAAGGTTATGTATTGACTATAGAATGTTAAATAAGATGATAGTTAAGAATAAGTACTCTCTACCCAGAATAGATGACTTGTTTGATCAATTGAAAGGAGCTTCAATTTTCTCAAAAATTGATCTTAGATCTAGCTATCATCAACTCAGGATTCGAGAAGAAGACACCCATAAAACTGCTTTTTGAACTAGATATGGCCACTATGAGTTTACAATGCTACCTTTCGGATTAACCAATGCTCCAATAGCCTTTATGAACCTAATGAATAGTGTATTCCAGGAATAGTTAGATCGATTTGTATTGGTTTTTCTAGATGACATATTGATCTATTCTAAGAATAAAGAGGAGCATGACCAACACATGAGAATTATTCTCAAAATACTCAGAAAGAATTAGTTGTATGGAAAATTGTCCAAGTGTGAGTTCTACACTTCCCAAGTACAATATTTGGGTCATGTGATTTCTACTGAAGGGATATCAGTAGACCCAAAGAAAATAGAAGCTATTATTGATTGGCCTACCCCAACAAATGTTTCTGAAGTACGAAGTTTTATGGGAATGGCTGGGTATTATCGTTGTTTTGTCAAGAACTTTTCTAAAGTGGCCTATCCAATAACCAATATTTAGAAGAAAGGAAAAGCTTTTAAATGGACTGCACGATGTGAAGAAGCTTTCAGAACACTCAAAGAAAAATTAACAACAACACCAATTCTTAGAATACCAGATCCCAAACTTTCATTTAATGTGTGTATTGATGCCTCCATAGAAGGATTAGGTGGAGTTCTCATGCAAGAAGAGGGTGTTATAGCTTATGAGTCTCGAAAACTTAAGAAGCATGAGCTGAACTATGCCACACATGATTTAGAGTTAGTGGCAGTGGTGCACGCTCTTAAAATGTGGTGTCATTACATCTTGGGTAAACCTTTTGAGCTCAGAACTGATCATCAAAGTTTAAGGTATATTTTTACTCAACCAATGCTCAATGCTAGGCAAAGGTGATGGATGGAATTACTAGCAGAATATGATTTCGGTATTGAGTATATTAAAGGAAAAGGAAAAAAAATTAGCAGATGCTTTGAGTAGGAGAAAGCATATCACTGCTATAACACAATGTCAATTTGATGTAATTGAACAGATAAGAAACCTTCAACTTCAAGATGAATTTTCTCAAAAATATCGGGATCTGATTCGGTAAGGTTCTGAAAAAGCAAAAGAATTTAAAATCCAGGAGGATACATTATATTTCAGAAACAGAATGGTAGTGCCAAATGATCAGAATCTAAGAAATATGTTGCTTCAGGAGGCACATTGTGCTCCTTATTCCGCTCATCTAGGCTATGTAAAGATGCATGAAAATATGAGGAAAGATTATTATTGGCCAGGGATGAAGAAGGATATCGCTGAATTTGTGGCAAGATGTTTAGAATATCAAAAGGTGAAGGCAGAACATTTGCATCCGCAAGACGCCTATATTCACATGAAATTCCAATTTATAAATGGTAGGTTGTGACTATGGACTTCATTGTTGGTTTGCCTAAAAACCATTTTCAGCATGATGCCATTCTGGTAGTGGTTGATAAATTGACTAAAGTGGCACATTTTTTGCCTAGAAATATTAAATATGGAGCTCCTACTGTAGCCCATAAATTTTCTAGGGAAGTGGTATGACTACATAGTTTTCCTAAAACTAATCAATATTAGTACCACTTATCATCCAAAAATAGATGGACAAACTAAAAGAGTAAACCAAGTCTTAGAGGATATGCTTCGGATGTATTGCATGGACCATCAAACAAAGTGGGAAGACTACCTTTTTCTGGTAGAATTTTCTTATAATAATGGATACCATGCTTCCTTAGGTATGGCTCCATTTGAGGCATTGTATGGGAGAAGGTGCAGAATGCCATTGTCATGGAGCAATCCGGAGGATCGGGTGATGATTAGACCAGATATGGTTAAGGAAATGGAAGAGCAACTCAATGAAATTCTTTTAGAGGCTCAAAGAGACCTTAGACCAATAAAAGAGTTATATTGACCTTAAAATAATGCCAAGGGAATTCACTGTGGGAGACAGAGTATTCCTGAGGGTTAAACCAACCAAGAGCTCTATCAAATCCTCCAAAATTAGTCCAATATTTGTAGGACCTTTTGCTATTATTGATAAAATCAGCCCAGTTGCCTACAAACTAGCCTTACCACCCAACTTGTCTAAAATCCATGATACATTCCATGTGTCTCTCCTTAAGAAATATGTTTCTGATCCCTCTCATGTTTGGAATGTTGATCATTTGCAGATGACCGATCCCTTGCGCATTGAGGTGCGACCTATCAAGATTCTTGGTTTTAGAACAAAATAATTAAGAAAATGAAATATTGAGCAATGTAAGGTCCAATGGGACCAATACTATGAAAACAGTGCCACATGGGAGGATGTGGCTATCATGAAAAGACAATTTCCATTTTTGTTTGAACAATAATATAAACAAGTTTTTGGTTTGAAATTTTTATTGAACAATGATATAAATAAGTTTTTATTTGAAAATTATGTTGTATATAAATACATATTTTCACTTCAGTAATTGTGATAAGATTTTGACTATGTAATTTTGCTACTATTCCAGATTGACTTCCTCTTGATCATATATATTTTATGTGTGTTGAAAACACAGGGACTGTGTTTAATCTTAGAGGGGAAGAATGCAACAACCCTTCAAAATCTAGTTTTTGTTTTACCTATTTTATCTGTAAGAATATGGTACTTCTAATCCATCTGTGGATGCACGAATAGATGTCATCACTGGCAAAAGCAATTCAAGGTATAGATATCTTCTTCAATTGATAGAAAAGGATATCCGATGAAAGGTAAGTCAAGGGATATGATGAGCGGTAGATTATTCATCTAAATTAGGGTTTAAAGAATCCCTACGAGCAATGCATCCACCAACGGTCCATGTAGATGCACTTCATGTAGTTGCATCAATAGGTGTGCTTTGTGTGTTTTATTTTGAATTTTTAATAATATATATATATATATATATATATATATATATATATAAAATAATAATATATAAATAAAAATAATAATAATAAAAATAACAAATAAATAATAATATAAATATATATAAAAATGAAATAAAATAACAAAAGGAAAGTACATAATAATAATAATAAACAATGATAATAATATAATCATTAAGACAAAGATACACCTTATTATGAATAATAATAAAATTATTAAAATAACAATACATTATTTAAATAAAAGCAATACGCAATAAATAAAACAGGATGATCCAGACGTTCAAAGTTTTCCACCTGGCAAGCGTAGAGATGAAAGATTGCTATAAACCTTACAGGTGTAAAATAGGAAGATACTATTTCCCTTCTATAAATAAGGTGGAAAAACAAAATTTGAATTATTATTTTCAGGTTCTGGTCGAAAATTCTAAGTGGTTGTCACATTTAGGGCTTAGTTATTTATTCTGTGTTTATATACTGTCTTGTAAATATATACTAAACTATGGATGGATATGCCATGAAAATTCAGCATTTTGCCTGAGCAATATGAAGTTATAATTTGTGGTTTCAAATTAGAACGCATGCAGTAAACTATATAGATACTTTGGATTCCAAACTTTGAGTTGATAGAACTTCAATGGTTATCACATTTAGGGCTCAATTATTTATTCTGTGTTTATATACTATCTTGTAAATACATATTAAAACTATGGATGGATATCGTTGTTTGGGAGGAGGGAGTTGGACAATTTATACTTCAAATGCCAAATTCACGTTTATAATTTAAAGTGTCTTTTCATTTATTTGGTCGGGGTTGAATATATATGTGTCACTTTCGCTTGAGATTTGGTGAGATATATGAAACTGTGTAATTATTGGGTTTGTTGAGAATAGGGAATGTTGTTAGTAGAACATAAAATATTAAGTTGATTAAGGAGATGATAATGCTATCTATTTGTAGAAATTTTTCAGGATAGAGATGATAGGGTATAAGTGAGAGAAGGTACTTAATTAAAGAATGGAGTAAGACTAGATACCACCCAATCGCCTGTCATTTAGAAATATGAGTTACCGCTTTATTAGGTTATAGGGGAGTAATGTAGCTAGAGATGGCCTATCTAAAGGAAAAAATTTAGTCTGTATGATTTATTGCTATGTCGCTGGTTATAAAAATTTTCTTTCAAAATGAGAAACTCTCCCGTTAACTTTGTTATACCCCATTTAAGTGATTATGAACAAGCATGTTCCTTTGTGTTATAAAGAAACATCCACCTTAATTTTAGACGAGCCGTGTAGCTTCGACCAGAGCCCCTGACCATAACATACTCTCTTTTGGTAGTATAACATACCTACCTTCTCCTTTTTTTTGCTCAAGGGATGCACGGGTGAGATTATGATGGCATGTAGGAAAACCAAAACTTAGACAAGATGAGTATTTTTCTTTAATTATGGTCTAATTAATTCGTTATCTACTTGTTGCTCTTTGCCATATAAAACATAAAAGACCATACCAAACCTTATACGCAACCTTGGATCCTACTAATGTCGTCAATATTTAAATTTTAATATCATTTAACTCAATTTATTTAAAAGGGAAACGATTGCGATTTTTGGCATTTTGCGGGTAGCTATGATTACACCTTACAAACCTAGCTACATACGAGATAATGGAAACCCCCAGTATAGGGATATGGATGCGTTTAGAATAGTTGGGTTTAATTTCACAAACTTAGTAATCATTTGATTTTAAATAGGGCCCTTTTATCCATCACAGTAAATCGAGGATGCGTAGAATGGAGTGTTGAGGTAAGGATTGATGACAACATAAAATAAATGACATAAAGGTATTCTTGACTTAGGATGGATAAGTAAATGACATAAAGGTATTCTTGACTTAGGATGGATAAGTCAATTACTAAAAAAAAAGAATAAAAAAAATATATATATATATATATATATATATATTGATTTGCTCGATAAATGGATTTAGGCAGGGTTCTTTATTAGACAGGGCATTTAACAAAATTGTGATATTTTTATAAGCAACCTTTAAAATATTATAGAACTAGTATGGCTTCCGCATTCGAATGTATTCTATAACATACCATTTAGGCTCCTTATAAGTTGGTAATTCACATCATGATGATTAAGTATATATATGTAGTAGGCTCTATGAGATAAGTGGTCCTTGTAGGTAAAGCTAAAACGTATTTTCGTTAGGATAGGAGAATTAAATGAGAAAGCTTTCTTTCGTATTCTTTTGGCATATAAAAATAAATATTAGCAATATGTTCAAGTATTATGATGATCATATTAGTTTTTTTTTTAATATTTATTTCTAATAATTATAGTTGACCTCAGGAACCTTACTCAAAATCATCAAAAAAGTAGGATTGAGGTTATAAACCTTGTTGACAGGAGCGACAAATATTTTCTTCCCATTGTCCCTTTCAAAACCATCCACATTTTTCTTAGTCGCTGCAACTTGTGATTCAACCTTTTCAGCCATGTCCATCCACTTACTTCCAGAGTTCGTAACATCATGCTCACAAGTTTTTGTAGGTAGCCATGGATATCCTCATCTAAACACCTTTTTTCTTTTAAGCATAGAATTTCTCATTCGACGGCTTCGATAACTCTTTCTGAGCAAAAATTTTCATGTCTTCTTTGAACGATTTGCCAAAGAAAAGTGGGTTTTCAAAACTCGATAGTGAAGCATCATGCTCGAGCTTTGCCAAGTCCTCACGGGACCTTTCACATGATAACCTTCGTAAACCTTCTCCAAACTTCACTTTTGTCTCTCTCGATGAAGAATCTCCCACCCGATCAATAACAAAGCCATCTTCTGGGTCAATATCACCCATCCTAACCTTTGATCCTCGATCGCCAATCACAAGTGTTCTCTCATGTTCTTGAGATCCCTTCCCTCTCAACATCACGTACACACTTTCTTCTGACCAAGCCTCACAAGGTAATAGTGAGGAAGATAGGACCTTTGCTGAGGTGTTGAAGGAAGCGCATGAAGGAGACTCAGTGATCAAGGGTTTGGATGCCGAAAAAAATCGTTTAGGCAAATATAGAGATAAAGAGATTGATTTTAGTGAGTTTTTTGGTCATTTAAATTAGGATGAACCAGAGGAGTATTTGGCCTTGAAATTGGATCATTTGGATTTGGTCATGGCTGATGAGGATGAAAAATTTACATTCTTCACTGCTGATTATGATGAGTACAAGAACATTTATAAGGATCTGGAGGCAAAAGGTATCATCATTTTTTTCTTGTGTAGGGTTTCAACTAAAGCTAACTTTCATAATTGAATCCAACTTAACTGGGAGGCTAAAGGGTTACATGTGAAATCCTGTTGGGGTTTGGGTGGGCACTATGTTTCAATGTTATTCGAGAGGGCAGATACATCTAGGAATGTCTTGCAGTTTAGCATATGGAATATTGTAGGATCTACGACTTTTGTGTAGACATGAAATCCAAATTTTAATCCGAGGAATACTTCTCAAGCCCATTAACCCATTTGGATCGAGTTTTTGGCCATTAAATCTAAACTCAGGTGCATGTTGAATTTAATGGATCGACGTTATAGAAAGATCCTTTTGGATCCGGTAGGGAGTAAGTCTCTGAGGTTCAGCCTGTGTGTTTGTGTTGAGGTGGATTTGACAAGGAAACTTCCTCAACCGCTCAAAATTGTTACTCCAGAAGGTCCGGTGGTTCAAGAGGTAAGATATTTGAATTTACCTAATGCTTGTTTTAGGTGCCAGTTACTAGATCACATGATTCGAAATTGCCCGTATAAAAAGAAACAACCTAAGGAAGTGGAAGAAGACACTAAGAAGGAAGAATCTAAAAAATCAACAGAATAGAAAAATAAAAATAAATATGAGAAGGAAGTTGATTATGGTTTAGGTCCTCAGAACAACACTTCCAATTCCTCTATTGGGCAGTAACAATGAAAATTTGTTTAGAAAAGAAAGTATGTGCATGACTCTCCTGTTGGGCCTAATAAATCCAGGAGGGGACCTGTTTTAGGAGATAACTTGAGTCAAACTCATAGTAGCAATTATCCAGTTTCCATATATGGGAAAGGGAATAATTTTGTTGAGTTTGGGGTTCAGTACGGATCTTCTCCAAGTGGTACTATGGATATAGTAAAAGAAAGCATTGACGGGGGAGGGAATCAATTTCAGGTTCTTGATTTCTTAAGTTCTCAATGAATTTTGATATTGTTTTGTAGAATGTAAGAGGGATGACTATCCCCACTCGTAGGAGTTTTGTGAGTAGTTTTTTGAAATATGTTTTTGTTGATGTAGTCTGTCTTCAAGAAATTAAGATTGCTAGGTTTGAGTTGCATAACTGCCTAAACAACTCTTGGAATGGCACTTGGTGGAGCTCTTCTCATCATCAAGGGTCTGGAGGTGTTGTTTTGACTGTTAGAAAATGGTTGACCTCTCTTTTTTTAGATTGGGATGAGGACCCAAAGGAGCGTATTTCTTGGGCTAATTTTTCTTTGGTTGGTCAAGTGATCGAAATATGTTCAGTCTACGATCCTAATGCTACTAATGATCAAGCTTGTTTGTGGGATTGGATGTAATTTAATATTCTTGAGGCATGTTGGTTCCTTGGAGGGAATTTCAATATGGTTGAGTGGGAAGGATATAGAGAGGGTGGATTGGATTGCTGCATTGCTGACACAGAAAAGGATTCGTAGGTGAAATTGAAGGCTGCTCTTCAGGTGTTCGACATGAATTTTAAGCAAAAATAGTATGAGTCTGGCGGTTGGTTTACTTGGTCAAACAAAAGAGCAAGTGCGGAAAGAATCTTTGTGAGACTTGATAGATTTTACGTGGATAACTTTTTTACTTGTGTTGGCAAAGGAAAGAGGCCTGTGGATGTTGATATGGGAGTTACTGGCTCTGACCACACTCCTATTTCTACATGTGTTCACATTGGTGCGATGCTTGTTGAGAAGAAAAAATTACCTTTCAAATTGAATGTCTTGCATCTTGATTATGTAAATTGTAGAGAGTTGATTCGCTGTGTCTGGAATCTGGAGCCAAGGCCTTTCGGGAAGGGATGGGTCCCTTGGTGGGATGCTGCTGTAAAAGGGTGGTTAAATTTTTAAGGAGATGGGGGAGACTTATGGATAGAAAAAGGAGGAGATATATGAAGTCTCTCCGACAAAATATTGAGGACATGAGAAAGTTGGAAGTTGATCCTATTAATTCTTCCTTACAAGAAAAAGTTGTTGCTCTAGAGGGAGAAATCAGGAAAATCAAGGATTATATTGGTAGAGGAGTGCAAGTGAGAAGCATGCTTCATTGGATGAAGGAAGGATATGCTCTGAATAAATTCTTCTTCAATTATATTTGTAATAAGAATGCTTCAAAAAAAAATTAATTCTGCAGTAGGAATATTGTACTCATACTAAGGAGGGAGAGATAAGGGAGCTTTTTGGTAATCACTTCAGTAAGATTTTTGTGGCATATGAGAGCACTGTGGATGTTCAACATGCTAGGGAGTTGATTAAAGATTGCATTCCAAGGAATGTTTTCAGCTTTGAGAGTGGTTACATGGCCATTAATTTTTCCAAGAAGGAATTATTTGGTGCTTTATCTAGAATGAAGAATGGTAATTCTCCCAGTCCTGATGGTCTTCCAGTAGAATTTTATAAGTATATGTGGGATTGCATAGGGGAAGACTATACTAAAATGGTACAGGGAGTGTTTGAAGGGGTAGGATTTTCTTCTCGAATGAATCAAGGTGTGATTAAATTAATCCCCAAAGGAAGTAATAAGGATAAAATTGATGGCTGGAGATCCATTACTCTTTTGAATGTTTCGTACAAGATAGTTGTTAAAGCTTTAGCTTTGAGGCTGCGAGACATTGATTCCAAAATTTTTAGAGAAGAACAAATTGGGTTTGTGAAAGGTATATTTAACCTGGATATTGTTCTTTCTATCTGGGAGATGATGGAATGGGTGGAAGAATCTCAGAAGTAGGATCTCTTCTTAAAAATATACTTTGACAAAGCCTATGATAGGGTTTATTGGACTTTTATCCTTAAAATGTTGGAATGGCTTGGGTTTACTCTACAGTTCAAAATATCCGTATGCTTTTCTCCTCAGCTTCTGCCAAGGTGGTGGTCAATGGGATAATATCCGAAAGTATTCATATTTTTAGATCAATTATGCGGGGTTGCCCTTTGGCTCTGTTTTTTTTTGTCTTGTCTGTGGATGCTTTGGAGTGTATGTAGGAAAAAGCGGTTAGCTGGGCTTATTAGAGGCATCACTCTTCTGGAGGGACATATTATAAATAGTAATTTTGCTGATGACTCTTTCCTTACAATGCAACTGGATAGAGATTCCATTTTGGGTATGCAATATTATCTTCAACAATTTTGTCTTGCTTCTGGGGTAGTGGTGAGTGAGGCTAAATCAAATTACTGGCTGATAGGAGCTGAGGATTTTCCTAGTGGGATTAAAACTGGCTGGAGGAAATTTAATGATGGAGAAATTATTAGGTATTTGGGTATTCCATTTGGTAGGAGGATTTCCCTCAAATCTATGTGGGATTGGTGCATGAATAGGTTTGAAAAGAAGCTTCAGGGTTGGAAAAATAAGCTGATTTCTTTTGCTGGGAAGCTCACCGTTATTAGTAAGATTCTCTAGACTTGTCACATGTATTACTCCTCTTGTTGGCTTCCTAACTTGACTCAATATAAGAGGTTGGAGACTTACATTAGGAGTTTCTTGTGGGATAATATGGATGGTTCCAAGCGTGTTTCCCTTATTGCTTGGAAATATTGCACTGTTCCTAAGAAGGAGAGTGGTTTGGGTCTTTTACACATTTAGGTGCATGAAAAAGTTCTTACTTCTAAGTGGATTACCAGATGCCTGGAGGATAATTTTGGATGGCAGTGGTTGTTGAGATACCGTATTCATACTTGTATTAATCTTGATGGGATTCGTGGGACTTTTAGATTTGAGGATATTTTTGGGCATCCTAGTCGATTCAAAATTAGAGGAGGCATCTTGATTAAAAGGATTTGGGAGGCCTGGAAAGAGGTTGTTGGAATGGTTAAATGGGATTTTTGGGATGATAGGAGCGGTTGTACTCTTTCTTCTAAAGCTATTTGTCTTTGGTAGGAAAATGATATGTATGTTGTGGATATGCCTAATCTACAATGTAAGAGGCTTAGCAAGAAAGGTCTCTTTAAATGGGTTGATCTATGGGATGGGAATGTTGGGTAGTGGATTCCTTGGCAATAGTTGCTTGTTAATTTCAAATTAAAACCTTCTGATAAATTCATTGTTCAACAGATTCAAGGTCTTCTTTCGTCTGAGCAGCTATATAAGCTTTCAGGTGGCCTTTCGGGTCCATTTAGAAAGACTAGAGGTGGAATTATGGGAAGCCAATTTTGTGCTTTAAGGCTTCTAAAATTTATCATTTTATGCTTCCTAGTATCCCTCTTGGTGACATATTGAATGGTAGATGGGGTCTGAATTGTACATGCAAGAAATGGAAGAAACGGTTGTTTAGAGTTTAGAATTTTAGGGTCTCAATGTAGCTAAAGGTTTTTGTTTGGTTGGTGATGATGCAAGGTTTGCAAATCAAAGCTCATTTAGCCAAGTGGATGCGTATTTTTGATGCTTGCGCTAGTTGTGGTCACAGTGAAACTATTAAGCACATCTTTTAGGAATGCCCAAGAACAAGGAAGGTTTGGAGAGTAGCGACTTGGCTTTATGGCAGTGTTTCTCAGGGACATCCTGGGTGGAAGAAGGTTGTTTTTGGTGACTCCCTTGATTGGGCATCTCATAGAAGGGTGTTTTTGCATGTTATCACGATCTCTATTCTTTTCAACATTTGGAAGGATAGATGCAACTTGGTTTTCAGAAAAGAGGAGGCCCCTGTTTATGCTACTATTGGCAGAGCAACTAGTTTTGTTTATGGTCAAATTAAGGTTTTTAGGGATGAAATTTTGAAAGACTGCCTTAGAATAGATAAAAGTGCTAGATATGATTGCTTGCTTTTATTTCGTAAGCTGATGTAATGGCTCTCTATTTTTGCTGATGTATTTTTTATCCTTTCTTTAATATGAATTATTTATTCAACAAAAAAAAATTATAGTTGACCTCAAGAAATGTTAGAGTGGGCAATATGAAAGGAAATACTATAAAGTAGTTGATATATGTTCTTTTAATTACTTAATGTTTTGTTTTAAATTTATTAAAAATAAATAGTATTTAATATAAGTTTCATTTAGTACTAAATGTTTGTTTAAAAATTTAGTATTAGAATAAATTTTAGAGTTAAGAGCATATAGTCATTTGCTTAATTTCCATAGACCAAGGAACACATAAAATAGTAGAAAACCCTACCATGAACCTATAGATGAAAAAAAATAAAACCCCCAAAACTGTAGAAAGATAACCTTGATTTGCAACCTAAGGTTGTGGGTAGGACAACCTTGTCATTTTCCAAGATTGCAGGAAGGGCAATATGGTAAATCAACCTTTAATGATGTTTGTAGGAAGGCAATCATCATTACCCAGGGCTAACCACACTTCTGGTAGGAAAGGTTAGAACGGGAGGTAACGAAGGATGAAATGGGTATCACTTCTAGGTTAACCCTGCTAGTACTGGGTGGTGAAATTATGCTTGAATCATGTTGATAATATTGACAACCAGATGGAATGGGACATTGTGTTGTTTAATCAAGACAAGACACCAGGTAGCTACCAAGGTATTGGTAGACCCTAGATGAACTCTAGGGAAGGTGGATATTTTTCTAGCTCTGGCATGCATACACTAACTCTTTCTTGACTAGAAAGTCTTGTTAAGACATGGGGAAATTATGCGTCCAACCTTTGGGTGATATGGGTCCTAGAAGGAAAACCCCTGTCTGAACTTGGAATATCGAGTTGAGAGAGTGAAGTTCAATTGAGGCATCCACAACGAGATTTGGCTAGCCTCAATCTCGTGAGTATTTTGACTGCAATGGAATGGCACTCACGAATATTTAGCATGCTCGTACTAATATAATCTATGGAATTGATTGAAATGTTTTCATACTGTGACCAACATGTTAGGACAACCTAGTGGGTAGGACTAGGGTTGTTACACTTAATTCTTTAACTTAAAAAAAATAGCATTATTTCCTTTTGAAAGAAAACCAAATTTTATTTCTTTAACCAAGGAAAAGCTAGTATTATTCCTTCTAAAAGAAAATCAAATATTAATTTTTAAACTAAGAAAAAATCGTCATTATTCCTTCTAAAATAAAATTAAATATTATTTCTTTAACTAAAAAAGAACCAACATTATTTCCTTCTAAAAGAAAACCCAATATTTTTTCTTTAACCAAGGAAAAAACCAACATTATTTCCTTCTAAAAGAAAACCCAATATTATTTCTTTAACCAAGGAAAAAGTAGGCATTATTCCTTCTAAAGGAAAATAAAATATTATTTCTTTTTTTTTAATAAGCTATGTGTGGCTTATGTTGGGAGCCACTCCCATTACAAAAACAAAACATTACATTGCTTTCATTAAATTTCTCAAAGTATACCCATCTTTGCCTTTCTATAAAAGGTATTCTCCATCTTCCTCAAATTGCTAAGTTTCCATAATCAACTCTCTTTTTTTTTAACTAACAACAAGAACAACCCTTACATGACACATAACTCCAATAGATATAAGGAAAACAAATTGTTGGTCAAATATTTGCGTAATTATACAAACATGTTTTTGTGCGCCCTAGACATGGCCAAATATTGAAAGACCGAAGGAAAGAAATATTCTATGTGCCAATATCTAGAGAGGGCTGGCTCCCTTACTAATCCTACATTAGTTTGAGACTAGAGTTGCAGGAAATAAATTTGAAATAACATAAAGGAATGGAAAATATGGCCATAGGCCGAAGGTGTAGGATCGGGGATATACTAGCAACATGAATTCCAACCAAGCTTGGTAATAGCATAAGATGGAGATAAATCAAATAATTTACTTATAGTTATATGAAAATAACCTCCAGGATCGCATTCCAGTACTCACTCCATCATCGACAGTATTCAAATTCAGATATAGAATTAAAATTTAGCAGTAGATAACAGACATAAATATATAATAGAATTGCTTAAAACATAAAGTAATCACACATAAAATTGCTTACAAAATTAGAAGCCAAGTCTCTTCTATTATGCAAAAAAATTGAATAGATTTTCTGTATAATGTCTATCCTTCTTTTACAATGGAAATTGACTAGTATTTATAGAGGATTTCACTTCTTTCATTAAATGTATATGAATACAAAATGTTTACAGATCAGGAATACAGACGAGGAAATTCCTTCTCGAAAACCTTAAAATTTTATATTTTCAAAACTGTAATCTAGATTTGAAGGAGGAACCTCTAGGAAATAGGCATATTTGGGTGACGATGCACAAAAAATTGTAAACCTGGTCATTGACTTGAAACCTTCATTATTTCTTGAAAATTCATCTTGGTTCGGAATATTTTGGAACTCATGAAAATCATCTGGTGATTGAAACTTATAACTTTAGCTACTTCTCACCTCAATCATTAAATACCTTCTATTCATCTATCTTAGGCACCTTTGGACACTTGCGTTGATGTTTGAGGGTAAAACTTACCCAAAACTGAGCAAGGAGTGAACGTGCTTTCTTCGATTCCCAATATTTGTTCCTGAATTGCACTTTTTGGTAGAGAAGGCACCCCTCGTATTTATTTTCTTATTACAACAACAATCCATAGGCAAAAATAACCCATTACAATGCTCTGAGTTATCCTCTACGTCATCTTTTTTTTTGAGCGAAAGCGCCTCTCATAAGATGTTCCCTTTTTTTCCAAATATACATTCACCCCTAGAGTGGGTGAAATGCATTGTCGTTCCCTACTTTGGGTGAACCTTGCATTGACATTTCAATGTCTGATCTCTGCATAGTCACCTTAGAGTAAAATAAGATGTCATCAGGTCACTTTCCTATAGCTTCACCCCAATGAATGGCGAATGAGATGTTCATCCCTTATTTGGGGTGAAAGCACTTCCACTTGAATTTTTCCCTTCGTGTGCTGAAGTGGAGTCCACACCCTACCTTATACATATGTGTTCACCCTAAGAATGGGTGAAAGACACTATCGTCCTCCATCTTGGGTGAATCCAATGTTGACTTTTCAATGCGACCAAAGCACTTTTCACTTCCTTTGCTTTCGCTAAAATTAACCATTTGTTGTGCTCTTTGCCCCTAGGAGGGGCGAATGGAACTTTCATCCTTCAATCAGGATGAACGTGATGTTGAGTTATCAATGTTTTGTTTTAAATGACATTCATCCCAAAGTGGGGTGAATGAAGATTTCACCCCAACTTTAGGGCGAATGCACCTTTTTCTTTAAAGTCGTCAAATCTCCTCTGAGCCCACCATACTTTCAAAGTGCTTCAGTGTTCTTTCATCCCAATGAGGGACGAAAGGGACTTTCACCCCTAACTTGGGATGAAATCATTTTTCATTTGAATTTTTACGTTTTCCCTAGGGTGAGGCAAACGGGCCCTAACCATTTTTTGAGGCAAACGCAATTTTCTCCTTCTACAATGTAGTTTTTTTATTTTAGCTTATGATTTTTACTATAAAAAAGTATGAACTATAAGAATAATTACACATATAAAAATTGCAGCAAACATTGTAATACAATTTTATTATAAATGTCAATTTTACAAACAAAAAATCCTCCAAAAAAATTGATCAAAGATCCTAATGTGGTATATGTCAAAATTACCAATATTTTTGGTGGCTTATGGGGCATCCAGCTCATATGGATGCAAGCGATCTTAGGCCTTTATCCATTGGGCTCTTCAGTGATCCTTCCCTTCAGCTTCTTTGGCTAGTGCTTCTGATTTGGACACCTTTTTATGCACCTACTCTTATGCCTTCTCAACTACCTTCGCCTATGCTACTACTTAGAGTATTTCTACCCGCTCTATTTCAACAGTTGCTTGCTCTGTTTTTATCCACTCTGCTTTGACCCATTCTTCTTGCTCCTTCATGCTTTTGTAGGTAACTTCATAAGCTATAATTGCATCAAACCAAGCATACATAGTGAAAAAGTAGGGAATACTCAACAACTCGTACACATGTCACAAGTTCTGAACATCCTCCAGGCTAAGACACTTGGCTTGTTGAGCTAGCTCGAACATCAAAAACTCCATGCAGGTAAATTTCTTCATAAGTAGAAACACCTGCTCCTCTGTGATGGACTTCTTCCACTTATCAATCTCTAAGGTGTCTTCTACAAATTTCTTCCAAGCTGCTTTAATTTTTCCTTCGATAGAGGTTCATCCAGTTCATCAGTAAAATTTGGAATGCCCATATCACTAAGAGCATCAAAATAGATCATGAAAAATGTATGCTTTGACTCTATGGCATTGAAGATATTTTTGACTTCTCTCATCAGGTCCATTCTCTGAAAGAATTTGAGTAGTGTGACCTTGGTGGCAGACCAAGCGTGGTCCATTTTACTTAAGGTATGATTGTGCATGTTGGACTGAGCTAAGGCCTAAATTTTTATAGCCATTTCTAAATATGGTTACAACATCTCCTCAGTAGTGTCTATAACTTGTTGGCTCAACTAGATATGGACCTGTATTGCATAGAGATACTACAAAAATTGAACTACTTTTATTGCTAGCTTTGCATGACTCTGAGCTGAGTGAAGGCAAGCCTCATTAATTGTTTTCGAAGAGAAACCTATAACCTACATGGCCTTCTCTGCCAGCTAGTTTTGTATGGACTCAAGGTGCACCTTCAATGATTGCACCTGTTGGTCGGCTGCATCCTTGTATTTCTAATGAGCCCCCATCTGCTAACACAAGCACTCATTTTTTGTCACCATATTCTCCTGTTCCGCTCTACTCGCTGCCAAGGCATCCTTAAGTTTGGCAATTTTATTTTCGATGTCATAATATCTTTGCTTATAATACTCGTTGTGAAGATAAATTGAACTCATATCAACCTGTATATTCTCCATTTTTTTAGTGGAGTCAATCCTAGTTAGGTTTTCTATCACAGTTTCACAAGCATAATCTCTTGGTGTCATTTCTCCTTACGACTTTTGGACCAAAGGAGTGATCTTGGTCTTGTGAACCTCCATGGCAACCAGATCAAAGGTAACTTTCTTAAGAGATCGGGTTGGGGCAAGTACCTATTTTTTCCTACGAATTTTTAGCCATTGTGATGAATTGAGGTGTGCTCGATTGATTTTCTCTACATCAGGTTGTTTAGGTGCCACCTCAACTTTGGGCAGTACTTGCAGCTCCAAAAATAATTTGAAAGGAATTAGGATTTGTGAACGATACGACTCAAATGAAGAAGAGGAGATAGAAATGAGAGGGGGAACTAAAATGGTAGTGTGGATGGAGGATCCTGGTTTAGCTACAGTTAGGATCACTCACGGGGGAGCATGCGTACTTACAAAAACTATGGAAGTGGTAGTAATAATAGAAGGGGAAGGACGTAAAAATGGATTCGGTCCAAACGTGAATGAACTGAAAGAAAGAGATATCGAAGAGAGGAAAAAAGCAGGAAGAGTAGTGACTTGAGTTTCGGAGGAGGGGTTAAAAATGGACATAGAGTGAAAATTAAAACGGGGAGATACTGATGTAGGGACTAACAAAAAAGAACTAACAGTCACTACATGCTCCATAGAAAAGAAAGAGGGAAGGAAATACGTACCTTCAGACGTAGGTATCGTGTGTTTTGGTGATGGAAGTGACTGTATAATGGATTATTCATGTTGCTCCTCCACTTCCACCTTGAGTTTGATGATATCCTCTTCCTAGTCCATTGGTTGCTCATGAAATAATGGAAATATTTGAGCAATACCAACTGAAGAAGCTGGCTTCAACAAAGGTGAATTAACAACCGCTATAGCAACTACGACTGTAGAAACTAAAATAGCCAAAACTACAATAGTAGAAGAGGAAGTAGCATCGGTCCTTGGCTTCTTCATAGCTTTTGGAAAAGGAAGCACCTCTTGAATAGTATTCTTCTCTAGAAAAGGTGCCTCATCTACCTTTAATTTTTTTCGTTGAGATCTTTGTTGAAACACATATTGTTGCTCTTCTTCCTCGGGTGTTTCCTCTTCAAATGTTGGGCACTCTTCTCTCGTGACACTTTCACCACTATAAAAATATTGAAAACTTTGGGGTACAATCTTGGCAAAATTTATGGGTTGATAAGTGATGACATACTCATCATAGGCTTCCTAAAATGCCTCATCAATTTTCAACCCATAGGGTAATGCAATATTTCCTCTATGGACCCGCATTATCCACCAATTCATAATTTTTTCCTTGGTCCAAGGTAGTTGTTCTTTCATTTGGCCGAACAGCTCTAGTGGAGGAATGTGATCTCTATGTATTTCTGAGTTGTATTCAGCATCTTTGATGCAGGAGCATCCGGTGGTCAAGGAGCAATCTTGCATCCTCCAAATCATTTTATTGTTTGCTTTTATTTTCTAAGTACTTGTGTTGGGTTTGTTTCGAATCTTGGACCAAGAGGGAGGTTTTGTAAAAAGAAGAGGAAGTTTTAGTGTAAAGGCACAAGTTGCGTTGGGGTCGTGAAATCGCGACCCCAAAGCTTCGGAAGGGCAATGGCCAGTTTGAGTCGCGATATCGCGACGTCGCGATATCGCGACATGTTCCGACTTCAACAGCGTTGAACAGTTGGCAATTAAAATCAAAGGCTCGGTGCACACGAAGAAGGGGAGAAGGTTTTGGTCGCGATATCGCGACGTCGCGATATCGCGACATCTTTTGCAAACGGAAGAGAGGTGACCGTTGGGTCGCGATATCGCGACATGTCGCGATATCGCGATGATGTTTCAAAGCTGAGGGCGGACGTCAGTTGGGTCGCGATATCGCGACATGTCGCGATATCGCGGCCCAAGAAAAAGTCAAACGGAAATAAACACGCGGACGGTCGGACAGGGTGAAATTGACACGTGGTTGCCACGTGTCTTAAAGGCAACACGACCAGTGGGGGATAGAGTTAATTTTGACACGTGGAGACACACTTGTAACAGATCATGAGGTTGAGGGCCACGTAATCGGAGGAGAGAGATTTAGACGTCGACCAAGTTTAAGTATCTTGGGATGTCGTTTCTGGAGGAACCGTAGTTACAGGTGAAAGACTTAATGGCGGAGACATCGATATTTAAAGACAGTCAGATTAAAACGGCGGGTGCAGGGTATGGGAAGCCATGAATGCAGGCTCTGGACGGATCGGACAGTTGCCATTTATGGCAGAAAACAAAAGGAAAGGAAAATCTTGAAATTTCAACGGAGGGAAAATGAAATTCGAATTGGTCTTTGGGCGGGAGCATTAATTACAGGGAAGGCCGAGACCACATTAAAACGGGGAAAATTTGTATGGGAAAGGGGATGGTGAAGTTCGGGATTGGGGGAGAAGTGGTATACTGGAGAGAATACTGTAACCCGTATTATGCTATATTTTTAATGAAATTACCATGAAATTACTGTGAATGTGTTTGTGTGAATCCCGGCTTGCCATCAAGTGGTATCAGAGCGGGAGCTCCTGAGCGTGTAACAGATCGCCGGAGAGAGGCAGTTGCACCAGGATCTGTGGAAGAATTCTAAAAAAAAAAAAATAATACAGAGAAAATATCATGCCTCCACGAAGGAACCGTGGCGGAGCAGGAAATGTGGTGCCGGCCGAAGACTTCCGGGCCTTGCAAAGACAAGTTCAAGCCTTGCAAGCAGAGTTACGCAGAAGGCGCGAACCCGGAGGGGAAGAGGAAAGTGAAGATGAAGTTGAAGAGGAAGAACAATCTGAGGAAGAAGCAGAAGCTGTGGATCCAGCTCAGGCCCGGTTGTATAAGGCCATCTCTCAGATTGGAAAACAGCCAAAAATGGAGGTATCTACCTACTCGGGAAATCTGAATCCAGAAGAAGTGATTGACTGGATAAATGATTTAGAGGAATATTTCGAGTATGAGGAGATTGAAGACCCTAACCGGGTCAGATTTGCTAAGACCAAGTTAAAGGGTCATGCCAGCATTTGGTGGAGGGGAATGCAGTTGGAGAGAAACAGAAGAGGGAAAGAAAGAATAACAAGATGGGATAGAATGGTGGAGAAGCTTAAAAGACAGTTCATCCCGACAGATTACGAGTTGGATCTGCTAAGAAAAATGCAGAGCTTGAGACAGACAAACAAAACTGTCCAAGAGTACACTCGAAGAATTTTACAAAATTTCTATTAGAACAGGGCATTTAGAGGCAAATAAAGAGAAAGTAGCCCGTTACATTAATGGGTTGAGGCTTGGTATCCAGGAAGAACCGAGCCTCGGTTCGAGTAAACACCATAGAGGATGCTTATCAATTTGCCTTGAAGGTAGAAGAAAAGCTAAACAAAGCGGTTTGAAGGCAAGCAAAGAGGAAGAGGCCGAGGTGGAAGGACTGGTGGGAGGACCAGTGGAGAAAAGTACAAGGATCCGAAGAAGACTGGGGAAGCCGATAGTAACCAGGACCAAAAAGAAGAAGATGTTTATCAGCCCCGAGATCATAACAGCTACCCAAGAGGACGGGGTGGATCTGGACGAGGGTTTGGAAGGGGAGTATTTCGTGGAACATGTTTCCACTGTGGTGAAGAAGGACACAGGGCATTTGAATGTCCACAACACCGAGAAAGAACAAACAAGAGGCCTGAGGGCCCAGCCAGAGCTGCTGTGGCAGAGGAGGATGCTGGAATCTGAGCATTCCGAAGAAGCGGAGAGAGGAGAAACAATGGTTGTAAGAAGAGTCCTGTTGAACGAGGAGAAGGACACGGACCCGGAGGAAAAGTTTATTCCGCACTAGATGTAAATGTGCGGGCAAGGTTTGCAATATCATTATTGATAATGGTAGCACGGATAACCTGGTTTCGAGGAAATGGTTACAAAGTTACAGTTAGAGAGGAAGAAACACCCACACCCATACCGGGTCGCATGGTTACAAAAGGACCACGGAGCTTTGGTCAATGAGCAGTGTTCTGTTAAATTTAACGTTGGGAAGTATTGTGATGAGGTCCTGTGTGACATCTTACCCATGGATGTTTGCCACATGTTGCTGGGGAGACCCTGGCAGTTTGACCGGAGTGCAGTACATGATGGCCGTGCCAACACCTACTCATTGACAAAGAATGGTGTACGCCATAAACTAAAGCCCTTGAAGGATACAGATGAAAAGGTATGTAATATTTCCAGAGTCTGTTTAGTTGAGGGGAGAGAGTTTCTGAACGGGTTAAAGCATGAACATTTATGTTATGCAATAATCCCTAGAGTTAGGGGGAAGGAATGCCGGGATACCCCAACAGAAGTTCTAAATCTGCTGGAGGAATTTCCAGACATTGTGTCTGACAATGTGCCTGAGGGCTTACCCCCGGTGAGAAAAATTAGCCATCATATAGATTTAGTACCGGGATCAAGCCCGCCAAATAAAGCCGCTCACAGAATGACACCTGTAGAGACTAAGGAGTTAAATAGACAGGTCCAAGAATTATTAGAAAAGGGATTAATTCGGGAAAGTTTGAGTCCATGCGCAGTACCTGCAGTGCTGGCGCCAAAGAAGGATGGGGAATGGAGGATGTGTACAGATTCACGGGCCATCAACAAAATTACTATTAAGTACAGATTCCCGTTACCAAGAATGGATGATATCATGGACTGTTTAAGTGGAGCCGAGTACTTCACAAAGATTGACCCGAAAAGTGGTTATCATCGGATCCGTATCCGAGAGGGGGATGAATGGAAGACAACCTTCAAGACAAGAGAAGGCCTGTTTGAGTGGTTAGTCATGCCCTTTGGACTCGTCCAATGCACCAAGTACCTTCATGCGGCTGATGAATGAAGTACTGAAAGAATTCTTGGGAAAGTTTGTTATTGTTTATTTAGATGATATATTGATATTTAGCCGGACCCTGGAGGAACACCTGATGCATATCAGGAGAGTCTTTGAAAAGCTGCAAGAAGAACAATTATTAATAAATTTGAAAAAGTGTAATTTTGTCAAGAAGGAATTGGTATACTTGGGGTTTGTAATCTCAGCAGAAGGCCTGAAGATGGACCCCGAAAAGGTGAGAGCCATCATTGAATGGCCTACTCCAAGGAGCACAACAGAAGTGAGGTCATTCCATGGTCTGGCCAGTTTTTATAGGAAGTTCATAAAGAACTTCAGCAGTATTTGTGCACCTCTCACAGAGACAATGAGGGGAGATAAAAAGGAGTTCAAATGGACATCAGGGGCTGAAAGGAGCTTTGACACATTGAAGAGAAAAGTTACAGAACAGCCTGTTTTGGCACTTCCAGACTTCAACAAGGTATTTCAGGTGGACTGTGATGCCAATGGCAATGCAATAGGGGCGGTACTGAGTCAAGGAGGCAAGCCAATTGCTTATTTCAGTGAAAAGTTAAATGATGCTCGGAAAAAGTATTCTGTCTATGATCAAGAATTTTATGCTATAGTTCAGGCCCCAAAAAGTGGAGACATTATTTATTACCAAAGGAGTTTGTATCATGCATCGACCATCGAGCTTTGCAATACATTAACAGTCAGACAAAACTGAACCAAAGGCACATGAAATGGGTGGAGTTCCTCCAAAGTTATACCTTTGTACTAAAGCACAGAAGTGGGAAGTCAAACAGGGTTGCAGATGCCTTAAGCAGAAGGCAGACTCTGCTGACCAGATTGACAGTGGAAGTAGTGGGGTTTGAAGAACTGAAGGGTCTATACCCTGCAGATCCGGATTTTGCAGAAGCCTGGAAGGCTTGCTCAATACCTCTTACCATGGATAGAACAAAATGGTTGGATTTCTTAATCCAAGACGGGATGCTGTTCAAGGGTAGTAAGTTGTGCATTCCCGTAAGTTCCATGCGGGAGAATTTAATCAAAGAAAAGCACAGCGGAGGATTGGCTGGGCATTTTGGTAGGGATAAGACCATTGCCTTGATTGAGGAAAATTACTACTGGCCACAACTTCGGCAAGATGTACGGAAGTTTGTGCAAAGTTGCAGAATATGCCAGATGGCAAAGGGTGTAAAACAAAATACAGGACTGTACCAGCCATTACCTGTGCCTGAGAGACCATGGGAGGACATAAGCATGGATTTTGTTCTTGGATTGCCGAGAACACAGAGAGGAAATGATTCAATATTTGTGGTGGTGGACCGGTTCTCCAAAATGGCACATTTTATTCCCTGCCAAAAGACAAGTGATGCAGTTCACATTGCTGGGTTGTTCTTCAAAGAAGTGGTACGACTTCACGGTTTACCGAGAAGTATAGTTTCAGACAGAGATACAAAGTTTGTTGGGTATTTCTGGAGAACTCTGTGGAAGAAATTGAAGACAGACTTGAAATTCAGTTCAAGCATACCATCCACAGACAGATGGACGAGACGGAGGTGGTCAATAGAAGCCTGGGCAATTTACTCCGGTGTTTGATAGTGGATCAACCCAAGGGATGGGATTTGGTCTTACCACAGGCAGAGTTTGCATATAACAGTTCAGTTAATAAAAGCACAAATAAATCACCGTTCCAGATAGTATATGGAAACAGCCCGAGGAATGTGTCTGAGCTAAGAAAGTTGGACAGAAGAGAAAAATGTAGTGCCGAGGCAGAAGAATTTGCAGAGCATATAAAAAGTCTGCATGAGGAAGTAAGAAGACAGATTACAAAAATGAACAGTCAATATAAGACAAGGGCAGACCAGAAGCGGCGGTTCAAGGAGTTCGAGATTGGAGATGAGGTTATGGTGTATCTCAGGAAGGAGAGATTTCTTGCCAAGACTTACAATAAATTGAAGATGAAAAAGTTTGGGCCATGCAAAATACTGGGAAAGCGGGAGTCAGGAAATGCGTATGAAGTGAAATTGCCGAGTTGGCTTGATATTTCACCTATTTTTAATATTTCAGATCTCGTGGAATATCATGAGGGAGAAAGTACAGGACATGCAAAGTCCAGAACCATGGCAATTTCCAGCCTCTACTCCAAGCACAGATGAGGCCGAGGAAGTATTAGATACCCGTGAAGGCCGGAGCACCCGAAACAGGCAGTATACTGAGTATTTGATCAAGTGGAGGGGCAGACCAACTGAAGATGCGACTTGGTTGTCGAAGACGGAAGTTGACCGCTTGGGTCTCCCCTTAGCCAAACAAAAGTGAGGGTCACTTTTTTTTATCTACCCCGGGTGTCTGATGCAGGAGCATCCGGTGGTCAAGGAGCAATCTTGCATCCTCCAAATCATTTTATTGTTTGCTTTTATTTTCTAAGTACTTGTGTTGGGTTTGTTTCGAATCTTGGACCAAGAGGGAGGTTTTGTAAAAAGAAGAGGAAGTTTTAGTGTAAAGGCACAAGTTGCGTTGGGGTCGCGAAATCGCGACCCCAAAGCTTCGAAGGGCAATGGCCAGTTTGAGTCGCGATATCGCGACGTCGCGATATCGCGACATGTTTCGACTTCAACAGCGTTGAACAGTTGGCAATTAAAATCAAAGGCTCGGTGCACACGAAGAAGGGGAGAAGGTTTTGGTCGCGATATCGCGACATCTTTTGCAAACGGAAGAGAGGTGACCGTTGGGTCGCGATATCGCGACATGTCGCGATATCGCGACGATGTTTCAAAGCTGAGGGCGGACGTCAGTTGGGTCGCGATATCGCGGCCCAAGAAAAAGTCAAACGGAAATAAACACGCGGACGGTCGGACAGGGTGAAATTGACACGTGGTTGCCACGTGTCTTAAAGGCAACACGACCAGTGGGGGATAGAGTTAATTTTGACACGTGGAGACACACTTGTAACAGATCATGAGGTTGAGGGCCACGTAATCGGAGGAGAGAGATTTAGACGTCGACCAAGTTTAAGTATCTTGGGATGTCGTTTCTGGAGGAACCGTAGTTACAGGTGAAAGACTTAATGGCGGAGACATCGATATTTAAAGACAGTCAGATTAAAACGGCGGGTGCAGGGTATGGGAAGCCATGAATGCAGGCTCTGGACGGATCGGACAGTTGCCATTTATGGCAGAAAACAAAAGGAAAGGAAAATCTTGAAATTTCAACGGAGGGAAAATGAAATTCGAATTGGTCTTTGGGCGGGAGCATTAATTACAGGGAAGGCCGAGACCACATTAAAACGGGGAAAATTTGTATGGGAAAGGGGATGGTGAAGTTCGGGATTGGGGGAGAAGTGGTATACTGGAGAGAATACTGTAACCCGTATTATGCTATTTTTTTAATGAAATTACCAATTGTGAATGTGTTTGTGTGAATCCCGGCTTGCCATCACTCTTGCTCATAAAAGTCATGCCACGAAGGGAGCATTGTCATGTCTTCAATGTGCCACTCCAACTCGTGCCCATCAAAATTATTACGCCTTTATTGGATGTCGGGTCACAAACAACAATGAAAATCCTTGGCCTTGACTATTTTTATAAACTTGCACAACAGGTCGTACCTCCACCATTGCAGTAGTTCTATCAAACCCAGGTCTTGAATTTCAACTATAAGAAGCCTATTCTGCTTGACCCGGTTCACTTCTATACTGCCAAATTTGAACAGCATGGTGCAAGTCATTCTCTTATCATGCCTCGCTCCATACACATCATTGGTATAATCTGTCTTGCACACTACCTCCATGGCAAAAACATGCTCGATGGTGAATTATAGGAGCAAGAATGACTTACCTATGAAGCCATAATTCTTATGATGATGCCTTGTATCAACAAAAATATGTCACCCTTTTTAGCAGTAACAACTGCCTCCTTCATCACCCATGGTACCCTTTCACTTTGTCCATAAATCAACTCAATTGCAGGCCCAAAAAATATGTAGTTGAAAATATAATATGGCTCCCTCCTTGACAGAGCGGAGTCCACATATAAACAGACAATAGCTCATCCTTCTCATCAGCTTGTCTTATGGCTTTAAATGAAAAAAAATTGTGCAAATGAAAAAATAAATACAATACGAGGAAGAACGCGTGCTTGAACGACGTCTCTTCTCCAGTATGCATCTTCTCCAACTAAACATGCATCTTTTGATAAATGAAATCATCCCAATAAAAATAAATCAGATTTATGTCTCTTCTCATGGCTCTTGGAGCATAAAACTCCCTCTGATATATACACTGCACCAATACCGCTTGCCACTTGTGGACTGCAGAATCTGCCAAAATACTAGCAACCCACACCAACATCAAGTACAAGTTAGGGCTCTTAAATTTTGATAAATATTTTTGTAGATTTGGTAACTGCCCCAACTACAGCTCCTCAATCAACTACGTCTCCATGAACTGATGCATTGTCACTGTTGACACATATCTTTCTTCTTGCTCGTTGATATGCAACTTATTAAAAATCAGGTCAGATGGGGGTTTTAACCTGTAGGCAAATGCTTCCCTTATTTCAATAGAAGAGATGGAGAAAAGCACTTCTCCATTGACCTTTCGAACGACCCTGGTAAGTAGATTATAATGTCTAGAAATTAAATTTACTAGCTTCGGGCAAGGGTGTACAGGCGTACACAAATACCAAAACAACTGTGCATGAAACAACGTAGTTAATGGGCTCTCTGTCGACAATCCTTGATTTACTACAAACTCGACATCTTTTTAGAGCTTCACTATGCCCTTGTTTGTGATCAAGCAATCTTCGACCTCTGCCATGGTGTCAGAGTACGGGTCTAATTCTACATTCTCATTTCTTCGGGCCTTCTTGGACTTCGACCCATCTTCTATTTTTTTCTAAACTGCTTGGGCTCTATAGCCTCTTTATATTTTTTGCTTCTCTTTCCCATTCTGTCAATTATGGGAATACAAATTTTTTTAAGACATTATGCAATTTCTATAAGAAACAAACCCTAAAATGCATTGGCAAGAAAATTCTTTATAAATTCAATTTCTGAGCGAATTTACCTGTGATCTATTTATAGGATGCGCTTCATCTACCAAAGTAAATGTAGTAAATTATCATGGTGGATTCATAAGAAGTTGCACTTTGCTTCCATTGGTGGGCACTATTCCCAGTACTGTCATAGCCACTAATTTTTAAATTTACCATAAAATCCTCCTTGAAATGTGTGTCCTTCCATTGTGCAGATCTTCAAATAGTGTGCCCTGGTCGTGAAAGCTTCCTTGGAAAGATAAATTCACCGTCAGGGGTCTAATGGGTGCTTTTTATTTTGCCGGTGTAAACTTTTTCTCCTCGAGAAGACCAAATCACCTCTCAATGCACATCTAGGCGCATGTCTTAAATTAAATGCTTCGAAAATGCTTCATTAATGGGTATGCTCATTTCCTACAATTAGACACGTGTTGGAGGGTGAAATCACCTTGAGAGAGTGCCCTTACAAAAGCAATGGGGTGAAAATACTATGGAAGCGCACTTGCTCTTTTTTATTTTGCTCCAAAAATGGCTTTTACCTATTTGATAGAATTCATGGCGAACATCCCCTTTTAAAACAATTTAGTTCTTTTCTCTTTCATTAATTTTTCAGAACAACATGGATTTCCTAAAATAAATCCCCTAATTTTAGGGCTTTTTTTTTTTCTTTTAATTTTCTCTTTATTTTCGCCATAGAAATAACTTTAAACTTTAAAACAATAGCCCTTACTTTTTTACCCAAAAGCTTCAAAATAGAACTCTTACTTTTTTCTTTCTTCATTCTTCCTTTTCATTTATGCCTTCATTTGGAGCATGCACATTTTTAAACGAAATGCTTCGAACATGAAAATCAACGATTATTATTGTTTTCCCCTAAAATAAGAAAAAGCTCTTGTGCTTTAGATCATTTTTTTGTCCCAAGGAGAGGCGAATGGGGCTTTCGCACCTCCCTTGGAGTAAAAACCCTTTTGACTATTCTATTTTTGCATTGTTGTAGCACACTTTATGTTCCAAACAACGTTTGCTCCAAAGAGAGGCGCATGAGGTTTTCACCCCTCCTTTAATGTGAAACTCCTTTTTTTTTAATTATTTTAATACATCCATGCGCGAGGCCTATGACTTACCTTCGGATGCCTTTGCAATATGCTTTCACCCCAAGGAGGGCAAAAGGAAGTTTTACCCCTCACTTGGGATGAAAGCCATTTTGACTTTTCAAATGGTTCTATCACGTTTCTTTTATTTATTTTGACTTTCAAAGTGTGTTCGCCTCAATAGGAGGAAAACAATTTTTTCACTCCTCCGTCTACCGAAATAATTTAAGATCGTCTTTAACTTGGGCTTTTTGCCCTTTGTTTTCAATCACAAGCCCTTTTGATTATTTACCATGGCCTTCGGTGCTTTCCTTGTTTTAGAATGTGTTCACCCCACTAGGAGGTGAAAGGAGGTTTCACCCCTTATTTTGGGTGAAAGCACTTTTAGTTTGTCATTCTCCATACTTCCAAAATCGGATCCTATGCTTTGGTTTTTCGACTAGGCACTTTACTTGCGCTTCCAAATATTTAAACTCAAAGACTTGCACGGTCAAACAACCTGTTAAAACTTCAAAGCCTTTGAACCTGCTCTAAAATTTTTAATATGATATCATTCGAAACTTGTGACATACCTTATGGGAAAGAAAAATGTAGAGCCAAAAATCTCCCTTGAGGCAAGCCCAAAATTTTCTAGTAAAGCCCGCCTTGTACTTTTTTTAATTTATATATATATATATATATATATATATATATATATATCAAGCAATAGATGAAATAAAAAATAGTTACATATTTACACATCATACCTTCTGAATTCATCATTGCAAATAGGCCTTTAGGTGAAGACCATTAACTGGAATTGGAAGATCCCAGCCATCCATATCCCGTAGATAATATGCATTTTCGAATTCACCGCAAAAACCTGAAATGGACCTTCCCAAATTGCATCAAACTTGTGGTGTTTCCTTGGTTTGGCTTTGTTCTCATTCCACTTGAGGACTAAATCTCCCACCTAAAACTTGCATTCTATTTTCTTCTTTCCAAACCACTTCTATATCACTTTAGTGTGTTCAATGAAAGCTTGATATACCTTTTCTCTTTCTTCCTCTAGCTGCAATAATTGAGCTAGCCTTACGCTCATTGGGTCAAACTCATCATCTTCATATTTGAACAACTACAATGTCTGGAGGATAGGGAGCTCAATGTGAGTGGGTAGAACTACTTTCCATACACCAAAGAATAGAGGGAGGATTTAATAGACTTCTTTATTGATATTTGATTTGCCCACAGAGCTTGATTTAATAGTAAGTGCCAACTTCTCTTATTGTTCCCCAATGTTCTTTTAAGAATTCACAAGAAGTTTTTATTTGTGGATTCGGCCAAGCCATTTCCCTATGGATAGTAATTGGAGGATGTTTTTAGATAAATCCCATACTTTCTCACAAATTCAATGACCTTAGCCCCTATGAATGGAGTCCCATTATCTATTACAATTGCGTTTGGAACACTAAAATGGGTGATTAGTCCCTCCAGAAAGGAGATGACTATAGCTTGATCTACTTTTTTGGTTGGGATGGCCTCGGCCCACTTGGTGAAATAATCAATTATTGTTAAGATATATTTGTGCTCAGTGGAAGAATGAGGATCAATAACCCCAATGAAGTCCAGTCCCCACTTTTGAAAGGGTGCTTCAACTTGAATCGGATGTAGAGGCAATGATCCATTTTTAGTCCTGCCAACATACTGTTGATAATTGTCATAACTCTGGCTCACTTTATGTGCATCTACAAAAAGAGTAGGCCAGAAGTACCTGACTCGAATGATCTTCAAGGCCATGGTACTTCTTGCATAATTTCCATCAGATAGGCCAAAGTGGAACTCCTCCAATATTTTCTCCTTCTCTGACTCCTTCACACACCTAAGGAGTACTTCGTCTATATTCTTATGGAACAACCCACTTGGCAATAGGACATACTTAAGCACTTGCAGTCTGAATCTCCATCGTTGTGAAGCATCAAGGTGTGATGGACATTTCCCATATGTAAAAAAATTGACAAGGTCCTCTTTCCAATCATGATCACTAGTAGCACGATTTGCACAAATACTTTCACTGAGATCTTCATTTTGTACTGGAGCCAATGATTCTAAAGTCACGCTTTTGGCCAGTTCTTGATAGAGAGCTCATCCATGAACCAACTTAGTCGGTCGGATCTCCACATCATATTCTTGGATTTTTGAGACCCAACCTGCTCTTTTGTCACCTAATTCTCCTTGAAGAATGAAATTTTTAACATCTAGATGTATAACATAGACTACCGTCTTGCTCTACGAAACAAAGTGGCAAATTTTCTTTAGGGATTTCATAAATGCATACACCTATTTTTAAATAAAATTATACTTTTCTTAGTGTGGTGAAATCACTTGGCTCAAAAATACAATCGACTTTTCCTCTCCATCCTCTTGCTTCTGTGTGAGAATGGTAGCGTAACTCTCCTACTCGCCAACTGCATAGAGGATGAAGTATTTTGAGTAATATGGATTGATCAATATTGGTGCTTGGGTGATTCTTTCCTTAATTTTCCTAAAAATCCTATCTTCTCACTTCGGTCCACTTGAAATCTGCATTCTTTTTCAGAAGCTCGATCATTGGTTTTACAATTTGAGCAAAATCAGCAATGAACTTTCGAATGAAGTTGATCTGGCCAAAGAATGATTGCAAATCTTTCTTGTTAACTGGTAATGGTAACTTTAAGAGCACCTCAGCCCTTGTAGGGTCAATTGCCAGTCCTTCTTATGAAATCACATGTCCCAAGAGTTTTCCTTCTTTAACTATGAATATGGACTTCTTCGAGTTAATGGAAATTCCAAATTCTCAATATTTTTCGAACACTTACCTCAAATGAGAGACGTGCTCTTCCCTACGATGTGAGAAAATAGTCATATCATCAAGATAAATCACAATAACTCTATTTAATAACTCACCGAAAGCAATATCCATAGCTCTCTTAAATGTAGCACCGACATTGGATAGACCAAATGGCATTCTCTGATAGGTGAAAGTGCCCCATTTTGTAGTAAATATTATCTTGTGTTGGTCCTCATCCTTCACCCAAATCTGATTATAACTAGAGAAACCATCCAACAATGAAAATATTTGTGCTCCAGTGACCACATGGAGGATTTGATCAATCTGCGATAGGGGGTAATGATATTTTAACGATGCCTGGTTTAGATTCTGAAAATCTATGCACAAACGTATATCTCCATTCTTCTTTTGAATTGGAACCAAGTTTGCTACCCATGTTGAGTGCTTAATCAAATAAATTATCTTTACCTCCAACATTTTTAATAGCTCTACCTTCATAAGCACCTCAATTTTAGGATTGACATGCCTCTATTTCTTTCAAAAAGGTTTTACTCCCTCCTGTAGTTCAATGGTATGTTGGATTACATTTTTATCATATCCTTTTAAATCATGGTAGCTCCATGCAACGATGTCGAGGAACTCATAACATAAATTTTTAATATCTTCAAGTTCTTCAATTGTACAATTTGTTCCAACTTTGATAATCTTCTCAGGCTCTAGCTGCATTTCCTTGTACTCCTTTGCATCCACCTTGATTTTGTGTTTCTTTGCCTGGTCATTCTGGTCAAACAAACTCTCAAGTGAAATCAGTCCCCTAGGAATGTGATTGTTCTTCAATTGGATCATTCCTTCCATTTCCTCTTCGACCAATGTTCTATCTTCTACACTTGCAGCTTCCTTAATCAAAAAATTGATTATTTGTTCATCATTGTCAAATACTTGCCAATAGAGGTTCTTGTCGAGGATTGAGGGTCTATAAATAACCCTGACAGTCTTGGGCTTCCTGACCACTTGCTCTATAGGAGAGAAATTGGCACCAAGAGAAGCTAAAATGTCTACATGCCTATTCTGCTCTCACAAAATTGCCTGAATATTCAATGTAGTAAATGACTCAAACAAGTCCCATACTTTGTTACGGTAGGCCTTCAAGTAGTGTTGCTTTGACACATACTTGTTTGTAGTCTAGTTGACGATGAGCTCAAAATATCTAAATATTTGCAGCTGTTTTATGCCCAATTTCTTAGCTTTCTTCAAACCAAGGCACAATGCTTCATATTCGATGGCATTATTTGTGCAACTCTAGGTTAATCAATAAGAATAAGTTTTCTACAACCCTATAGGAGAAACAAGAACAATACCAGCCCCTACCCCATTCTTACACCTTGCACCATCAAAATATAACTTCCATAGCTAATCAGAAAGAGGGTCTAGGGAGTCAAAGATTTTTTCTTTAGTATGCTTAGGTTTGGTTATAGTGTAACAACCGATATCAGTTTCCACCATTGCATTGAAATCTATGAGTGAGAATTCATCCTCCAAGTGGAGCTCACCAAGAGCTTCCTCCATTAAGTCTACTTCTTGCAATTCCTCTATCATCATATTGACTGCACCAATGGGATTTCTTCTTCTTCCAATTTCTCTATATGAAAAGTAGAGGGATTTTCATTATAGATGCGGATTCTTCTTCCCTTGAACGGGATCTCCAAATGTGAATAGTCCAAGGAAAGGTATCCTCCTAGTTTCACTGTGAATTCTCTTGAAAGACACATGTTGAAGTATGGTTCCAGGTCAACCACCACTACTTCTTGAATGATGGTGATATGAGGTATGCTATGTAGAACAATAGGAATATCCTTGATTACTCCCACCATTTTGACTGGGGTCCCATCCAACTGCAATATACCTAGGCTTCTTCTTGTGTATTCCATTCCCATTACTTCACATACTGCCTTTGGCATGCCAGTAGTCGTAGCACCAGAGTCAATCATATAATTATGCATAATCTACCCTTCCATTCTGAGAGACAAATAGAACATAGGTGGTTTGTTCTTGCTAGTGGTGGAAGTAGGCAGTGTCTATGCTAAAACTGTTTGAGAATGACTTTGTTTTGACCTTTTGCTAATTTGAGAGACTCTTGTGATAGATCAACCTAGCCTAGGTAACTGCAAAGCATCATACAAGCTCACCTTCGTAGGAATATTCTTCATTTCTTCCATAATGTTATAATTGGAAGTACCAAGAACCTTTTCTTCTGTAGTGAGTTCATACTTGTTCTAATATTGTTGAGTAGCCTCCACCCTCTGTCTCTTCATCAACGATGGATACTTGAGGCGTTATTTGGCTTGCTCTTTTGCCTCCATTTGCACTTGAGTGACTGTAGGTTGCAAAGTTTATACCTTCATCTTTTCTTGAGCTTACTTGGGAAATAGGTCCTTCAAAAAGATATAATTTGGCTGCTTTTTTATCACTTTAGGTGCTTTCGCTTGTGGTTGCACTTTTTCATTTTGTACCTTCTGCTCAGTAGCAACTTTTAGAGGTTCCATTTCTGTCGCATCTACGATCATAGGTTTCTTTCTAGCCCTCGTGAGAACTGAAACTTGCTCCAAATATGGGACCATCAAATTATGATCAACCTCCATTATCATATTAACTTGTCCACCAGTAGAAATTTTCGTTAATATATGCACATAGTTCAAGTGGACCATGCACGTGTCTTCTCCATGAGGATCGTTACAGGTGGAGCACCAATATGCTTTCTTTGATGTACTAGCTTCTTCATTTTCTAGCACAATTGTGTTCCTTGTAGGGCCTTTGCTAGAGGTTGCTTGCTCCCTAGTAATTGGTGGTGTTTGAAATCTTCTTGATCAAAAATCAGCTTCAACTTATTTTTTCTTGACTACTATGATCTCGTTCGACATTGTCCTTACAATCGAATTAACAGATTGCACTTCTTGTAATAGCTTCATGTAAGGATCAATATTCAAGGGTGTAGGAGGTGTCGGTAAAGGTAGAGGCACTGGTGGATCAGGCAATGGCAGTGGAATAGGTGGCGCTGGTAGTGCTGGGAAAGGGACTGGTGCTGGCAACTTAGGAACAACTAGTGTAGGTAATTACAAAATACTTGGAGAGGGAAGTTGTGGAACCAGAATTAGAGTGATTTGAGGTGGACCCAAGCTCCATGAGGGAACTGGGTACATAGAAGGCATAGGCTATAAAAATGCACTTGAATACAAATGTTGTGGAAGATCGGGAAGAATGGGTATGGTTACCTTCGGGGGCAACTTACCTATGGTGATCAAATCTACTTTGGCCTTTTGCACCTGCGTGTACAACTCTGGAAATGTATTTACATTGGCTTGTTGGACAGCCATGCCAATGTTAGATTTAAAGGCTCTGAGATAATAAAACGTAGCTTGCTCATGGGTGGGTCGAAGACCATCAGGAACTCTCTACCAACTTCGGGTGAATTTGACGTTGAAATCCACTATCTCCTCCTACGGATGTCTTTGGATATTCGTGAATTGGTGCAACAAGGAGAAAGGATCATCTTGTTCATGAAAGTTCTTGATTAGAAGTTCCACCAACTGATCCCATGTGGTAATAGTGGTGGGCGGTAAGTATCGGTACCAATACAATAATTTTCCTCTAAGTGATAACACCAACAACCTTACCATAATATATTCATCAGTAATACCATGGATCGTTGCCAAAGAAGATACATCTTGGATATGCTCATAAGCAATTTTACCAATTCCATCATAGGTAGGCAAAGCCTTCAAAGCTACTTGGGGAACTAGATTTTGTGCTTGTAAATTCAAAGCTCTTGAGCTATTCCATGCTGGAAACTACCTTGGTGGTTGTGGCTATTGTGGTGGTGGGTTCTGAGCCATTTGGATTGGTGTGTGGGGTTGACGTGGTGGAACACTAGTAGTAGTACTAGCTGGACTTGAAGGAATGGAGAACACACCAGCTATTTGTGAGGATGTTGTGGATGATGTGTAAGGTGAAGGAACTAACCTGGGGTGTTCACCTAATATTTTGGTGTCAAGTTTGTAGAACTCAATAGGGTCTTCAAGATTTTTGGCCTTCGATCTTGTGATCATGAAGTACAACTTTCATTGCCTTCACATTTAGAGGCTTCTGGGTATAGCCGATTCACCAGATGTCCTAACTATATAGTACGAAAGGTGAACACCAAACCTTAATACTATTGAAAGTGGAACTTTCGAGGTCCCACCGAGTGTGCCAAAAACTATTGGTCAAATATCTACCTAATTATACAAACATGCATTTGTGCACCCTAGACATGGCCAACATTGAAACGTTCGAAGGAAAGAAATGTCCTCCGTGCCAATCTCCAGAGAGGGTTGGCTCCCTTACTAATCCTACACTGGTTTGAGACTAGAGTTGTAGGAAATAAATTTGAAATAACAGAAAGAAATGGGAAATATGGCCATAGGTCGAAGGTGTAGGATCAAGGATAGACTAGCAACAAGAATTCCAACCAAGCATGGTAACAACATAAGATGGAGATAAAGCAAAGAATTTACTTACAGTTCTATGGAAACAACCTCCAGGATCGCATTCTAGTACTCACTCCCTCACTGGTAGTATTCAAATCCAGATGCAAAATTTGAATTTAGCAACAGATAACATACATGAATATATAACAAAAATGCTTAAAATAGAAAGTAATCACACATAAAATTGCTTGCAAAATTAGAAGCCAAGTCTCTTCTATTATGCAAAAAACTTGAATAGATTTTCTGTAGAATGTCTATCCTCCTTTTACAATGGAAATTGATTAGTATTTATAGAGGATTTCACCTCTTTCATTAAATGCATATGAAGAAAAAATATTTATAGATTAGGAACACAGATGAGGAAATTCCTTCTTGAAAACCTTGAAAATTTATCTTTTTGAAACAATGATCCAGCTTTTAAGGAGGAACCTCCAGGAAATAGGCATATTTGGGTGTCGATGCACAAAAACTATAAATCTAGTCATTGACTTGAAACCTTCATTGTTTCTCATAAATTCGCCTTGGTTCGGAATATTTTGGAACTCATGAAAATTGTTTGGTGATTAAAACTTATAACTTTAGCTACTTCTCTCTACAATCACTAAATGTCTTCTATTCATCTATCTTAGGTACATTTGGACACTTGCATTGATGTTTGAGGGTAAAATTTACCCAAAACTGAGCAAGGAGCAAATGTGCTTTCTTCGATTCCCAATATTTGTTCCTAAATCGCACTTCCTGGTAGAGAAGGTGCCCCTCATATTTATTTTATTATTACAACAATAATTCATAGGCAAAAATAACCCATTACAATGCTCTGATTTATCCTCTATGTCATCCTTTTTTTAGAGAAAAAGCGCCTCTCATAAGATGTTTCCTTTTTTTCCAAATATACATTCACCCCTAGAGTGAGCGAAAGGCATTGTCACCCCCCCACTTTGGGTAAACCTTGCATTGACATTTCAATGCCCGATATCTCCATAGTCACCTTAGAGAAAAATAAAACGTCATCAGGTCACTTTCCTGTAGCTTCATCCCAATGAATGGCTAATGAGATGTTCACCCCTTATCTGGGGTGAAAGCGCTTCCAATTGAATTTTTCCCTTCATGTGCTGAAGTGGGGTCCACACCCTACCTTATACATATGCGTTCATCCTTAGAATGGGTGAAAGACACTATCGTCCTCCATATTGGGTGAACCCGATGTTGATTTTTCAACGCGACCAAAGTGCTTTTCACTTCCTTTGCTTTTGCCAAAATTAACCATTTGTTGTGCTCTTCGCCCCTACGAGAGGTGAATGGAACTTTTGCCCCTCAACCGAGGTGAATGCATTGTTGAATTTTCAACGCTTTTTTTTAAAATGAAGTTCACCCCAAAGTGGGGTGAACAAAGCTTTTGCCCCAACTTTGGGCCGGACACACCTTTTTCTTTAAAGTCACTGAATCTCCTTTGAGCCCATCATAATTTCAAAGTGCTTCAATTTTCCTTCGCCCCAATGAGGTGTGAAAGGGACTTTCGCCCCTCACTTGGGATGAAAGTATTTTCATTTGAATGTTTACATTTACCCTAGGGTGAGGCAAATGGGCCCTACCCATTTTTTGAGGCAAATACGATTTTATCTTTTTGCAATGCAATTTTCTGATTTTGGCTTATGATTTTTACTATACCAAAGTATGAAATACAAGAAATAATTACACATAAAAATTGCAGCAAACATTGTAACACAATTTTATTATAAATGCTGATTTTACAAACAAAAAATCCTCCAACAAAATTGATCAAAGATCCCAATGTGGCATATGTCAAAATTGCCAACACAAACATAACAATCATCCATCAAAGAGGAAATCAATTCGATTATTTTTCTTTTATAGCAGAGGTTCTTCCTCCTTTAGAGTGGCAAAATCTGATAATACATTTGTGCTCTTCAAGCTCCTAAGGTAATATCTAGTTGTAACACATTTTGTAGGATCTTCATTTTGAAAAACTTGATCATCATCGATTGTTTCATAATTAGCTTCAATAATAATATCTGAGGTGCTAATATTTTTCATGGAACTATCTAGATAGTCTTTAATAACAATTTGGATTTTATCATTGATTTTATTCAAATTCTCCTTTTGGGGTTGAGTCTTTTGTTTCTTGCATGATTCTTGTAGGACAATTGGTGCATCTAGAGGATTAGCTTCTTTCTTTTCACTTGGGACATTTGAATATTTTGAATCATTTGCATGTAGGACCTTCTCCTCCACCAAAGAGGAATTAAATAATGATCAAATGATCAATAATTTCTTATTTAGGTGATCATATTGCTAACAACCATAACATATTAGGGAGAATTTTTCATATTCAATATTTTGGATTCATTCCCCTTTGCTTGAGGAGATAGTAATGGATTGAGGTCCATGAACTAAAACATCCATCCAGACAATCAATCTTGCTTTACTCATATTATTTTTATTGGACAATTTTTTCTCTATTTGGGTATCCATATACTAAAATGCACCAATGACATTATTGATTTTGGTGAATATCTTCTCTCCCAAAAACTCCATAAGGAGAGCATAAATATTCACCCAACTGGGAATACATTAACTTATTTTATAAAGGGGTTGAAACTAGGAGTCTAAAGTCTTATATAGATACCCCTTTGTTCAGAAAACCTATCTATAATCCATTACCCTATATCTATCTACTAAATTAGAAAATAATTTTTTGGATAGGAGAGTTACTTGAAATTCTGTATTGGTCCACCAATATTTAATGTATCCTTTGAGCTCCACTAGGCTTGGTCTTTTGACCTTGAGTTTACATATAATTTTTTGGGCTTCATGATTAATCAGGTCCAATCAAAATTCATCCTTCAAAATCCTAACAAAGGGCAGAGGTTCATCCACCTGCAAACCCAAAGATCTTTGAGAGATATTTCTTCTAATCAAAGAGGTTTTCTCACAAACTAAAGAGACAGTCTATGAATAATCCTCTTCCTTCAAAACTTGATTGCACCTAGGTTTTACATCCCTTTTATGAAAAATGTAGCCAAATGTATCACTTTTTTCCATCACTTGACTGCGCCTAGGGTTTATATCCCTTTCGTGAATATTGTAGCCAAATTTGTTGCTTTGTTCCATTGCAAAGAATATCAAATATTAATTCTTCAACTAAGGAAGAACCAATATTATTCCTTCTAAAATAAATTCAATTATTATTTCTTTAACCAAGGAAAAACTAGCATTATTTCCTTCTAAAATAAAACCAAATATTATTTCTTTAACCAAGGAAAAATTAGCATTATTCCTTCTAAAAGAAAATTAAATATTAATTTCATTAACTAGGAAAAACCCAACATTATTCCCTTTCCAAAAACATCATAGGCTTCTTTTCTATAGCTAGTCATAGCCAATTTTAAGAACTACAATTATTTCCATTCCAATAAATAATATAGGATTCTCTTCATTTCTACAACCACAAACCCTCTAACAATACATGCATTCATTAAGAGAGTAGGTCTCACAAAGAAAAACTATAGCAGCATTCCCTCTAACAGGTTGGCAAAACATGTTGGATGGTAAGGTGAGTCTATAGGCTACTAGATTAATCTTATAAATGATCTCAAAAGGACCAACATAATGAAGATCCAACTTAATTGACTTAATGGCACTTTTCATGGGTCTAACCCTTAAGAAGACTTTATCTCCCACAAAAAACAATTATGGTGATATTTTCAGAGTAACATAGCTCTTTTGGAAATTGGTAGTGTTGAGTGGTATTTTCACCCGATTGTGAAAACACACTCTCCAATAGGATTTGGGTTCTAAATCCTCTGCTTGCAAAGAAACAATTTCTCCAAGGTTCTTGTTATGTCAGCATTCTACATCTGTGTATTAATAATATCAAATAAAGATATAAAAATGCTTGGAATACCTTAGTGGTTGCAAGTAACTGAAAACAAGGGGCACTGTGGTTTATTTTACTGTGATAATTTAGTGATTGTTCATTGAACCCTGATAAAGTAAATGTGATTTGATCCTCAAATGACCATGTTGTAACTTCAAAATCCATAAATAATTCCTTCATTTATGGCATTTCATTAAACTTTATTTTGAAGTTACAGCATGGTCATTTGAGGATCAAATCACATTTACTTTATCAGGGTTCAATGAACAATCACTAAATTATCACAGTAAAATAAACCACAGTGCCCCTTGTTTTCAGTTACTTGCAACCACTAAGGTGTTCCAAGCATTTAAAATGAATATCTTTATTTGAGATTATTAATACACAGATGCAGAATGCTAACATAACAGGAACCTTGGAGAAATTGTTTCTTTGCAAGCAGAGGATTTAGAACCCAAATCCTATCGAAGAGTGTGTTTTCACAATCGGGTGAAAATACCACTCAACAGATTGGCGCTAGAAGGAGGGCCTGAAATGTTTATTTTATCGTGATTTTTAGATGCTACGGGTTTTTAATTACTTAAGAGCTTTACATTGCTAAATATTTTAAGTACATTTTATTAGCATCTTCGGCCTCTAACACCACTCAACGGATTGGTGCTGGGACGGTCGAACGGGTTTATTTTAGTGTTATTGAAATTTAAATTTTTTATGCTTTAATTCTCTAACACTTAGCAGGATGTAAAAGGACGGCCTGAATTGGTTTATTTTATTCTATTTTAAGCAATTCAGGTATGCTGTAATATTTTTCTGATTGTTCATACGTAATTAGGGTGATTTGATTTAATTTTTCAGAATTTTGGTCTCATGCAATTACTTTTCATTTGATTTTAATGAGTACATCTCTTAGTTGATGCTAACTTGATTTTTTATTTTTTATTGCAGGTTGAATATTCAACATATTTGGTTCTAAAATTACATTTTAAGTTCACTAATGGCAACACTTGAGGAGCAAAGGGTATCCCTGAGAGCTGAAATAACATCTCTAAGAGAGAGAATGGTATTAATAATGGAGGATTATTATGAGGGTTTACATGTGATACCCTATCATATTCCTACAATGTTATTGGATTTTTTACGGTGTTTTAATCAAGAGGTGCCACTAGGATACTTGCAAAAATTGCATGTCTACAAGGATACATTATGTAAATTCCAAATTTTTTATGAGGAGGTAGCTTGTAAGTTTTTTGCATACATTTTGGATGATAGACCATTCTTTTGGTATAGCCAACTACCCATGGAGGTTAGGACTTCTTGGATACAACTAGAAGCAGCCTATCTTTATCATTTTGGTAATCAGGCTGACTTAGAAATATTGAAAAATAAGTTTACCTCCATATGTAAAGAGCCTAATGAATCCTTGAGTCAATTCAATGGAAGATTTCGTGAGTTGCACTCCCAAATGTGGGAAAATTTTAACACATTAGAAGAGGAAGCCATGGAAGTATACCTAGGAGCCATACACCCCACACTTGCTTCACTCATTGAGGAAAAACTGAGTGGTTTGTCCCTAGAGAAAATTCATGAGGTCTTAGAAGAGATAGAACGACAAGGTCTTGAAGAAGAAAAGGCACAACATGTTCATGTGAGAGATTTTTCTTTTGATGCCAACCTACACCAACCATCAAACATAGCACCCTCCACTCCAATGATACCTAAGGTAAATGATCAAGGGGATGAATTTGAATACCCAAATTTTATGACCACCTTAGATGTAGTCCACGAGGAGGTGCAAATTGATAAGCCAACATCCACTAGTGAAGATTATGCAGAAATGATCTCATTCATAGAGATACACGATTATCTAGAGGAAGGGGTTCTAAATCCAACAATGTTTGATATATGTGATAAGATGGAACCTGCCATGGAATTAAATAAAGTGGTTGAAAGTGAAATTGGGAGAAAACCAATAAATGAATTTGGAGACATGATAGAATTTCACCACTTGTTCTTGGAAGATACTATTGATGAGATGTGTAAAATTAAGGATCAAGAAATTCTTCACCCTCCAAATTATGATAATGAATCATGGGTTACTAATTTGGACAATGATAGCCTTATAAATTTGAATTCAAGAAATAACCCACTTTTTGAAATAATTGAACCATCTAAGGAAGGTGAAGATAAATTTGATGAGAAACACATTGATGATTTGGAAAATGTTGAAGAAATAGTTGAACGTCACCACTTGATTTTGAAAGGTGATTATTATGATGCTTGGAAGAAGTGGGAAGACTTCACTCTTTCCAAAGCTACTAATGAAACTTGTGTGCCAATTGATATACAGGACAACATAATCGCCTACTCAAAGGAAGACCTTACAACTCCTGTACAATTTGAGGATGTTTTGGAAGAGGGTTTCAAATCTCATCAAATTTTGGAAGATTATAATGATCCTATTGCCAAGGACAAAGAAGAAAAAGTATTTATGAATGAATCAAAAGACCATGTCACAAATACCATGGAGTTTCATCCCACAAGTTTGGAAGATAATTTTTATAATGGTTGGGGAAGATATGATAATGCATTCTTTTCTCACATCCCTATAAATGAAACTCATATTTCACTTGATATGCAGGATGTTGAACCTTCTACATCATACGAAGATCTCATATTCACGAGGATTTGAAAAGGTGACAAAATTTGATCATGTTGAATATAAATTCATTGAAAGTGTGGATGCAAGTTTGCATGATGATTTGGAGGATTCAAATGAAGAGATACCATGGATAGTGAACAAAGAATTAGAACCAAATGACAAAGAGATTGATCAATTGGAAGCAAATCAAATGAAGGATCATCAAGATGAGTCATGGGACATACACTTTGACCAAGAGTGTTTGAGGATTGAAAAGGAAGACCATATTTTGAATTTAAATAATTTGAATGATGAAATGTCATTAAAGGTAAATGAAAAACAAGGTATAATTTTTAATCACACCTTTAATAACATTGTTTTAATGAATGGAAAAGAAGTTGATGCACTTGAATTGTTAAACCAAATTCATCAACAATTATTAATTGAATCTAGGATAAAAACTTTTAATGATCCTAATTTAGTCAATATCCTAGATGCTTGTAAATTGTTACACAAATTTGATTGGCCTACAAATTTGGAAAATAATTTGGCTTTAAAATTTGTAGAAATAGGCTCCTACTTACAAAATTGCATATTGGAAGAAGATAGCCTAATTCTAAATCAAAGAGTAAGTTTGGAAATGGAAGTTTTAAAGAATAGACATGATAAAATTGAAAATCATTTATTGTCTAATCATTTTAGTAATTTGGCGCTCACCTGTGGGAGTCTTATTGGAACTAAATCAAATTGGTATGGTGAGCATGGAAAGTGGAAGTTTGTTGCATTGTTTGGTCTTGTCTTGTTTTTGTGGGATTCCCACAACATTTGGTATGCATATCATGTTATATTTTTGTTGAAATGTTCTAACCATGTGTGGGATCCAGGAAAGTGATAAGCCAAGCTTTGCATCATCTTGTATTATAGTGTACATTTGTATATAGATTTTGGTTTTTGGTTTTTGGTTTGTGTTTTCAAATTTTCATTTTTGGGATTGCAGTTTGGTTTTGGATTGAATAAGTTTTAATTTAAAGTTGTGTGTTTATTTGACATTTTTTCTTTGTTTATATAAAAAAAAAAAATGATGAAAAAAAAAAAAGTTGTCTTGAGATGCTAACTTATGTTCTAGATCGGGAAAATATGGAACATTGGAATTGTCTTGTAAAAGCTCCACAAGTAACACAAACAATTTAATTATATCGTTTGAAACTTGTGATGCATGAAGTAGTCAGTTTTATATGGCCATATTTCATTTGCATTTCAAAAGACAATGCATTCATATTACATCTCACTTTGCACATACATGCCATCTTAGTTGCAAATGCATTTCAAATACAAATCATTAAAGTGTGTCAAATCCTCTTAAGGTTATGCTATCACATAAATAAGAAGAAAATCCTAAGGTTGGAAACTGAGTCTTGAGATATCTAGAACCAAGCACGTCTTATACATTAAAAAGGATCTTGAGCAAAATGATCAAAACCTAACTTGGAAGAAAAGGTTGGGCGAAAGAAGTTTTTCATGTCTATCCTATTATGCAACATGATCCTTAAAACAGTGGTTTTGACCACTTCCATAGAGCTTAAAGCCTAAAATCGAGTAGTAAGGATAGGGTTAAATCCTCATCGAACTTAGGTTGAGGATCCAATTCCCCAAAGCTTTGATTTGACCTACATGGAGTAGTAAGGATAGGGCATAAATTCTCATCTCGCTTAGGTTGAGAATCTGATTCCCCAAAGCTCCTATGTCTCATTTCATAATAAATCTTGGATTGGAAGGATCGTACTACTTGTCCTCTACAAAGGATGGGTAGTCATCCCCAAGGTCTAAGCAATAAAATTAATATTTTCCATTTACATCTAAAGTTTGGATTGGAAGGATCGTACTACATGTCCCTGGCAAGGATGGGTAGTCATCCCTAAGGTCCAAGAAGTAAAAAATAAAATTTTCCCATCTCATCTTTATATTGGATTGGAAGGATCGTACTACTTGTCCTCTGCAAAGGATGGGTAGTCATCCCCAAGGTCCAAAGAAATGAGGATAAGTTTTGGATTGTGGGGTTAGATATGCCCATGCATGGCAACATGTCTTGTTTAGAAAACAAGACCACTGATTGTCCAAAGGGTTAGACTAGCATGACCATTTCTTTCATAATTGGTTAAATTATTTTGCTCAAAGTGAGGTAATGAATTCTAAATCAGAATAGTAAGGATAGGGTTAAGCTCCCATCTCGATTGGTTGGGAGTCTGATTCCCCAAAGTTTTGATTTCACATTCACTTGCACATGGGTTCAAGATGGTAGGGACTCATAACCAACTTTGGGATATAATAAAACAATTCATTAGTGGATCCTAAGAGGGTTTGGCAATCTTGAATGTTTGTACATGATACTAGAAGAAAGACTATGCATTTTATAAAAGCAAGATCTCCTAGCATATTCATTAGGTTACACAAATCATTCATAATCTCACACATGCATTCATGTAAAACTGACGATGGAATGTTGATCAATTTCAAACGATAGGGAATGAAACACATCGCACACACCGAGCTGATACTTGATGATTCTGATGATTCATATATTCTTGATCTATGGGCATTTATTTATATTTGTTTATGTGCTAACACATGTTTTCGTGTTTTTATGCTTCTAGGTTGGGTTCTCAAGAAAATGCTCAGGAGCATTTGACAGCAGAGTCGCCATTTGTTGTGGCTGATCCACAACACACCCCAAAATCGGGGACCCACCTTTTTTGCATGCTTTCAAAGAAGATCTCAGTGACCCAGATGCTAAAAATCAAGAAAAAGGCAAAATTGCACAAGGATGAAAAGTGTCACGAAATCGCGACATGTCACAAAATCGCGGCCGAAAATGAAAACGTGTCGCGAAATCGCGACATGTCGCAAAATCGCGGCCGAAAATGAAAAAGCGTCGCGAAATCGCGACATGTCGCAAAATCACGGTCGAAAATGAAAAAGCATCACGAAATCGTGACATGTCGCAAAATCACGGCCAAAAATGAAAAAGCGTCACGAAATCGCGACAGGTTGCTCCGTCGCTGCCAGAAAATGAAAAGTGTCACGAAATCACGACATGTCGTAAAATCACGGTCAACGCAGTCAACGACAGTAGGAAGTAGAAAAGCGTAGCGAAATCGTGACGTGTTTGATTTTCGTGGCCGAAAGAGGAGAGAGAAAGGAGAAGCAGAAAGGCGTAGCGAAATCGTGACATGTCACAAAATCACGGGTCAAACCAGTCAAACAAGGCAAAGCAGAAAAGCATCACGAAATCGCGACGAGAAACGGCAAAGGAGCATGAGGCGGAAATATGTCGCGAAATCGTGACATGTCACGTTTTCGTGGCTCCAAACGGTGAAGTTGTACGAAACGAAAAAGGCGTAGCGAAATCGCGACATGTCACAAAATCATGGTCAACATAGTCAACGATAGCAGCTAAGTAGCCCGAGGTGGAAAAATGTCACGATTTCACGATAGGAAACGAGTCGAGGCGTACGAAAGGAAAATATGTCATGAAATCGCGACATGTCACGTTTTCACGGCCAAAAATAGCAAAGCAGTACGGAGCAAGAAAATGTCACGAAATCATGACAGAAAGCAATGAAAGAGGCACAAAGTGAAAAACATCGCGATATCGTGACAACATGCAGCAAAGGTTCCCGAAGTGAGAAAGCGTCACAATTTCGCGACAGGAAAGCAACGAGGGCGTACGGAGGAGAAAAGCGTCGCGATTTCGTGACATGTCGCATTTTCGCTGGGCGTGATGGTAAGAAGGGCTGCTGACAGGAAAACGTCGTGATATCGCGATTTCGTGACATGTCGCGTTTTTGTAGCCAGGAAGACGAAAAAAGCTGCATGCTATTTTTGGTCACGATTTACAGGGAGCCATTACGAAAGATGTTGAAAGTGCAGAACACGTGGCATGCATGTATAAGGGTTATAGAAACGTTACATGCATAGAATATTATCGAACGTTTCAGCATTAAACATAAATTCAAGAACAATTCAAAAGGCGAGAATATGAAACGAATCGATCGGGAAGATGAAACGAAGCATCACAGGCCAAAACAAAAAGCATTGCCATGCTTTAAAAGCAGAAGCATAGGACAGATAAGGGGGTTGGAAATCGCTGGAGCAGAGTTGCAGTGCTTGAGGCCAGAGGGTCATTTTGGGCCTGCTTTGAGGCTGTTTTCCTTCCTTTTGCTAGTTTTGAGAAAACCAGAAAGTTTTGCTGCTGTAAATGACATATTTTTAATGTAGAGTGTTCAAAAATTTGTATCTTGTGGGAAAGAAAGAAGGAGATCCTCTGTGCATGTTATAGATTTAATTTTTATTCTTTCATTTTTCATATTTTGGATTTATAGATGATGTTAAATGCCACTATTATGGGTTGCATTAGGTGAATGTTCGAAATATGAATTTTATTTCAAAACCCTTAGAATCAGCACTTAGCTTATCAGGATTGTGCATGTTTACAGGTCCAGTAAGTTAGGTTGCATGCATGGAAACCTCACAGCTTCAGTTTTTCCAGGATGGGATGGCATCAAACTGGATCTTTGTAGCACCCTAAAATTGGCGCAGTCAAATTGGAATAATTACATTCACCTTAGTAAATAATTTTAAATTCAAATTTAACCTCCCAAACCGCCCGTTAACCGTCGAGAAACCCGTTTCCCCTTTTTCTATGCCATTTTTAGAGGTTGTTTTGACCGTTGGACGATATCGTCGCCGATCAGACGATATCGCCCCAGATTTGACGATTTCGTCTGGACTAGAACGTCCAGACGATTTTGTCGTAAAACTGAATTTGCATAGATAGACTCTGTTCCAACGGGTCTCCAATTCGGGCAGAAGCGTGTCTGCACCATTGGGACCCTTCCCCCGTTGGAGATCTCCCAAATTGGGATGATCTCCAACCTCCCAACAACTCCCCTATGCCTATTTAAACTCTAGGACATTCCCTCCCCAACCCCTGGCTGAATTTTATCTGCAAGTTGAATCCCTCTCGCACTAAAACACCTTAATCTTATTTTTGCACTAGTCCTATAGCAGTTTTTATGTAGGTACACCACTGATTTTCAACCGGAGCCAGCACCCATCACCGTCGATGAACCTGTCAAGATCGGAGGCGATCCTGTCAAATTCGAGACGATTTCGTACTGATGCGAGACGATCTCGACTGCAGTCCACATCGAGGCAATCAGTGCCTGGAGTTTGCTTTTCTTAACTTTGCCTCAGTTATTTTGTTTTACAAATTAGATAATCTATTTAGTTTTTATCCTATTTTGCATCTGGAGTTCACCCATCTAGTCTAGATTGCATGTTAAGCTCATAATCTGCCATTAAAGTACATCAATTTACTTTAATTTCTATTTTTAAACTTTGTTCAGTATTCAGTTTATTATTTGGCATATTTTGCCTCTGTTTGCACAGTAGGAATTCTTGTATTTTGCATCTGTTCTCTGTTTTGCAGGTCTCTGACGAATTCATCAGATTTCAGACGATTCTGTCAGTCTCAGACGAATCTGTCAGATTCGGACGATTCTGTCAGATTACAGGTGATTACGTCGAATTCCAGACGATCCAGACTGCTTCAAGCATCAGAAACTTCTTTAGACTTCCGGATCAGGTAATCTCCATTGGCCTCCTACAAATTCTCTGTTTTTTGCTTTCTACTCTGTTTGCTGTATTCATTTAAATTGCATTTTCATATAGATTAAGTTAGATTCATTCGGCCAAACCTAGGATGAATGCTTAAGGATAAAATGAACTCATCAAAACACATTCCAAAAACCTAGGCATGGAAACTGCCACCAAATGTTTCTTGGTGAACCCACCATCCGTTGAAAAATCACCAAAACACACCTCCCTTGAGAGGCGGGACCTTCGTAAAGTCCTCTCGTCCGAGGTACCGCACCATCCTTTTCCCATCCTCCTTCCGGGCGCGGATCCAATAGCCTGAAGGTAGGGATGCAAAAAATTTGGAGCGATACATTTTGGTGAACCCGACGTGAATGCATCATAACCTTTTGAAAACCAAAAACAAAAACAAACAAAAAAAAAATTAGAACAACTAAAACTTAGATGCATTTTAAAACATTTAAGGTTCAAAATCATGTTTAGATGGTAGCTCCTAAAAAGAGGTTAGCAGTTACTATAAACGTAGAAAACCAATTGGCAGCTATAGAAGTTAATTTTGTCCTTAATATCCCCGAAACAAGTAGAAATCAATCCTTGTGGGACGAACTTGTCAGGAGACTTAGTCTCATCTCATCTAGGTCCACACAACTTAAACAGATCAAGAGGCTAGTCTTGGATAGAATCCTGGATCCTCATCAATTAGTGTTCTATCATGAACTTCAGAGAGCCTGCCATAGATGGTTAGCCTATAGGAGAGCTCTTGTATCTGCAAAATTTTTAACTTTCAGGGAAAATCTCGAAGACACAGTTATAGTGCGCCCATTTCTAGTTCATATAGATTCCTTAGAAGATGATCTTATAGTTAGGAGAAGATGGAACAAAACTCCTAGAGCTATGTTATATTGTAAATATTGTCGTGAGAATTATTATTATCAACCAAAGATCTGAGATAGACAATATCACCATAGCCCTTTTCATCAAATTCTTAAAAGAAAACTTTCAATTTGAAGAAGAACATTTCATGACTCCTGAACAACTTGAACCTATTAATGATATTCATAAGTTATTCATAGAATATTAGTTCATTTACTTTCAGTTTTATTTGTTATTGCGTGCATTTTATTGTTTCATTTGCTGTCTTTATTGTATTATTTCAAAAATTTAAAGAAAAACTAAAAAAAAAAAATCAAAAAACAACATAGTAAAAACTTAAACATTTCATTTCAAATATTGCATTAGGTATATATAAATATATACCTTTTAATTTGTTGCATATATATATATATATATATATATATATATATATATATATTTGCTGAAATCAAAACTTAGCACCATGACTAGACTTAGGAATGGTAAAGAAACTTTAGGGGAAGGAGAAGATTGGTTGCAAGATACAACTGAAAACCCAAATGTCCTTCTTGGAGATACAAATCCGGAAGGAGAAACTCTAGGTCAATCGGATGAAGACTTAGGTGAAGATAAGGAACAAGAAGGAAATGTTAAAGAGAATGAATCCTCATCCCCTAGAATAGCTCCCAATGGGGGCATCACTTTTGACAACGCAGAACATTTTCAAAAATTTCTCAATCAGAATATCGACATCCTTAATGTAGCAGTCCGTATTGATAGAGGGGAAGTTAGTGACGCTCAAGCAGCTATAGAACGGGTGCTTGATATACACACTAATCCTTTATCTTTTGTTGATCAAGAGAGTGATAAGGGTGGACCATCCAATACGGATATGGTCACTATAGCCCAAGCCATGTCAAAACAACAGGTTACCCAACCTCCTAAGGAACCTGTTACTCAACCTAAAACCACTCCTGCACAAAAGAAAATTCCCTTCACTACTTTGTTCCGCCAAACTATTGAGCAAAATGCTTTAAATAAACAGAAATCTAAAACAAAGCCAAATACAAATTTTCAACAATCTGGAACACAACATAATCCAACTTCAAAATTCCTCCATAACATTTTTCCTACTAATGTTTTACACAATAGTAACATGGCATCTAATCTACATGTTCCTCCATCCTATGCTCATAAAACTCATGTCAATGCCCTACCGAATCAATATGGGGGGCAAACTAGTAATCTGGAAGCTATGGTGAAACAATTGGCTTCACGTATGGACCAGATAGATCCCTACCGTCCCTCGTACAATTATCGAGAGATTTGTAGCCAACCATTGGATCCCATAGTGGTAGCTCAACCATACCCTAAACATTTTCCCATGCCCGTCCTGCCTATATATAAAGGAACCGAAGATCCCATAGAACATCTTCGCATGTTTAGGATAGCATGTCACGACATATCGCATGACGACTTGCTATTACTAAAAATGTTCCCCAAAAGTTTAGGTGGAATGGCATTAGAGTGGTACTATCAATTGCCCACTCACTCCTTAAGAAACTTTGAAGAAACAGCTGAATCATTTGTTCATCAATTTAGTGCCTACATCGAGAGACATGTAACTATTAAAGACCTATACAATTTAAAACAAGATAAAGATGAATGTTTTGCTGATTTCTTGGCTAGATGGAGGCAATTGACAGGAAAACTGCACTTTGTGCTACCCTATAGGGAAATGCTAGACATTTTCATCAATAATTTACAAGAACAACTTTCTTATGAGCTATCAACAACTACTTTGACTACCTTCGATCAAGCTATAGATTTAGCTCGAAGAGTAGAAGATGCCCTCATTAGGAGAGGCCAACTTAGGAAGAAGGATGATGAGAAAACATCTAGAAATCAATATAAAAACAAACAGGTTGTTGGTGATGGAGTCACTGATAGCAAAAATGTTGCTAATGTCAATGCAACAAAGACAACAAAAAAATTCATATTGAAACCTCCTGATAAGCCTCCTCGAGAATTCACTAGATTAAACCAACCCTTGTCAACCATTTTACCTCAACTGCTTGAAAGAGGTTTAATCCAATTACCAGCTATCCGGGAACCTGACCCAAGTATACCCGGATATAGAGCTGATTTGCACTGTGACTTTCATAGAGGACCTGGACATTCTACCAACGCTTGTAAGAGATTGAAACATAAAATACAAGATTTGATTGACAATAATGAAATGGAAGTGCAAGCCTTCCAACCTAGACAAAACCCTCCTAATAATGCCCAAAAGACTGTTCCCCAAAATCAAAATCAGAATGCCAATCAAACTTTAGACATATTTCAACACCCTTTACCAAGACATGGTAAAGAGGTAGCCAATCAAATCGAACATCATAATGTTCCCCCTCCTACTCGATATGTAGGAACCATTAGCGGACAATTACCTGTTCAGGATTCTCAAACATTTGACACAACCTTATCCCTGGTTACAACCAGGCCCTTACATAATTTTCAAACTTCTGATTCTAGTGATATAGAGTCAGATAGTGAAAGTGAAGTAGACACTATTCAATCGAATAGTTCTAAAAACGAATCAGATCCTATTCAACCTATCACAGATGCTAATGTTCCAGAAGAACCATTTCCTAGAAGAGTCACTACTCGACCTTCTTCTAATGTAGTCCTTCCCTATGAACAAGCCATAAATTCTCAACCGAGACCGTTTCAACGTCGTCACTATAACATTGTAGGTACCATCGGAGTCGTTACTCGACAACAAGCTCAAAACTCCCAACAAGAACCAAACCAGAACGATGGATCAGCTCCATTCATTTTGAAAAACCCAAATAAAGGAAATCATGCTCCTATTGTTCAACCCAAACCTCCTTATAGCATTAATGAGCAATTGTCTAATACCACGGCTAGAATCTCCCTTCTAGATTTATTAAGATCCTCTCCCACACATAGGGATGAGTTGATGCTTACATTGAGCCAAATGATGGTACCTCAAAACATTCAACCTGAAGCTATGGCCAATACTATCATCACTCGAGAGATTGATTGTATTGACTTTCGGGATAAAGATATCCCACAACACAGCTTACACAAGGATAATCCCTTGTACATTACTCGCTCTAATTGGAGATGTAGTCATCAAACGAGTCCCGATTGATAATGGCTCATCTCTAAACATTTGCACCTTTGACTTCTACCAACGATTTGGTTTTAGAAGTGATGAAATGAAGAAAACTGATATGATTATCAAAGCTTTTAATGACGAAACACAAGAAACGTGTGGAGTCATTACCCTCCCATTACAAGTTGGTCCTAGAACCCTAGAAACAACCGTGTTTATTGTACATTGCCCAGCATCGTACAATATACTTTTGGGTCGCCCTTGGATTAACGCCATGCGAGCAGTCCCGTCAACTTTACACCAATGTGTGAAATTTGAGTTTAAAAATCAGTTGGTCACTATTCATGGTGACCCTAGACCTTTTGATATGTGTGCTTTGGCAGAACCCGTTGGAGTGCAATTTTGCCCTGCTCTGTCATCCACACATTCTAGTTCTTCTTTTTCATCTAAAACTCGTGAAACATAAACCCATAACTTCATCTATTCCTCCTCCATTAACTTCATCTTCCTATATAGACCAACAACCTTCTAAACAAATTTTAGAATCTCAAAAGGATCTCAAATCTACAACTAATCCTTCAACTATTATTCCTATAAATTCAAAACCTTTAGACACATCCATCATACCTTCCACATCTCAAGACATAAGTAATAAACCTTCTACATCTTATGCCCTTTCGATGAACTTTTACCAAATTTATCTACAACCTTAATATCAGAAAAAATGAACGCTTTCATGCAAGATTCAAACCTTTTAAATAATTTGCCGCCCTCTCCTCGTACTTTGGGCCTCCCACAACCTTTGGGAAGTACTTACCAAGTCGGGAGTTGTGCCTTCATTTATAAAGGATATGACTGGGGAAGAATCCCTCGGAATATCAAAACTCATCATGAGGGATACGCTCGTTGTTATTTTACCAATGATTATGTTAAAGCTAAACCCATGATGCTTAAAATGGGATATAAAGGGAAAGGCTTAGGACCTTTCCAAAATGGCATGAAAGAACCTTTCGAGGTAGAACCGTGGCCTGCCCGCTGTGGTGTGGGCTTATTTCCTAGTAAAGGACAACCCTTTCCTTTTGAGGATGATGATCACCTCATATGCTATCAAGATTATTTGGATAGGCATGTTGATTTGCCTCTTAAAAATCAGTCATTTTCATGCAACATGCTATCCATAGCCTACCCCGAAATGATTGTTGACCCCGATGAAGAGTTGGAAGGAGATATCTTCCATGATGTCTCTGTTGAAGAGATGTTGCACAATGGATTCTATTTTGATGGTTCTATACCAACCATAGCTCAGCTTGAGACCACTAATCCTCAAGATGACTTATCTAAATTAACTTTACAAGAATTACAAGAACTGGGTGTTTCACCCGCCCCACCTAACTTTGAAAGAGATCTACACATGGAGGTAGAAAATGTCATTAAAATTAATATTGGAACTGAGGACAATCCTCACATGATCAATATTGGATCAGAACTAAGTCAACAAAAATAGGAACAATACATTGCATTCCTTAAAGAGTACGAAGATGTCTTCGCTTGGACATATGAAGATATGCCAGGTCTAGACCCTTCTGTAGTCATGCATCATCTAGTGGTCCATCCGGATGCTAAACCGGTTAAACAAAAACTCAGAAAAATGCATCCCAAAGTGGCTCTGCTAGTCAAAGGGGAATTAGAAAAACTCCTGAATGTTATCTTCATACAAGCTATTGATTATGCTGAATGGATCTCAAATGTAGTTCCAGTCACTAAGAAAGAAGCTACCAAAGTTAGGGTTTGCACCGATTTTAGAGATATTAACGCTGCATGCCCTAAAGATGACTTTCCTCTTCCAAATATGGATCAAATCATTGACTTTACTGCCGAAAGTGGGATGATGTCCTTAATGGACGGATTCTTCGGTTATAATCAGATCAGGATAGCTCCTGAAGACCAGGCTAAAACAGCCTTTATTACCCCCTGGGGTACCTTTTGCTGGAAAGTGATGCCCTTTGGCTTAAAGAACGTCGGTGCAACTTATCAACGGGCTATGACCTACATTTTTCATGATATGATGCATGATATCTTACATGATTATGTAGATGATATTATAGCTCGCTCTCTTATTGAAAATAATCATTTAGATGATTTAAGAAAAGTTTTTAATCGATTACGAGAATATCTCATTCGATTAAATCCAACAAAATGCATATTCGGAGTTAAATCCGGCAAACTATTAGGGGTTTTAGTTTCTTTACGTGGTATCGAAATTGACCCTCTCAAAATTGCGGCCATCACTGATATGCCCGCACCCACTAATATATCTGAACTACGAAGTTTACAAGGTAAACTTCAAGCTATCCGTCGCTTCATTGATAAGCTGGCGGACAAAACTGGTCCCTTTCTTAAGCTCCTTAAGAAGGACGTCCCCTTTAATTGGGACATAGAATGTAGAGAAGCTTTTGAACTTCTCAAACAATATCTCCTTAACCCTCCGGTGCTTTCACCGCCTAAATCTGATCGCCCATTTCTTCTATATATTTCTGCTTCAGATTCTGCCTTAGGAGCAATGTTAGCTCAACTTGATGATGAAAAGCGAGAACGTGCTAATTATTACATTAGCCAAACTTTCGTCAATTATGAAACCCGCTATACAGCGTTAGAGAAGTTATGTCTAGCAGTCGTGTTTGCTACGCAAAAATTATGACATTACATGCTTAGCCAAAAAACGTATGTCATTGCCAAATATGATCCTTTAAGATATCTCATGAGTCGACCTTATTTATCGGGTCGCACAACCAAGTGGGTTCTTGCTCTAAGCGAGTTTGATCTCACATTCATAGGACAGAAGTCTGTTAAGGGTCAAATCATAGCAGATCAATTAGCTGCTGCACCCTTAGAGTCTACTCATCCTCTCATCATCGAGTTTCTGATGAATGCCTTCAATTAGAGGCGGACCATCCCGAACAATGGTCCTTATACTTTGATGGAGCCCGATGTATGAGTGGGGTCAGTGCGGGTATTATTTTAATATCTCCGCAAAAACATCTTATTCCTCCATCCTTCAAACTGACCTTTGCTTGCACCAACAATACTACTGAGTATGAAGCTCTAATCCTTGGATTACGAGCTGCTTTAGCACTAAAAATCAAAAACCTCTTAGTTTTTGGGGATTCCCAATTGGTTATAAACCAAATTAATGAAGTTTATCAGACCAGAGATGATAAACTTCGCCCATATAAGGCCTATGTTTTACAACTAATGTCCTTGTTTGATCAAGTTACTTTGGAAGCCATTCCTCGAACTAGCAACCGTGCAGCCGACGCCATGGTCGCCGCTGCATCTCTCTTGCCCTTGGAGTTAGACGACGAATATGCGACTATCATTATTCGTCGACTCTAGGAACCCGCCTCAAATAAGTCATGCTTAGAGCCTTTGGATGTGTTTCTAATCAATGAAACTACTCCTGAACCTTGGTATACAGACATATTTGATTTCCTCCAAAATGGGACTTTCCCTACTAATTCTAATAGAAACCAGCGTCGGTTATTACGTCGACGAGCAAGTCGATTTGTAATAATTGGAAATACTTTGTATAGGAGATCTTTTGAAGGTATCCTATTAAGATGTTTAAACTCAGATGAGTCTAAATCAGCCTTGAGTGAAGCCCACGATGGATCTTGTGGAGGACACTTTAGTGGTAGTATCATTGCTAAAAATCTCCTTCGGATAGGATACTTTTGGCCTACCATGGAAACGGATGCACACGAGTATGTGCGTCATTGCGACAAATGTCAAAAACATGCTGACCTTGTCCATGCGCCTGCACAAGAGCTGCAGGCTATTTCGTCTCCTTGGCCCTTTTCTAAATGGGGCTTGGATATTATTGGTAAAATCAATCCTGTGTCTTCTGATGGACACAAGTTCATCATAACCGCCACTCAGTATTTCACGAAGTGGGTTGAAGCTATGCCTTTAGCTTCTTGCACCGGTTCACAGGTCTCTAAATTCATTTTTAATCAAATCATTTGCAGGTTCGGAATTCCTGCGAATCTCATCTCTGACAATGGAACTCCTTTTAAAAATAAAGATGTTAAAAAATTATGCCAAAAATACAAGATTCAACACCGCTGGTCTACTCCCTATTATCCTCAGGGTAATGGTCAAGCAGAAGCTTCTAACAAAACTTTAATCAAAATTCTCAAAATATTGGTCAATAAAACTGGCCGTGACTGGCATATTCAATTATATCCAGCCTTGTGGGCTTATCGAACTAGTGTTCGGACTCCCACGGGCACTTCACCATTTGTTTTGGTATATGGTGCCGAAGCAGTTTTTCCATTTGAATTGGAAGTTCCTTCTTTGGCTCTGCTACTTCAAGACACTGAAGTAGGAGATGAATATCGCGCTGGCAGACTCAGTCAGCTGGAACTCCTAGATGAAAAACGCATCAATGCTTTGGAGCATCTCCGTGCATACCAAAACAAGCTTAAAAGAGCATATAATAAGAAAGTTCGTCATCGATCCTTTGAGATTGGCGACCTTGTTCTAAAAGAAAATCAAAAAAATACAAATGCAACCAAAGAACTTAAAGGTAAATTTGAGCCCAACCGGCTCGGACCATACATCATTACTGGCAAAATTTGAATCAGGAGCATATAAATTATCTACCTTAGATGGTAAAGAACTTAAAGAACCCATGAATATTTTACATCTCAAACGTTACTATGCATAAATTTGGTCATTTCATCCATGTATATATTTGTTCAAAGTTACTCTCTTATATTTCTTTCAATTTATAAAAAAATTCAAAAACATCAAAAACATTTATAAATCTCCAAAAATCTTCAAAACTATCTATTGCATTTATTTAAAGCACTTGTTAAGTTCTTTTTGCTCAAAAACAAAAATCTAAATAAAAATCTAAAAACAGCTATATGCTTGACTCTTTCGAAACCAAAACAATATACAGAAGAAAGAGAGAGTCAACATTCTCCCAACTTCTAAAAAAATCATGTATATATATTTTCTTACAATTATTGCAGTTATATGTTTCAACTTATTTTGGATACAATTAGCATTTATTTGGCATCCCTCACTTGCACACTCACAAAAAAATAAATATCTTGCTTTTATCTGGCATGATTACTAATCTCTCTTATATCAAAGTTCACAAAATTCAAATTAAATAAAGTTTGAGCATAGAGAATTGATCTTGTTATTTACTTAAACCAAGCACATCTTTTCACAATAAAATGATTATATTTGTAATTTCCATGTTTTGCTACATAGTAGAACTGATTTCTTGGGTGAAAAGTTTCCCCTGCTATCCTATCATGCACATGGTCTAGAATATTTGAGAATTGGAAAAAGGACAAGCTCACCCCTACCCAGAATAAAAATCCCTTGCTCTACAGCTAATCCGAGCAAGTATCCCTAGCACAGAAAAAGAAAAAAAAAAGAAAAGTTCAAGAAAGAAAAAAGAGAAAAGAAAAATATTATTTCAGCAATATTCCAAGCATTATCAAGCAAAAGAAATACAAAAGAAAACAAAAGCAAAAGCAATAAAATCCCTTTCCCTACCCTTTGAAAAGAAAAGAAGGGTTGATGAGCTTGAATCCCTGGAATTCTCAATTATTCGAAAACCGTGAGGTAAGCCCCATAACAGGTGGTTTGTGCCCAACCTGCTTGGCCTTGGGTAACTCCTAGCGTGGCGATATGTCTGTCACATTAGCGACCTTATTTTGTATAGACCTATGTCTACTTATGGATTAGCTAGCTCTTGATAATCCGATCTACATAGTAGTCTAATATGGTTATATGCATCTACATCATGGTTAATGAACACTTATTTGGTTTCTTCAAATCACTTGTATCATAGTATCTTGCTCAAACCTGGTAAATGAACAATACAATTGCACACACATTTGTATTTGAGAGATTTTGTCTATCATTATGATAAATCAAGATTGGAAATGAATTCACATATGCACATGGGATTCCTTATAAATCTAATTTTTGTCTTCAAAATACTTTGAAATATTATTTTTGCAACTTGTTTGGAATAATCAAGTACAATTATTTTTTAAAGACAACTATATAATAGAAAAATCACAAATTTCTTTCAAAACATATCATACATATCATATCGACTTTCGCGACGATGGTATAGTTCTAAAACCAAAATTGAAATTATATGCCTAGCGCAAGTCCTCATTTTCATATTTTTTGTTCATCAAAAATCAACCATGCAATAAAACTATTTTTTTTGATTTTCGTGATGATGGTATAAGTCTATACCTACATATTCTATGCCTAGCGCAAACCATTGTAACAATTTTTATTCCCCCATTTATCAAAACTCATAAAAACCATATGACTTCATTTTATTACACAAATTTTGCTTTTCAAAAGAATGCACATTTTCATTATTTCATGTCATTATGTCAACCTCCAATTTTGCAATGACGGTATAATTCCTAAGGAATTATTCAACAATTTTATCACACTTAGGAATTTATGCCTAGCAAAAATCATTTTTTACAAATATTTCATGCATAATATTTTTATGGAAATCTGAAAACAAACCATCATCATCATCATTTGCATCATCACAACAAAGTCTTAAGACAGTCTCTTAAGCACTCTTTCACTTTTCACAATATTTCTATAAATGGGATTAGCTTGACGACCGAGTGAGCAGCGACTCCATGAAATGGTCTATAATAGCGACAATGTCCTTTGAAATTATTGTTAAAAGTCCCCTCTTCTTTTATCAAATCATTGCATCACAAACAACCAATTTGTTACATCAGATTATTTCATCAATATTACAGCATGACATCAAAAGGTATAAATTCTTTTCCAACGACATAATTACAAGCATTATCAAAATCAATCAATCAAAGCATCATCAATATACTCATAACATAAGTCATATGACCAAAAATATCTCATATATATATATATATATATATATATATATATATATATATATATATATATATATATATATATCTCAAAAATATATATGTACATCATATCAGATAGATTGGTATGCCACAATCCATATCTTGGCATACTCAATCAAGTGTCCTCCGAGTAGTGTCTCGAGAGCCCCTAGAGCTCTCGACCTCATCTCCTCCCCCGCCCGCAGAGGACGAGGTGGTCCCATCGCAGTATGTGTGGTACTGCAAGTCCTCGTCGTCGATCGGGATGAGCTCCTCGATGACCCTGTCCTGATCGGATCTGCTATGGCAGCTGGCAGTTGTACCCTCTGGCCCTCCGGCATCGCCTGGTAGTATAGAGCCTGATAGAATGTGGTCTGAGAAATCGACCACAGTAGCTCCTGAGTGCTCACCCCTCCACCCCGTGTCTTGAGACGTGCATTCTCGTCTCGTAGCTGCGACACCTCAGCCTGGTGTTGTGCGGCCGCATCCTGTAGTTTCTGCACCTGAGTCTGTAGACGATCTCTCTCTGCCCGAAGAGTAGCCATCTCGCTACTCTCTCCTATATCCATGCCCTTGCCCTTATCAGGAGATGGTGGCCTCTGTGGAGATGGGGGTCTCGCCTCCCTCCTCTCCCTCTCTCTCTGTCGCGGTCGCTCTTGTGCCTGTGGTCTCCTCTGCTCTCTCTTGCCACGACCCTGGGCTGCCTCTATCACCGCCTGGCACCACCTCCCTATCCGACGCACGACTGCATGGATCAGACCCTGTGCCCTCATCATCCGAGGAGGGTGGATGCCTGCATACCAGGCATCGTAGCCATCGGCTACTCCTGTGTCATCCCCATCCACTGGCTGAATGGGGGCATCATCTGAGTCCTGGCTCCAAAATCGTTGCATGTCTGGAGCCTCGCTAACAGTGGTGTTATCTCGGACGATCCAGGAAAACTCATAATCCCTAAGAGATGGGATCCCTTGCTGTAGACCGAACTGTCACAAAACTTGGACGTAGCAGTGGAGATCCACCTCTCCCCTCTCCATCCTCAGCCATCAGACTCGCCTGATGCGAGCCAGCTCCTGTCCGTCCTTTGCCCACCCTGGATGCTGCCTCCACGGCCTCCAGGTGATCTGGTCTGGGACAAGGTCATCCAATAGTCTTTGGGACACCGACAGGTCGATTCGTCACTGTGCCCCTCTCTGGAGCCACCAGTAGAAGACTCGAGGCCTCTCCCCGTCTACCCCTGTCAGTGGAAGCCCTATCGGCATCTGCACCGTAATGTGCTCCCAGCACCAAACTTGTAGTAGCGATGTCATCACCAGACATCGCCCGCCATTGTACACGACCCCATAAAGGATCCTGTACAGCCGACATAGTACAAAGCTGCCCCATGAGAACCTGTAGCCATGGTCCCGCATGTTGTAGATCACATCTGCCAGCATCCACGACACCCTGCACCCGCTCTGGTGGCATAGCAGAAGTCCACCAACTACTCCAGCCAGAACCCGTGTGAGTCTAGATGCCCCAGGCATCTGGCGTAGTGCCTCGATATTAACTCCGCCCTTCTCCGGAACGAAGCTCGGGTCACCACACGACTCGTCCCATCGCGTGGCCACCGATTGGCCGTCGGTGTGATCATCCAGTCCTTGTATGGGGATTCTCAAAATCCTCCATACATCCTCCGATGTGGGAGTCATCTCCCTGTCGATAGCGAAACGAGGAAGACCTCGGATACCATCTCTCTGCTAGGGCTGTCAGTAGCCCCATGTCTGTGGAAACCTGCGGCATCTCCGCCACATGCTGCAATCCGGCCTGTGCCAACAGATCCCGCTCTGCCTGGGTGAGATCGGCCAAGTCGTCTCTCAATCTGTCGTATTTCCACTCTCTGCCTTTTAGTAATCCTCTTTGCACACATAAACAACAAAACAACAAACAATCATTAATAACAATTCAAGTAAATCAATAATGCAACTTAAAGTTCAATTTCATGTAATTGATGATATCGCCCACTATTGGACGATATCGTCCCCAATTTGAGCATAATCGTCTCCGATTTCGCAGTTCAAAATTGTCTCTAATTTGACGAAATCGTCCCCCTTTTGATGATTTCACCCTCGGGTGAAATTTCCGAAATTGAGACGATTTTGTCGAAATCGGGATGATTTCATCCCGACAACATCGACGGCCAAAAACGGCCGCGATGCTCCAAATTCACTTAAAAATTCATCTAGAAAGCATGTAAAAGCAACTTAAATCAATCTAAATTGAGTTTAGACCCTTACCCGTAGACCGCGTCGGACCTCTGCGAGATCCGTGCGTTGTCTCAACCATTTTTTGCTCCGAGCTCTAAAAACGATAGAAATGAACAGTAACAATGAATTAGGGTTTTACTCTATTTTTCTTAATTTTATTCAACAATAATTTTTTTTTCTTTTTCGCGTTTTTACCTCAAACGTTCGATTTGGGTAAAAACACGGAGGGGGCACCATAGTAAGCTATCGTATGATTCGACCAAGAATCATCGCCTAAAAATGGGAATAATTTTTGCTTTCTCGTAGATCGAGAAGAACTCTTCTTTAACGCATTTTCTTCAGAAAATTCGCTAAAGAGGGGGCAAAATGTAGCACCCTAAAATTGGCGCAGTAAAATTAGAATAATTATATTCACCTTAGTAAATAATTTTAAATTCAAATTTAACCTCCCAAACCGCCCGTTAACCGTCGAGAAACCCGTTTCCCCTTTTTTACGTGCCATTTTTAGAGGTTGTTTTGACCGTTGGACGATATCGTCGCCGATCAGACGATATCGCCCCAGATTTGACGATTTCGTCTGGACTAGAACGTCCAGACGATTTTGTCATAAAACTGAATTTGCATAGATAGACTCTGTTCCAACGGGTCTCCAATTCGGGTAGAAGCGTGTCTGCGCCGTTGGGACCCTCCCCCGTTGGAGATCTCCCAAATTGGGATGATCTCCAACCTCCCAACAACTCCCCTATGCCTATTTAAACTCTAGGACATTCCCTCCCCAACCCCTGGCTGAATTTTATCTGCAAGTTGAATCCCTCTACACTAAAACACCTTAATCTTATTTTTGCACTAGTCCTATAGCATTTTTTATTCAGGTACACCAATAATTTTCAACCGGAGCCAGCACCCATCGTCACCGACAAACCTGTCAAGATCGGAGGCGATCTTGTCAAATTCGAGACGATTTCGTACTGATGCGAGACGATCTCGACTACAGTCCACATCGAGGCAATCAGTGCCTGGAGTTTGCTTTTCTTAAATTTGCCTCAGTTATTTTGTTTTACAAATTAGATAATCTATTTAATATTTATCCTATTTTTGCATCTGGAGTTCACCCATCTAGTCTAGATTGCATGTTAAGCTCATAATCTGCCATTAAAGTACAACAATTTACTTTAATTTTTGTTTTTAAACTTTGTTCAGTATTCAGTTTATTATTTGGCATATTTTGCCTCTGTTTGCACAGTAGGAATTCTTGTATTTTGCATATGTTCTCTATTTTGCAGGTCTCTGACGAATTCGTCAGATTTCAGACGCTTCTGTCAGTCTCAGACGATTCTGTCAGATTTGGACGATTCTGTCAGATTACAGGCGATTATGTCGAATTCCAGACGATCTAGACTGCTTCAAGCATCAAAAACTTCTTCAGACTTTCGGATCAGGTAATCTCCATTGGCCTCCTGTAAATTCTCTGTTTTCTGCTTTCTACTTTGTTTGTTGTATTCATTTAAATTGCATTTTCATATAGATTAAGTTAGATTCATTCGGCCAAACCTAGGATGAATGCTTAAGGATAAAACGAACTCATCAAAACACATTCCAAAAACCTAGGCGTGGAAACTGTCACCAAATGTTTCCTGGTGAACCCACCATCCGTCGAAAAATCACCAAAACACACCTCCCTTGAGAGGCGGGACCTTCGTAAAGTCCTCTCATCCGAGGTACTGCACCATCCTTTTCCCATCCTCCTTCCGGGCGCGGATCCAATAGCTTGAAGGTAGGGATGCGAAAAATTTGGAGCGATACGGATGCAAATTTAATTTCTTTTTCTGTTGCATTTTACTTTCTTTTTGCTGCCTTTTATTTTCAGAAGTTCCAATTTTATTTTCAAGCTTTAAAATAAAATAAAAAATTAAAAAACTTCAAAACCCAAAAATAATTCCATTCATGTTATGGCATTTCATTAAATGTTATTTTGAAGTTACAGCAGGGTCATACAAAGATCAAATCACATTTGCTTTATTCGGGTTCAATGAACAATCAGTTACAGCTTCACAGTAAAATAAACCACAGCGCCCCTTGTTTTTAGTTACTTGCAACCACTAAGGTGTTCCTAGCATTTAAAATGAATATCTTCATTTAAGATTATTAATACAGAGATGCAGAATGCTAACATAACAGGAACCTTGGAGAAATTTTTTCTTTGCAAGCAGAGGATTTAAAACCCAAATCCTATCGGAGAGTGTGTTTTCACAATCGGGTGAAAATACCACTCAACAAGTAGTTTCCTTAAGCCTTTGTCAAATCACTCAAAGCTGCTCCTCCATCTCTCTAATAGTGTTCGATTTGATCACCACTTGATCTTTCAAATTATCCCACGATAGAGATGTTCTACGTCTCCTTCCATACAAATCCTCAAACGAAGCCATTCCCAAGGATGTATGGTATCCATTATTATATGCAAATTCAACAAGATGCAAAAATTCTTCCCACTTAGACTTTTGATCCATACAATACATATGAAGCATGTCTTCCAAAACTTGGTTCACTCTCTCTATTTTCCCATCTCTTTTAGAATGGTAAGGAGAATTGATCTTCAATTTAGTTCCCACTACATGATGAAGAGCCTGCTAGAATTCTAATGTAAATCTAGAATCCTTGTCTGATATGATCACCTCAAGAAAACCATGTAAGATAAAAAATTCCTTGGAAAACTTATTTACCACAATCAATACATCATCTTCGATGTTTCCTGGTATAAAGTGTGCAACCTTAGTCAACCTATCAATGACCACAAGTATTGCATTATGTTGGTACCTAGTCTTAGGTAAACTCACTATAAAATCCATAGATATAACCTACCAATTATGAGTAGGTATCTCATGTGGGTATAATTTTTCTACTAGGTGTTGATGTTCTGTCTTAAGCTTTTAGCATTCCAAATATCTAGTAATAAAACTAGTGATATCATATTTCATTCCTAACCAATAAAAGGAATTTTTTCATGTTTTCCCTCATATTTGCACCTCCCAAATGAGCATAATATAGAGATCTATGCACCTCTTGCATTTTCATTCTCCTTCAATCACCAATTTTGGATATGACTACCCTATCCTTGAAGCTCAAAAGTCCATATTTTAGGTTAAAATTTATGAGTGTGAGATTGATATTATATTATGTAGTATTTTTATTAATTTTTATATGTAAATTTGATAAAAACATATGTGTTCTGATAATTATTATCTTATTTGTGTGATTTACGAGTGAATTGGAATTATAATGTTGAAATAATATATACCTATATTTTATGTAAAATATGCAAGTTTTTGTATGTTTTCGATAGATGAATGTTGCAGGAGCTTTACAGGGAACATTGTAGCATAACACAAACCAAAAAACAAATCTTGGAAGAACCAACCACGTGAATGGTGTGTTGAGAAGACACGTGGATGAACGCTACAAAATGGTGCTACAGAAAACACCTACAGAAAGGCGTTATAGAAAGTACCTACTAAATAGGTCTATAGAAAGGGCATTGATCGAATAAGTCATCTGATGCATTGGAATTCCACGTTCGATGATAACATAGTAGCATTACGTATCATATACAGTCAGCATAATTGATTGATATATTGGCATTATACATGAGACTTAATATTTGTTAATATGTTATATGATTTATTATTAAAACTATAAAAGTTGTTAAATTGTTAAGTTGGTTAGATATGGATGTAAGCTTATTTTATTTCTTTCATAAAGGAGGACAAACAATTGTATTATTGTGTCCTCAAATAATTTAATTTTAGTCAAGTTTAGATCTTTTGATTACATTAGTTTGAAATTTTACCACTTGGACAATCCCTATTGTAATAAGTCCAAGGGTAGTTGTTAACGTATCTTAAATTTAGAATATCTTTGTTATGAAATATTAGAATTCAAATATTTGAACATTTAGAATATAACAGATGGCAGAAGAGAATTTTATTGTAAATGTCTAAGTGACATTATAAAATACAAAGATAGAGACCTTTGAAAAGGTCTACTTTCTGCTAGTTTTTTTATGTCTACATTTTACATGTTTGAAGTATGTCCAAGATTTTGTATGATTGAAGTTCATAAATAAAGTAGTATATACTTCAATTATTTCAGCAATGGTATTATGTATCTTCGCATGATTTATTTACTTTTTTAACCTTTACTTTATTTTTCTTCACATTTAATTAAATAGCATTAGATTAGTAGAATGAAATATTTGTTATTGAATTAAATTAGAATAGAAGAGAAGATAATTACATTGTCTTCTACGAGGTAGGGCCCACCCCGTGCAGTCAGTCCCTTGCTCTCTATCTCCTAAAATAGAGTAGAATTAATTAGTAAGTAGAATTAGTCTTAGAAAATTATTATAAAATAAATCAACTAGTTAAAATCATAAATGCATTATTAGAACTGCACGTGGATCCACATCAATAAACATACACAACAAAAAATTAGTCTACATCATAATTGCATTTTTATATTTCATTTTATTTCTTGTAATTTCCATTTCCTGCAACTTAAACTAAAAAAATAAAATTATTTCAAATATTAATGGTTACAAAATAATCTATACTAGATTTATTGTTCTTTAAATCATTTAACCTGGATTGACAAATTTAATGTATGAGATACAACTCGACATTTTGGTATCATTGTCAGGGAGAATAGTACCGTAATCTTTAATCAAAGACTTTTGGGGTGAGAAGGACACTTACCTGCGTGACTGGCAAGAAGTTCCACATTCATGCAGCTCGAGGTTGGGACAATAGGGTTTCAACAAGTGTCTTCATATCAAGACTTCTAGGTTCCATTTTCTTAGAATCAATTTTTATTGCTTTCCTAAATTAGCATTTGATTTTTTGCAAGTTATTTTAATTTATGGTTGTTACATACTTTGGTCTAGGTCCCTTCACTTGTGAAAAGAAGGAGTATGTGTGATAGTGAGAGTGTTACTATCACAATCGGCCCCATTAGGACTTTTAAAAAGGTAATTAATTGATCTTAGAGAGTAATTAATACCTAACAAAAAGGGGTGTAGACCCTAATTATTACTACAAAACCCTTAATTAAACTAATTGCACTCTACAAAATTGATTTGGAGAGTTTTGGAGGGCAATTAGGGGATTTTGAATAGTTTGGAGAAGCTAATAGGACTTTTGAGAAGGATTAATTTGAATATTTTTCTTTTGCAAAAAGAAATTAAATTTAACCTATTCACTTAGTCCAACTACAACTAATTAAAAAGGGTAGTTAGGTGTAAATGCCCTTATAACACTTGTCCAATTTTAATTGGACCCAAAAGAGCAATACCATTATTTATTTTATTAATGGATGAATTATTCATTCCTCCACATGGCTGCTTCATAATGGTTAATATTTAGTGGAGATTCTCTTCCTTACCTCTAATAGTTCTAAGGTTGAATTCTCCCTACTTCCAAATAGTATTAGTGTTGACCTTGTAGTTGTACTAGTAAAGGGGAGGTCCAAGATAAACAAATTTCTCCCATATTATCCCTTGGAATCTCCTTTTTATTAAAATATTGATTTCACTATTTTCCCACCTTATCCCTTGGAATCTCCTTTTTATTAAAATATTGATTTCACTATTTTGGGTTAACTTCAAAAAGGCACTTCTTAATAGTTTAATAATAAACCCACATTCTTGCTCATGAAAGGAAGCTGGTAAGAATTAAAAAAGGAGAGGCAAGTAATTGAAAAATGGATGAAAAATATTGGAGCTTAGGGAGTATGCTCTCTATGGGTGAAATTTTACACCCTTCACCCACTCTTCCCTTTAGGAAGTGATTCCATTTTTTCAGAAGGATTTCACAAAATTTTGAGAGGATTTATGGACAGATGAAATATATCAAGTGGTGGCAGTAGTAGTGATGGGAAACCTAAAGAAGTGGGCAGATGACGGATTAAAGTAGGGTGGATGATAAAATGGGCGGATAACCCACCCCCTGCCTTGGGTGAAATTATCCAAAAGTCCCGCCCACTTGTTGAGCGAACCTTTCAAGTAGCTAGAAATGGTAGAAAAGTCATATAACCCCACCCTTGTGGAAGATACAAACTCCTACCCATATCAAGTGAGAGATGTGATCATAAATTGGGAAAAGTATGAATAAATGCCCACCCTCTTCCCTGATGGCTCCATTGGTAGAAGGAAGGACAAATAATACACCCGCCCAGTGTACAAAGCTTCCACCATCATCCAAAATTTGAATAGAAGATGTACTCACTATTGTAGCTCTCCAATATCTGGTGCTCATACGTAGAAGTGATATATTTGAGATGTGTTGCTCCTAAGAAGATTAATGCTAGTCATTTGTCGCCTAACCAAGGGATCACTAGTCAAGTAAAGGATGAGGTAGATGAAAATTAATGAACTGGTCAAAGATATTAGTGAATCCAAAGGCTCAGATCAAATCAAATGCACCTACCTCCTTCTAGAATATCAGTGTCATACTAACAAACAAAGTACCAATCAAGTGCCTATCAGCTTCAAGTGTTGTCTTCCTGCTTGCTACAACCCTAACATAGCCGACTATGTTAGGTTCCAATTGCAATTATTATTTTCACTATTTAGAATAGGTTTGATTTATTGTTTTAAGGACTTATCATCTCATATTTTATTATCAATTTTCATCTGCGCGATTTCGCACATTTGCCTTTACGACGGGGATCTGCCCTCCTGAAGTGGCATTGACTTATCACAAGGAATATTTGCATTCGTATATCATCGTTGATTATTTTGATTATTAATATTCAATTCATATTGTATGCATGAATTATCATTAAGGTCTGTGAGGCAATAGAGACAAGAGAACTTGGATTTCTGCAAGTGGTATCAGGTTGGTTCGGTCGTTTCGCTGCATAAGGGTCTCTCTATAGCCATCTGCAACCATCGCTCATTGAAAGTTGACAGTGAACGCGACACTTCCCGAAGGTTTTAGGGTTTCAGATCATGTTTTAAATCCCTAGATAGGCGGCTCACGAACATTTCACGCAGTCCTCCGAGAGTATACTACAACAATTCGGGCAAATATTCACGTGTTTCGAGTGTTTAAATCCCTCAAGCGTCGTTTGGCTGGTTTGCAAAGAAATGTACATTCCGTTAAATAAAAACTTCGAGCAAATTGGAGGCGTACGAACGTTCACATAAACAAATTTTGAGAGCAAGTTTTTTCATCACCTACAATCCGGATTGGCATCGCGAACTCCAAAGGATACCAACTATGTTGTTTCGGATCCAAAATGTGCTGAGTTTTTTGAGAAATGTTGAATGCAAGCACATACTTCGTCGACCAATCACGTGACAGGTATTTACAAATTATTAATGCTTTTTTAAGGTTTAGCCAAAGTTTAAAATATTGGTCTCATTGGCAAATAAACATTTATCCCACATTTGATAGTGATTTGGCATGCCGCTCTTTATAATCTAAAGGAGGCAAGTAGTAACGCGTGACTACGGTCACACAAGCCTCCCTCGTGCGAGTCCTTGGGTCGTGTTGGTTGTTACATGTCATTTTATTGATCCATCACATGTCGGTTGTCTTCCTTCTATCCATAGTGTGTTGTCTTTTGGGTTCTCTTCATTGTGTTGTGTTGTGTCTCGTCTTCGTCGTGTCATCAGTGTCCTAAACTGTCCATCGTCCACATGTCTCACCTAGTCGGTGTCGTGTCTATCGCATCCAATCCTAGCTGAGTCTTGGTCGTGTCGGTGTCGTTTCGTCATGTACATTTTTGTCTCCTCATACTTCATATTTTAATTGTGTCGCGTTGGATGTGGCTTAGTCTCCTGCTCGTCTTCGGTGGTCCAGCTATCCTCGATGTCATTCCATGTCCACATTAGGTCTCACGTGTCTAATCGCCAGCTGTTATTTGCGTCTTATGTGTCCCGTCTGTCAGTCTCTGGCATCATCGTATGTTACGTGGTGTCCTCAAGTCCCTCGCATCTTGGGTGGTCTAGTTCTCTCACATCATCAATATGTCACATTGCTGTCAAATCAGTGTCAAGCTTCAAGAAAATTGTCATTGTTGTCAAAGCAGTGCCAATCTGTCACATTGTTGTCAAGAAAATTGTCAAGTTGTTATCCAAAGTTGTGAAGCGAGCCAAAGAAAAATTCAATCCACATCACAGTTGGAGTGATAATTAGGTGGAAAATAAACCAAGTTTTTGGGCAAATTTATTGATTTTTTTTGCAAAAATTGGAAGCTCCTAAACATGAGATTTTGGAAGGTGTATGAATAGAAGTTGGACCAAAGGACTTGACATATGATTAACTAGCTTGGAAACTCCCAACCACAATGCAAGAAGAGCTCGTCGAAGCCAAGGTACAAAAAATTCTCCTTCTCCATCCGGAATTGGTAGTTTTAACCCGAGTCATCCAGTGGTCAGCCCAATGGCCTCCAATTCTTCTCCAGATTCCACACAAGAACACATCACCCAAGTGGAAGGAAATCATCCAGTCATCAATGATGAGTTGTTAAAAGCCTTGATACTAAATCTTCAAAGGATGACTAAAAGTTTCAACGCATCTCAGAAACCGCCCCAACCGATGCCTTCTAGTTCCAATCACTAGAGTACGAAGGTCTACAATGATGACTATACACGCCATAGAGGTCAAAATAGTCAGTATTTGACTCACAATGGTCACCAAAATAGTGAGGATAGGGGTAATGAAGAAAATATGGAGCAATAAAGAGGGTTCTACAAACCCTATCAAAATAACAACCAGAGATAAAGAAGTAACGAGGAACAAGATAGAAATAATGTCCACCAACCGAGAGGTCCATCAGGCATCAATCATCCATGCATTGACATGCCTACCTTGAAATTCCAGGATCCATGTGGGTGGATTGCAAAAATGGAGGGCATCTTAGAATTTTAAAAATTTTAGGGCATGGAAAGGGTCCCTTTTACAACAACCAAATTTGGCACTGAAGCTTATCAATGGTTTACATGGTACAAACGTGAGGAGCCTCAAGCTGCATTATATTGGGATACTTTCAAAAGAGCATTTCTTCATTCGACAAAGGGCCCATGGGTTCCTACATAATACGATTATTTTCACTCAGGAAAATAGTATCAGTAGGGGTTTATATTTCTAAATTCACCAGTATGTTTTCCTATGCAGAAGGTCTACCCTAGGACGTGGTAGTAGCAGTATTTCAAAATGGATTAAAAGCACATATTAAAGTGGAGGTAGATCTACAAAATCCATCCAAGTTGGATGAGTGTATAAGGATTGCTGACTTAGCAGAAACCAAGGTGAACATAGGTTCATCCACACGACGGGATGCATATGGTCGACCTCCATTCCGCAACAACTCTTTTCGCAGAAATGATCAACCATCACGATACTTTTGTTACAAATGTCATAGTCAACATCAAAAATATCAAGCATGTACACCATGACAAAATTTTCAAATAGAATATGCCGACTAGGAAGAAGAAATAGAGGAGTACGAAGCATCGGAGGATCTCCTAGTTGAGGACCAAGAGGCACACGACAAAGTTATCATTGAGGAGGATACCATGACTATTTCAATACATGCTCTTATGGGGTTATCTTCTCACCATACAATCAAAGTGGCAGGTTTCATTCGAAAGCAACGGGTGACGATACTAATTGATTTTTGAAGTACTCACAACTTCATCGATGCACGTCTTGCAAAGACTCTGGGTCTGCACGTCTACTCTTCTAGTCAAGATCGATTTCAATTCAAAATGGCAAGCAGGGAAGTTTCTCAATGTCTCGGTAAGACATCTCCAATTTCACTACAAATGGGTACGTATACTTGGCAAGGTCCTCTTTTTGTTATGGAATTAGAAAATTCAGAAGTCATTTTAGGTGTTGCATGGATGGAACAATTAGAAACCACCGTAGGTTTTAATCACAAACATCGCTTTGTGGAATGGCAAGCCAATGGGAGAACCATCCGTCTTCAAGGACTACCTACACCTCCATCAAAAGTTGTAAGTTCACATAGCATGGAAAAATTGTTAAGAAAAGAAGGTGGGGGATTCATAGCCCGAATCAACTGCATTGAAAAATTAGAACAAACTATGCTGGAAATCAAAGTTGAAGCTCTCCAAAATATTGTGACTAACTATGAGGAAGTTTTTTAGGAACCCATAGGCCTACCTCCCAAAATATCTCATGACCATGCAATACATCTAGTGCCTGGTAGTCTTCCACCCAATGGTCGTCCTTATCGATATCCCCAACCCCAAAAAATAGAAATTGAGAAGATTGTCCAAGAAATTTTAGCCTAGGGTGTCGTCCATCATAGTACTAGTCCTTATTCCTCACCTGTCGTCTTAGCTCGTTGCAAAGACAATTCTTGGCGTATGTGTCCAGATTTTCGTCCTCTCAATAAAATCACAATCAAAGATAAGTTTCCTATTCCTGTCATTGATGATTTACTAGATGAGCTACATGGTGCTCAATTCTTCACCAAATTGGACTTACGTTTAGGGTTCCATCAAATCCGAGTTAGGAACGAGGATATTCCCAAAACAACATTTCGAACTCATGAAAGTCATTATGAATTTTTGGTCATGCCTTTTGGTCTCACTAATGCACCATCTACATTCCAAAGTCTTATGAACCAAGTGTTTCGTCCATTCCTCCGAAAATTTGTTCTAGTCTTCTTTGATGACATACTTATTTATAGCAAATCATGGAATGATCATTTAGTACATGTGGACAGAGTTCTCCATATCCTTCACAAAGAAAAGTTATTTGTCAAAAGATCTAAATGTTCCTTTGGTGTTCAAGAAGTGGAGTACCTCGGTCATATAGTATCTCATGAAGGTGTTAAGGTAGATCCCAATAAGATTAAGGCAATACAAGATTGGCCGCTACCTAAAACCATCAAAAAACTTTGTGATTTTTTGGGTCTCACAGGTTATTACCGCAAATTTGTACGTGACTATGGTAAAATTGTGGGTCCGCTCATGACTCTTACCAAGAAGGATGCTTTTCATTGGTTAGTCGTAGCTACTAAATCTTTTGAAGCCCTTAAGGAGGCCATGTGTATGACTCCAGTTTTGGCCACTTTAGATTTTCACAAACCATTTATCATTGAATGTGATGCTTCAGGAACAGGTATTGGTGCAGTACTAATGCAGGAGGGTCACCCCTTGGCATTCGAAAGTAAACAACTTTCAGGAAAAAATTTGGGTAAATCCACTTATGAAAAAGAAATGTTGGCTATTTTACATGCAGTAGAGAAATGGAGGCATTACTTAATCAATAGCCGCTTTGTTATTAAAACCGATCACAATAGTCTCAAGCATTTTTTAGAACAAAGGTTTTCTTATCTAGAACAAAATAAGTGGTTGACTAAATTATTGGGATATGATTTTGTGATTGAATATAAGAAAGGTAAAGAAAATGTGGCTGTAGATGCATTATCTAGAAAATACGAAGATGAAGTAGTTATTAATGCCATTTCAGGGCCATGTTCGCAATGGGTGTCTCAGTTACAAGATGAATGGTTGTCCAACAATGAGACAACTCACATAATTCAAGAGTTATCTATGGGTTCTTCTAAGTATCCTCTTTTCACATATGATGACCAAATATTACAAGAAGAATCGTATTTACATTCCTCATAATTCACCAATCAAAGTATAGATTCTAGAAGAGTCACATGCTTCCCCTTCAGCAGGACATTCAGGTTTTTTAAAAACCTACATATGGGTTAAACAATCCTTTTTTTGGAAAGGATTAAAGGAAATGGTTAAGCAATGGGTAGTTGAATGTGAAGTGTGCCAACGCAATAAGGGAAAAATAGTGAAATCACCAGGATTACTTCAACCATTACCTATTCCAGATCACCAATGGGAACATATTTCCATGGATTTTATTGAAGGTCTTCCTAAGTTAGATGGAAAGACAATAATTTTTGTGGTAGTTGATCGTCTTTCCAAATATGCTCATTTTTAGGCTTTACAACACCCATTTTCAGCAAGCAAAGTGGCCAAGGTATTTATGGATTCAATTTTTAAATTACATGGAATGCCCAAAAATATTGTAAGTGATCGTGATCCCATATTTACTAGTAATTTTTGGAGAGAATTGTTTCAACTTAGTGGTACCAAATTAAATATGTATTTTGCATACCATCCACAAACAGATGGTCAAACAGAGGTAGTTAACAAATGTTTGGGTACCTACCTAAGATGTTTTGTTTAGGATAAACAATATCAATGGAGTCAATGGCTATCATTAGCAGAATGGTGGTATAATACGTCTTATAATTCTTCCACTAAGATATCTCCTTTTGAAGTATTATATGGAATTAAGCCACCGACCATGGCCGATTATGTACCAGGATCTTCCAAAGTGGCTCAAGTCGACGATTGGTTATAGACGTGACAATCCTTGCTCACTATTTTGAAAGAAAATTTGGTCCACGCACAGAATCGTATGAAGCAGCAACTGGATAAGCAATGTTTAGAATGAACGTTCCATATTGGTGATATGGTATTCCTTCATCTTCAACCCTACAAACAGTTATCATTAAATCTCAAATCTAGTCAGAAGTTATCACTGTGATTTTATGGTCCCTATAAAATTATGCGTCGCATTGGCGAGGTAGCATATCAACTGGAGCTGCCCCAATCCTCTCGCATACACCTAGTATTTCATGTCTCCTATCTCAAATAGGTGATTGGCCAGAAGGTATATTCCCAGATGGAATTACCAGTGCTAGATGAAGAAGGGTGTATCCATCTACAACCAGAAGAAGTGCTACAAACTCGATCCCGTAGACTCAGATCTCGTCACATCCAAGAATTTCTCATCAAGTGGCAGGATTTACCTGAAGAAGATGCAACCTAGGAATCTAAAAGTATTTTTCAGTCATTTCCAGTTTTGAGGACAAAGCTTTCCAAGGATGGGAGTCATGCTACAACCCTAACATAGCCCACTATGTTAGGTTTCAATTGCAATTATTATTTTCACTATTTAGAATAGGTTTGATTTATTGTTTTAAGGACTTTTCATCTCATATTTTATTATCAAATTTCATCTGTGTGATTTCGCACATTTGCCTTTACTATAGGGATCTGCCCTCCTGAAGTGGCATTGACTTATCATAAGGAATATTTGCATTCGTATATCATCGTTGATTATTTTGATTATTAATATTCAATTCGTATTGTATGCGTGAATTATCATTAAGGTCTGTGAGGCAATAGAGACAAGAGAACTTGGTTTTCTACACCTGCCTACCACCATTAATGTTTAAATTTTAAATTTTAAGGTAAAATACCTATAAATAATGGAATGTTGGTCATTCCTAAGGGTGGCTATTTAGCCATTACAATTCATATGTAAGGTTTTTTGCCACTGTGTAAATATAGATTCATCATTGTTTGGTCTCTAAATTTACCTTCATGTTTTTATTAAACGTATGAATGCTTACTTATGCTTTGGTTATTAGAGTAGGTTTCATATTATTCTACAATATGGATTTCATGGAATTTTCTTAGTGACTCGGGAGTGTACATTTATAAATACGGGTTGGGGGTTTATTTTTGCTAAAGCTAATTAGATAGGAGTGCTATAATTATACATCCTATATTTCATGCACATATCTGCTAGTTCTGGAATTCACTCTCCGCCCACCGCTTCGAAGAGCTTGATGAAGGTATCATAGGTTGATCTGTTAGGTGTTGTGTCTATGTTTTTTCTCGTGATGCAGTACATGCATGGATCTTGATGCGATATACCAATCCTTGTGAGTTCTAACTACGGCCATTTTCCTATCTCTTTTCTCCCTTTTTCCTTTTTCCACTTTGAGGCATAGATAGTTAGAACCACCCTTAAGGAACCAACCTCCTTCGAAGATCGATTGCCTTGTCCTGACTTGATAACCATTTTATGCTAGTACTGGTCCACCCTCGCCCTTAGCGTGGTGTCAGATTGATGACTAATAGTTTTTGGTAAATCCATTGGGGAACTCACTGAGTTTCTATGTTTCAAGAAATCAGAGTTTGGTGACACTCTATTTTGCCCATATCCTCTCAAAATTACTTTGTGACTTTGACTGTGCGACATAACCATATCATGAGATCAATCACCTTCTCGCGTTGAAGATCCAAACATCCTGAAGGACTCAAGGTATGATGAACAACCTTGACCTCTCTAGCAGAGACAATATGTTCATCTGGTGACTCCAACTCTAACATTGGCAGGATATTTGAAGACCATTTCCACTATGAATTTATTGTACTAGAATGATTCTAGTCCCCTTAGTATCCCTAACCGATATGATATTCCAAAAGCTACCTTGATGCGCTAACAAAATATAGTGGTGTCAAGCGAGCTGTGAAGGAACACTTTGAAAATGTGGTTTATTTGACCACCCTTCACAATATAATGCATGAGGATGTAATTATCAGGATACTGGTCACTTCCCTTGAAGGTAGAGCATGGCCTTGGTACAAAACCCTACAGCCTAGGAGTATCTCTACATGGGTGTATCTGGCAGAGCCTCTCATGGATACGTTTGGTGAACTGAAGGACCCCTTCCAACCTCTGAACCAATTTATATTTATCACAAGGAACCCTATTTAAAATGTGGCAGACTTCAATATTCATTTTGAGAAGAGCTAGAGGAGGATTCCACGACAAATCCTCCTAACCTTCACCCAAACATATCTAGTCTACATTCTGGATCTTAGTATTGACATTGGCTTCATTTTGAACCAGTTTGGAAAAAAAAATTCCCATAACTTTATGAGGAAGCCATAAAATCCAAGAAAGTTTTGATGTGGAGGATCCATCCAATCAGTTCCTTTTAGGATCTGGTGCTAGATCATGCAACAGGTACACATCAGGATCAAGTGTACCATGGTGACCACATCCACATAGGTAATATGATAAATCAACCCTAGATTTTGTTTATTTTGGAAAGGGATGTGGATGCCCATGAGCAGGATGTTGATCCAATGGTGGAGAAAGAGCCAGCCATAATATTGGCTCAACTAACCAATCTCAAAAAGGGACAGCATGAAAATCTGGTCCTTGATAGCTCACCGCCTGAGGGGCAGAATACGGTGGCAAAATTCATTGCCACCCTAGGTTTCAAAGGCCTGAGTATCCAAAAGCTTAGGAAAAAAAATAATTATGATTTCATCATAATTTTAAGCTAGTGTAGATGGCACCAGATGAATTACAAGTGACACCTTAAATTCAATGTGATCTGGTCCAGCCACTGTAGATTCATAGGATGATTTTCATATGAAAACCTAGATCAGGTGTGCTTGTCATGTCACAATTTTATGGCTAGTAAATAAATCCTTGCATTATGCATAGCCAATGCGTTGGATATCACAAATTTTGTTAGCGACCACTAGGGAAACTGAACCCTATGAAGGATTACCACTTGGTCAGGCACTGGTAAGCATCAGAAAGGGATTACCCATGAAGTTTCTAGGAAATGTAACATTCCTTCTTCTTATCTGTGTTCTCTTCCTAGTTTTTTATTCTTCTATTTTTTGTTATCATGACCCCATAGCCCAATGGATGCATCCAATGATTATCAAGACCTCTTAACTCATTCTTAGAAGTTACAGCAAGCCTTGGGACTCACATATGCAAGCACAAGGTAAGGCAAATATGCTATAAATAGCCCCTTGTGGTTAGATGCAGATGAGACCAAAGAGTGTAAACCACAAATCATGGTCAAAATAGAATGACCTCCAGGTTGATAACAATCATTAAAAGAGGATTATTGTTGTATTGTATGAAAAACAAGGTCTAGAATAGAAGAGATAAAAAACAATGGCAATTTGTCTACTCTTGGAATGTCTCATATCCTTGGTGAGTTACATTTAAGGGGATTCAATCTGTAAGAATGCCTCATGGGAAAGGGTCCATGCCCTATCGGTTTCACTTGATAAGCTTCGGATTTCTTTTCCCTTCATGTCTCCCCATTCCTCGATCCCACCCTTTCTTCCACTTTCCTCTCCCCTTTATTACATGTAACTCTTATGATTGGTAACAAAGGCTTATTTGTCTCATTTTTTTCCTGTTGCTCCTTCTTCCCATGTGTTGACCTGAATAAGTCATTTGACGCATTGTAATTCCATGTATTATGATAGCGTAGCAACATTACTTAGCATATACAGTCAACATAATTGATTGATACATTAGTATTATACACGAGACTTAATATTTGTTAATTTTTTATATGATTTATTATTAAAGTTGTAAAAGTTGTTAAATTGTTAAGTTGGTTAGATATGGACGTAAGCTTATTTTGTCTCTTCCACAAGAAGAGGACAAACAATTATATTATTGTGTCATCAAATTATTTAAGTTTAGTCAATGTTAGGTCTTTTGATTATGTTAGTTTGAAAGTTTTCCACTTGGACGATCCCTATTGTAATAAGTCCAAGGGTAGTTGTTAGCATGTCTTAAATTTAGAATATCTTTGTTATGAAATATTAGAATTCAAATATTCGAACATTTGGAATGTAACATATCGTAGAAGAGAATTTTATTATAAATATATAAGTGACGTTATAAAATACAAGGGTAGAGACCTTTGAAAATGTCTACATCCTGCTAGTTTTTTTATATCTACATTTTACATGTTTGAAGAAGTATGTCCGAGATTCTGTATGATTGAAGTTCATCAATAAAGCAATATTTTCTTCCATGATTTCAGCAATGGTATTTTGTATCTTTGCATGATTTTATTACTTTTTTAACCTTTGCTCTATTTTTTGGCACAATGAATTAAATAGCATTAGATTAGTAGAATGAAATATTAGTTACTGAAGTAAATTAGAATAAAGGAAAAGAGAATTACAATGTCTTCTATGAGATAGGGCCCACTCCGTGCAGTCAGTCCCTTGCTCTCTATCTCCTGATATAGAGTAGATTTAATTAGTAAGTAGAATTAGTCTTAGATAAATTATTATAAAATAAATCAACTAGTTAAAATTATAAATGATTATTAGAACTGCACGTGGATCCACATCAATAAACATACACAACACATAGAATTATCCTACATCATAATTGTATTTTTATATTTCATTTTATTTCCTATAATTTCCAATTCCTGCAACTGAAACTAAGAAAGCAAAATTAATTCAAATATTAATGTTTATGGAATAATCTATACTAGATTTACTATTCTTTAAATATTTTAACCTAGATTGATAAATTTAATGTATGAGATACGGCTCAACAAAAATCCTTATTTTCCTCTAGATTTCTCTTAATGTTAGCCCAGATTTTAATGCAATTATAATCCTGTAATTGCATTTCTTTGACTTTGTCCATCAAGTCTACATGACTCTAGGTTAGTGTTGCTATATGCCTTCTCCTACTCAAGGCATAAACAATTTTGTTCCCCTTTCCTTTGATATACTTAATACCAAATTCATATTCAACTAGGAACTCTATCCACCTTCTTTGTCTTACATTCAACATAGGTTGGGTAAAGATATACCTTAGACTTTGGTGGTATGTCCTTAGCTCAAAAGGTTTCCCCAATAAATAGTGCCTCTAGACCTTTAGTGCATGCACAACTACTACCAATTCTAGATCATGTGTAGCATAATTCAACTCATGCTTCACAAGTTTCCTATACTCATATGCTATTGTAGCCTCATTCTGGAACAACACCCCACCCAAACCTTCTAGGTAAGCATATATACATATTATTAAATTCTCAAGAGGATCTGATATCTTGATAATTGGTGTTGTAGTAAGCTTATTATTTAGAGTTTCAAAGGTGGTCTCACATTTATCTGACCATTTGAAATCTTTTCCCTTTCTTTGAAGGTTAGTGATAGAGCACAATCTTTGAATAATTGTTCATAAAAAGTCTATAATAACTAGTGAGACTTATGAAGCTTCTAACTTCTAACACATTAGTGGAAGCAAGACAACTCAAAATAGTCTCAATATTCTTAGGATCTACAACAATCTCTTCTATAGATATGATATGCTCCAAATACTGAACTTATGAAGCATAAAACTCACACTTAGACAACTTTTCATCAAGTTGGTTTTTCCTCAACATCTCTAACACTAACCTTAAATGTTGATCATGTTCTTCTTTAGTGAAGGAATATATCAAGATATGATCTAGAAATATGTAACATCACTTCTTGGCAGAACTTGATATTGATATTGTATTATGTATATATGTATGGATATATAATACATGTTCTTATTTATATGATATCAAGATAAGTTGGTATTTACATTTTATGTTGTGTTTATATTATATGGAAAATATAGTACTGCTAATAAATTTTATAGGTGCAAGACTAGGTGTTCTCATAGGTGGATTGATATAGGATAACCATCAGAGTTGAGAAAAATATGGAAAATGATGGATGGCTTGTTCATCAACAGCTTGAGGGTAATAAGATACCCTTCATGTAGATGCATTGTATATATGCATGTTGTTTGAATACATCATTGGACCATGAGATTGCTATTTTCAAGGATTCATCCTTGGTAGGTAGGGAATAATATTTTAGTTATCTTAAAAAGCCACCTACTTAAGGATAAAACAACATGGTGTATTATGGTGTTATATTACTTGAGTTTTTGAAAGCATAGATTTTATGGATTAATCCAATGAAATATTAATATGGCTAGTAATATTACTTGAAATATTAATATTAATGTTAATAATATTTGCAATTGATATTAATTGATAAGTAATTAATCCAAGTATTTTATTATTAGAAGTAATAATATCTTGGATGAGTTATTAGATTTATTGCTTGTAATTGCTTTAAATAGTTTTAGTAATCTTAATTCTTAATAATTATTGGAATTCCTAATGTTAGAAACATTAAGATTATATTATTAAGGAAATTAATTAATATTTTTTTTTATTGGTAGAAAGGGTGTTGAAAGGTCCCTGAACCTTGTACAAGAGAGATTACAAGAAATCCATAACGACCGAGGTGGTCCAAGAAGAAAGTAATAGAGAGTTGGCAAACCTTCGCACTAGGGAAGGTGTCGTGAAATCGCGACCAAAATGGTGATGTCGTGATATCGCGACAAGTTGAAAGGTGTCGCGATATTGTGACAAGTTGCTAGGTTGGAGCTGGATGAGAAGAAGAGTCGTAAAATCGCGACAAGAATGAAGACCGCAGCTGAAATGGAAAATGAGTCGCAAAATTGCGACGAAAGTGGAAGCCTGCTGTCGAGAAGAGAAAGTGTCACGAAATCGTGACAAGAATGAAGACCACTGTCGAAGAGGAAAATTGTCGCGATATCACGACAAATTAGGAGACCGCTGCCAAGATGAAAAAGTGTCGTGAAATCGTGACAATCTGGAGGACCGCAGCCGAGGACAAAAAGTGCAGCGAAATCGTGACAATCTGAAGATCCGTAGCCTAGGAGGAAAAGTGTCATGAAATCGCGACAAGAAGGAAGACCGTCGTTGGAGAGAAAAGATGTCGCGATATCACGACAAAAAAGGAAGACCGCCGTTGGAGAGAAAAAATGTCGCGATATCGCGACAAAAAGGAAGGCCGCCGTTGGAGGGAAAAAAGGTCGTGATATCGCGAAAAAAATGGAAGACCGCCATTGGAGAGAAAAAAGGTCGCGAGAAAAAAGGTTGCGATATCGTGACAAAAATGGAAGACCGCCATTGGAGAGAAAAAAGGTCGTGATATCGCGACAGAATGGGAGGCCGCCATTGGAGAGAGAAAAAGTGTCACGATATCGCGACAAAAATGGAAGACCGCCGTTGGAGAGAAAAAATGTCGTGATATCGCTACAGAATGGAAGGCCGTCGTTGGAGAAAGAAAAGGTGTCGCGATATCACGACAAAAATGGAAAACCGCCGATGGAGAGAAAAAAGGTCACGATATCGCGATAGAATGGAAGACCGCCGTTGAAGAGAGAAAAAGTGTCGCGATATCGCGACAAAAATGGAAGACCGCCGTTGGAGAGAAAAAAGGTCGTGATATCGCTACAGAATGGAAGGCCGCCGTTGGAGAGAGAAAAAGTGTCGTGATATCGTGACAAAAATGGAAGACCGCCGTTGGAGAGAAAAAAGGTCGTGATATCGCGACAGAAAGGAAGACCGCCGTTGGAGAGAGAAAAAATGTCGCGATATCGCGACAAAAAGGAAGACCGCCGTTGGAGAGAGAAAAAGTGTCGCGATATCGCGACAAGAAGCAAGGGAGCGTCTGAAGGCCAAAAAGTGTCGCGATATCACGACAAGTTTGCAAAAAAGCACCCGAAGAGAAAAAAGGTCGTGATATCGCGACAGAATGGAAGACCGCCGTTGAAGATAGATAAAAGTCTTGATAACGCGGCAAGCTAAAATTTTGCAACCAACTGTGAAAAGTGACGCGAAAATGCTCCAAGATGCCAAGACGCAGCCACAGGGGGAAAACCCGAAGCCCAGAAACCCACTCACATTGTGCAAACATTGGAACTTGAAGAAGCGTCCCTTAGGCCGATTGGGAAGGAATCTCTCCAAACCTGAATGTCTGTTGCGTCAACTCCCTTGTTAGCAAGCCAGTCCATAGCTTTGTTTCCTTCTCGGTATTGATGTTGAATGATTAATTCGGGTAAAGGCCAATTAGTGTCTTGCATTCTTCGAAGATGGAAACAAGGGCCCAGGGGGGCACAGAGGTTCCTTTGAGCCAGTTGATGCAATGCAATGAGTCTCCTTCTATGATGAGTTTATTGATAGTCAAGCCTTCCAAGAGAATCAAGCTTTGGAGTAAGGCCCGAGCCTCGGCCATATTATTAGACTGAATTCCTAAGTTTTGAGCAAAGGCCAAAATTATTTCTCCTCTGTGATTTCTAAGAATTCCACCTCCGCCAGCCGCTCCAGGGTTGCCTTTGGCCGCGCCATCGAAGTTAAGCTTGTGCCACCCAGAAGGAGGTAAGGCCCACTTGATTACAGACCTATCGACAGAAGTACGAGGAGTTGCAAAAAAATTGAAAAGATTGAAATGATTTGTTAAATCCAATTCAAGGCCCGAGGGGGGTTTGGACGATGAGACAAGAGAGGCATTCTCCGCAGCAAGGGCCAAGATTTTGGCAACAAAAATCTTCTCATTCATGGCAAGGTTTTTGAAAATTCTAGCATTTCTCTCAAGCCAGATCTGCCACAGAAAAATGTGAAGGCAAGCTTGCCACATGAATTTGAGTTGGCTGCTCTTGAAAGGCCTGGGCCATTGTTGAAAAATGAGGGGAATGGAATGAGGGAGGGCTACGGAGATGGTGAAAGTGTTGAAAACCTGGTTGAGCACTGCAAGGGAGAAGGGACATTCCATAAAAACATGTGCAGTAGACTCACAGGCATTTTTACACAGGATGCACCAATTGGGGATGAGAAGCCCTCTGGTTATCAAATTGTCAGTGGTGAGGATTCTATTTTGGATGGCCAACCAGCAAAAGAATTTGACCTTGGAAATTATCTTGGGAACCCAGACCAGATTAGATAAGTCACGGCCATCACTGGGAACTTCTTGGCTATAGTAGGCAGATTTAACAGTGAAATGCCCTGAATCTTCAAGGTTCCAAACCATGGAGTCATCTTTGTGAGAGCTAGGGATTATGCAGCTCCTCAGTAAGTTTTGTAACCGCCTAAGAACCTCGGTGATATGTCTAGGCCCATTCAGATCCAGGTGTTTCCATTCGGGTCTTGTAATGCCTGGGTTAATGAAATGACACACCTTATCTCCAAAGGTGGCTTCGGTCACCGTCTTGAGCACAACAAGATGAGGATCTTGGTTGAGAGGTTTGTCACGGATCCAAGGGTCATCCCAAAAATGAATGGTCAATCCATTTCCAAGACACCACCTTAAGCCTTCCATGATGATCTTCCTTGTTTTAGTGACACCATTCCAGAAATGAGATTTGCTAGGAAGGTTGTGCTCTCCAAGAAAGGGAACCTGATGAAGGTATTTAGCTTTGATGATGTCAATCCAGATGGATTTTTTGTTGATGGTAAGTCTCCAAGACTGCTTGGCAATGAGAGCCATGTTCATTCGCTTGATGTCCCGAAAGTCGAGACCTCCATCTATTTTCTTGGAAAAAACCTTGTCCCAGGCAACGAGGGGATATTTGTTCTTGTTTTCATTTCCCGCCCAAAGGAATCTGCGTTGAATTTGCTCAATTCTTTGGCAGATGGAAGCAGGAGCTTTGAATATGGATAAGAAAAAAATAGGAATACTTTGCAAGCAATCCTGGACCAGAGTGGCTTTGGCTGCCTGACTGAGCAATGAACTTTTCCAGCTTGCAAGCTTCTTGTTGAGATGATCTAGAACAGGGTTCCACATAGTCGAGACCGATTTGCCATGAAAAAGCGGTAATCCGAGATAAGTAGTTGGAAGGCTCCCAATGATACACCCAAGGATCTCAGCAATCATGTTTTGCCTATGGATGGGAGTATTGAGGAAGTATAGCTTGCTTTTGCGGTAATTGACTTTCTAGCCAGTCGCCTCTTCATAAGAGTCAAGGATGCTCTTAATAATTTTTGCTTTGAGGACAGAAGCATGAGAGGAAAGAATAGTATCATCCAAAAACTATTGATGGGAAATGAAATTAATTAATATTAATCCTTTATTAAATTTGCATTTTTAAAGTATGCCTTGGAGTTATGGTCTATCGTGAGCTTTTTGCTAATGTTTGTCAAGAGAACATTATGAGTTGAACGTCATAGGGGGTGGCCAGCTCAACTGGTGGGATCGTGGGAAGGTCTCTAAATTTTGAGTAGTGGTAGAGGCTATTTGAGAGGAAATATGGTGGCATTTTTGGTTGGCTATATCTCTTTGGAATACAAGAGCAAGTGTGGATATATTTTGGTACTATAGGTGGTAGTGACAACAAAGACAACAGAAGTGTGAGTAGGCAAATTGGGTAAGTCATAATCCAATTACGTACTCTAGGTTTCTTTGGAGAATTTTTGTCTTGTTATGTCTTGTTGGTTAATTCATCTATGATGGGGTGCTTAATTACTATGTAGAAGCCTATTTTGATTTCTAGATTTTTAGTTTCACCCTATAACCTAGTCTATGTTGTATATCCCTTGGGATATTATGGCTTGTTATTGCTCTTTTTATTTTGGATTTTCTTATTTGTTCTTACCTATGAGCACCCTAGTTTATATATACTTTGTGTGAGTCATGTTAGTAAGCTTTGGTAGCAGTGTGAGTGCTCTAGTTTGGACCTAATTTGTGTGAGCTATGTTAGTAAGCTTTGGTAGTAGTGTGACCACCTTATTTCATGTTTGCTTATGTGAGTCATGTTAGGAAGCTTTGGTAGTAGTGTGAGAACCTTTGTTCTGGTCTACTTTGTGTGAGTCATGTTAGGAAGCCTTGGTAGCAGTGTGGGTGACCCAGTTCAGATTTGGTTTGTGTGAGCTAGGCTAGAAGCCTTGAATAGTTGTTGGCATGCTTGGTGTTTGAGCTTCGTGTGCTTTGTTTGGCTTGGTTAGTCCTCTGAGAACCTATTTTAGAATGGTGATTTGAGTACTTTTTTGTTTTGGTAGAACTTGGTTGTAATGTAGTTCTTCTTCGAAGCTTTCGATTTATTACTCTTGAGAGATGTAATTATGGATGTATTATTTTCTTGAGTGGTATTTAGAAGCTTATTTAAGTGTGAAGTGAATGAGTTTCTTGTTTAAAGGATTGGTATTTAATTTATGTTATCTTTGGGTAGTATTCTACTTAAGGAATTAATGTAGAATATTAACTTCTATTTATGTATAGAATAAATGAAGTAGTGGGTTTGCTAGATTAATTTAATTAGATTTATTTTATTTTAATAGAATAAGCTTGTTTAATTGAGAAATTATTAATTCCAATGAGCTATTAAAGGGATTTTGTGTTCTATTTGTAAAAATAAGGATATATTTAAGTAAATGGAGTTCCTGAGGATTAGGTAGATAAGGATTACATTAATGAGAGAAGTATAAGATTCTCTCAAATATATTGCATGAATTAGCTTGCATGGGTGTTGCATCTATTGTATGTTATTTCTTATTGCATATTTTATTTGCTTAGTGCATGGTAGGATTGCATAAGCAATTTTATGAGTTGTCTTGATCCCTAATTTTTTCTCAAAGTTCACTAGATATTTATTTTCATGAAGAGGATCATGAAAAGAAGGTGGTGTAGAGGCCACTTAGGTGGATGTGCTCTAATGTATTTGGAAATTAAAATTTATGAAAATGGAAGTTTTGTTATGTAACTTGGTTATTTTTATTCCTAGATTTATAAGGCTTGGAAGTTTTCATGTAAATTTTTTTGGAATATTTGGTTTTTGAGCAAATGAATAATGAGGTGGTTATGACCTCTTTTGAAGATGTTTTTCATTGTGGAAAGGAAGAAAAATTATATGTTAACATGATGATCTATTTTAAGCTTGATTTTTTAGCTTTAATTAGATAGATGTTTTATACTAGCATTATGCTTAGATGTTAGCATTATGAATAATTAATTTCATGAGCTAATCTAGAGAGATGCTTCCTTCATGCTAGCATTATATTGGAATTTATGTTTTATTTAAGTATGGGTTATAAATGTTCTATTTAGATCCAAGATCTAGCTTTGCATTATAACTAAGCATGTTATTTATGTTATAGCACTTTAATTATTTTCATGGAATAGATGTTATAATATTTTTATATAAATCTTGGATTTGGTGGGGTTCTTGGGTATGGATCTAGAACCTTATTAAGAACCCTAAGTCAAAACATAACCCAATTCTAGGAGTTGTAGTGATGCAATAACTAAGTAATTATGAGTCCTAGAAGGAGTTGTGGTGATACAAAATCCAGATACTCATGAATTTTGAAGGAGTTGCAGTGATGTAATAGCTAAATATTCATGAATAATTTACCTCTAATGGTGAGGACAAAGTGTTGATCCCTATGTAATTAATGGAATCATTCACGAGACAATAGTGGTGGTACCTTGAATGGTGAGTTTTAGGTGAGAGTGGTAATGATTTTAGTTAGTCCACAGAGGTGTGGTAACTAAGCACCAAGGCTTTACGCTAGAATAACCTACATAGAACTTATGGCTAGATTAAGGAACAACCATCCCCTTTAAGTGTTATGGGCCTTAAAGGATAATCCATATGTTATGATCCAATTGTCCTATGTCGATGAGGGTAAGGGAAAGGTAGGGAGACCACTTTGGCATCCTTTTAAATGATGAGGTATAGGGTGAACCTTAGAAATATAGGATTTTGACCACTCCTCTCCACTTGAGTGTCATATTATAGTGATATTAAGCTCAAATGTGGTGAAGCCTTAAGAAAGCTAAAAATAATATTGTAACTCCTTTGTGAACCTTGCTTATGAAATAAAAATCTCTCTTGGACTGGTTTTGATGGGTTGTTACAGTTGGTATCAAAGCTCTAGGTGTAGGGCTAGAAGCTTTTATGGAGTGTGCCTAGGATGAGCCTTGAGATGATGTGCTACTTTGGGAGACTTACTATAATAGGGACCTTAATGTGATCTGGGATAAACCAAGTATTACACATTGGCTAGACCAGCCAAACCAAGGAATCAAAATCCTAGAATTTATAATTTCTTATTGGGGATGGCATCTTACAGTGAGGTAAGTGTGACTATGATCATTATAAAGAGAGTGATAATGGTCTAATTTCATGGAAAAATGAAATTAACTGATTGTAAGTACAATTGAGGGAAATTGTAACTTATCCAAATCCTTTGTGTGGATAGGAGATGGCACCAATTTTAAGAGGAGGATCATATCAGAAAGTGGAAAAGGTTGCATAAGAGGAAACTATAGTATATCCCTAAAATAAGTTGGATAAACAATGGACTCCAACAAGATAAATAGGAGAAAAATGGGCCTTAGTAAAAATTTTAGAAGAACAATATTATCTAGCAAAAAAATTGGAAGAACAATAGGTTTCGATGAGACGGTATAAGATCTTTCTTCTATAGTAAATTTACTTCAATAGTAGATGTAACAACAATGGAAATTTTTGGAGATCTTGATCAAGAAAGAAACTAGTACCATGGATTTAAAGGATAGACAAGAAAAGTGTTTGGGTAACTATTACCTTATTTGTGATATTATCCATATTCCTATGCTAGGGTAAATATATTAAGGTAATTTAGTTGTTACTTTAATAATTCACCATGAAGATATTCATTGTAAAGAATATCTTATGGTTAGCATGATTTCCTAAGTGGTTAGCTTACGTAGTCAATTTTATTACGTTAGTAGGTTAGCACCATTACATGGTTGTTAGCGTCAATCAAGGATATTATTTGCATAATATCCTAAGGCTATTCTTAGCCTAACATTGTCTTATTTATACTTGATTAAACTCAATGCAATCATCAATGCTTATGATTTAAATTATTATTTTATTGTTCTTCTTACATTTGTATCAGAGTAGGTTTTTAGGCCTTGCTCTGCTCCTATTGATAAGGGTGTGTGTAGTTTCCACAATTGGTGGACAATACCTTACTCACATCTGGTCCAAGTTCCACCATAGGTGGACAAGGCTTGCACTTGAGGGTGATCGTTAGCCCTTATTTGGAAAACAAGGCATAAATTCAATTTTTTGTTTTGCCATTTTAGACCAATTGATTTGGCTCATTTTTATTGGGTATTTGGGACAAGTGTAGATCCCTAAGCGACAGTCCAACTGGACCCCAAGTGGGGGACCAACTTGACCTGACTACATTTGATGTAGACCTTTGAATTTGTGCTAGACAAATGACTCTAACACCTAGACGGTACATGGAAGACTGGGTCGGATGGGATGCTTAGGACATAGTGGAATATGTGACACGTGGACCGAGGGTACATTGGATGCAATTTGATGCTTAGTGGAAAACTTGATGAGTGATGGGACAGGTGACAAGCCTAACAAAATGTTTGCACAAAAAATCGATAATGCTCGCACCTAGGTAAAGGACCACCATAAGGTGATCAAATCATTATTTGGGTGTTTGTTTTTCTATACTCCATAAGTCATCTTCGCCCATTGCATGTGGGATAATATCCCATAGTAAGTCAAGATATTTAATTGTTGTTCTCTGAACAAGAGAGCAAATACAGCCTGCATGTGCCCCAAAGTTACTTCCAAGTGATGATGTTCATGTAACAGACAAAAATCTAACATCGAACGATATTTGTGTTTGTAATCTTTTTGCCACACATTCTATTTGCCAGTCTTGCGATTGAAGGCATGCATGCTATTATTTTGGATTTGCACTGATTTCCTGGTTGTGAGCTTGTAACAGCCATTAATGGTCGGTATCCACATCTATAGATCTTGATCTTGACTGTGATGCGAATATTTTTTTTAAATAAAAAAAATGTGAGGGTGACGATAATTGTTTGTTGATAAAAATTACAGACGATCAACAAAACAAAATATGCAGCAATACTCACAGTACTTTGTCCCTCATAGATTTTGTCATGTACTCGATCGTCTCCTATTTGAGTTCATAAAAGGTATTGACGAGTATTCACGAGGCTTAGGGAATACAATACAAATATATGGTAGTACGCATAGGGCTCTCATCATTTTCACCAATGGTGATTTAAGGCGATGTTCAACCAAAAATGAAAGTAATCCCGTGGCAGTAGTCGTCAGTGCCATATGATATTTGCATGGTTGGAAAACCATGAAGGATTTTGACCTTCGAATGGAAGATGTTGTTTAATTTTGGGTTACCAATGATTGTGGTTCACCAATAAAGGCACGTAGATGCAGCAATTCTTTGGTCGGCAATATAACATTGTTTCGAAGACATTGCCACACATGTCAATACAAGTGCAGTGTCATAAGAAAGGACGATCACTGTGCGTGCTTCCTCTCTATACCTGTCGGGCTTGGTAGCTCGACTGGTTGCTTTGGTTGTGGTAAAGGTAAACTTGAGCAGGAGATCAAGTGTTCAAACCCTGTCCCTACCACTTCAAATATTTTGTTACACAAAAGGTAATATTTCTAATTTTTGTTGTATTTTTTTAATTATTTTTTAGCAAACCCTTCCCCCGCCACTTCAAATATTTTGTTACACAAAAGGTATTATTTCTAATTTTTGTTGTATTTTTTTGTTTATTTTTAGCATTTTTTTATTAATAATTTAATATTTTTTTGTATAAAATCATTTTATTTTAACATTAAAGTGATTTTTACAAAAATATTTTTTATTATTAGTACACTTATGCTGAAATTAATTTGAATTATGCAATAAAATTAAAAATTAAAAACACTGTTTTTTTTTGCAAAATTCAAACCAAAGAAAGCTTTTGTTTTCTCCACAAAGGGAGATATAAGACAAGGAAGAGCACTTTTTTTTTTTTTGCAAAATTAGGGAACCTTAATTCTTCTCAAAAGCCTTGTTAATTTTGCAAACAATAAAGGATTAACCTTGAATTATTTTTTACCAAATTGTAACACAAGACACAAAAATTTGCAAACTTCAAAGTTGAAATTGTGCATTTTTTTTTTTGCAAAATTAGGGAAACTTAATTCTTTTCAAAAGCCTTGTTAATTTTGCAAACAATAAAGGATTAACCTTGAATTATTTTTTACCAAATTGTAACACAAGACACAAAAATTTGCAAACTTCAAAGTTGAAATTGTGCATTTTATTTTTTGCAAAACCGTTGAGCCATATGAGTTTTACATGGCTAAAAAAACAAGAAGGATTTTGACCTTTGAATGGAATATGTTGTTTAACGCTGGGTTGCCAACGATTGTTTTGAAGACATTGCCACACATGTCAATACAAGTGCAGCGCCATAAGAAAGGGCGATCACCATGTGTGCTTCCTCTCTATACGTGTCGGGCTTGGTATCCCGACTGGTCGCTTTGTTTGTGGTAAAGGTAAACTTGAGCGGGAGGTCAGGTGTTCAAACCTTGCCCCCACCACTTCAAATATTTTATTACACAAAAGATAATATTTCTAATTTTTGTTGTATTTTTTAATTATTTTAAAGCATTTTTTATTAATAATTTAATATTTTTTGGTATAAAATCATTTTTTTTTAACATTGAAGTGATTTTTACAAAAAAAAAAAAATATATATATATATATATATATATATATATATATATATTATTAGTACACTCATGTTGAAATTAATTTGAATTATGCAATAAAATTAAATATTAAATAAACTTTTTTTTTTCAAAATTCAAACCAAAGACAAGGAAGAGCACTATTTTTTTGCAAAATTAGGGAAGCTTAATTCTTCTCAAAAGCCTTGTTAATTTTACAAATAATAAAGGATCAACCTTGAATTCTTTTTTACCAAATTGTAACACAAGAAGACACAAAAATTTGCAAACTTCAAAGTTGAAATTGTACATTTTATTTTTTGCAAAACCGTTGAAAATAGATTAAAGGCCTTGGGTCCACTAAAACCAAGTTGTGTGTCGACTGGTTTTGGAAAGCCTTTCAAATGCAGGTCGTGTGTCGACTTGACTTGAAAGGAGTGTTATTTTGTTAATTTTGCAAATCAAAGGGGGAAGACAAGAAATTGTATTTCTTTGCAAAATTGTAACACAAAGTGAGGAGCACTTAAAAATCAAACCTTTTTTATTTTGCAAAATCAAAAGGAAAGGCAATTGTTTTATGCCACATTCTTTACAAAATTATAAAATAAGAGGAGACATAAAATATCAAATTTTTGCACAACACAAATCAATTTTTTTTGCAAAATTTGGTGATAAAGGTGCATTTTCGATATTACTCGACACCTTTATTACAAATTGGAAAATTAGGTGCATTTTCGGTTGCATCTAACACCTAAGTGATAATAATTTTATGGGCACTCTTTTATTTATTATTGCATTTAATTTCTTGTTCTTTGCAATTATAAGTCATCAAAATCAAGAGCACTCAAAACCCCAAAAATTCACAAATAATTGTGTAAATCATTTGCACAAGTATAAGCCATTTGTAAAATTGATATTCTCTCCATACTACCCTAAAAATTCACTCTTATTTTTTTGGCTCAATATCCTCAAATTGATTATTCCTCTTCAAGAGGATTTTCAGGCAAGTGCCATTAAATATATTTTTGAGTGAATTCTCTTTCACTTCTTATTTTTTGGCTTAAATATCCTCAAACTGATCATCTTTCTTCAAATATATTTTTCATTCAGGTGCCATTAAATACCACTTAAAGAGTGAAAGAAAGATCATCTTAGTGCAAATTCTAGAACCTTCATCATGGCAACTATCAACAAATACCTAAATGATACACAATTGCTTAAAGGTCCTAACTATTCAGCATGGAAAACTAAGATGAAAACCATATTTATTGTAGAGGAAATGTGGGATTTAGTATATGGCATTGAAACAAGACCCACATCACCAAGAACATATCAAAAATCATGGGATAAAAAGAACAATCGTCTTCTCATGTGGATCCTCCTAGCTACTACTGATGAGATCTAACCTCACATAAGTAAAACTGAAAATGGTAAAGATGTATGGGATGCACTTTGTACCATTTTTGAAGGTAATAATCAATCGACTATTCTAAACCTTCAAACACAACTTCATACACTCCATATGAAGTTAGGAGAATCAATAGAACTATTCCTCTGTAGAGTAGCAAAACTGAAGTCAAAGATGAATGCTTTAGGAGAAAAAGTAGAAGATATCATCTTTACTTCAGTAATATTGAGGGCTCTTCCAAAATCCTATAAAATGTTGATAACATCCCTTAATGTATCTCAAAGAACAGTCACCTTTGTGGAGTTAGTCAACTTGCTTCAAACGGAAGAAGCAAATCAACTTCAAAGCGATGAAGTGACAAACAATGTACTTTATTCGATCAATCAGGATGGAAAGAAGAAAGGAACCTTTCAGAAGGGAGTAATATATTCAAAAGATAATGGAAAGCAACCTCAAAATAAGTTTTGCACAATTTGTAAAAAGGAAAACCATGACACCAATCGGTGTTGGTTTAAAAACAAGCAAAACAAAAATGGTAAAGGCACATCACAAAGGTAAAATAGACAAAGAGGTAATGTTGCTAGTGAAGTATCTAATTCCGATTCTTATTCCAGTTCAAAAAGAGCACACAAAGTGCTCATGGCTCAAACAACATTGTAAAGGGAAACAAATTTGTCACCCTGGGCAAGCACCATTCTCACCTTTTTTTTTAGGCTTCATAATAGCATAAGTTTTTGTTTGAATAACTTGCAATAAAAGGGGTGATTTCACCTCTTTTTAGGCTTCATAAATAGCAAAATATATTTGTTTGAAGTACTTGTAAATAAAAGGGGGGATTTTCTGGTGTTAAATTTACATGGGAGGCAATCTTTGTAACACCCTTAAAACAAATCTTCATGAAGTTGCACATATTTTGCAATTAAGGGGGGATAAACATTTCTTTTCCTACTCCACACAATTTTTTTGTAAAAAGAGAAAAAGACTTATAAGGGTGCATTTTCAACAGCGAACAACACCTTAGCTACCTTATCAAAACTTTTATAAACAACATATTGTAACCAAATGAACCTCGTATATAGTGATCTACTCTAATACACCTAGCGATTGCAATGGCTGGTTACCCATGCAATCTGGTTGGATAATAAGATTACAATAAGGACATTCGTTGATGTGAAGACAAAATGAGGAATGATCCACTTTTTGCTTAGAAGCATCCAGAGAACTATGACAGAGCAAGAGCTAGTAGATCAACATCTTTTTTTTCACTGTATTGGGGCAGTTATATACATTATCCAAATAATGTAATAAGGAGGGATGTTAGGGTAACTATTACCTTATTTGTGATATTATCCATATTCCTATGCTAGGGTAAATATATTAGGGTAATTTAGTTGTTACTTTAATAATTCACCATAAAGATATTTATTGTAAAGAATATCTTATGGTTAGCATGATTTCCTAAGTGTTTAGCTTACATAGTCAATTTTATTACGTAAGAAGGTTAGTGCCATTACATGGCAGTTAGCATCAATAAAGGATATTACTTGTAGTATTGTCATATTTATACTTGATTAAACTCAATGCAATCATCAATGCTTATGATTTAAATAATTATTTTATTTCTCTTCTTACAAAAATATTCTTATTAGTAAAATCCATGAGGGCAAATCTTGGATAGAGGCTAAGCTAGATAAAGACCTTAAGAATGTTAAGGTAGCTAAATTTAATGGAAAGGAATGGGGTGATGCAGTAGAGTCATGGTTGAATGAGTTGGAAACCTTCTCTTCCATGAAAAAATTATTCTTCTAAAACCCAAACTATTTGGGATACCCTTCATCTTTAGGATACATCTATAGAAAGAATGGTGGAACACATTCAATACAGACAAAAGGATCCAAGCTATGAATCTTAAATGGGACTATTTTGTTAGGGCATTTAAAAAAATATTTCTGATCAATTTTATGTAGAGAAGTTTGAGGAATTTTCTACACTCCACCAAGGTTCACTGATTGTAGAGGTATACTTTCAAATATTCGTTAAAATTTTAAAGTATGTTCTAGAGTACAAGAACAATGAGCAACTAAAGGTGCATAAGTTCATCTTAGGGGTGGACCCTAGATTAGGAGAGTAATTAATTTTATTAAACCAAAAACTCTACAAAAGGATTATGATTTGGATAGACAAAAAAAGATCAATATTCAAACCAAAAAGTCCTTCTTCAACTATTTAGGGTTGACAAAGGCAAAGAGGTAGGAGCTCAAGAAAATAAAGAGTGTAGGTTTATGAATTGGGATAAGGAGAAAAACAAGAAGAGTAAAGTAAATTCAAAGTTGGGTAATAAGAACAATGGGAACCAAGGTTAAAATAATAACTTTTATAAAAATGATAGTTCTAAACCTCAACCCTAGAAACAAAATGATTTAATGTAGAAAGTGGTAACAAGAGAGAAAGAGCAAGAAAGATCTTAGGTAAAAGTACTTTATTATTAGAAGTAATAATATCTTGGATGAGTAATTAGATTTTTTATTTGTAATTTCTTTACATAGTTTTAGTAATTTTAATTTTTAAAAATTATTAGAATTCCTAATGTTGGAAACATGAAGATTATATTATTAAGGAAATTAATTAAGATTTTTTTTAATGGTAAAAAAGGGTTTTGAAAGGATCCCGTAACCTTTTACAAATGGATAAGGTTGGGATAAGAGATCCCAACCACAAGTAGTTGAAGAAATAGACTCTTTGTGGGCTATTGGAGAAAAATAGCTAAAACAAAGAAAGAGAAGCAGGAGCAAGAGAAAACGCCACACCAGCTAAGAAGAGAAGCCCTTGCAGGGGTAGTAGGAAAAACCTCAAAGGTAAACACAAAAAAGAAAAGGGATTTTTTTTAAATGAAGAAAACCTCACACCCAAAGGAAAAGGGTTTTCCCACACAAGAGAAAACCTCATACTTAGAAGGCCATATGCAAATAAATTAGGATTGTTCGCAGACGAAATAGGACCATCCGCAAAGATGAAACAGGACCATCTGCCAACCAAAACAGGACCATCCGTAGAGGAAAAAATACCAACCGAAGACCACATAGGACCACCCACAAACGAAACAGGATAGAAAATTAATTAAGATTAATCCCTGATTAAAGTTTCCCTTTTAAATTATGCCTTGGATTTATGGTCTATCATGAGCTTTTTTCTAACATTCACCAAGAGAACCTTATGAGTTGAGCTTCATGGGGAGCTAGCTCAACCAGTGGGATCGTGGGAAGATCTTTGAATTCTTGAGCAGTGGTAGAGGCTATTTGAGAGGAAGGATGGTGGAATTTTTGGTTGGTTGTATTTCTTTGAAATACAAGAGTAAATGTGGATATGTTTTGGTGTTGGTGGTAGCAACAACAAAGATAACAGAAGTGTGAGCAAGCATATTGGGTAAGTCATTATCCAATTACGTACTCTAGGTTGCTTTGGATAATGTTTGCCTTGTTATGTCTTATTGGCTAATTCATATATGATGGGGTGCTTAATTTTTATACAAAAGCTTATTTTGATTTCTAGATTTGTGGTTTTACCCTATAATCTAGCCTATGTTGTAGAGCACTTGAGATATTATACCTTGTGATTGCTCTTTTTGTTTTGGAGTTACTTATTTGTTTTTCCCTATGTAACAACCCAGGTCTACCACCCCTAGTTGTCTATTCTAGTCTTGCACCCTGGAATCACTAAGAGAATATTTTGACTCATTGTAAGGTTTATATCATAGTTTGATTATTATTCACCCAATATTTAATTAGTACTTAGGCATAGATTACTCACTCTAATATTACTGATCGTTGCAGACGGTCTCTCTAGTGGTCAAGATTGGCTAGATATCGTAGAAGGTGTTATCTTGTGAACACATTCTTATCCTTTACCAGAGGTCTATGTTCATGGCATGAGGTTGTCCTTCTAGGGCCCATATCACCTAGAAGGGTGGATGCATATTTTTCCACCCCATAGCATGGAGGACATAGGTTTCTCTAACCTATAATTTATCCTTAATTTTCCATCACTGTTATATATATTTCATAAGTCATTCTAGGGTATAACATTAGTATGCCTAGTGCCTAGCTTAATATCACCATCTTATGGAGTCAACTAGGACCCACCAATTCTCTATCTCAGGTCCAGGTATCTCAATTCATGTTACAACTAATGAGAATATGTCCCATTTCATCTCGTTGCTAAACCTTCTAACATCGAATTCTAGCAACTTCTAGAGTTGATATATTTCTAGCAATTCCTTAGTTGAACGATGTACGTGAGACCCCTCATGGTACTACTCACTTAGTAGCCTAGAGTGACATCCCATATCATCCCTTGTTACTTATTCATGGTAGGACCACTTGTCCTATACAAGTCTGCCATAATATGTTTTTGTCAAATCAAGTAATCACCACTTGCGATTATTGGTGTTGGGTTGATGTTCGTCCTCTTGACGAATCATCAATATATTAAAAATCTAGGTGGAGATAAATCGAACTTGATGTTTTAATAGTTGCTAAAAAATGAGATTTCACTATTCAACTAAGACCATATCCAATCAAGATGGAAATTTAGGCTCAAACTCTTAAATTAGCCTCCTACTAAAATTATTTTTTCCATAATCTATATTTTAGGCATTTTCATACTAAATTTTTAAAAACTAAACTAGTACGCATTTCATGCTAGCATTAGTATTATTTAAATATTTAATTTAAAACTACTAGGAAGGCAGATATGGCAAAGAGGGACACTCGAAAGAGGGACTATAGGCTTTCTACAAGTTAGCCTTTTGACACCAGTGGGGATGTCCTTAACATATTTTCTACAAATTGTAGTAGTTAGAGAAATGCAGCCTAATAGGAGGTTGTCCTTAGAGTACTCAACTAACACACAGATTTGATAGAAAACATTCACTCATGAAAAGGGTGCTTTTATCCTCGGAATCAGAGGTATGCTCATAGTATAAGGTAAAGGAAAATATCCATGACAAAAGAGGCATGGAGTCCTCATATTTATACAATGTCTAAGGCAATATGGTGCCTTTGAGAGAATAGACAGTTGTTGAATGTACATTGTAGATGTGGAAATCTGTAAAAGAGGGAAGAAGAGAGTAGACACCTATTTTGAAAGCATTTTGTAAAGTTCCTTGTAGGAGATAGATAGTTGTTTATAGAAAGCATCTTTCTAGAAGATAACCCGTGTCTCTTTTTTTTAAGTCTAGAAAATATTTACATGTATTGAAAGCATTCTCACAACCATAGGGTCTTAACACTTCCATGTGTCAGTTTTTACCATGATAGGAGATTACATCATAATGACATCAACATAAAATTAAATGCCATGTAATAAATATTTATGTTATTTACAAATACCATTTGGAGCCCACTGGAAATATGTACAATGTTGAATCATCTAGTCCATTGTTGATTTAAGATCATCATTTTCTCCTTGTGCATCTTGGAAATCTTGTTGGGATGAACTTGGTTGTGCATTTGGTGGAACTAATGGTTGTTCATCTACATACACAAAAACTTTTGGGACCTCCATGAAGTTAATTCTAATAATATGAGAATTTAACTTGTCCTGCAAAGTAATGTTAGCAACAAAAGTATTAAAGAAATCCAAGAAAATTATGGATATGCGTTGAACTGCATTTCAAAGAATAATAATATCATCTAGCTTGCCATTTTTGAGCACATATTGGACCATTACTGATATCGTAAGACTCCATTGGGCAGATTTTACCAACACATTTAGGCTCCCTAAAGAATTATATACAAAATCTATGTATGGCATATAATTGAAAGTGATTTGAGATGCAAGAGGAAAATATTATCTGATCTGTTGACAAAATGTGTGACAATATTCTGATGTGTTGAGCCCCATTTTTGCCATGGATAGGATTGTCCACTAATTTATTTCTAACAATTCTCTAGTTAATGTGTCTCGCAATGAGTTTTCTTTCCCTTGAATGTATTCAACAGAAAATTGGTACTATGATAAAATACTCTGCCACCATGCATATATTTCTCTACAAAGTTGATTTGATATTTTTTTGTACATGAACCATTTAAAATTTTGGCTATTAGTGTGAATTATAAATTCTTTAGGCAATAATAATGTTCTGTATTTTTCTATGCCTTTGACAATAGCTAATATTTCTTTTTCAGTAGGTCAATGATTTAACTCATGTTTCTTAAACTACCCTAATTTATAACCTGCTATTTTTTCTTCCTTTCATTTTTTACTAATAATATACATCCCCAAAATTCCTTAGAAGCATATGTTTGGAGTACATAAGAGCCTGAAAAGGTTGGTTCAAGGGGAGGACACTCATTTAATATATATTTTTTTGTATAAAATCATTTTATTTTAACATTAAAGTGATTTTTACAAAAAATATATATATATATATATATATATATATATATATTATTAGTACACTCATGTTGAAATTAATTTGAATTATGCAATAAAATTAAATATTAAATAAACTTTTTTTTTTCAAAATTCAAACCAAAGACAAGGAAGAGCACTATTTTTTTGCAAAATTAGGGAAGCTTAATTCTTCTCAAAAGCCTTGTTAATTTTACAAATAATAAAGGATCAACCTTGAATTCTTTTTTACCAAATTGTAACACAAGAAGACACATCCTTCAATCCAAAAGGTATCATAACCATTCATATAATCCTAAAGGATTTGAAAACTATTTTAAGCACATCCTTATGATTTATCTTAATTTGATGATGACGAGAGATACAATTAAACTTAGAGAAAAAATTCCCATGTCAAACTCTTTGTATTAACTGTTGCTTGTCTAGTAAAGGCCATTTAATATTTTGTGTAATATCATTCAACGAAATGTAATTAATTACCATTTGAGCTTTACCTTTTTTTTGTTTTGAATATTTTCTGATAATAAAATTTGGACATGAATAAGTAGATTCTGAAGGACGAATTAACCCTTTCTACAAGAGTTCATTAACTTGATTTCTGGCTTCCTGATCATTTTGTTTGTTCAAAACAATTTTCTTTCATGTTATGGGTAAGTCATGAATTATGGGAATTTTGGCCATGGGAGTGTCTGTACTCCATTTTTCTAATGGATGTTCAACACAACACTACAACATTTATTTAGAAAGCTCTTCAATTAGTGTTGGACTAATTTCTAATTGAAGGGCCAAATATTGTTCCAATATTTTCTTCTAATTATTTTTCTTAAGAATTTATGCCTCATGTAATACTATATGTTCAATAGAAGGATCTGTCCACTAAGCTTTCATTTATGAGCTTGAAAATTTGTTGAAATTCTAAGAACTATACTTTTTTTCATCAATGTTTAGAATCATACAATATTGTGCTATGGTATATAGCCCATACTGATCAAGAAATGGACTGCCCAATCCCACATCATAGCCTGAATTATTCAACTGAACAAAATGTGTATATACATTTTTTCTCCAATTTGAATTGGAATATCAAATGCAAAATATTTTAGTCCTACGGACCCATTCATTATGGACACTTGATATTCATTTTTTTTAAGCGAAAAACCCCTTGCAGATCCGCCTTGGTTTGAGAGACCATGAACAGGGGGTTCTACACCGTCAAAGTCACCTAGGGGTCGCACCCGACCCTCCCGCACCAACATTATCAATTGGATTTTGGATACACAATTCAGATTTTTGGTAGGGTGGAGATTTGAACCTGGGACCTCCCTTAGAGGATTGCCCTCTCCTCTCCAACTCACCTACAACATCTGGGTACTTGATATTCATTTTTAGATTCAACCCATCTAGTAATCATTTTCTTATGGCAAAAGTTAATATTGCATCCAGTATCAATAAATGTAACTATTTTCTTAAATTGTATATTCCCATCTACTACTATTCTGATTGGGCAAAGAATAGCATTATATTCATACACCATTTTATTAATTTGTAACTGAGCAGATTTACTAGCTAAAGGAAATTTATGATACTAGAATTTCATAGATTTTGGAATACTAACATGTTTCTTTACGGGATTTAAAGCTCGTGGATCCTTTTTAGGATTATATGGCAAAGACTAATTGTCTTGGGAGCTATAACCAGACTGTATGTCTGATTCAATGGAAAAATCAAAAGAGTATCCTGATGATTCATTTAATTCTTCTTTTTCTTCCTCTGAAGAGTTGGTATACATTATTTGTTTATTTTTCTGAGCATAATATTTGGCTTCTTCAATTTCTCTGTTTGATGGCTCTTCATCACTTGTGATGTCTTCTAAAAGAGGTTTATTTGAATCACATTGTGACATCATGAATAAATGATTGATTTCATCTACTTCATTTCCATTACTTTCTTTTGATTCATCAAAAATTGGTTTTTCCTCCTCCATAACAAGCCCATCTATTTTGTAAATTGATATGTTTGTCATTATCCATTCATCTAGTTAGGAAGATGTTTCACATATTCCCCATTCATTTTCAATACGTGGATTTAAAAATAAGGCTTTCATATTCTTTGGATATTTTGTTGGACAAGAATGAGCATAATGCCCCTTATTTTTGTATGCATAACGACATACTTCTTTGGCAGGCTTAGCTTTCCTAGCCCTTCTTTAAAAATATCTAAAAGGCTTGAATTTTTTAGCCTTATCTTTTCTAAAAAAAAATCTTTGCTTATGTTTACAAAATGCATCTATCTCTTACAAGGAACTTTACAAGTGTATTATAAAAAAAAATGCTTCTAAAACAGGTGTCTACTCTCTTCTTCCTCTTTTATAGATGTTCATATCTACAATGTAGATTCAATAGCTATCTATTCTCTCAAAGGCACCATATTGCCTTAGATATTGTATAAATATGAGGATTTTCATGGAGATTTGCCTTTGCCTTATGCTGTGAGCATACCTTTTGTGTTGAGGATAGAAGCACCCTACCCACGAGTGGACTGTTTCTATCAAATATGTATTAGTTAATTACTTTGAGGACAACCTCCTACTAGGCTAAGTGTTTCTAACTTAGAGAAAAAGCTAGCTTATAGTCTATAGGAAAGCCTATAAGTACATCCCTAGCTAGTGTTGAAAGGGCTAACTTACAAAAAGCCTACAGTCCCTCTTTCGAGTGTCCCTATTTGCCATCTTTGTCTTGCAGAAAGCCTACAATCCCTCTTTCGAGTGTTCCTCTTTGCCATCTTTGCCTTCCTAGTAGTTTTGATATCAGATCCTGGTTCTATGATTCTGGTTTGGGAAAGTATGCTCTTCACCTGCAACATGGTATGATATGGTGAATCAGAAATCTTAACAATAATCTTCTGTCAAACAAACATTTCATCTTCTTGACTAGAAGAATTGCATTGGTGTTGATCACACTATTGTCATTGGCTACAATAGATTGGAGCATCATCAAGCATAGTTGAAAAAGAGGAGCAAACTACTTTGTAAGCATGGATTCCTTTGACACTTTTACTTCTACAAATGAAAATATTGTAAATTATGCGTGCCAAGATGGTGATATTCTTGAGGAAAAAGTAAAAGTAGGGAAATATGATTTATCTCTGTTAATCCCTAAATTAGATGAAAATTAAGTATATAGTTAGCAAAACATAAAAGAATTTTACAAAAAATAGAAAAGAATGTTGTTAAAAGGAATTTGTCCTTAAGTGTTTATAGGCCCAAAATAAAGCAAGTATTTAGGACTATAGAAATAAATGTCAAAGTTAGCTCTAATAAGGCTTGTAGAAAACTTAATTTGTTTACGTCTGTAGAATTGACTGTTGGAAAATATTTGAAACAATAAGGCTATAATTATATTCACTTGGGAGCAGTACAAATAATTATCACACCTTTATTCAAAAAAGGTTTACCTAGTAGTTCTTATGTGGCCTTGTTGGATTCATGGTTTACAACTTTCCATCAAGCCATTATAGGGCAAACAGTGTGTACTTTGGCAAATGGTACACAATACGTTACATTTTACCCTGATTTTCCTTATACTTTGGAAAGGGGTGATTTTAGAAAGATGTGGAGCCTCATAATTCAGACTAATGGTCTAGATATAAAGACAAAAAGTTTTGAATTGTCAATTGCAGTAAAGTTTTTGTGTCATGTATGTAATACATTGGTCCTTATAAAGTTTCCAGTGGGTAAAAATCAAGTACTAGTTCCAGTCGGACCATTATCTAAAGGAGCAATATCTATGCCAATCGGTTTTGCAGACTATATTCCCAAATAATAGGAAATCTCTATGCAATCAACCAATGCTCCTAATTCAATGAATTTTTTTCAAATTGAATACTTTGATGATGGACAATCAGCAAAAGTCATTAAAAATCATCCATCACATAAGTTTTATCTTTCACGAAATCAATCATTACGAATTCCAAGGCCCTTGCTAATAGTTACCAGGAGTCCATCTCTCAGGAATCCTGCATCTACTCTTGTAAATAATGTATAAAATAAATATGTCAAAGAATTATCTCTACCTCAAAGTGTGTCCAACATAGTGATACAAACAAAATATCCTTAGCCATTTGTTGAAGTCAAACCTACATCAATGCACTTGAAAATATTTATGGTATCTCCTTCAAGTTCTCCTAATATTATAAAGTCGGGATCATCCTCTTCAATTACATGGAAAAAAGGAGGAAAAACATTTTATAGAGGAAGTAGATGGCCATTGAAACAAAAATATTATGTTACAATGTCTAATTCCACATAAATTGATACTAGAGCTAATGTGTCATGCATATTGGAGCATTCATTGGATGATAATATAGATCAAAAACAAGAAATCAGACAGTTAAATTATGTCAATAATTGGACAAGATATTCAGAAGCACATATAAATGGAATGGAAGAATCATTAGCTAAAATAGCTACTAAAATTAAAATAGCTAATGAAAATTTGAAAGCTATTAAAAGATTCATGGAACAACAAACCACATAAAAGAAACAAGAAACTAGGAAAGCAAAAAGAGAACAAAAACCAATACAAATTCAAAAGGCTTCCAACCCTTTAATAGTTATTCCAACATGATATCATGCTTTACAAAAGAAAGCAGGAAAAACACTAACTAATGAAGAAGGTACATCTCAAGCTAAAATGGCAAGACTATCAGAAAATATAGGTGTATCTACCCAAAAATAGTTTTTGTTTCCTTTTAATATCAAGGAAAGTGCAATCATCCTAAATATTGATGGTAATCCTAATCCCAAAGATACCATTTATATATGAATTAATCATTACAGGTCCTTACAAGGAATGCATAATCTTCCCAACAATAAAATAGTAGAAATTTCTACAAGGCATATGGTTGGTATGGTTTTGAATTGGTGGAAACATGCATCAGATGATTCCAAAATCCTTGTATATACAAATGGCCTAGATGAGTTACATTTGGCTTTGCTCATAGAATTCACACCAAATCACGTAAATAAAAAAAAGGATGATTAGTAAGCTCTTGCATTAAGAAAATTAGGTGATTTATCAAGGTTTGAGGAATATGTGATAGATTATATGAAAAAGGTATATGATTTGAATCTGCACAAAGACCAATTTGTCAAAATTCAATTTTTATCTTCATTACCTAAAGGAATTGGTCAATTAGTGTTAGATAAAATTGCACAACAAGGTATAGATGTAAATACTCTATATTTTGTGGATATAATAGAAGCAATAAGACAAGAGATCCAACGAATATGTATTCATGAAAAATACTCAGAAAACACCAAAAAATATCCACAAAATAATGTATTAGTATTCAGGGTGTTGATACATTTTGTAAACATAAGCAAAGAAAAAATTTCAAAAAAGCTAAGGCTAGAAAATTCAAGCCTTTCAGATATTTTCGAAGAAGGACTAGGAAAGCTAAGCCTGCCATATAAGTATGTTGTTATGCATACAAAAATAAGGGGCATTATGCTCATTCTTGTCCTGCAAAATCTCCAAAGAATGTGAAAGCCTTATTCTTAAATCCACGTATTGAAAATGAATGGGAAATGTGTGAAACATCTTCCCAACTAGATGAATGGAGAATGGTGGGCATATCAATTTAAAAAATAGATAGGCTTGTTATGGAGGAGGAAAAACCAATTTTTGAAAAATCAAAAGAAATATTGGAACAATATTCAACCCTTCAATTAGAAATTAGTCCAACACTAATTGAAAAGCTTTCTAAAGAAATGTTACAGTGTTGTGTTGAACATTCATTAGACAAATGGAGTACAGACTCTCCCATGGCCGAAATTCACATAATTCATGACTTACCCATAACAGGAAAGAAAATTGTTTTGAACAAACAAGATGATCAGGAAGCTAAAAATCAAGTTAATGAACTCTTGTAGAAAGGGTTGATTTGTCCTTCAGAATATGCTTATTCATGTCCAACTTTTATTGTCGGAAAACATTTAAAATAGAAAAGAGGTAAAGCCCGAATGGTAATTAATTACATTATGTTGAATGATGTCACACACAATATTTAATGGCCTTTACCAAACAAGCAACAATTAATACAAAGAGTTGGACAAGGAAAGACTTTCTCTAAGTTTGATTGTATATTTGGTTATTATCAAATTAAGATAAATCCTAAGGATGTGCATAAAATAGCTTTTCCAACTCCTTTAAGATTATATGAATGGTTAGTGATGCCTTTTAGATTGAGTAATACGCTTGCTCAATTTCAAATGCGCATGGAAAAACTTTTATGGCTTTATTTTCAATTATATTTCTTGTATTTAGCCAAACAATCCAGGATCAATAACAACATCTGCAACAATTCAAACAAATTGTGTTGAAACATGAAATTGGGCTATCAGCCAATAAAAATAAATTTCAAATAGTTATCTTAGAGGTTGAATTTTAGGTGTTATTTTACGGAATGGAAAATTTGTAATGCAGCCACATGTTCTAGAAAAAATCAAGAACTTTCTAGATAAATTAGAAAATAAAGAACAATGTCAAATATTTCTAGGTTGTCTTAACTATTTACATGATTACATTCCACACCTGTCCAAGGTTACAAAATCTATCAGGGACTGTATGAAGAAAGATCCCTACAAATGGGATAAAAATACCTCTGAAGTAGTTAAATAATTGAAAATATATTGTCAAGATCTTCCTCCCCTTGAACTAGCTTTTTCAGGACCTTATGTACTCCAAACAGATGCTTCTAAGGAATTTTGGACTTGTATATTATTAGTAAAAAAGAAAAGAAATAAAAAATAGCAGGTTATAAAGCAAGGCAGTTTAATAAACATGAGTTAAATTATTGACCTGCCGAAAAAAAAATATTAGCTATTGTCAAAGGTATAGAAAAATACAGAACATTATTATTACCTAAAAAATTTATAATTCGCACTGATAGCCATAATTTTAAATGGTTCATGGTTCATGTCCAAAATAATATAATCTCAACTTTATAGAGGAAGATATGCATGGTGGCAGAGTATTCTATCACAATACCAATTTTTTGTTGAATACATTTCAGGGAAAGAAAACTCATTGCTAGATGCATTAACTAGAGAATTGGCAGAAATTAAAATATTTAGTGGGAAATCCTATCCATGGTAAAAATGGTTGCTCAAGTCATCAAAATATTGTCACACATTTTGTCAACAGATCAAACAATATTTTCCTCTTGCATCTCAAATCACTTTCAATTATATGTCATCCATAGATTTTGTATATAATTTTGCAGGGAGAATAAATGTATTGGTAAATTCTACCCAATGGAGTCTTACGACATCAACAATGATCCAATATGTGCTCAAAAATGGCAAGCTAGATGATATTATTATTCTCATAAATGCATCTCAACGCATATCCACAGTTTTATTGGATTTCTTTAATACTTTTGTTGCTAACATTACTTGGTAGGACAACTTAAATTCTCATATTATTAAAATTAACTTCATGGAGGTCCCAGAAGTTTTTGTGTATGCATATGAACAACCCTTAGTTCCACCAAATGTGCATCCAAGTTCATCCCAACAAGATTTCCAAGATGCACAAGGAGAAAATGATTATCTTAAATCAGTAGTGGACCAGATGATTCAACATTGTATAGATTGCCAATGGGCTTCAAATGGTGTTTGTAAACAACACGAATATTTCTTACATGGCATTTAATTTTATGTTGATGTCATCATGATGTAATCTCCTACCATGGTAGACACTGACACATGGAAGTGCTAATACCCCATGGTTGTGAGAAGGCTTCCAATATATTTTCCAGACTTAAAAAAAAAGACACGAGTTTTCTAGAAAGATACTTTCTACAACAGTTGTCTATCTCCTACAAGGAACTTTACAAGTGTCTTCTCAAAAAAAATACTTCCAAAACAGATTTCCTATAGACTGTAAGCTAGATTTTTCTCTGAGGTAGCAAGACACAGCCTAGCAAGAGGTTGTCCTCAAGTACTTAACTAACACACATATTTGACAGAAATAGTCCACTCCCGGATAAATTGGACATGAACCATTTAAAATTCTGGCTATCAGTGTGAATTATAAATTCTTCAAGCAATAATAATGTTCTATATTTTTCTATGCCTTTGATAATAGCTAATATTTCTTTTTCAATAGGCCAATAATTTAACTCATGTTTCTTAAACTACCCTGATTTATAACCTGCTATTTTTTCTTCCTTTCCTTTTTTACTAATAATATACAACCCCAAAATTCTTTAGAAGCATCTGTTTGGAGTACATAAGGGCCTAAAAAAGCTGGTTCAAGGAGAGGAAGATCTTGGCAATATATTTTTAATTCTTTAACTGCTTCAGAGGTATTTTTATCCCATTTGTAGGGATCTTTCTTCATATAGTCCCTGATAGGTTTTGTAACCTTGGACATATGTGGAATGTAATCATATAAATAGTTAATACAGCCTAGAAATCTTTGACATTGTTCTTTATTTTCTAATTTATTTAGAAAGTTCTTGATTTTTTCCAAAAACATGTGACTGCATTACAATTTTTCCATTCCATAAAATAACACCTAAAAATTCAACCTCTGAGACAACTATTTGAAATTTCTTTTTATCTACTAATAGCCCAATTCCATGTTTCAACACAATTTTTTTGAATTGTTGCAAATGTTGTTCATGATCTTGGATTGTTTGGCTAAATACAAGAAAATCATCAATATAATTGGCAATAAAGCCTTGGAAAATTTTATTAATGTGCATTTGAAATTGAGCAGATGCATTCTTCAATCCAAAAAGCATCACTAACCATTCATATAATCCTAAAGAAGTTCAAAAGGCTGTTTTATGCACATCCTTAGGATTTATCTTAATTTGATGATAACCAGAGATACAATCAAACTTAGAAATTTTTTTCCATGTCCAACTCTTTGTATTAACTTTTGCTTGTTTGGTAAAGGCCATTTAATATTTTGTGTGACAGCATTCAACGGAATGTAATTAATTACCATTCGGGCTTTACCTCTTTTCTGTTCTGAATGTTTTTTGACAATAATAGTTGGACATGAATAAGCATATTCTGAAGGATGAATCAACCATTTCTACAAGAGTTCATTAACTTGATTTATGGCTTCTTGATTATATTGTTTGTTCAAAACAATTTCTTTCCTGTTATAGGTAAGTCATGAATTGTGAGAATTTCAGCCATGGGAGAGTCTGTACTCAATTTGTCTAATGGATGTTCAACACAACACTGCAACATTACTTTAGAAAGCTTTTCAATTAGTGTTGGACTAATTGAAGGGTTGAATATTGTTCCAATTTTTTCTTCTAATTAATTACCATTGAAGGGTTGAACATTACTGATAGCTAGAATTTTAAATTTTCTTCTAAAATTTTTCCATGTCCAACTCTTTGTATTAACTGTTACTTGTTTGGTAAAGGCCATTTAATATCTTGTGTGACAACATTCAAAGGAATACAATCAATTATCATTTGGGCTTTATCTTAGAGGTTGAATTTTTAGGTGTTATTTTACAAAATGGTAAAATTGTAATGCAGCCACATGTTCTGAAAAAATCAAGAACTTTCCTGATAAATTAAAAAATAAAGAACAATATCAAATATTTCTAGGTTGTCTTAACTATTTACATGATTACATTCTACACTTGTCCAAGGTTATAAAACCTATCAAGGATTGTATGAAAAAATATCCCTACAAATGGGATAAAAATACCTTTGAAGCAGTTAAAATTTGGAAAAAAATATATTGCCAAGATCTTCCTCCCCTTGAACCAGCTTTTTTAGGCCCTTATGTAATCCAAACATATGCTTATAAGGAATTTTGGAGTTATATATTATTAGTAAAAAATGAAAGGAAGAAAAAATAGCAGGTTAAACATGAGTTAAATTATTGGCCTGCAGGTGTTCATGATTCAATATCAAAGTTTTTGTGAGGGTTTCTTGGGAGGGTGGGGATGACGGTGGGCGAGAAGGCTGTTTTGGGAGAGCACGGGAGCGTCGACAGGTCGAACCAGGGGCTCGGCAGGGTGGAGGGAGGGCAAACAGAGTCTGGGGACGCCGAGGAGTCCTTGCCAAGTCGCGGCAAGGATCCGCCAGACAAACGGGGAGATGGACCTCGAAAGTCATATGCTTTGGCAGCGGCCTCTGAAACCCTAAGCGGGCTCTTCTCCAAGGAGTTATTTTCGTCCGAGGACGAGTTGGACATCCCGACGGAAATTCTCTCAAGCTTTGTGGATTTCAAAAAATTTACCCTCATCGATAAGTTTATTGGTGGTCGTCCCGACATGGAGACCATTCGCAAGTGGGCGTCTGGCAAAAGGCGGACCTCTGGTCACTTAGAGCTGGCTGCCCTAACCCAAGGTTTTTTCGCGATTAGGCTAAGTAACAAGGAGGACTACTGTAAAATCCTGGCTGGAGGGCCTTGGTTCTTAGGCCGTAGGAGTCTCTTTCTAAGGAAGTGGGGTTTGGACTTTAACCCCGATACCCAGAATATCAACATTGCTCCAATATGGGTTAGGCTCCCGAGTCTTCCCCTTTTTTGCTGGCATGAAAATGTAATCAGAGGTATTGCTCGGTCCATCGGGGAGCTGATCACTTTAGACCCTCCCACCAGAGCTCGAACTAGATTTGTCCAAGCCCGGTTCTGTGTTTTGGCGGACTTGGAGATGGACCTCCCATCCTCCATTACTCTGCGGTCTGGGGGTACTTTTCTACACAAGCAAGCTATTGTTTATGAGAACAGGCCAACTTTCTACCCTCAGTGTAGTTCTCAAGGGCATCTTCAGTCCAATTGTCCTCTACAAAAGTCGAGGAAGAAGGAGCGGGATCCCTGCAACCCTCTGGAGCACGATGAAGGTCAGACGAAGCACCCTTTTGCGAAAGGCCATGAATCTCCAGGTCCATCTAGGGACCATCTCGAATCCTCCTTACCAGAAGAGGAAATCACCACCCATCCGGACTCCGAGCAGTGTGGTGGGCGCCCCCAACTAGGACCACAGGAGGAAAAGGAACAGGGCCCCCCCCTTATCACCACACAGGCAGATTCACCCAAAATTTATGACCGAAACTCTCCCGAGGCACAAAAGTTATTGGAAGACTACCTGCTGGGAAGAAGAGGTTACCAACCTGGTAATATTAGCCCTCGAATTACGAGGAGTCAAAAGCGAGGGGTGGATTTTGGTAGTGAAAGGAAGCAGGGCCGTCCCCCCAACAAGGAAAAGAGAGACAAAGAAACTGTGGCTGATGTTGCAAATGGAACCCAACGGTTGCTGTTTCAGGATGACTCCGATTCTCTGATGGGTGACGCGCTTATCCCAAAACCTCCCTTCCAGCAGGGAAAGGGAAGTAAGAAGAACCTCAAACCATACGGATGAAATCCTGGATGTGAGAAGACTAAATGGAGTGGCCATTTGGGCCAGGGAAAAATTTTCCAGCAGGATTTTCAACGGTTTGTTTCAGTCCAGTCATTTTTCTTGGATCCTATCCAACATGTATGCTTTGAATTCTGCCTCCGGGGAAGCAGAAATGTGGAAAGTTATTTCCCAGGTATGGGAGAATTTTTTGTAGTTTTCTTGGTTGTCTTCTTACGCTTTCTGATGGTCCAGCTTCTCCGGCTAGTTTTTGTTTTCCCAGTTATAATGGCCATGGTTTCCAGGATAATCAGGCAAAAATGCCTTACTTGTAGCCCTCGGGCAATTAGCAACTTTTTGTTTTTTTCTGCATATAGGTTTATTCTTCCAGCCAAGAGGCATGAAGCACTATTTAGCAAGGCTGATTTTGTATATAAGGTTTTGGGATCCTCTATAAAAACCCACTGTTAATCTATTATAATAATTACCAAAAAAAAAAATTATTGGCCTGCTAAAAAGAAATATTAGCTATTGTCAAAAACAGAAAAGTACAAAACATTATTATTGCTTGAAGAATTTATAATTCGCATTAATAGTCAAAATTTTAAATGGTTCATTTCTAAAAAAATATCAGCTCAACTTTGCAGAGGAAGATATGCATGGTGGCAGAGTATTCTATCACAATACCAATTTTGTGTTGAATACATTCCAAAGAAATAAAACTCATTGCCAGAGGCATTAACTAGAGAATTGGCATAAATGAAAATGTTTAGTGGACAATCCTATCCATGGCAAAAATAGGGGCTCAACACATCAAAATATTGTCATACATTTTGTCAACTGATCAGTCAATATTTTCCTCTTGCATCTCAAATCACTTTCAATTATATGTCATCCATAGATTTTGTATATAATTTTGCAGGGAGAATAAATGTATTGGTAAATTTTGCCCAATGGAGTCTTATGACATCAACAATGGTCCAATATGTGCTCAACAATGGCAAGCTAGATGATATTATTATTCTTCAAAATGCAACTCAACGCATATCCACAGTTTTCTTGGATTTCTTTAATACTTTTGTTGCTAATATTACTTGGCAAGACAAGTTAAATTCTCATATTATTAGAATTAACTTCACGGAAGTCCCAAAAGTTTTTTCTGTATGCAGATAAACAACCCTTAGTTCCACCAAATGCACAGCCAAGTTCATCCCAACAAGATTTCCAAGATGCACAAGGATGGACCGGATGATTCAATATTGCACAGATTCCCATTGGACTCCAAATGGTGTTTATAAACAACATGAATATTTCTTACATGACAGTTAATTTTATGTTGATGTCATCATAATGTAATCTCCTACCATGGTAGACACTGACACATGAAAGTGTTAAGACCCCATGGTTGTGAGAAAGCTTCCTAGTAATTTATTTAATACACCTGAATTGCATAGCCACAATAAACCCATCTTCCTCTCTATAGCTTGTAAGATTATAAAGGCTAACAATAAATATTTGAATAAAGGCTAACCTATTTGTCTTGTTATTGTTGACCGACGAGATGGAGACCGCCAGTTCTTCATCGATCTTATGCACACTCTTCGAATCAGACTACTTTTTATGTTAGGTTGGGCATACCCACAAAGTTTGAACCTAGATCTAGTTAAACCTAGGTTTTTTTTAATAAGTACCCAAGAGTTTACCAATCCACTACCCTCGCCCTCGTCCACATGACTAATTGTCTAGCTAGTGCACGATTTTCAAACTTTAAATATTAAAATTATAAAGTACTACTTTTCCAGTTATTAGTTTATCCTACCAAGGCTAGGAAAAAAAAAAGTTACTATTAAATTAATACTTTTAATAACCATACTCAAGGATCAGTTTTCTAAGATAAGGTTATAGACATCAAGGATCGGTTTTGTAAGATAAGGTTATATTAAAACTTGAGAACGGGTAGCGCTCTTGCATGATTAGCTGTGTCTACATTAAGAAAAGGTAATCTTCGTCTAATTTATTAAAGCATCCAAAGTAAACCATGCGTGTTTTATTTGAAACCTCACAACGATAAAATAAAAAAAATATCATATACTTGTACTGAATACAGCTATTGTTCATATGAAGTAATAAGATAAGGTTATATTAAAACGTGAGGACGGGTAGCGCTCTTGCATGATCAGCTATGTCTACATTAAGAAAAGTAATCTATATTTTTATTTTATTTTTTAAACAATTCAAACCATGGGTGTGTCTTTCTATATAAAAGCATGATGTCACCTCACAACTGAAAAAATATATATATATATTTCATATACTTGTACTGAATACAACTATTGTTCATATGAAGTAAATAAGTTTGGAATTTTTTTAGATAAAAAATTGGCTTTAAGTATTTTGAAATTAGCCAGAGGATAAACTAATTTGGAGTAAATATTTATATGAACATATCAAATTTATATTTCATAATTAATTTTTTTAATTAAACTTTTTATTATATATATTTCATATACTTGTACTGAATACAACTATTGTTCATATGAAGTAAATAAGTTGGAATTTTTTTAGATAACAAATTGGCTTAAGTATTTGAAATTAGCCAGAGGATAAACTAATTTGGAGTAAATATTTATATGAGCATATCAAATTTATATTTTATAATTAATTTTTTTTAATTAAACTTTTCTATTTGATTAGTGTGAAAAACGTTATGACCAAAAAGGATTGAGCAAGTTCCTCCAGCCATAACCCCTCCTAAAACCATTCAAGTTGAAAACCCCTCTAAAACCAATGTTTTTTTTTTTAAATAAAACATTAGCTAAGTATTTGAAATTAGCCGAAGATAAACTAATTTGGAGTAAATATTTATTTGAGCATATCAAATTTATATTTCATAATTAAATTTTTTTTTTCTCAAATTTATATTTTTTAATTAAATTTTTTTATTTGGTTAGTGTGAGAAATCCTATGACCAACGCAAGGTTGAGCAACTTTCCCCAACCATGACCCCTCCTAAAACCGAGAGAACTATTCTTTAACGTATAATCATCACACACCCACCCCTCACACACTCGCATACATTGCGGTTTGAACCTTGAACATCTTACAGAAGAACCAAAGCCCGCTCGCATACATTGCGGTTTGAACCTTGAACATCTTACAGAAGAACCAAAGCCCGCCGGCACCAAAACCCGTACCTTTGAGCTGTCACCTAGGATAAACTTTTTTTTTTAAATATAATTAAGATGAGAAAACATTGACACTCAGCCATCATACACCCACCCCTCACACAAATATAAATTAAAATGAGAAGACATTGTGGCACAGCCGTCACACACCCACCCTTTACACACTCGCCTACGTGGAAGGTCCAAGTTTCAATCAGCGACGTGGTTTGAACCTTCTTGAACCTCCCAAAAAAAAACCAAAGTCTGATACGCTAAACTGTGCCTGAGGCAAACATTTTCTTTTTTAAATATAATCGTATGATGAGAAGACAGTGTCACTCGCCGCCACGACAAACTTTCTCTTTAAAAAGAAGCTTATTTATCTGTAAGCAAACTTCTATATGTTTCTATTTGTTGAAGACCATGTCAATTGGTATCACTAAAACGTCCTCAGACAAAGACTTGGTTTACTTCAGCGACGGTCAGAGGGAATTCACTTTCCGTTTAAAGCGAAAGGATAAGTATTTTCACCATTTGGGAGTTAACCAAATTTATCTTGAATATAAATGAAGGTCTCCTTCAATTAAATATCAGATAAACATCCATGATATACACTTTTCTTCTATATCAAGAATTCAAAAACAGGCAAATCGGAATTAAATACCACTATCTTCTAATAAAAGAATTCCACAATCAAACACTGAAGTTCTGGACATAAGGTATCATCGGCTCATTAAGATTATGCAGTGAACCATTTAATGGTGTTTGATTATAAAATATCTACAAATGAATCAATAGTACAATGAGTCATTTAATGCTGCAGACGGCTAAATAAAAATAAAAATGAAACTCTGTTTGGTGAAGGTCCAAGTTTTAAACCCATGAAACTCTGTTTGGTGGAGGTCCAGTTTCAAACCATGACGTGGATGAATATGTAACGAGTATGTGAGGGGTGGGTGGTTCAGGTTCAAACCGTAGCCTGGGCGAGTATGTGAGGGGTGAGAGGTCCAAAGTTCAAACCGCAGCGTGGACGAGTATGTGAGGGTGGATGTGTGGTGTGTAAGAGGTGGGTATGTGGTGACTTTGTGTTATATTCATAAGTATAGCTCTTTTAGGAGGGTCATAATTGAAAAGAATTATAGATCCAGACTCTTAACCAATTGATCTAGAGCCTATCCACCCTGTTTCAGTCCCATCCCCGTCTACCGTAGCGGAGTATTTAGTGCCTCCCCTTTGTTGTTGGCTTGATTGTAATGTGCCCTGTACAAGGGATTAATCCAATAACCAAATCCAAAATACAAAATGAATCTCTGTCATAACAATATGACTGGATTTGCTATTCATCACAGAGATAAATCCATCAGTGTAATTTCTTTAAAAAGATATACTAATTCCCTTATTCATTTTAAGCCTCATCATAAGGAAACCCAGGCTTACGAACCCACACATAACAGGTATCACTCGGCCGCCTACTGATTCGCAAAGGTTGTTAGCAGAAAGATAGGATTGGTGCGTATTGGGTCAGTCATGGCCTCTTCTATGCAATGCAATGCATCTACCTCTAGATGTTCATAGAAAACATACAATGCATCTATAGTTTTCTAGAAATAAACAAGTCACTACGTATTCATCAAATTAGTTAATCTCAGATTCATCAATTTACTTTTACTAACTTCTCTTTAAGCACATTGTATGGCAGCCGACTTTCGTTTCAAACAGTGTTTATATATGTTTATATATTTTGTTTTTAGAAAACTGTTATTTCAGACAAATGAAAACCAGAGTTTTCAATTAGATAAGAAGCATAAATGCAATTTTTCTTCTCTGCTTACGATTATGATAATATCATCACACACACCTTGGAAAGATTAAACCTGACCTGTAATACTGAAGCTTCTCTTCTTACACAGATTTGCTTCCCCACGTCAGAATTTCGATATGAAACTTTTATCAACACAAGCATATCACAAGCCTTCTTGAGTCCTCATTATATAAGAACTAATGTCATTTCTTTCCTTAACAAGTGGACAGGTTCACGCATGGATGGTGGAGGAATACGTGACAGATGGTCATTCCAAAAATATATATATATATATATCAATGAATATGTTTAAATATTATCTTCACCGTATAATGGAATCAATTTCTTTCTTTTAAAAAGATATTATCACCTTATTTTTAATACTATTTATAATAAATATATTTTTACTTATATTTTATATTATATATATTTTTATTTATTTATTATTATTATTATTATTTATTTATTATTATTATATATATAGATATATTTAACAATCAGCAGAACATAATATACAAAGGATGATGCAACTACATGAATTTGTTTTTATTTGTGAACTTCCATGTACTTACAAGGTCATGATTATCCATCATATCCTTCCTTACCTCATGCAAACAATTTTTATCTTTCTGTCTAAACGAGGGTACCGGGTCCATCCAATCTGCTTGTTTGAAGGTGAACAACTGATCCTACATTCATAAAATTTATCAGCAGTATCTCATTCTAAAAGCGAAAGCAAGCAGATTAATAGCAAAGTTTTGAGGGATGTTACGCTGTGAGTGCCCTAGTTTAGGTCTGCTTTGTGTGAGCCATGTTAGTAAGCTTTGATGGTAGTGTGAGCACCTTGGTTTGGGTCTATTTTGTGTGAGTCTTGTTAGTAAGCTTTGGTAGCAGTATGAGAGCCTTGGTTCAAGTCTGCTTGTATGAGTCATATTAGTAAGCATTGGTAGTAGTGTGAGCACCCTAGTTTGGGTTTGCTTTGTATGAGTTGTGTTAGTAAGACTTTGTAGCATTGTGAGTGCCCTCATTTGGATCTGGTTTATGTGATTCAGGCTAGAAGCCTTGTGTGGTCGTTGACATGCTTTGTATTTGAGCGTCTTGTGCTTGGTTTAGCTTGGTTAGTGCTTTAAGAGCCTATTTTAGAATGGTGATTCGAGCACCTTTTTGTTTTGGTAGAACTTGGTTGTTATGTAGTTCTTCTTTGAAGCTTTCAATTTACTGCTCTTGAGAGATGTAATTATGCATGTATTATTCTCTTGAGTGGTATTTAGCACCTTATTTGAATGTAAAGTGAATGAGGTGCTTGATTTAGGATTGGTATTTAATGTTTGTTATCTTTGGGTAGTGTTTTACTTAAGGAATTTACGTAGAATATAAATTTCTATTGAAGTATAGAATAGATGAAGTAATGGGTTTGATGGATAAATTTGATTAGCTTTATTTTCTATTAATAGAATAATCTTGTTTAATTGAGAAATTATCAATTCCAATGAGCCATGAAAGGGGTTTTGTGTTCTATTTGAAAAAAGAAGGATATATTTAAGTTAATGGAATTCCAGAGGCTTAGGTAGATAAGGATTCCATTAATGAGAGAAGTGTGGGATTCTCTCAAATGTATTGCATTGGTTGTTGCATCTATTGTATGTTATTGCTTGTTGAATCTTTTATTTTCTTAGTGCATGGTAGGCTTGCATAAGAAATTTTATGAGTTGTTCTGATCTTTAAGCTTTTCTCAAAGTTTATGGAAAATTTCCTTTCATGAAGAGGATCGTGAAAAGAAGGTGGTGTAGAGGCCACTTAGGCGGATGTGCTCTAATGTATATGGGAATGAGAAGTTATTACGAAAATGGAAGTTTTGTTATGTAACTTGGTTATTTTATTCTTAAATTTATAGGGCTTGAAAGTCTTCATGTAAATGTCTGGAATATTTGCTTTTTGAGCAAATGAAATAATGAGTTGGTTATGACCTCTTTTGAAGATGTTTTTCATTGTGGAATGGAAGAAAAATTATATGTTAGCATGATGGTATATTTTAAGCTGGCTTTTCTAGCTTTAATTAGATAGATGTTTTATGCTAGCATTATGTTTAGATGTTAGCATTATGATTAATTAATTTCATGAGTTAACCTAGAGAGATGCTTCTTTCATGCTAACATTATGTTGGAATTTATATCTTATTTAAGTATGGGGTATAAATGTTCTATTTGGATCCAAAGATCTAGCTTTGTGTTATAACTAAGCATGTTATTTATGCAATAACACTTTAATTCTATTCATGAAATATATGATAATATTTTTATATAAATCTTGGATGTGATGGGGTTCCTGGGTATGGATCTAAAACCTTATTAAGGACCCTAAGTTAAAACATAAACCAATATTGGGAGGGTTTGTGGTGATGCAATAACCTGGTAGTTGTGAGTCCTAGAAGGAGTTGCAGTGATGCAATAGCCAATTACTAATGAATCTAGAAGGATTTTTGGTGATGCAATAGCCAAATATTCTTGAATGATACACCTTGAACAATGAGGTTTGGGTGTTCCCTAACTATGTAATTAATGGAATAATTCATGAGACAGTAGTGGTGGTACCTTAAATGATGAGTTTCGAGTTGTTAGCGTATAGTAGCTGTTATTACATTATGTTGTTATTATGAATCATTTGGTTAGCCTATAGTTAGCGCTAGTTTTATTTCTATCTCTAATAGGTTAGTAGATCCTATATCTACGGGCTATTTGTAGCTTATTGTAACCTATATTAGGTAGCACCTTAATTGAATTATTTGTCTTGCTTCCTATCATGGTATCAAAGCGTCGTAAGCTCTGGGCTCATTCATAGCCCAAGAGTAGGAGTTGATTTAGGCACGTTTCATGTTTCTTGAGGGTTCTAATCAAAGAGCTGTTGACACAAAAAAATTGACCACACAGAGATCTATCTAGTGATGTTGTCGACACGTGAGGACACTGACATCTAAGTAGCGGGCTTAACCTGAAGCTGACATATTTTGCCCTGGATTGTGGAACCCGTGGAGACGGGCCCAGGGGTGACGCGAGGCTTGACATCCAATTGGTGATGCAAGGTTTCACAGCAGACTACGTGCCGTGATGACTCAGACTGATCGAAACCTGACGTGGGATAGCTTAGGACCTGATGAACACAGACAACTAGGACACATGACCAATTTTCATTGAGTGACGTGGCTAAGCAGTTTGACGAGAATTGAACAAAATTTTACCCCTTGGCATTTCGGGTCTAGACGGAGGATGTGAGCGCGAGTATAATCTACCCGAAGATAGACATCGTGTTATGTAAGGATTTGTTATTATAAACCCTTCATTGTTTCCTTCGTTGTGCATGTGGGATATTTTTCCTAAAAGCATTTCCACCATCGCACCGGTCAACAGTTGCACATCTACCATCCTAGAAATCACTAATCACCAACAGGTGGTTAGATCGATCTCTACAATCGACGAAAAGGAGGCATCCCACGAAGTGAAGTGGAGGAGCAAATCGGTGTGGGGGGACCAAGCATTGTTGGAAGATGCAAACATTGGCGTTGCAGGCAATCAATTGATGATTGTTGATCGATGACAAATAGATTAGATCGACGAGAGGGAGATTCCATGCTGCAACGAAGTTTGGGCAGCACATGATCAAGGGCACCTTCGTTGAAGACTGAGATGTTACCAGAAGTAGATGATCTGTTATCCTTGTGCAGGCAAAACGCGATCACACAATGATCCCGACAGACATCCATAATTTCCAAACCGATTTTTCCTGTGCGACATTCAAAAATTTCTCCCCACTGTAAGTTGCAGACTTCGATAATCGAAAAGGAGAAATTGATACTGTGAGTAGACGATGGCTACACACATCGCTGGTTCATGGTGATGATCTGATTAGGCAGGAAAACGACGCTGTCCATTTTTTTAACTATGAATGACGTAGATGACCGCACCCTTAGACGTTTTCTCTCTCACGTAGAACATCAATGGAGATCTGTGGATTGTCTATGGATTGTTCACGATTGTAGATCATATGCGAGAAAGCAAAACGATCGCAGGCTTCCTAGTAAAAGCAACTCTTGGATACATAGCCCAGTGTAAGGCGATCGCAGGTGTTTTGGTGACATCATCTCCGATGACATTTTACGCAGTAATATTTTTTGAGGAACGAAAAGGAGTGAGCGCCTATTGCCTAGTTCCAGGAGAGAAGCACATCATCCAAAGAGGAGTGTCATCGCTCGACAGTGGTAGCACGAGGTTTTATGGATAGATCTCACTTGGGTAGCCAGTGGAGAAACAACTCACAAACCAACATCGTCGAGGAGCGAAAGCACCGCCAAGGTGAACGAGAAGCGGCGCCGCCACTCATTGGTAGTCAATCGAGGTCGCTCGATTGTTAAATAGGACGTTGTCTCCTAGTTTTATCATCAGCCATCGTAGTCGATGTGGTAGGCCACCGCCCACCGGCCTCTCTTTTTGCTCAAAGAAGCATTTCAAGGTATAATATTTAAAAAAAAAAAATTGCTTTGCTTATATTTATTTTTAATGGTTATTTTTTTTTTAATTAAAAATCAATTTCTTATTTTTTTTATATAAATTTGTTAAGAAGTTGATTTTTAGTTAAATTTAAATTTTATCATTAACATTAAATATTTTGCTTTCAAAATTAATTTTTTTAAATACCTTTGGAGCAATCAAAGAGGCATAAAATCATCAACCTTCAAACCTGTTTTTTTTTAGACTTCATAAATAGCAAACTTTGTTTGTTTGAAGTACTAAACACAAGGGGGATTTTTTTTTTTTTTGTGACACATTGTGCTAATCTGCCTATGAGGCAAGCTTTGTAAGATACATAGTTACATTTTTTTGCACTCAAAATGGGGGATACATTTTTTTTCTTCTCCACCATATCCTATCTTGCACTAAGGGGATATATAATTTTGCAAAAACAAGGGGGGAAGACTTATAAGGGTGCATTTTCGGCAATGACCGACACCTTAGTCAAATTATTTTTGCAAAATTCATTGTAAAAAGGTGCATTTTCGGTAGAGACCGACACCTTAAGAATGGGCAGATCAAAGAAGAAAACTATCCCAAAACCAATTGATATTGCTAAATCAGTTAAAGGCCCATATTTTTCCCCACACATGGATGGGATAGATTTTTATGAAGATGGCACATTTCTCACACTACATAATGGTGTAGATGCCATAATCAATGATTCTGCGTCTTGTGAAGACATGTAGAAAAATGGTGTTCTAATCCCTATTGGCGTTATAATGGGCATATTCATGTCATTTTATGCTCTTGATAAAGCATAGCGTAAAGAGAAAAGGGACATTAGTGAGGAAACAGAGGTCAAACCCCTAATGGTCAATGCTTGTAGTGACACAAGTGACCTTCAGCCGATGGTGGCGAATGCTTGTTGTGACACATGTGACCTTTAACCCATGATGGCCAATGTTTGTTGTGATACAAGCGACCTCCTACCTTCTATGGTAGATATCAATTGTAGCACAGGTGATCTCATCACAGTAGCATATTTTTCTTGTGGCACTAGTGACTTAAAAACTGAACCTCCTAAAAATGAACTCCATAATCTCATCAATAGCGACAAATGCAATATTGTTAAAAGCATTGATGAAGATGATGAAATTGGGTGTTTTGAAAAACACACCAAAGGATTTGGTTCCAAAATTATGAAGAAAATGGGATTCAATTGTGAGATATTAGGTAAGCAGGAACAAGGCGTTAAAACTCCTATAATGCTAAATGTCAGGGCAAATAATGAAGACCTTGGCTATACTGGACATGCAAGTACCAGTAATTCCATGTTTGTAAAACCTAAATCTTCTCCATCTCCTAAAAAACATTGTTGCAGTCACTGTGGAAAGGCAGGACATGTTGCAGCTAAGTGTTGGAGATTACATCCTTGTGATTCTTGTGGATGTACGAATCACTCTTCTTCTAGATGTTGGTATAAAATGAAAATGGCCAACAAGGTTCATATTGATTGTGGATGGACAAATCTCACACAATGGACCATGATGAAAGAAATTTTGTATGGCTTCTACCGAAAATGTAAAACCTATGGTAGACCCCGAGGCAAATCTAGTGACAGACCGAGTGGTAGTCCCAAAGATAATGACCCAGAGCCAAAGTCGAAGACAAAGCATGAGCCACCATTCTTTCATTTATCTTCTTCTTCTTCACTGTATTGGGGCAGTTATATACTTTACCCAAATATTGTTGTATGGGGGGATGTTAGCATAGCTAGTAGTTATATTATTACCCAAATAATGTAATAAAGGGGGATGTTAGCATATAGTAGTTGTTATTACATTATGTTGTTATTAGGAATCATTTGGTTAGCCTATAGTTAGCGCTAGTTTTATTTCTAGCTCTAATAGGTTAGTAGATCCTATATCTACGGGCTATTTGCAGCTTATTGTAACCTATATTACTTGGCACCTTAATTGAATTATTTGTCTTACTTCCTGTCACAGGTGACCATGCTCATTACTAGGTGAGTGGTAATGACCTTAGGTAGCCTGCAGAGGTGTGGTCACTAAGCACCAAGGCTTCATGACATAATAACCTACATAGACAGACTTATGATTAGGTTAGAGAATATGTGTCTTCCTTTAAGTGTTATGGGTCTTAAAGGATAATCCCTATGCTATGGTCAAATTGTCCTGATGAGCCACAAAATTGCTCATTTTTTGTACTCTTTTCTCCATAATGTTCGGCATATATTCTTGTAGATATAAATATTTTATGAAAATTATATATATAATTGACAGTTTATTTTGCATGTTTTCTAATATTTGTCTTTAAGTGTAATTTGTGTAGATTTAGTGGAAATCGTTGCATTTTGGTATGTTTTCATCAAGGTCTAACTCGGACCTGGCACTTGCAAATTAATGAAGGAAAAAAATCTACAGAGTATCGATAAAAAGGCATGAAGTCAGGTGCTAAGTCATTTGAAGCGCATGACTTTCGTTCGACATCTAACTATTAGGCATCTGATTTTTGTTAAGCATCTGCTTCCCATTTTACGATGGAAGGCGTCTGCTTCCCGTTATACGATGGAAGGCACCTACTTTCTGTTGTATGATAGAAGGTGTCTGCTTCCTATTGTATGATGAAAGGTGCTTACTTCCTGTCATGCAAACGATAGGTGCTTGTTTCCTAACTTCAACCACGACATCTCATTCCTGCTAGCGTCAAACTTCAGCACGACTCTGTGGTTGGTAAAATAGAGTGAACGCATCGGCAACCAAATTGAAAGGATTTTTAGCATCATAACTAAAAAAGTAATAATTTTAAAGGTGATTTTTCACCTATGTTGCAACTGTTACATAAATTTATTTTGTAAATCGAAAAAATCGAATATCAACGTATTTTGTGATGAGTGGCTATTTGACACATATTTTTGTACCAGAATTGTTTCATTATTATAATTATATGATGATTATGATATGTTTTCTATGAATTATTATTGAATAAAATGTGATTTATTAGGAAAATTGATTAATTACCATAATCTAACAAATATGTTTGATTTATATCAAATTTGTCCGAGTTCTAAGAAAAATGTAGGAAAAAGGTATGGATGATCGATGAAGATATTGTAGAGCTTTGGAGTGCACCTCGGATGAGAAGAAGAACCAACAGAGTTTGGTGATAACAATAATTGATCTTGTTACAGATGTTGATTATTGAAGTATGTTACTGAAGGTAATTACTGAAGGATTGGATGACACATCAAGATGGACAACACATCAAGTTGGACAGCAACAGATATTTTTACTTAGCAAAATATTTCATTTCTCGCATACTATTTGCGGGAATATTTCAAGTTGACAAAGTTATTATTTGCTTTATAAAGCTTGTAATCAGTTTATTTTGGGAAGTTTGAGATATAAACGCAAAGATTGTTAAACTTTCCTGTAATATAGGACATGAGGTCCTAATGTATATCTTGTGAGTCAGTTAAAATAACATTGTCTTGTTCAATTATTTGTAGGATGCCACTTGGACCAGTCAAAGTATTTATAAGTCCAAGTAGGAGTACGTATTATGTTAGGTTTTAGATTATTTTTATTAATGTATAGTCATCAGTCCATAAAATCTACATGTCAAATATGTGGAGAATACTGTTTAGAATTGTATTAGTTATAGTATAAATTACATAGGAGAGACCTTGAAAGAGGTCTACTCTCTACTGTGTTTATTGTTACATTACAGTTTGTTCTAAGTTTACAATTCTGAAGAAACACACCAGCATGTACAACTGAATCTCCAATAATAAAAGTAGCATTTTGTTCTTCACAAATGTTAATTTGTATCAAATTCATGTGTTTTTTGATTTCTGCTATGTAAATTGTGTTATTTGTTATCTGCATTCACAAAATAGACATAATGTTAGTATTAGTTATAAAATCTAGTTACTGAGATAAAGTAAACTAGGGTAGAAATACTTACACTACCCTCTAGGAGGCAAGGCCCACTCCTATAGACATCCCTTGAGCTCTTACCCTTGCAATAGGTTTGGATTAGTTAGCCTTAAATTAAAATACATTTCAATTTACGTAAAATAGAATAGATTCCATGAGGATCCTCACAAAGAAATTAAATCATGTTATAAACAAATTAGTTTACAAACAATTAAACGCATCAGTAAATCAATTCATTAGTAATTAGATGCATTAGTAAATCAATTCATCAGTAAAAGTAAATTATCATTGCATCATTTTATCATACCCTGCACCATTCATTTTTGCACAAATTTAATTATGTTTATTACTTTCCTATACACGTGAAACCTGAAAAAGAAACTTGAGCTAAGCTTAGTATTAATCCCCACGGTATAATCTATATAGGATTCCTACTCTTTAAATCTAACCTTGATTTCCCTTGGATTGATAAAATTAAATGTAAGCTCTACAACCGATCATTTTGGCATCATTGTCGGGGAGAGTAGCGTCGTAGTGGTTAGTCAGAAAAGTTGTTTGGCAGTGCAAAGAGAGAGGACTTGTATGTGAAAACGGGTACGTATGAGACCTTGGTGTGCATACGAGTCGGAGTGGCCCGAATATGGTTCCAAAAATCTCATCCGTTCGACATTGCCAGGTTCATTTTTCTTAAAGGATTTATTTTTACTGCTTTCTTAGATTAAAATTTTATTTTCTGCAAATTTCATTTTCTGTAAATTTTATTTTCTACAATTTCCTTGCTTTGGGTAATTACTATTGTTAATTTGATTTAGGACCTATGAAAAGAATAGGAAGTAGGTGAACGCTGAAAACAACCTAAAATTATTTTAGGACCCTATTTTTTTAGTAGAAAATAGTTACGTTGAGTGACACAACTATAATGAAATCCCTCCTAATAGTCAAAGAACAGTAGTAATTTACCTTTTACTTCAGTAATTTTACTTTCAGTAAAAATTTACTTTCCAAGCATTTTTACTTTTTCCTAAATATGCTGAAATTAGTTGTATAAACGCATCTAATTTTAGTAACATTAGGATTGTTTAGTAATTTTAAATTTATTTCTTTTCTACTGCGTTAAGAGTATTTATAAGTTTTGAAATTTATATTTAAACTTGGCAGACAGTAGGATTGAAACAAAAAAAAAATTAAAACCCAAATAGAAAATAGAAATCAAAGAGAGAATAAAACAAATGGTGGAAAGCAGTCAAACTGAATTTATAGACCTTAGAAAATTATTAATATAACAGGAGGTTAATCTTATTTTTGAACAAGGGAACAAAACAACCAAACCAGAGTGAGAAGAACTATGTGAACGTATTGACACTATCAATAATAGATTAGACGAATTAAAGAAAATCAAGAGGATAAATATAGCAAAAACTCTAAGGGTAAACCATTCTTCACGTTATCAAGATATTTGAAGAAGTTGTGAGAATTGGCTTTGGGATAGGAGAACAATAGTAAATCCAGTAATTTATCCTTGGAATCAATACCTTGAGGATTCCCTCATCATTAACAACTTCCTTGCAGACATATAAAGGAAAGAATTAGCCCTACAATACAATAAGAGATACTGCAAGATTCCTAGAGTGATACATTTTAGATAATTGTGCCAAGAGTTGTGTTACAAGCTACAATTTGGAATTCTTGATCCTATTGCAACCAAAGCTTTCCTTGTTCAATTGATTCAATTATTGGTAGACTACTTCAACTTTGAAGAGGAACATTTTATGACACCAAAACAACTTGATCCAATCAACGATATTCATAAATTATTCAAAGAAGACTAGACATATTGCAAAAACAAGAAGTTTAGAACATTCATGAGCAAACCTAAATACTCTAAAGGAAGATTCATAAAAATTAACAAAACAGAAGGAAATTCCCGAAAATACTTTAGAGAGCCTGGAATTTATAAATTAGTAGACACCAAGGCTACAACATCAACCAATCAAGCTGAAATCCTAGATCAATATCCCAATTCATATTTATTGTTCGATCCAGAATTTGACAACTACGTAGATCCATCTTCTATATTTTTTGAACCTATTGTTGGATGTGTCTCATTCTTTGTCGGAAAAGAATTGTACGACAGGCACTACAGTGCAAAATACGACGGGTAGGTGGGGGCCGAGACCTACTTTTATCGCTACTTTTCACCTACTTTTATCGCTACTTTTGGAGTGACCCCCGGGATTCCCACGGTTGGTGGGTAGTTAGTGGGTGTGGGTGGTTTAGCCCATAGTGTTGTATCCACGGTACCCTAATACCACTTGGTGGTTTAGGGTTGTATGAGTTTCCTTATATAATTATTGTAATGTCCCGTTTTAGGGATAAGAGAGAGAATAATATATCAAGGAGGATAGACTCTTGTTTGCTGGACTAGCCCAAATTGGGTGAACCAAGGTAAATCTTGTGTGTTATATGTGCATTGAATGGTGTCATTATTTCCTTAGTTATTATTTTTGCATTATTTCTAGAATATGTTTCTGTAAATTCTCTTCATTTGGTATCAGAGCCAAGTCATTAACCATAGGGGGACGCCTTTATTGCTAGGGTTTAAATCCGTTTGAAGAAGATATAGGGTTTTTAGGAGTGAGAGGAAACCTATTCTGGAGTGGGAGTTACGTAGAAGGAGTTTGAAGAAAAAATGTCAGGAAATCATTCAAGGATAGAGATCGAGAAATTTGACAGCAAAAGTTTTGAGCTATGGAAGTTAAAGATAGAAGATATGCTCTTGGACAGAGATCAGTGGGCTGCTATTTCGAAACAACACAACCTACGGGTATTTCTGATGAAGATTGGGAGAAGATGAATCGAAAAGCAAGGAGTCTGATTCGACCGTGTCTTGCAGATTCGGTGCTCATCAATGTTTCGAGAGAAGCTACAGCAAAGGATCTCTGGGAGAGGTTAGGGGCTTTGTATCAATCGATGTCCCTAGTGAACAAATTATTCCTCAGAAAGAAACTGTACAATCTTAGGATGCATGACGGGGATTCGGTCGCAGATCATCTGAATGCATTCAATACAATGGTAAGTCAACTAACATCTATAGAAATTAAGTTGAGTGAGGAAGATAAATGCATTACTTTGTTATGCTATTTACCAGATTCATGGGATAACTTAGTAGTAGCAATTGGTAGTACAACTTCATCCACATTGAAGTTTGAAGATATAGTGGCATCTCTATTATCTGAGGATATGAGGAGAAAAGCCATGGAGGGCACATCTAAGGAAGCCCTAACAGTGAGAGGGCATGCCAAGGAGAAGGACAAATCTAGATATGGTGATAGGTCTAAGTCTAAAGGGAGATCCAAGTCTCGGGGGAAGTTTGAGAGAAAATGTTGGAATTGTGGCAAGCCTGGTCATATGAAGAAGGATTGCAGATCAAAGAAAGCTGAGTCTGGAAAAAATTCTGATGAATCAACTTCCACAGAGATGAATAAATCCATTGATGAAGCAAGGGATGTATATCTGGCATCCTGCTCATCATGCTCCACACGATCAGATAAAAATGATTGGTTGATTGATAATGGTGCCTCTTTTCATATGACTCCTCATAGAGGGTGGTTCAGTGAATATGAAAGATATGATGGAGGGGAGGTACTATTGGGAGATGATTCACCACTCAGAATCGTGGGTCATGGAAGAGTGAAAATTTTGCTACAGGATGGTAGGGTTAAGACTCTACCAGGTGTGATGCATATTTCGGGACTTGCTAGAAATTTGATTTTGGTAAGAAAAATGGTCGATGCAGCAGTGAATGTCAGTTTTGGCAAGGATTCATGCAAAATGGTTCGTGGATCAATGGTGTTGGAAGGGGAGTTTGGATTGGAACATTGTATAAGCTATTGGGAAGCACTATGACAAATGAGTGCAATAGCTCAACTGTTCTCGAGGTTGATTCTGATAAAAGCTCAACACTCTGGCATCAAAGGATGGGACATATTGGAGAAAAGGGATTGTGTACCATGTACACAAAAGGTATGGTTCATGGTATCCCTAATTACTCAATGTCTTCCGAGTTCTATGAACATTGTATTTATGGTAAACAGAATCGGGTTAGTTTTCCATCTGGTGCCACAAGATCTAGTGGGGTACTAGATTTGATCCACAGTGATATTTTTGGTCCTGTTCCTATGCCGTCTCTTGGAAAATCACGGTATTATGCTTCCTTTGTTGATGATTTTTCAAGATATGCATGGATTTACTTTCTTAAGAGCAAAGATGAAGTGTTTGAAAAATTTAAGGAATTTAAAGCACTTGTTGAGAATCAAACTGATAAAAGGATTAAGGTGTTGAGGTCTGATAATGGAGGGGAATATTGTTCTAATATATTTGAGAAATTTTGTAAGCAATGTGGTATTGCAAGACAGAAGACTACTCCATATACACCTCAACAGAATGGAGTTGCAGAGAGGTTGAACAGATCACTGATGGAGAAGGCTAGAAGTATGCTCAGTGGTGCAGGTTTGGCATAGGAATTCTAGGCAGAAGCAATGAGTGCAGCATGCTACTTGCGAAATCGGTCACCTACATCAGCATTGCCGGATCAAACTCCATTTGAAGCTCTATTTGGTAAGAAACCATCTATTTCACATCTCAGATTTTTTGGCTGTGATGCATACATGCATATTCCAAAGGAGAAAAGAAGTAAGCTAGATAATAAGGCTATTAAATGTATCTTTATTGGTTATAAATATGGTGTTAAATGGTATAAGCTTTGGAATCCAAAAACTAAAAGTATAGTGTATAGTAGAGATGTGGTGTTTAGGGAGATGATCAGTGATTCCAGGAAGGTAGTTACAGAAGAGGAACCTGGAACGGTCCAATTTGATCTCATGGAAAACTATCAGACAGTAGAGGATCTGGAAGAGGAGCATACAGATGAGGATATGGAAGAGGAGCATACAGGTGAGGATCTAGAAGAGGATGAAGAAGAGGTTCATACACCTGTGGTAAGGAGATCAACACGGGAAAGGAGGCAACCTGAAAGGTACAGTCCATCTACTTTTCCTACTTCTTTTGTACTATCTGTTACTGATGAAGATCCTAGAATAGTTAGAGAAGCTGTTAATTCTAGAGAGGCAAACCATTGGGAAGAGGCCATGGATGAGGAAATGATGTCCCTGAAAAAGAACAGAACATGGGATTTAGTGAAATTACCAAGTGGTAGGAAAGCAATAGGTTGCAAGTGGATCTTTAAGAAGAAGCAGAATGCTGAAGGTAAAGTGGAGAAATATAAACTCGCTTGGTTGCTAAAGGTTTTTCCTAGGTTGAAGGAATTGATTATGGTGAAATTTTTTCTCCCGTTGCAAAGCTAACATCAATTAGATTTATGTTAGTTGTGGTTGCTGCATTTGATCTTGAAATAGAACAGATGGATGTAAAAACTGCATTCCTTCATGGAGATTTGGAGGAAGAAATCTATATGAGGCGACTCGAAGGTTTCATCATTGCAGGAAAGGAGGATCCGGTATGTAAGTTAAAGAAATCATTGTATGGACTGAAACAATCACCTAGAATGTGGTACCAAAAATTTGATACTTATGTTTTAGGAATTGGTTTTGTTCGTAGCAATGCTGATCACTGTGTGTATTCAAAGAAAATTGGTAATGTAATTGTCATTATCGCTACTTTTCACCTACTTTTATCGCTACTTTTGGAGCGACCCCCGAGATTCCTACGGTTGGTGGGTAGTTAGTGGGTGTGGGTTGTTTAGCCCACGGTGTTGTATCCACGGTACCCTAATACCACTTGGTGGTTTAGGGTTGTATGAGTTTCCTTATATAATTATTGTAATGTCCCGTTTTAGGGATAAGAGAGAGAATAATATATCAAGGAGGATAGACTCTTGTTTGCTGGACTAGCCCAAATTGGGTGAACCAGGGTAAATCTTGTGTGTTATATGTGCATTGAATGGTGTCATTATTTCCTTAGTTATTATTTTTGCATTATTTCTAGAATATGTTTCTGTAAATTTTCTTCACCTATACCTAATTCAATTCTTGAAATTTTATATTCAGGTATGGCTGATGAACAAAGTGGTTTAGAAGGAGAAAACCGTGGAGATGGGAGACAAAGGAAAGAGAGATATCAGGAAGAGAACAGACAAAGAAAAACATTCTCTTTCCCAATATTACATACAGAAGGGACAACAAGAGAACCTAAATCAATCTCTGTTTCTATATTGCCTACGTTTCGTGGAAAACCCCATGAAGATCCTGATGCTTTTCTTTTCAAATTTGAAGTAGTATGTCAAGCCCACTTTTACACCACCAATGAGAAAAATCTAAGGTTGTTTCCATCTACTCTTAAATATGCAGCTTTAAGATGGTTTATGGGTCTAAGAGAAGGAGTTTGTAATCATTGAGGTGGATAAAATGGATTAAAAGAGTTTTTCCTTGAAAGATATCAAGATTATTGTAGAGTTAGAGATAAGAAAGCTAAGATTTTTCGTATGAATCAAAGAGAAGAAGAATCTTTGGAGGATTATCTAGAAAGATTTCAATTTGTAGGGTCTAGAGTAAATATAGACCTTGATGAAGAAATTCTAAAAGAACTTTTCCTGAAAGAGTTGAAAGAAGATGTTCTTGACATTTTAAATCTTATGGCAAAAGGAGACATTCATCTTATATCATTTGAGGAGATTATCAATCTTTGCAGAAATTATTCATGAAACAAACCTCTAAGAAGCAATAAATATACATCTATAGGAGTGACAAAAGTAGAAATTGGAAATATGTTGGAAGGCTTAAAAACTGATTTGTTGAGTACTTTGACCTCATCCTTGGACTTAATGGATAAAAAATCAAAGGACATTGAAGAAATTTACCGCCATAGGTGTAGAAAAAAGCACAATTTGAGAGAACGTCCTCTAAACATAACAAATATATCCAATATCTATGCTTGTTGTCAAATTTTTGATAAGAATCATAAAATTGAAAACTACAAGTATATCTCCGCTGTTAAAGCTATCATAAAAGAACCTGAAGTGGAACAAGCGGAAGATGTTTATTTTTTTGCTCAAAGACGAAATGGTCCATTTAATGACCCTCAAAATTGGTCAAACCCTAGTTATTCTAACTAGCATAGGCCTAATAAATGGTCTAATGCATCGAATTGGACAAATTGGAACTCTTACAATCAATACTGGAACATACCCCCATGGGCTCAATTTATGGCTAATTCTTATGGAGGACAACCCCCATGGAATCAAGGGACACAAAGTCAGAACATGCCTAGTTGGAATAACAGTGGCCAATATAATCAAGGTGGAACCAATTGGTCCCCAAATACAACACCACAAAAAAACCTTCAAAATCAATTTAGGGGACAAAACACTCAAAACCCACCTCAAAATAGACTTCTACCACCTCCGACCAATAATAATACTCCTCCTAAGAAACCACCTCTTCTAGTTCAACCAGTTCCTAACCCTAACAACAATAAGAATGTCCAACAAGTTTATGACACTAGTGAGACATGTTCTATATCCATAGCACCATGTCAACAGATTCAATTAAGATCAGGAAAGGTGTTATAAAATAATGTCACTCTCACAAAACTTGAAGATCCTATCAAAACTTTGTTTGAAAAAGAGGATAACAACAAAAATGAAATAGAAAATCTACTAGAATATATTCCAACAACGCAACAAGAAATCCAAATAAGGAAGGAAGTAGAAGTACCATTCCCTCAAATACTGGCAATACCAAAATAACTATCTAAGCCAGCCTTTAACTTCCTTATAGAAATAGAAGGCATTATTATTAAAATTTCTTTATTACAAGCTATCAAGGATATACCCATCTATTCCAAGCTTATTAAAAATATAAGTTCAAATTCAGGGAAGAAGAAGAAGAATGAATTACAAACTATTCAAGTCATTGGACAATTATATGAGATAATGATAAGAGATAGGTTATTACCAAAATACACAGATCCTAGAATACCTATACTCACAGTACATATTGGAGACATAACCTTACAAAATATTTTGATTGATTTAGGAGTCGTTATTAATATCATGACCAAAGAAACAATAGAATCCTTAGGGATGCATAAACTACAATCAACTTCTATTGTTCTTCAACTCGTTGATAGGTCTACTATTAAGCTAGAAGGAAAATTAGAAGACATTATGGTCTCTATGATTTCATGGGAATACCCTGTAGACTTTATAGTTTTACAACCCAAAAAGAAGTTATGGGGACATCCCTTAATCCTAGGACGTCCATGGCTTGCAATAGCTGATGCTTACATTGGTTATAGATCAAGAAATATGACTATTTCTAATGGCAATAATACTAAAGACCTTAGTTTATTCCCTATATCAACAATAGAAGAAGAATTTCCAACGCAATTATGGTATGATTTTCCTCAAGAATATGATGATATTCAAACCTTATCAATTAATGTTCTACACAAACAAGTTCAACAAGAAGTCAAGGGGCCCCTACCATTATTGTTAGAAAATCAACAAGAGAATTAAGGTCAAGATAGTATTTGCTCATCTTAGTTTTTCATTGATGAGGCAAGCACAAGTCAATCTCAAATAGAACCAAATGGCTATGATTTAACCATTCTTGGATATGAGCTAAATGGGATAGATGCAAATACAGAAAAGTGTAAACAAGTAGATATTATACCAAAACATTAATAATGAATTCACAAGCATGCAAGAATCACAATTAGTAGATGTTCTTAGAAAGCATCAATCAGCATTCGCATGGAACTATGAGGATATGACGGGTATCCACCCAAATGTTTGTACCCATCGCATATTTATTCAAGAAGGTTGTAGTCTAGTAAGAAAACCCCAAAGACGATTGAATCTAGCTATGAAATAATTAGTTCAAGAGGAAATCATTAAACTCTTAAAGGCGGGATTTATATACCCAATTTTTGACAGCAAATGGGTGTCACCTTTGGTGATAGTCCCTAAAAAAAATGGTAAATGGAGAATTTGTGTTGATTATAGAGAATTAAACAAAGTAACAAAGAAATATTATTTTCCCTTGCCATTCATTGATCAAGTCTTAGATGCATTTCTTTGGAAAGAAATATTTCTACTTTTTAGATGGTTTTAGTGGATATAATCAAATCTCCATAGCTGAGGAAGATCATGAAAAAATAACTTTTACATGTCCTGCAGGAACCTATGCTTATAATGTTCTACCTTTTGGACTATGCAATGCACCTGCAACTTTTCAAAGAGTTGTATTGGCTATCTTTGCTGAATTAACTAATGAATGTGTGGAAATTTATATGGATGACTTCACAGTATATGGTACTACCTTTGAAGAAACTTTATCAATCTTACAAAAAAAATTGGTAAGATGCCAAGAGCAAAACCTCTATAAGTCATGAAAAGTGCTTTATGATGATGAAATGAGGTATTGTTCTAGGCCATTATATCAGAATAAGGTGTTAAAGTAGACCCTACAAAGATACAAATTATTCAAACCCTTCAACCTCGAAAAAGACAAACAGAGGTGAGAAGTTTCTTAGGACACGCAGGATACTACCGTAGGTTCATTAAATACTTCAGTAAAGTTGCTACTCCTGTGTTTAAGCTCTCAACTAAATATTATGAATTTAATTGGACAAACGAATGTCAAGAAGCCTTTGAAGAAATAAAAGAAGATTGTATTACTGCTCCAATCTTGAGAGGACCAAATTGGGAATTACCATTCCACATTCATTGTGATGCTTCAGGTTATGCAATAGGAATAGTATTGCAACAAATAGAAAACAAAATACCTTATGTTATCTATTATGTAAGTAAAAACTTGCATGGAGTTGAGCTTAACTACACTATTACAGAAAAAAGAATTTTTAGCTGTAATTCATGCTCTCAATAATTTTAAAAATTACATAATAGGGTATGAAGTATTTGTTCACACTGATCACTCTGCCATTAGATACTTAAAAAACAAAGCAACAATGGGTGGTAGAGTGATTAGATGGCTTATTTTACTCTAAGAGTTCACTGTCATAATTATAGATAAGGAAGGAATAGATAATGTTATTGCATATCACTTATCTCGCATGCAGGTACTTGATGATAACGAGTTAATTCCTAAAAATTTTCTAGATGAACATTTGTTTGCTATTTCTATTTTTACCCCTTGGTACGCTGATATTGTAAATTATTTAGTAACAGGAAAAATAACTCAAAATTATACATCGCATGAGTGTAGGAAATTAATATATCAAAGTATTCCTTTTATGTGGATTCATAGAAATTCTTTTAAAAAATGTCTTGATCAAATCATTAGGAGATGTGTGCAAGAAAATGATGTATATGACATTATTAGGGCAGCACATGAAGAACCTTGTGGAGATCATTATGCCACCCAAAGAACGGTTATAAAAATACTTCAAATTGGGTACTTTTGGCCTACTATGACTAAATATGTTCATCAATTTATTGATAGATGTGACGCTTGTCAAAGAGCTAGCAAGGCTACACCATCTATGGAAATGCCTTTGGTTCCACAGATAGTACTTGAACCATTTGAAAAATGGGGAATTAACTTTTTTGGACCAATAGACCCTCCAAGTGATGGTAATAAACACATACTTGTATGTACAGATTATGTTACCAAGTGGGCTGAAGTTAAAGCTCTTCCATGAGCTCAAGCTGAACCAGTGGCCGATTTTCTTTATGAAGGCATAATGCAACGCTTTGGAGCACCAAGAGAATTAGTTTCAGATCATGGGCCTCAATTCACCTCCAATGTGATTGATCATTATGTTAACATCTATCAAATAAAACACAAAAAAAACCTCACCCTATCACCCTCAAGTTAATGGATAATATTATCACCGTGATCGCCTTCTGACCTATCCAAAAAGCATGCACCTATCTAATACATCAATCGAAATCAACATAAAAAGCATAAAATGATAAACAAGATTGCAAATAATGAGAAAATGGATGTTTCTTTTATTAATATTGAAAACAAATCTTAGTTACAATCATGCCCCTCTTAGGGTCACCCAAATGTTGATATAAATCCAAAGCCCCCAATGGGGTAGGCACAATGCTAAGGCTTTCTAAATATTCACAAACTGCTCTAGGGTGGAGTTGACCCTCTTCTTCACGTTGATGAACGAATTAGATGATTGAGTCTCCTTCGAACCTGCTTTCCTACGGTCAAGAAACAACACAAAAGCATTAAACAAATATGCAGCCTCTCATGATGAGGCCCTTTGAGGAAAATATGCATAAATATGTCATAACAACTATAAAATCAAGAATATGAATAAAATATATTAAACTTGTGCAAGATTCATGAATATTATTAGAAACATGAAAGTAGAAGGTGCAGCTATCTATCTATTGAATCAATTGCATGGAATAAAACAAGATATCATAAAAAAAAGCCATTGATGCCCTACTTGCTAAGATAAAGTAAAATTATAGTCCCTAATTAAGTCAATCGAAGTCTCTATACTACCAAAGAAACCATTAAAATAATTAATCTAACCTAATTAAGCATACTGAAATAGAAGCAGTAAGGAGATTTTTCACCTGCTGCAAACCGCATATCTAATGAGCAGTCTGCACTATACACCGCGGCTGTCAGTCGCGATGAGCAATCAAGTGATTTTACCCTCCAAATCTAGGGTTGTGGGTTTGATCCTCCTTGTCAAATTGATGATCAAGGGTCGCCTTAGTGTCCTTTGACTGGATTGGTGGTTGAATTGTACAGTTGGGCCTCCATTTGCCCGGATTTATGTTTCTTGGTGTTCTAGCTCCTTAGGGCATCCATGGCATGAATTGTCATGATGCTTGATGAATTTGCAAGTGAATGGAAACTAGGCTCTCTCAGTATTTCTTGGTTTTCTAGCTCCTTAGGGCATCCATGGCATGAATTCATGTTTTATGTTGATTTCAATTGATGTATTAGATAGGTGCATGCTTTTTGGATTGGTCAAGTAGAAGTTACAAATAGAGAACTTGAAAATATTATTACAAAAACTATAATTGTTAATAGGGGTGATTGGTCTGAGAGATTAAAAGAAGTTTTATGGGCATATAATACAACTTGGAAAACTACCACAAGATTATCACCGTATGAAATGGTCTATGGAAAACAAGCCATCATGCCCATTGAATTCGAGATAGAAACCCTTCGCACAACGATAAAACTTGACATGAATTTGGATAACGCACAAAAAGAAAGGTTGGACAAGTTAAATATTTTGGATGAGATAATATTAGAAGCATTGCATAGAACTAAAATAACCCAACAACAATGAAATAAATGGCATGATAAACACATTGTACCACGTACATTTCAATCAGTAGATTGGGCCTTGTTATTTGACTCTCATTATCAAGATTTTCAAGGTAAATTAAGAACAAGATGACTAGGATCCTATGAAGTTGAGGAAATATTTAGAAATGGTACAATCAAACTTAAGCTTATAGATGATTCAACAAGAAAACTATTAGTAAATGTATATATGCTTAAACTTTATAATAAGCCATTATCTAAGAAAGAATCCATACACCAGTTTAGACAACAAACTGATTTGCAGTATATTTTTGAACTGCAATCAACCACTATTCAATAAAATCTCTTTGAAAAGAAAAAAAATTATTATAATAATATAATTATATATCTATATATATAAAAATTGAAAAAAAAAATATATATATATATATATATATATATATATATATAATGATTATGCTTCCTTTATTTCATCATGAAGTATCTGTATTCCCTTTTGTTTTCAAGTCTTAAATGTTTTTAAAGATAGCTCAAGGAAAAAAAAATTCTCAAAACCTTGTAGGAAAATGATTACCATATGATACATAGTACCTTGTTGCTAGATGACATCTAGGTATTTTTCAAATACTCAAACTCTATCTAGTATTTTGAGCAAAATTTTCATTGACAATGAAGCAAATATTTTAAATGTTGTAAGTTACTCCTAGTTGATCAAGTTTCTCTATTGACCATGCACAATTGCACATCTAAAAACATTGTGAAGTTTTAGAAAATTTAACTCATGTGTTATTTTTGCCATAAGTGAATAATTTTCTTTGCTTATCTATTTATACGCATGGTCTCAAATACTAACGAATTGGTAAAAGGACAAGCTCGCCCTTCACCCTTAAAAAATAATCCCTTGCTCCTCATCTAATCGAGCAAGTATCCCAATAAAAATATTTTTGCTTCTCCTCAAAATAAGCAAGAACCCCAAAACGTCATAAAATCTTCTTGCTTTTCTTCAAAATAAGCAAGAAGCCTCAAAAAGCAATAAAATCCCTTGCTCCCCACAAAATGAGCAAGTATTCCATAAAAAAAAAGTAAATAAAGGGCAAAAAGATCTTTAATCCCTGGAATTCTTAGTATTTCAAAAACCATGGGGTATTCTTTATTAAGGTATCCTTACATATTGGCACTACATCTGGATAAGACCTCTAGATGCTTCTAAGATTAGCTAGCTTTTTGGCATATATAACCCTTGTTGTTTTTCAATCCTTATAATGAAAAATGAATTCTCACTACACACACAATTGGTCTTGAAAGAGGCTTGCCAATACTAGGAAAATTTTGACATTTAATTGGTTTGTGAAAAAGTAAATGAAGTTGTTTTAGAATTGCTAGAATGTTGTTTGAAGTCCTTGAAGACTACCCTACAATAATCACATGCAAAAGTCCAAAGTAAATCTTTATGAAAGTCCTATGATTTCAATTTTTTCTACAATAACATGGCTTGTGTCCATCATGTTTCATCTTTTATAACAAAGCCATTTTAATATTTACTTCATTTTTTCCTATGATTGAAGATATCCTAGAAGGCTACAATCAAATTTTATATAAATTATTTTTCTATCTTAGAAACTTCTTCATGAAATACAGGAAGCATCCTTAACAAATAATAAACCCCCATATAAAATCATTATTATATTATCTATAAAAATAAATAAGGATCCTTCCTTTTTTTTTGGCTATATAGCCAAAATTACAGTTTGGGGGGAGGATAAATAAAGGCATAGACAACTCATAATACAGTTTGGGGGAAGAAAACAGGTAAAGTATTTTCTTAACTCTAATTAGTGGTTTTGGTAGATATCTTTTGTAAGTATCTTTCGTAAGTTTTGTAAGTATCTTTTGTAGATATATTCCATAGATACCTTCTGTAAAAAAAATCGTAATTATTGTCAGTAAAACTATTCCGTAATACCATCCTTAGTAACACTATTTTATAACACCCTTCTGTAGTTATCATTCGTAAAAATTGTAAGTCTAAAAATAAAAAGAAATATATAATAATAAAAATAAAATATATATATTTTTAAACTTAGAACACATGCCAACCTAATAAATAATAGGGCAAATAAAGGAATATTATCACAATAACTATAATAATAATATACAACTTTAAAAATAATATTATAATACGTAAACTATATACAACTAGATTTACCGTATATACCGACGAGCCTTATAAAATAAAAAGAATAATATAAAAATAATAATAAATTATTAATAATAAAATAAAACTATATAATAAAATATATATGATTATAACTTATTGTTGTGGGCCCTTTTATTATAAGCCACATGTACAACGTTTTTCAACAAGCCATGTGGCAAGGTAAGAAATCCATAATGTGAAGTGGCAGACAACTCACATGTCCATCGCCACGAGGAGCACACAAATAACACGTGGCATTAATCAACCCAATCATAAGCTTGTACACGAATCGTGTTGTTTACCATTGATTTCAAACAAGATTGACGGATATAAACGACCCACGTGAGACGTTAAGGCAGCTTTGGTAAACCGCAGGCGAAGGCTACGGGATACGCGACTATGTCCAGCCAATTAGATGTGATGACGTAGATTGAAATTGTTCACTGTCGATTTACATAAGATCAAGGGCTGAGAAGGAAAGGAGAAAACATAGCTAAAATGATTCATACCTCCTGCTGTGATCATCGACATGTGTCTTTTATTGCCCAATCAAGCGATAAAAAGAGAAATAAAATGATAGTCGTCGATTGAATAATATCAACGACCTGCGTTTGCATTAGGGATTAAAATTATTTATTGTCATAGATATTAGGGTAAATACCATCGTCGTAGATGGATTCTCAAAGCTTATCTATCGTCGATGATGTTAGGGTAAATTATCTCCGTCGTAGATGGGTTGCTAAAGAACATCCACCGTTGATATAAGGCAAAAGACTTATCTGCTACTGGGTAAAACCTTACAACGCTGCATACGGTGATGCAAAATAAAATACCAACCTTGAATCGAATCTCGTTGCGAATTGCAGACGAATTGTGAGGGTTTGTTTGAGTGAAAGGTTGAATTTTTGTAATTTTGTGTGTACTCGTATAGAATTCAGATGAATTGTGGGGACAGAAGGCGGAGGTTGTCGAAGACGTCGAAAGGTGGCCAAATCACAGTGATAGCGACAGGTAAGAATTTTCTTTTTCTTTTTTCTTCTTTACTATTCCTTTTTCTCTATACATATGACAAAATAAAATACTTTAAATTTTTGAATTAGGCAGAGATTTGGATAAACTATGGAATTTGGTTTTAGGGTAACATTAGGGAAATATACGAAATTTTGTTTTAAGATAAAATTAGGGAAACATCTGAAACTTTATTTTAGGGTAAAATTAGGGAAAAAGATGCAAATTTATTTTAGGGTAAAATTACGTTAAAATTGCAGCGATTCTTGTTACAAAGATTGTTTTTCTTTTTAGGAAATCTCTTATTTGGTAAAATTATAGAAATTATCTGGTGAAATTATAGAGATTATTTGGTAAAATTGCAGAGATTGTTTTTCTTTTTAAGAAACCTCTTATTTGGTAACATTACAGAAATTGTTTTTTTAAGAAAATCTCTTATTTGGTAGAATTACAGAGATTGCCTGGTAAATTACACAGATTAATATATATATATATATATATATATATATATATATATAATTCGTGTAAATTAGGGATTTTTGCAAATAAAAAAAAATAACAAAGGAAACTTTTTTTTTATATATTACAAATTTTTACGTTTTTGATTGTTACACAGATTAGGTATGATAACAGTACGATTTTTCGAACAACTATTTTAGGATATTGCATTTTATTTTTTTTTAAACATGAAATAAAATAAAATTCTAAATAATAAAAAAAATAATAATAAATTTTTAAGGGTTTTGCCGACCTCTAAACAAAACTTATGTTTATATATAACTTGTAGGGTTCTTGGTGAAAAATCATCTCCTCTCAACTCTCATTTGTCACCATGCCTAAACCTATGTTTCAAAAACAAAGTGAGTCATCATCTATTGAAACTCAAAACCCGAGCGACTCTGTCATTGAGCTTTTCCAGAACGCTCGATGGTGGGAGGCATTGACTAAGTTTAAAGGTCATGACTTAGGGGTGGCTAGGCAATTCATATTGAACTGTAACCCTGACACCATGCTTACCCATGTCGGAGGACTTCAGCTAGACCTAAACCCTAGCCCGATCTCTGAAGTGTTGGGTTTACCTGAGGTTGGTCTACCTTATTATAAAAATTTGAAAAGTGTCGCCGAGTTGGTGATAAAATTTGGTGAGAAATGTACAATTCTTAGAGACAAGGAGGGAGCAATCAAAGGGGTTTCAACTTCTACACTTCCCCTCCTATGGCAAGAAGCAGCTATCATTATTATTAAGTTCTTCACTATTGAAGGACGAATGTTTGTCTTGTTAGCTTACCACATCCGTATGTTAATGAATTTAAAATTTCCAGACAAAAATGACTGTGTTATCAACCTCCCTTATTTTCTGTTCCAATATTTGAAGTCAACTATTTTAAGAGTGAAACCCAAAAATTCTCGAGAAAAACCTAAGTTGCACTTGATTGCACACCATGGCTTGATTAAGTTAATTATTCTGAAAAAGGCTCATGAAATGAAAGTGTCCTGGAATCGGATCATGGAAGAATCCAACGTACCTGAGTGCTCAGAATTCACTGAGTCTGAGAGATAACAATCAACAAAGGAAGAACATGACTCTGATATCCAGGATGAAGAACTTGAGAGCCCAAAATGAAAACATAAATCTGTGAAATTTCAACCAGATAATAGAAGGTAAAATAAAATCATAGAAAATTCTGAACAAGAGGATGAACAAGGGCAAGAACTACCTGTAAATGAGTCTACTGTAGAGACCCTGTCCTACCTTCGTGCACAAAATACAATACTACAAATGAAAATCGATAGGCTAAGAGAAGACTTTATAGAAAAGTCTAAAATTATCCAGTGAGCCCTTTCTATTTAGATTGAATTAATTAAACAACTTTCTGCGGATAAGACACCGAGACCTGTGGACTCTGTCAACCGGCCACCACTTGTCAAAGTCTCCCTGCATAAAATTTCTACTTTCGGTAAAAAGACTAAAAAATTTGTAAACTTCAACAAACAAGTGTACACTAATAAACCAATTGACTTTTCAAATATCCTCGAGGAGGACAGTTCCCAATAAATTCTTAGTATTACGCAACAAAATCAACCTACAAAACCGGATCTGCCTGCCAAAGAAGGAAATACGTTAAAAATTCTTGTCTTGGATGTAGGGATGCCTTTGGAGCCTAATCCGATGATTAACAATGGGAAAATCCATCCTTCGTAGACAAAGGATACATAGCGCAAATAAAGTGCTCAAGAGGTTGAGCACATAAAAAAGTTATTGTGGAAACACCAGTTGCAACAGTTGCAGCAGTTGTAGATCAGCGGGCTAAGGAATAGGTACAACGAGTAAAACGAGAGCGTAAATTACCAAAACCAAGAGCACAATCATCCCAGATTTCTTCTCAACATGCACCAGTTGGATGAACAATGGAAAAATTGTTATTTTATTAATTATTCATACTTATATTTTTATGTATTGATCATATTTGTAGTATATTATCAATGGTATTTTATCTATAGACTTTTATATGATAACATACGTAATATGTAAGTTAATATTTGAAATATTTTTGTTGAATTATAGTTGCTAATAGAAATTGTTTATTTCTCAGTTTTGTGAAATTTATAATCTTTCGATAAATGAATTGATTGATATTTTATGTATTCTAGATAACTGATTATTTTCTTATTTTCTTTTAAAGAGACTTAGCATAGTTCTGTTAAAAATAGTTGTATTCAAGTTGTTTTGAAAAAATTCTGGCAAAAACATGTGCATGTTTTAAAATCATTGTAGGTTTTGTAAACAGTATTCACTGAGATTCTGGCAATGATTATGATAACTTATGTTATTATTTTTCTATAACTTAGAATTTTAATTTTGAATATTTGATACATGTATTAGGTTGTTATATTCTGTTCATCTTATCTTTCTGCATGCATGAGGACATGCATGGACTTCAGTTTGGGGGAATGATGAGTGGTTATTTGACACATATTTTTGTACCATAATTGTTTCATTATTACAATTATATGATGATTATGATATGTTTTCTATGAATTATTATTGAATAAAATGTGATTTATTAGGAAAATTGATTAATTACCATAATCTAACAAATGTGTTTGATTTATATCAAATTTGTCCGAGTTCTGAGAAAAATGCAGGGAAAAAGGTATGGATGATCGATGAAGAGATTGCAGAGCTTTGGAGTGCACCTCTAACGAGAAGAAGAACCAACAGAGTTCGATGACAATAGTAATTGACCTTGTTACAGATGCTTATTACTGAAGTATGTTACTGAAGGTAATTACTGAAGGATTGGATGGCACATCAAGTTGTACGGCAACTGATATTTTTGTTTAGAAAAATATTTCATTTCTTGCATACTATCCGCGAGAATATTTCAAGTTGACAAAGTTATTATTTGTTTTATAAATATTGTAATCATTTTATTTTGGGAAGTTTGAGATATAAATGCAAAGACTGTTAGACTTTCCTGGAAAATAGGACATGAGGTTCTAATGTATATCTTGCAAGTTAGTTAAAATAGCATTGTCTTGTTAGGATTATTTGTAGGATGCCACTTGGACCAGTCAAAGTATTTATAATTCCAAGTAGGAGTACGTATTATGTTAGGTTTTAGATTATTTTGATTAATGTATAGTCATCAGTCCACAAAATCCGCATGTCAAATACTTACACTGCCCTCTAGGATGCAAGGCCCACTCCTATAGACAATCCCTGAGCTCTCACCCATGCAATAGGTTAGGATTAGTTAGCCTTAAATTAAACCGCATTTCAATTTACGTAAAATAAAATAGATTGCATGAGGATCCTCACAAATAAATTAAATCATGTTATAAAAAAATTAGTTTAAAAACAATTAAACACATCAGTAAATCAATTCATCATTAATTATATGCATTAGTAAATCAATTCATCAGTAAAATTAAATTATCATTGCATCATTTTATCATACCCTGCACAATTCATTTCTGCACAAATTTAATTCTATTTATTACTTTCCTGTACACGTGAAACCTAAAAAAGAAACTTGAGCTAAACTTAGTATTAATCTCCACGGTATAATATATATAGGATTCCTACTCTTTAAATCTAACCTTGATTTCCCTCGGATTGATAAAATTAAATGTAATCTCTATATTCGATCATTTTGGAAATAGAATACGTTGAGATATTCTGATATTTTGCTCGATTCAAGCAAACAACTGTAACAGCAAATCATGCATTGATTTATTCTTAAATTTTAACAAGGTTGGCTGCATACTTTATAAATATGTAGGCTATCCCTAAAGAAGACCCCCTAGACTTGTTATGTAATTTTCCAGTTTCAAACTGTTAATAAAAATCCCTACATTATTCTTGTAAAAAGTATTCTCTAAGCATTTGGTGAACATTCTACCACTGGCAGAACCTGCTAGAAGTGTGGGCCCACTTGCAATAGAGTTCTTCCCTATTTCTCTATTTTTCTATAATTATTTTCATAGATTAATTTATTTCTAGCACTTTCCCTATTTTTTGTAATTTCCAACAAGGTAGTTATTTAGAGTTTTAATGTTTTCAGTCATGTTTCTTAGACTTAACATAGGATTATGGGTTTAAACATAAACTTCAATGAACATTAAACACACCCCAAACCATAATCCAAGGGACTCATCTTCGAATGAGGAATTGCAAGCATAGATTTTGTATGACTGCTCACAAGACTACAAGCTACCCTGGGTTGACAATTAAATGGAGGAAATTAATTGAACCATAGAAAAACTAACCAATATTTTACCTAACATTTTGGCATTGTTTTCGTGGAGTATCCATTGTAATTTCTTGTTCTGAAGAAAGCTCAGTTATAGTAGTTTAGAGTGTTTTCTTCAGAAACCTTCATCTGAAACTTTATATGAGTCCACCTAATAACAGGGGACCAGGCGATCGTTTTATCAAAAACAAAGAGGTCATTTCTCAAAATCCTTACACTTTAGTAGAACTTCAACCTGAGATTGAACTCTCACCATCTCAATCTCCACCTGTACATTGGCGAAAACACCCACTATTTACACAAGATCTCTCTAAAACAATTCAACAGAATCCTAGAGCAGGATCAAAGATAAGTAGAGTTCAATCTAAGGAGGATCTACTGAATTTTGAATGTTTGCAAGTAGTGTTATATGGAACTATCTCAAACACTAAATTGTCCCTCCTTTTTAAGGATAAAAGAAATGAATTAGAAGCATTGACAACTGCTTTGAATGAAGTAGGGGTAGAAACATCAGTAGTAGGCATAATGGCAGAAAATCCACAGGAAACATCTACTAGTTTTAGTTTTCCAATAGGAGAGGCAGGAGGAGATCACAAGATGAAACACATCTCTCTTGCCCACGTTCCAACTTTTAGAGGACTACCAATAGAAGATCCAAACCTGTTTCTATTTAAATTTTATGTTTTATGCAGATTTGTGAATTACACCACAGATCCTCAAAAACTAAAATTATTCCCTTCCACCTTAGATGATTCAGATTTGCACTGGTTAATCAGTCTATGGGATAAAAGGATAACTACCTAGGAACAGTTGAAGAAACTTTTCCTAGATCAGTATCAGGATTTTGGTAGAGCAAGATAGGAAGTCCTATACATGACCCAAAAGGAAGGGGAGACTGTGGAAGAATTTTGGGATAGGTTTAGCTTCAATCTATAAATATCACCTCATTCAAAACTAGGATATAGGTCCCTAAGAAGTTTTTTATGAAAGGACTAAAAAATGAATCCTTGGAAGCTTTGAATGTGATCTCTGGGGGAGATATTTACCAACACCAAATGGATGATATTCGGTAGTTGTGTCGAAATTTCTCAAGAAGAAAGGATAAATTAACCTCTAGAAATTTCAAGCAGTCAACCACTGTCACTAAAATAGAAATAGGCAACATGTTAGAAGATATTAAGAGCGAGATGTTGTCATATCTAGCTCTTCAAATGGATACTCTTCTATTTTAGAGAAAAAATTAGGAGAATGAGGCAGCATTGGCCTACTTCTTTCCTAAATGCAGGCAAACACTCCAGAAATGAATGCCCAAAAAACAAATTTATGTGCCATTTGTAAGAAGGATCATAAAATAAAGCTGTGTCCACAATTAATAAAATCAAAAGAGGAATATAAGTAGCCAAGGCATACTTCATGGGTAATAGGAGGAACTGACAACAGTATCCTATGGGTAAAAATATGCAATCAGGAATGTCATCCTATGGGGGTAGTAATTACCATATTCAAGGTCAAATTTAGCCACCCAACATGGGTTGGTATGGTCAACAACCTTGGAATCCATTTCTCCAAGAAGCAAACCCTTATAACCCTTATCCTTGGAACCAATATCCGTAACCTGAGTAGCAGTGGAGAAATCAAAATGCTTGGAATCAGTATCCACAACATACTTCTCTAGCTCCACTATAGCCAAGTTTACCAACTTTACCTGCTCCAAGGACTCCTTAGTTACCAGCATAGCCAAAAGCAAACCCAAACAAGAAGCAACCAACCTATTAGATGGAAAATGAGATGTACCCTATGTATAATATAAAGGTATAGTGTGATCCTATTCAGTTAAGGTTAGGAAAGCAATTAGGTGTAGAATTCATTCCTCTTGTAGAATAATAGGAACAAGTAGAAATAGAGAAATGGGAATCATCCCTTATAGAAGAGGTATAAGAAGAATCAAAATCTATACATAACAAAGAGGAGGTTCCACATTTTCCACAAAGGTTGCAATAACCCAAGAAACCAATACAAATAGAGTTTGATATCCTCTCCAGTTTAAAGAACTTAATAGTAACAATTCCCCTCTTTTAGGCCATAAGAGAGTTATGCCTCAAGAAACCAGGGAGGAAACCAGCTAAATCAATTAGTTTGGTATGTCAGTTATCTGACCTTATGCTAGGAAACACCTACAGCCAAAATTATTCAGATCGAATAAGCCTTGTGCTAACTGTAAAAATAGAAGGTTGTATTTTACCCAGCACACTAGTAGATTTGGGGGCTACCATCAATGTCATGCCCTAGGAAACCATGCAAAAACTAAAATTGACCAACCTGAAGCCCACCAAAAATATGTTGCAGTTTGAGGATAGGTCTACAGTACTTCCTGATGGAATACTGGAAGATATCACTGTTGCAGTAGATGCATGGGAGTATCCAGCAGATTTTTTAGTATTACAATCAAAGTGTGGACTAGGAGGATACCTATTAATCTTAGGTAGACCTTGGTTGGGAATAACTAATGCCTAAATAAGTTGTAGATATGGGCAAATAACCATTTCATATGGTCAAAATATAAATAAATTGATCATACATCTACTTGCACAATCTACAGATTTATTGGGAGAACTAGAGAATGAAAATCAAAATGTTGATGGTCTATCAATGCTACAACCTATGATGACATTTGAAGAGTTGGAAGATGAAAACGATAAGGATAGGATGATATCCCACTTTTTTTAGGGAGATTCTTCCCGTCCTCCTCCTGAGTTACCATTAGTGGAAGTGAAAGACCACCATATTCAGCAAATAAAAGTTGCACCTGGTAGAATGTTGAATGTAGATAACAAGTTGACAACCGAACAACAGACCAAACTGAAATAAATATTAAATAATATCGATATGCCTTTACTTGGGAGTATTCTAACATGATATGAATATCTCTTGAGACCTGTACACATAGAATATATCTGAAAGACCAGGTCAGACTGGTAAGACAACCACAGAGGAGAATGAACCCAGCCATGAAAGAAATTGTTAAAACGAAGTTACAAAAACTCCTCATAGTTGGATTCATCTACCCATTTCAGATAGTAAGTGGGTATCACCATTAGTGGTGGTGCCCAAGGAAAATGGAAAGTGGAGAATTTGTGTTGATTACAGGTTGCTGAACAAAGAAACCAAAAAGTACCACTTCCCCTTACCATTTATAGATCAGGTCCTTAATACCTTAGCAGGAAAGAAGTATTTTTCTTTCCTTGATGGGTTTAGTGGATACAATCAAATCCAAATAGGGGAGGCAAATCAAGATAAAACCACATTCACTTGTCCATGGGGGACATTTGCTTACCAAGTCTTACCATTTGGCCTATGAAATGCACCTGCCACCTTTCAAAGGGTAGTTCTTAGAATTTTTTTAGATATGATTGGAGAGACTGTGGAAGTATACATGGATGATTTCACTGTATATGGTGAGACTTTTGAAATTGCCATAGAAAATCTAGAAAAAACACTTAAACGTTGTGAGGAAACTAACATATCCTTAAGCAATGATAAATGCTATATGTTGATGCAGGAAGGGATAGTTTTAGGACATCGCCTTTCTACAAATGGGATCAAAGTAGATAGAAGGAAAATTGAAGCCATCCAAACTCTGCCTACTCCTAAAACACAAAAAGAAATTCGTAGTTTCCTAGGATCAGCTGATTATTATAGGAGGTTTATATCACTTTAGCAAAACTACTAAACCTCTTACCATATTTTTAAAAAAATATGCAGAGTTTGTCTGGACTGAAGAATATGAACAAGCATTCAACACCCTAAATGAAAAACTGATTACTGCTCCTGTACTGAGAGGTCCAAATTGGACCATACCTTTTCACATATATGTTGATGCATCTAACAATGCAATAGGCTCAATACTAGGATAGAAATATGGTGATGATTTTTATGCCATCTATTATGTTAACAAAAACCTTATAGGTGTTGAATTGAATTTTACTGTCACAGATAAATATTTTCTTGCATTAATACATGCTCTTAATAAATTTCATCATTATATTATAGGTTATCAGGTATTTGTGCACACGGACCACTTAGAAATTAAATACTTGACAAACAAACCTAGTATTAGTGGTAGAATTATCATATGGTTGTTGCTCTTGCAGGAATTTGATATGACAATAGTAGACAAGCCAAGAAAGGACAATGTGGTAGCTGATTTCTTGTCTAAATTGAAACTTCTAGACTATGCAGCTACAAAAGACCAATTTCCATATGAGCATTTGTTTGCTCTAAATGATCAGATACCTTGGTATGCAGATATGGATAATTATTTAGCCACTGGTAGAGTATCCCCTGCACTTTTACCTCATGAAAAATACACTTTAATTGAGAAAAGTGCAGATTTATCATGGATTGATGGGTGCCCATTTAAGACAGGACTAATCAAATCATGAGGATATGTGTTGTTGGAGAAGAAATAATTGAAATACTAAAGGCTTGCCATGATGAACCTTGTGGTGGTCATTTTAAAGGAAAAATAACTGCATATAAAGTGTTGTGGGCTGGTTATTACTGGCCTTCACTATTCAAATATGCAACCAAGCATGTGAGTTAGTGTGATAAATGTCAGAGGATGGGCAGACCTACTCTCAGATATGATATGCCACTCCAACCACATTTTCACATTGAACCATTTGATAAATGGGGTATGGACTTCGTAGGACCTATTAATCCGTAGTCGGGAGATAAGAGGTATATCCTAGTTTGTACTGATTATGTGACAAAATGGGTTGAAGTACAAGCTTTGCATGATTCAAAGGAGAAAAATATAGTAGACTTCTTATATTCAAATTTTTTTACAAGATTTGGGGTCCCAAGGGAGATCACAAAATATCAAGAGCCTCAGTTTACTTCAAGTATGATCCAATAACTCATGCAACAATACAAAATTAGGCATGACAAAACCACTCCCTACCATCCATAGGCAAATGGGCAAGTTGAGGTGACCAATAGAGAATTGAAGAATATCCTGATAAAGATAGTATAGTAACACAAGAAGGACTGGGCTACTAGATTACCAGAAGCAGTGTGGGCCTACAATACCACCTAGAAGGCTACTACTAGTTTCACATCATTTCATTTAGTCTATGGGAAAACAACCATGATGCCCATAGATTTTGAAGTTAAAACACTTAGGACAACTTTAGAATTGAATATTAATCTGGATGATGCACAAAAAGATAGAATTCAGTAGCTTAATTAGCTAGATGAATACCACCTTGAGGCTCTACAAAAAATAGAGATCATTCAAAAACAAAATGCCAAGTGGCATGACCGCCACACTAGGTCAAAGCAGATTAAAGTGGGAGAATGGGCATTACTCTATGATTCTCGATTCCATGAAAGAAAGGGTAAGCTCATGCAATGTTGGATGGGGCCATATGAATTAATTGAAATCATCAATACTGGGGTTGTAAGAGTTAGAACAATAGATGGCAGCAACATTACATTGATAGTCAATGGTCACCGTCTGCATCTATATTATATGTCTGAAGCATATATGATTGAGTCTATATTAGGCATGGGGGAGACCCCAGTTAATTCTGGTTTTATCTTGAGTCAATGAAATGTGGACCTCGTACACATAGTCCTAAAGACAATTATTCTTTTAATTTTTTTCTTTTTTTAGTTGTGTTTTTGTTTTGCAGGAAAAATGCCCTTTGTGCAACTATTAGGCAGCCTAGGAGACCTAGGCCTAACAAGCACAGGATCCATGAACCTGCGCTTTCCAAAATTTCTAGGAGAATTTGCTTGCAGTAGGAGTAGTTAGTCCCCATTCAGAAATGGGAATACTAAACCTGAACCTACACAAGAGTGTTTAGATTGGTCTTTTTGGACAATAAAACACTCAACTGCTAGTTCAGGGACATATGCTAATCTTGTACCTATTTTTCAATCAAAAGCACTAAAAATTCTAGATCAACCTGACAACGCATATACAAGGACAAGTCAGCACCTATTGAATAAAAGAAAAGTGTCATGTGTTTATATTTTATGGGGAGGCATCTTCTTCTAGTTATTAGAAAAGGTTTCAACTTCCCATTGTACGGTGAAATGCACCTACTTCTCGTTGTATGATGAAAGGCACATGCTTTCCATTGTATGGTAAAATGTGCCTACTTCCTGTTGTATGCTTTATGGTGCCTGACTCCCAATATGTTACGAAGATGGCACCTACATCTTGTTTGCTGATATTTCAACTCCTAACTCCCAATTTTTTAGGAGAACAGTCTACTACCAATTTTTAGGAAACTAACACCGTATCTTCTTAGCATACATATAAAAAAAGTTGTATAACGTTTGTCGTATACGTAGGGTACCTGAAAGTTAGCAAAAATGCACCTACTTCCCATGATAGACATGAGCGCCTGATTGCTATGGCACCTGCTTTATGTGTTAAGTAGAGCACTTGCCTACTAAGGTGCCTGCTTCCCATGTAAGCAAAGTTCCTGATTCTTATGATGTCTATTTTTAGTTTATAAGGTACCTACTCACCATAACTCAAAAATAAGGCACTTGATTTCCATATGAAAATGCATCTAATTTTCATTGATTGCGGTTGTTTTCTACCCTTGGTATGTGGCCCGAGCCACATAAACTCCCCCTACACATGCAAAGTCAACTCCAACACGAACAAAATTAAAAATTGACATCTACCTATTTTAAATGAGGGGACGTTTGTCGTCCCAAGGCGCTATATTTTTTCTAATTTTATTTTTTATTTTTGCATTATTTATTTAATAACCCATAGTGTAGCTACCAAGAACCAATCACGTCTAAGGAAAATTATTGCATGGGAACCATGGCCATCGTTGTCTATTGCGGTTTGCCCCATCATCAAATGTCATCCAATAGCGATGCACCATGAACATTTACACATATGCACCCATAGAACAAATTTAGGTACATGTTTAAATTTTTTATTTCTTGTCTATATTTTTTTCATGAACATGTGTGTCTATGGAAATGTGCTGGCACAACCCCTCATTATTACCTTAACCACTTGAACCAATCCAATTAGCATAATGTTGTGTGGCATGCCTCTGATTGGTCGACAGTTTATGGTTATCACCTTCACACAATCAGGCACATGCTTGAAATAAATTTACTACGGATAACCATAATTACTGTTGATTATGGTAATTAACTTCCTACATGAATAAACACAGATATTTTAAAAATCTGATTACCAGCTACTGTACATCCAATTTCAGTAAGAAAAATGTAGAAAAGTGAGGCACAGTAGTAATTCGAAAGGGAGACAGTAAAATTATTGAGTGAATTGTGAATCAGAGGTAAAGCATTGGGGGAAAGTCAAAAAATCATGACGTAAATAATAGTGAGTTGATTGATTGCTCGATCATTTCTACAGATGTCCAAGCATAGTTGGACACTACAGAATGGATGGACTACTATTGACTAGTCAGTTAGGACCAAGATACGGCAATAGAAAATGAATTTACGACATCTATGAGCGAAGGGGTCATGTGCATGTAGGGGTTGGATATCCCAATCATGGAGGACTTCATCACTAGAGTTACGGGCCTCCCTCTTACATGGAGCACATGTACAAGGAGGATAACCTTTCCCTCTATACATAGAGATTATTTGGAGCACCAAAAGAGCACTTGATGCACACTGGCTTGCCAAAATAGCACATTCTCGAGCTCTTGATGGCCATTTTTGAATAGATCACCTATTTCTTCACATGCTCTATGTAGATACTAAAATTTGGTCAATCCAATTATGCTATCATAAGCAACAGCTAAAATGACATACCAAGGGCCCTAGGGCAGCCCTCAGCAGGTATACAATGGTTCTAACCACTCAATGCAAGGTTTTGGAAGGTTCCAGGCCACTTTTAAGACCTTTTGAACATCGTATTTCTATTCTTCCCACACTGGGATGAATACAGATCCTATTCGTTCCACATTGGAGCGAATAGTAGCATTCATCCCAAGGTGGGACGAATAGCAGGTTTGATCGGCAAAAATTCAAATCTGGATAAATGGCATTTGGAAATGGTCAAATTCCTACCTATTCTCACCTATGATTCAGAGCACACAACAAAACTTATGACATGCTCCATGAATGAGGTCAATTTGGGAAATTCTCTTCCCCCTCCAATGCATGCCACCCTTGTGGCCAAGTGGTACCTCTTGCCTTGCATGCCCTTTGAACCATGAGCCCCATTGTGGCTATAAATTGGATGCATTTTCCACACAAAATATAGAGAGGAATTTTAGGACAAAGCAACGGAGTGCTGCCAAGATTTCCTTTCACCCTTTTGTGCCCATTTTTACCTTGGAATCTCTACCTAGCGAAGGAGGTTTGCGAGGGAACTAGTAGGCACAATTTACCACATAATTGAACCATCTGAGTGAATTCCCTCAAAAAATTTGTTTAAAATACCTCCCATAGTATTTTTCATCAATAATTAGTGGAATTGGTGGTACAATTTATGCAGAATTGGTGGGCATCCCACCCCCGGGCGCCCCCCAATTTATGATAGTCTTATTCATCCCACCCTGTGACAAATAGAAATCTGTGAACAATTTTGTAACTATTTTTAATTGGTTATTTTCCACATGTTCATATTATGTTGTAGTTCAAATTTCATGTCATTCTGATTTATATTGGTCAAGATATCGCAATTTTAGTGTTTTGTAGGGTCTCACACAGGTCTATAGTGGTCATTTGGAGAAACACCTAAACTGTCATTGATTTTGTAAATTTGATCATATGGGTTTTCTTAAAATTTTATTTTATGCATTCTTCCCAAATTTCATATGTTTTGGATATACGTAGGGGCATAAATTGGTTGCTTTGGGTTTTGTAGGTTATGAACGATCATCGCAATTACGAGGCACATAGGACTCAATTCTAGTGAAATTTTTGGTGATATATCCCAAAACCTCTTTTTTTACATCCCTCTATGATTTCATATCATTTGGAATTTATTCAATATAATATTTGTGCATATGCCCATTACTAGTCTTTTAGTGCATGTGGGGATTGCATGTTTTACATCATATGCACTTGCTATTTGACGCTTTTGATTTCCTTGTGTATAGGTGTAGGTCTCTAAAGCACATTAGTAAGGATCATAGTAAATCAAGATCTAATATACGAGCGGCAGCAACCTTGGCCCGCCCACTTTTATTGTGGGTACGAGGAAAGACACTGGATGTGCACCCGAGTTACTTGAAGGATTTCGATCCTTGGGCATCCGATTTGTAAACAATTGTATCAATAATTTGAGCCCTCAAATGGGAAATTCTGTAACCTAGATTTGATCCATTTTATTAATAAGAAATCAATTTACCTCACCTCATTTCTTATTATTTGATGTCTTTTCCATATTACTTGCATGTTTCCATTTGATGCTCATAAGAAATAGGACATAGATACACATATTGTTTATAATAATTTGGTGCATTATTTTTTCCTACTTTAGTGGTGATCATGGTGGAGACCTACCCTTTTACTTTAGGTGAATTTTGAAACTCATTTTTCATCTTTTCATGTTGCAGGTGCTATTCGTTCTGGACTGAAACGAACTTTGACTACTATTCGTGCCACCCTAGGATGAATGTGAATTCATCCCACCCTAGAACGAATGTAGACCTGCTATTCATCCCACCCTAGAGTGAATAGAAACCAGAGATATTTCTAAGTAGAATTCCAAAAATAGCAAGTTTTGGCAGCGATGAGGTAGGCATTTGAATCTTCCATCTCTGTTTTACACTTTCAAAAAACTATTTTTATTTGGTTTTTCCCGTATATTTTGCTTATTTAGAAAGGTTAGAAGTTAGTTTCCCATTTTTTAAAACACAAAATAAAAAAAACATATAAAAGGAGAAACTTCAAAGAAAATCAAAGTAGGAATGCATCTCTATGGTTTGCATGCTTGTAGCCTACCTAATGGGTAGGCTAATATTTAGGGTTTTGCATTTCTAGATACATTTGTGAGTTATTTTTATACTAAATTTTTGAAAGTAAAATGCACCTTTTGCATGCATCTAGTGAATTATCAATGAATTCTTATTTGCTTACTTTATTTGGATTAAAAAGAACCACACACACCACGATTCACTTAAATGCTAGTGAGGTGGATTTCATCACCATCCACTAGTAGATTTCAACAAGGTGGCTTTCATATCCACCCGTTGTCTCAAATGCCATGAACCTTGTTCTTTGCCAAGGCTGGTTCCAAGATCCATCATATCCCGTGGATTATAGCATGTATCTCTCTTTGGAGAGGTATATCGTAGACTACGGATGAACTGGGTGAGGAACTGGTAGGACCTGTGCTCCCTGGTCATGTGTGGACTTCATTACCACACATTATAGGTGGGATAAGATGACCTGGAGTTCATAGCCAGGTTTTCAAGCTACGAGTATATAGGTTAAATCCAATTAAACACAAGATTGTCATCCAACAAGATTTCAAACACGCGACATAAGGTCATTCTTTATAAACAACACATATGAAACACACAAAACAGTTTAGGGATTTACATCTAAAAATTAAAAGAGATAATCATCTATCTTATTGAGTGTTTCCTTCCTTTGCTTGTTGTTTCATTAAGAATTTGTAAAGAAGATAATTACTTAGGGTTTGGTAGAGAGTTACGATGGTGTGTACCCATCGCCAAGCCCAATCATGGGCGAAAGCTGTGGAGAGTGGACTAGGAGACATGAGTCATCTCCACTATAGCCCCAAGGACTTGGTCATACCTTCCTATTAAGCCTCTACTCACCCTATCCCCAATAAAGTGGACCACGAGCTACACCTACGAGGGAGCCCTATGCGGGACACCCCGAGGGGTGATGACATTTATATGGTAGAGTGTTCTCGATACTTAGATACATCACATGTCTTCTTGAATGAAAGGCAAAAATGCACTAAGGCGCTACTAGACAGAGCGATGCCATGCATCCATGTACCTATTAGGGATGACACGCCTGTTCATAGGCTAGAGCTCGACTTAACACATTGGGTAGAGCAGGTTGACATGACCTTGCCTACACATCACCTTGATAGGATATAGTAGCTTAGGCAAACTTATGGGTATGATACTCGTTGCTCGGGGCGAGCCAACTCCATCCTGCCCTTCCTCGTCCATGAAGGAAGGCATGAGGAAATCCTAGATTTTCCTCAGGAGCAGTATTTTTTGCATGCCCAATGTGCCTTTGCACTCGCTGAATACAATGATCATATGCCCCAGCCTAAACCTCAAGTCAATTTGGTGATCCTCGATCAAGGGAAGCACGCGATGAATATCACATATTATCTTTAATGATGTCGGCCCTAAGGTGAGACTCCTAGGCCTCCTAGGCCCCACATAATGGAACAAATTAATCAAGCAGTTGCAATATACATGGAACTCCAAGCTCAATTCAAGCAGCTTCAGTCAGACAAAGAGCAACTAGACCGCTTGCATCAACTTGAGAAAGAAAGAATCAAATGGCAGACCAACAAGCTATTCCATAAGACTTTATGAGAGAGGGTTCCTACCCCTAAGACACATAGGCAGGAGGTCCACCTAAGGCAATCCACACTCATTAAAGATAGGTCTCCTAGATCTTATCTAGTTTTACCTCCACAACCTCCTAGGCTAGATCGGAATGTGCCTTTCAGGCCAAACATAGGGTGCCCACGGTAGGCAGATACCCCTCTTTATAGGTCAGCTCAAGAAACGTCCTATGGGGATTACACTGGCATGAGCCAGAAGTAGAGTACTTGGAGATGCCTTACCAAAGTAGGGGGGTGACATGCCACCGCCCCATAATAGGTTGGAGGATCCTAGACCTCCATCGTAGGATGTGAGCAAGGACCAAGAGATCAAATCCTTAGGCCCATATAAAGAGTTGCTAGAGCACCTAGAGTCAGTAGAAAATAATACCTTTGGGTCTGGATATCAAAATCCCACTATGCACCAATTACATAGTCAACCCATCCATACTTTGGTGCATGCACCTCCCTATCCAGAGCAATTTAAGTTACCTCAATTGGCTACATTTAAGGGAGAGGAATATGCATAGGAACATGTCACCAGATTCCTGGGTCAATGCTTTGGCATTCACAATGATGATGCTTTGTTTTTGTGGACATTCATGACTACCCTCTCTGGCCCAGCCTCAAAGAGGTTTTACCAACTCCCTAAGCATAGCATCCACAACTTGTACCAACTTGCAAATGCATTCCTAGAACACTTTGCCTTTAGTACCAAGAGGAAGGTGACGCTGGCTGATCTAGTTGGGTTGAAACAATATGATGATGAGTCAATAACAAACTATGGTAATAGGTGGTGAACCCTACTCACCAAGCTGCCTTATGTTCTACCCATATTAGAGTTGACTCAGATGTTTTCCAAGAGGTACCTGAAGCCTATATCCTTGTTGTTGTAGCTGCAATAGTATCCGACTCTTGAAGATGCCCTAGCACAGGCTAGGATCATCGAAGAAATCAAGATTCAAGAGGGAGAAATTGTGAAGCCTCACAAGGAGTGGAATAAGAATTCTAAGAGTATCCCAGTGCAGCCTAAGCCAGCATCAGTGAATCAGGTTGCCATTAGTGTCCTAGGGCCAGCACAAGCCGTGCTACCTCAAAATCCTAATTATTAGGCCACTCTTGGGAACTATGCCAAGGACAACCAAAATAATCAAGGGCAAAATCAACAACATCACCCCAAGCGATAGTTCACACCCATTGCAAAGTCTATGGACTCATTTTTTAAGCGCCTCTTAGTTTCCAATGCAATCCACTTGCCTGAGAGTCGACCCATTGACCCAAATGCACTGAAGCCCAAAGGATACAGAGAAGACCTATATTGCAAGTTTCATAGGAAAAATGGGTATGATGTGTAAATATGCTACAAGTTCAAGCATTTGGTGCAAGACATGATTGATAGGAATTTTCTTTAGGTATATAACCCTATCACGCAAAACAACCAACATATGGAGGTCTTCAAAGACTCATTGCCTGCCCATGCAGAGTAGGCCAAACCAGCATCCCAGGTGAATGAGGTTCACCATGCCCCCCCTAAGTAGGGGTATATCATAATGATCAACATTGTAATGAGGAATAGGCAGTACCCAAGTCCATCTGTGCCACCTACGGCCCAGAGTGATGTCCCCTCGATGTCGTAGCATTTGCCACCTCCCATGTCGAGCCTCACACCTAGGCCTATGGTCACTATTAAGAGCAAGCTCACTCAAATTTTAATAACAACGTCTAGCCAAATCTCCATATATGAGCTCATTCAGCAATAAACACCTCATAAGGAAGCCTTGATGGAGATCCTTAAAGCAATCAATCTTCAACCCCAGGAGTCTTACTCCTTCAACAACTTCGTGGGGCATGTGTGATAATACACGGAACCGGTGATTACCTTTCGAGAAGATGAGCTTAAATCGGTTCCAAATGATGTGGTAGATCTCCCTTTGCACATCGTCGCATGTTGATATTCTCACAATGACACTGAGAGGGGGGGTGAATCAGTGTAGCTATTTAAATTCAAATCTACAACTCTTAAATCTGAAGCAAAGAGAACTTAAAAGCAGATAAAGAAATTATCACAAGAGAGCACACCACAACACACAATGTAACGAGGTTCACCAATTTGGCTACTCCTCAAGAATTACTGCTTGGACTACGATCCAAATCTAGCCTTTGCAAAACACCAATTTTATAATTCGTTTACCAGCACCCACCGGAAGGAGCACCAACCCCTGGTTTATCTGCACCAACAGAAAGGAGCACCAACCCCTATCCAAGCACCAACTTGGATTACGCTTTTGAATCTAGATGAATGACATAAAAATGCCTTTGCTTTTCCAAGACCCTGACTGGTCTATAATTTATCAAAACACAGTAAACACTTACAGCTCTTTCTTGTCGCACACTTACAGCACTCTTATCCCCTCTTTCGGCAGCACTTTCTCACATACAGCAGCAACCTAATTCTCCAAGCAACTGCCCTTTTATAACAATATTTCCAACTTGAAACTCCTGTTCTTCTGTCACTTCCATAATCCTTCATGCACCCTATTAATAGACACTTCTGAAAGTAACTCCTTTTTGGCACAGATATTTCTACATGCAACCTATTAATAGTTTTGTCTCTTGATTCGGACTTTCAGTATAACTGTCGCTTGACGGTTACACTGCTTTATGGCCCTGTAACTGTCGTTCTATCTTTCATGCACTGTGCTTATTTTAGCTTGCATGATTTCTATTTGTAACTACCCCTGTAACTATCACACTAACTCCAGTTGACTCTTCTTATTTTGGCTGCATGATTTTCCTCTACAACTACCCCTTTAACTGTCGTTCTACTTTAGTTAACTGTCCGTAATCGTGTTGTTGCGACCTGTCATGAAATCGTGACACTTCTGTCTCTTTGTACTCTTCTTGCCTTCTACCCACAAAAACATGACATGTCGCGATATCACGACACTTTCGCTTCCTTGCTACTCTTCTCGGCTTCAACCAGCAAAACCACAACATGTCACGATATCGCGACACTTTTGCTGCCTTGAGCTCTTCTTTGTCTCTTGCCAGCGAAAACAAGACATGTCACGAAATCGCAACACTTTCGCTTCCTTGCACTCTTCTCTGCTTGCACTAGCGAAAACAATACATGTCGCGAAATCATGACATCTTTCACTTCCTTGCACTCTTTTCTGCTTGCACTAGCAAAAACAAAACATGTCACGAAATCGTGACATCTTTCGCTTTCTTGCACTCTTTTCTGCTTGCACTAGCGAAAACAATGTTGAACAAGGTACAACAAAAGTATTGTCATTGTTGTCAACACAGACAGCAATTGATGCAGTTGAAGCAATGGACAAGAATTTTGAAGTCAATCAGATCAAGTAAAGTGAATTTCCAGAAAAAGAAGTGACCCAGATTCAGAAATTTGCAGAAAAAGACAAGTAAGAAAACTGTCGCGATATCGCGACATGTTTTCTGTCGCGATATCACGACAGGTTGAGAGGTCCGAAGGCAGAAAGAAAAATTGTCGCGATTTCGCGACATAACCGAGGAGAGAGAAAATGCAAGAAAAATTGTCGCGATTTCGCGACATAACCGAGGAGAGAGAAAATGCAAGAAAAATTGTCGCGATTTCGCGACATAACCGAGGAGAGAGAAAATGCAAGAAAAATTGTCGCGATTTCGCGACATGAACGAGGAGAGAGAAAATGCAAGAAAAATTTGATTTCGGACATGGCCGAGGAGAGAGAATGTGGAAGCAAAATTGTTCTGATTTCGCGACATGGCGAGGAGAGAGAAAGCGAAAGGCAAACTGTCGCGATTTCATGACATGTTGGCAGAGAAGGAAGCAAGGTGAAAAGATGTCACGATTTCATGACATAAATGGAGGAAAGGAGCTTGCAACGAAAAGTGTCACGATATCGCGACACGTCGGGTTTTCGTGACCCGAAGAGGAGAGAGAATGCTCAGCAACAAAGGTGTAGCGATTTTTTCCGCATGTTAAAATGCTCGGCAACAAAGGTGTAGCGATTTCGCTGCATGTTAAAATGCTCAGCAACAAAGGTGTAGCGATTTCGCTGCATGTTGAAATGAATGGCAACAAAGGTGTAGCGATTTTGTTGCATGATAAAATGAATGGCAACAAAGGTGTAGCGATTTCGCTACAAGTCCAAAATGCACAACGTGAAGGTGTAGCGATTTCGCTACCAGTCAAAATTGCAAAATTGAAAGATGTAGCAAGTCGAAAGCACAATGCACAAAGTTGTAGCGATTTCGCTACTGCATAAAGCAAAGATTGTACGAAGCCAGAAGCATTGACAAGTAACATTGAAATGTCTCGGAAGGAAAGCTACTGGAAGCCGAAAGCGTCATGATTTCGTGACAACATTAAGGATGACGTCAGCAAAAGTTTGAAGTGTCACGATTTCGTGACATGAACGGTGGGAAAGCTTTCAAAGGCCAAATTGGTCATGATTTCACGACAGCAAGGGCATGAAGGGTACGGCTACAAAAAGTGTCGTGATATCGCGACAGGTGACAGTTTGGCAGGTAAAAGCCGAAGGAGCATGCAAGGTGACACGTGTCGAAAAAGCATACAGAAAATCATGCAGCTAGTTACGTAAAAAGTAACTGATGTCAGATCGGCAGTTACACATTGACAGGTGTCGGACATGCATGGGAACAGCTGTATATGCATGTTTGAAAAGCTTTCGAAGTGTCGTATAGGCTGGATCGAAAAAGCATTCGAACAGCCGCATTGCAAGGATTCGAACAGCCGAATATGCAGGATTGAAAATGCATGAAAATAGACGTATTTGCAGCATTCGAAGAATCAAATATGAAGGATCGAAAAGCTTTCAAAAAGAAGTATGTGCAGCATTCGAACAGTCATACTTGCAAGGATTCGAACAGCCGTATTTGCAAGGATTCGAACAACCGCTTATGGAGAGGAGAAAAGAATTCGAACGGCTCGAGAATGTCATCCGACTGCATGCAGGATTGAAATGCTATAGAAGACAAAGAGTCCCGATGAGAAAAAGTAGGTTATAAAAGAATAGTCGTACAGAGAATAATGTTGCTGCTGTTAGAGAGAAATTACAGAGAAAAGAGGGTTCGAAGAAAGCCAAGAGAGAATTAAACAGAACTTTGAGTGTGTGCAGAGTGTGTTTAATTGCAGACCAGTTAGGGTTGTATAAACAGTGAAGACATTTTTATGTCATTTTAAATTGATCGGAATTGCTGTCCAAGTTGGTGCTTGGTACTAGGGGTTGGTGCTCCTATCATTTGCGACAAAAAATTAAGGGGTTGGTGCTCCTTCCGGTAGATCTTTGGTAAAGTATTTGTAAAAGTGGTATTTTGCAAAGACTGGATTTGGATTGGAGTCCAAGCGGTCATTTTTGAGGAGTAGCCAAATTGGTGAACCTCGGTATATTGAGTGTTGTGGTGTGCTCTCTTGTTCAATTTGCTTTTCTAGTTTTCAAGTTCTCTTTGTTTCATATTAAATGTTGTAGATATTAAAATTAATAGCTACACTGATTCACCCCCCCTCTCAGTGTCATTGTGTGAATATCAATTGGTATCAGAGCAAGGTTCCTTGAACAAGCTTAATCAGCTAAGGTGATCTTGGAAGAAACAATGGCAGGCGGTGAAGGATTCTCATCCAACAAAGCTCCCTTATTTGATGGAACAAATTACACTTTCTGGAAACTCAGGATGCAAACATATCTGAGTGCATTGGGATATGATATTTGGGATTCTGTAGATAGTGGATACACAGCACCCACTACTCCTCCAACAGAATCTATTGAGAAGAAAAAATTTGAGAACAACTCCAAAGCTAAGAATGCCATAATGTGTGGGCTTGTTGACAGTGAATTGATAAGAGTCATGAGCTGTAAATCAGCAAAAGACATGTGGGATAAACTGAAGAGCATCCATGAAGGAGACAGAAAGATCAAGGAAGCCAAGCTGCAAACTCATCGAGCACAGTTCGAAGCACTGCAAATGAATGAAGATGAGAACATAGAGGCTTATATGCTTGAGAGTCAACGAAATCATTAATGCAATCAGAGGACTCGGTGAAGAAATTGATGATGCAATTGTTGTGAAAAAGGTTCTCAGAACACTGCACAAAAGATTTAACTCCAAAGTTTCTGCAATAGAAGAGGCAAAAGATCTAAACAACTTCAGCTTGGATGAGATGCATGGTTCCCTGACAGCATATGAAATGAGAATAGGACAAACCAAGTCTATAGACAGAGAAGCAACTTTTAAAGCACACAAGAATATAAAAGTTGAACATGAATCTGAGGATGAAGAGACACTGGATGAAACAGAAGCTAATTTTGTTCGAAAACTCACAAAGGGAAAAGGAAAATATAGAGGAAAGCTACCTTTTAAGTGCTTCAATTGTGGAGGAGTCGGTCATTTTGCGGCCAAATGTCCAATGCATTAGAAAACCAAAAATGGTGAAGGTTCACACCAAGAAAAAGGTGATTGGAAGAAGAAACAAAATTTTAGAAAGAACAACTTCAAGAAGAAAAGCTTCATATCCAAGAATGTCGGCACTTCGAAGAAAGCTCGGATGAGGATTACGAAGAAGAAAAAGGTGAAGCTCTGTTCATGGCACTTGAAGAGGAAAGAACAGGAAGAAAATCGGGAAGGTGATGAAAACTTTAAAGATGAGGCTGAAGTTTATCCGGAAGGAGAATTGGTTGTTGCACTTGAAGAGTTGAGTGCGAGAAAGGAAAAAGAACAAAAAGTTTTCAAGAAAACTAGAGGATGCCACCGACATAATAAACGAGTTTAAAAATACGAGACGAGAGGAATTCAAGAAAATGTCCGAAGTTCTTGATGAACAATTAAGCTGTAAAGACAGGTTGAATGCAGCAAGCTAGAGGAAGATATTGTTAAGTTAAGGATGCGGCTAGAGGAGATGAATAGAAAATTGAGCTGTTTTCATAAGTTTGAAGAAAGTACTTGTAAAAGTTGGATAAAATGTTAAATAACCAAAGGCCTTCCGGCATCAAATTTGGTTTAGGCTTCGATGAAGGAGAATCATCAAAGGGTTCAAAGGCCTTGAATGTAGAACCCATAAAGAAAGAAGAAAAGATCGGGGTTGACCTAGAAAAAACAAATCATGCCAAAGAAAGCAACAATGCCGGACTCAAGAAAAGTACTTGACAAAGATGGATTCACAAAAGTCACACATCCAAGAAGGAAAAGATTCATGGCTCCCACTTCAAAGCGGCAAAGACCTGCACCCGAGGTTTAATCATTCCTTTTACTGGTTATTGTTTTAAATGCAATGCTTATGGTCATAAGATTTCAGATTGCGAGGCATAATGTATCTCAAAGGAATTTCACCGACGAGAAATGTTTTTTCTCCTTTAATGAATTATGCAGTTGAATGTTATAATTGTCATAATTTTGGACATATTGCTAGAAACTGTAGAAGCACTTTTGCATCAAATAATTATCAGGGTAGAAAATCTCAACCAAGTGGGTTGAAACAAAACAAGAAATTTCTTGAAAAACAGGCACATGCTAATGAAAGGACAAAGGCAAAACAAGTAGCCAAATCTGCTATCAAACCAGAATGGAAAGAAAAGGAATCTTTGATTGTTCTGACTGCCTTTAAATCTCGGAACAAATCTGCACCTTGGATACTTGACGGTGGTTGCTCCGAGTCACATGACAGGTGACAAGCAAAAATTTGAGAAGTTACAGAATTATGAAGGTGGTTCTGTGAAATTTGGAAATAATGATGGAGCAAAGATAGTTGGAAAAGGATCAGTCAAGATCAGTGATGGAAAGATAAAATCAAAAGAAGTCTTGTTTGTGATTGGACTGAAGCACAACTTGCTGAGTGTAAGTCAAATCTGTGACAGAGGTCATGAAGTCACTTTCAAGAAGGAGGGCTGTGAAGTGAGAAAATCACACAGTGGGAAACTGGTAGCTACTGGATCAAGGACTTCAGGTAATCTATATACTCTCTCAGAAACTGCAGAAGGAACATGCTTGATTGGACAGGAAGATGAAAATTGGCTATGGCACAAGAGGCTTGGTCATATTAGTTTTGACAATCGGCAAAAATCAGTTCAAAAAGAGCGGTAAGAGATATACCAACCATTGGCAAACCAAGTAAATAGCATCCGTGCTTCATGTCAAAAAGGAAAGCAAACCGAGATCCACATTTAAATCAAAGGAATACTTCACCAACAAACCATTGGAGATAATTCATACTGATTTGTGTGGACCTATGAGAACTCAAAGCATAAATGGTGACAAATACTTTATGTTGTTCATAGATGACTACTCCAGGATGACATGGGTATTATTTTTAAAGTCTAAATCAGATGCTTTTGAGTTGTTTAAGATGTTTAAAAATCAGGTGGAAAATCAAAGCTGGAAAGAGGATTAAATGCCTAAGATCGAGACGAGAGGAGGAGAGTTTATTTCAAAAGAATTTGCAGAATACTATCAAAAATATGGGATAAGAAGACAGTTTTCAGCAGCTAGGACACCTCAGCGAGAATGGTGTTGTAGAAAGGAAGAATAGAACAGTGCAGGAAATGGCACGGACAATGCTTGGATGAGAACAAAATAGGTGACAGATTTTGGAAAGAGGCGGTTCATACTGCAGTTTACATTCAAAACAGGTGCATGCTAAGACCACATGAAAGCAAAACACCTTATGAGCTGTGGTTCGGCAGAAAGGCAACAACAAGACATTTCAAAGTATTTGGCAGCAAGTGCTACATAAAAAGGACTAAAGATAACCTCGATAAATTTGAAGATAGAGTTGATGAAGGTATCTTTCTTGGTTACTCAACAAAAAGCAAAGCCTACACATGTTACAACAAGAGGCTAAAGAAAATTGTTGAGAGTTCTGATGTGAAAGTTGATGAAGGTAGAGAACAAGAAATTACTTATCAAGAAAACTACCCTATGTATGAAGAAGTCATTGAAGGTGATGATGAAAAGGAAACAGATAAGAATCAGAAAATTGATCCGGATGGTGTAAAAACTGAATCAGAAGAAGAAGAAAACAGGAAATTTAAAACAGAGCAAGCGCGAGAAAAATCATCCAAGTGAAGCAGTTATTGGGGATCCCACGGATGGTATTCGAGACAAGAAGAGCACGAGTGCGGAACTATTCTCTATTATCTAGCATTGAACCTAAAAATGTTGCTGAAGCAAGCACTGATGAAAGTTGGTTGAAGGCAATTAATGAAGAACTAGATCAGATTGAGAAAAACAATACCTGGGAATTAGTACCTCGGCCAACAAATAAAAACATAATTGGCACCAAATGGATTTTTTGAAATAAATTAAATGAAGATGGGCAGGTGGTCAGAAATAAGGCAAGATTGGTCTGTAAAGGCTATGCTCAGGTTGAAGGCATTGATTTTGAGGAAACCTTTGCACCGGTAGCCAGACTAGAGGCAATCAGAATGTTTCTGGCATTAGCGAGTTCATAAAAACTTCAAAGTATATCAAATGGATGTAAAATCAGCATTTCTGAATGGAAAAGCTGGAAGAAGAGGTTTACATTGAACAACCAGATGGCTTCCAACTTGGTGACAATCCAGATTTTGTTTGCAGGTTAAAGAAAGCTTTATATGGTTTGAAACAGGCACCCAGAGCATGGTATGCAAGGCTGGATAACTATCTAATTAAACAAGGGTTCAAGAAAGGTTTGGTGGACAACAATTTATATGTCAAAACAGAGAAGGGCCATCTTATTGTTCTTGTTGTTTATGTAGATGATATAATATTTGGCAGCGGCATGGATGAATATTGCAAAGACATAGCAACTAAAATGAAGAAAGAATTTGAGATGTCTATGATTGGTGAACTTTCTTATTTCCTAGGATTGCGAGGTCAATCAAAATGAAAAGGGCATTTTTATTTCTCAAGTTAAATATGTAAAAGAAATGCTGAAAAAGTTCACAATGGAAGATAGTAAACACTGTTAGCACTCCCATGACAACAGTGCCAAGTTGAGCAAGGATGATAAATCTCCAGATGTAGATCAAACAATGTACGGGTCTATGATTGGAAGCTCTGCTGTATTTAACAACCACTAGACCAGATATATTACAGGCGGTATGCATGGTTGCAAGATTTCAGGCTAGTCCCAAAGAAACTCATGTCACAGCTGTAAAGAGGATCTTCGAGTACCTCAAGGGTACTATGGATTATGGGTTGTGGTACCCAAAAGGTAAAGACTTCACTTTGATTGCATATTCGATGCAGATTGGGCGGGATGTATTGATGACGAAAGAGTACAAGTGGAGGAGCATTTTATCTTGGAGACAGGTTGGTAGCATGGCACAGCAAGAAACAAGAATCAGTCTCTCTATCCACTACAGAGGCAGAATACATTGCAGCAACAACATGTTGTACTCGGATATTATGGATGAGACAAACGTTGAAAGATCTTGGTATTCATTTCAAAGAGCCAATTTCAATTAAATGTGATAACACTAGTGCTATCAACATATCCAAGAATCCAATTATGCATTCAAGAACCAAACATATTGCAATCCGGTATCATTTCTTGAAGGATAAAGTTGCGAGAAGGAGAGGTCAAATTGGATTTTGTTCCAACTACAGAGCAAGTAGCTGATATATTCACAAAACCATTGCCCAAGGATGTTTTTGAGTACCTTCGGAATAAGTTGGGAGTGATAACAATTCCCAAGAACTGACTATCATTTGGGATCACATTCTCAAGGGGTGCATTTATGCCTATACTTATAGTTTTGCTTATACTTATGATTTTTGCTAACTATAACAACATTTGTCTGAGAATGGTGTGCAGAGACTCAGGGGAGTCTGCGACGGCCCTTTGGTATTATTGTCAAAGGGGGAGAAGAATTACGAGGAGAGTGCATAAGTGTTGCCAACAATTCCAAAGGGGGAGATTGTTGAACAAGGTACAACAAAAGTATTGTCATTGTTGTCAACATAGACAGCAATTGATGCAGTTGAAGCAATGGACAAGAATTCTGAAGTCAGTCAGATCAAGTACAGTGAATTTCCAGAAAAACAGAAGTGACCCAGATTCAAAAATTTGCAAAAAAAGACAAGTAAGAAAACTGTCGCGATATCGCGACATGTTTTCTGTCGCGATATCACGACAGGTTGAGAGGTCCGAAGGCAGAAAGAAAAATTGTCGCGATTTCGCGACATAACCGAGGAGAGAGAAAATGCAAGAAAAATTGTCGCGATTTCGTGACATAACCGAGGAGAGAGAAAATGCAAGAAAAATTGTCGCGATTTCGCGACATGGCCGAGGAGAGAGAAAATGCAAGCAAAATTGTCATGATTTCGCGACATGGCCGAGGAGAGAGAAGGCGCAAGGCAAACTGTCACGATTTCGCGACATGTTGGCAGAGAAGGAAGCAAGGTGAAAAGATGTCATGATTTCGTGACATAAATGGAGGAAAGGAGCTTGCAACGAAAAGTGTCGCGATATCGCGACACGTCGGGTTTTCGCGACCCGAAGAGGAGAGAGAATGCTCGGCAACAAAGGTGTAGCGATTTCGCTTAATAAAATGAACATAAAAGCAACAAGGTGTAGCGATTTTTGCATGTTAAAATGAATGGCAACAAAGGTGTAGCGATTTGCTGCATGATAAAATGAATGGCAACAAAGGTGTAGCGATTTCGCTACAAGTCCAAAATGCACAACGTGAAGGTGTAGCGATTTCGCTACCAGTCAAAATTGCAAAACTGAAAGATGTAGCAAGTCGAAAGCACAAGGCACAAAGTTGTAGCGATTTCGCTACTGCATAAAGCAAAGATTGTACGGAAGCCAGAAGCGTCGCGATTTCGAGAGAGGAAATTGTTGGGAATCAAAAAAAACAAAATTCACTACAAAAGAGAAAGAAAACACGATTTAAGGGTCAAGAGGAAAGTTGCTGGAAGCCGGAAGCATCACGATTTCGCGACAACATTAAGGATGACGTCAGCAAAAGTTCGAAGTGTCACGATTTCGTGACATGAACGGTGGGAAAGCTCTCAAAGGCCAAATTGGTCACGATTTCATGACAGCAAGGGCATGAAGGGTACGGCTACAAAAAGTGTCGCGATATCGCGACAGGTAACAGTTTGGCGGGTAAAAGCCGAAGGAGCATGCAAGGTGACACGTGTCGAAAAAAGCATACAAAAAATCATGCAGCCAGTTACGTAAAAAGTAACTGATGTCAGATCGGCAGTTACACATTGACGAGTGTTGGACATGCATGGGAACAGCTGTATATGCATGTTTGAAAAGCTTTCGAAGTGTCGTATAGGCTGGATCGAAAAAGCATTCGAACAGCCGCATTGCAAGGATTCGAACAGCCGAATATGCAGGATTGAAAATGCATGAAAACAGACGTATTTGCAGCATTCGAAGAATCAAATATGAAGGATCGAAAAGCTTTCGAAAAGAAGTATGTGCAGCATTCGAACAGTCGTACTTGCAAGGATTCGAACAGCCGTATTTGCAAGGATTCGAACAGCCGCTTATGGAGAGGAGAAAAGAATTTGAACGGCTCGAGAATGTCATTCGACTGCATGCAGGATTGAAACGCTATAGAAGACAAAGAGTCTCGATGAGAAAAAGAAGGTTATAAAAGAATAGTCATACAGAGAATAATGTTGCTATTGTTAGAGAGAAATTATAGAGAAAAGAGGGTTCGAAGAAAGCCAAGAGAGAATTAAACAGAACTTTGAGTGTGTGCAGAGTGTGTTTAATTGCAGACCAATTAGGGTTGTATAAACAGTGAAGACATTTTTATGTCATTTTAAATTGCTCAGAATTGTTGTCCAAGTTGGTGCTTGGTACTAGGGGTTGGTGCTCCTATCTGTTGCAGCAAAAAATTAAGGGGTTGGTGCTCCTTCCGGTAGATCGTTGGTAAAGTATTTGTAAAAGTGGTATTTTGCAAAGACTGGATTTGGATTGGAGTCCAAGCCGTCATTTTTGAGGAGTAGCCAAATTGGTGAACCTCGGTATATTGAGTGTTGTGGTGTGCTCTCTTGTTCAATTTGCTTTTCTAGTTTTCAAGTTCTCTTTGTTTCATATTAAATGTTGTAGATATTAAAATTAATAGCTACACTGATTCACCCCCCCTCTCAGTGTCATTGTGTGAATATCAAACAAGACATGTCACGAAATCGTGACATCTTTCACTTCTATACACTCTTCTCTGCAAGCACCAGTGAAAACCTGACATGTCGTGAAATCGCGACACATTCGTTGCCTTGTGCCTTTCTCTGTCTTTCGCTCGCAAAAACACAACATGTCATGAAATCGTGACACATTCGTTGCCTTGTGCCTTTCTCTGTCTTTCGCCCGCGAAAACACAACATGTCACGAAATCGCGACACATGCGCTGCCTTGTGCCTTTCTCTGTCTTTCGCCCGTGAAAACACATGTCACGAAATCGTGACACATGCGCTGCCTTGCACTCTATCTCCTCTTCGGGTCGTGAAAACCCGACATGTCGCGAAATCGTGACACTTTTTCTCCTTGGCGCTTTCTCTTCGAACCTGTCACGAAATCGTGACACTTTTTCTCTGTGAGCTCTTTCTCTCGAACCTGTTGCAAAATCGTGACACTTTTTCTCTGTGAGCTCTTTCTCTCGAACCTGTCACGAAATCGTGACACTTTTCCGTCCGTACAATCCTTCTTGCAAATTGTCGCGAAATCGTGACACTTTTCTTTCTCTGCCTTCCTCTTCGCTTCGGACCGTGAAAATGAAACATGTCACGAAATCGTGACATATTTTTCTCTCTCCTCTTTTCTTCGCTTTGGATCACAAAAATGAAACATGTCACGAAATCGCGACATCTTTTTCTCTCTCCTCTTTCTCTTCGCTTTGGACCGCAAAAATGAAACATGTCGCAAAATCGTGACATCTTTTTCTCTCTCCTCTTTCTCTTCGCTTTGGACCATGAAAATGAAACATGTCACGAAATCGTGACATATTTTTCTCTCTCCTCTTTCTCTTCGCTTTGGACCGCAAAAATGAAACATGTCACGAAATCGTGACAGTTTTGCCAGCATTTTCTCTCTCCTTCGATATGTCGCGAAATCGTGACAGTTTTGCCAGCATTTTCTCTCTCCTCCGATATGTCACGAAATCGCGACAGAAAACATGTCGCGATATCGTGACAGTTTTCTTACTTGTCTTTTTCTTTGATCCTTTGAATTTGGGCCACTTCTATCTTCTTGGAAATTCACTGTACATGCTCTGACTGACCTCTGAACTCCTGTCCACTGCATCAACTGATCTATCTGTCTGTGTTGACAACAATGACAATATTGTTTCTGCACCTTGCTCAACAATCTCCCCCTTTGGAATTGTTGGCAACACATGTGCAATTTCTTGTAATTCTTCTCCCCCTTTGACAATAATACCAAAGGGCTGCTGCAGACTCCCCCTGAGTCTATGCAAAACATTCTCAGACAAACATTGTTATAGTTAGCAAAAATCATGAATATGAGCAAAACTATAAACATAGGCATAAATGCTCCCCCTGAGAATGTGATCCCAATTGATAGTCAATGCTTGGGAAACGTGACCACTCCCAACTTACTCCGAAGGTACTCAAAAACTTCCTTGGGCAATGGTTTTGTGAATATATCTGCTACTTGCTCTGTAGTTGGAACAAAATCCAATTTAACCTCACCTTTTGCAACTTTATCCTTCAAAAAGTGATACCGGATTGCAATGTGTTTGGTTCGAGAATGCATAACCGGATTCTTTGAGATGTTAATAGCACTAGTGTTATCACATTTAACTGAAATTGGCTCTTTGAAGTTAATACCAAGATCTTTCAGGGTTTGTCTCATCCATAAAATCTACGTACAACATGTTGTTGTTGCAATGTATTCTGCCTCTGTTGTGGATAGAGAGACTGATTCTTGTTTCTTGTTGTGCCATGCTACCAACCTGTCTCCAAGATAGAATGCACCACCACTGGTACTCTTTCTATCATCTATACATCCTGCCCAATCTGCATCAGAATATGCAATAAGAGTGAAGTCCTTACCTTTTGGGTACCATAACCCATACTCCATAGTACCCTTGAGGTACCTAAAGATCCTCTTCACAACTGTCACATGAGTCTCTTTGGGACTAGCCTGAAATCTTGCTACCATGCATACTACTTGTAAGATATCTGGTCTTATAGCTATTAAATACAGCAAGCTCCCAATCATAGATCTGTACATGGTTTGATCAACATCTGGAGATTTGTCATCCTTGCTCAATTTGCAACCTATTGTCATGGGAGTGCTAACAGGTTTACAATCCTCCATTGTGAATTTTTTCAGCATTTCTTTCACATATTTAACTTGAGAGATAAAAATGCCCTTTTCACTTTGATTAACTTGCAGTCCGAGGAAATACGAAAGTTCACCAATCATAGACATCTCAAATTCTTTCTTCATTTTATTTGCTATGTCTCTACAATACTCATCCATGCTGCTGCCAAATATGATATCATCTACATAAACAACAAGTACAATAAGATGGCCATTCTCTGTTTTGACATACAAGTTGTTGTCCACCATACCTTTCTTGAACCCCTGTTGAATAAGATAGTTATCCAGCCTTGCATACCATGCTCTGGGTGCTTGTTTCAGACCATACAAAGCTTTCTTTAACTTGCAAACAAAATTGGGATTGTCACCGAGTTGGAAACCATCTCGTTGCTCAATATAAACTTCTTCAAGTTTGCCATTCAGAAATGCTGATTTCACGTCCATCTGATAAACTTTGAAATTCTTGTGTACAGCTAAAGCCAAGGAACATTCCGATTGCCTCGAGTCTAGCCACTCGTGCAAAGGTTTCCTCAAAATCAATACCTTCAACTTGAGCATAGCCTTTACAAACCAATCTTGCCTTATTTCTGACAACCTGTCCATCTTCGTTTAATTTGTTTCGAAAAATCCATTTAGTACCGATTATATTTTTATTTGCTAGCCGTGGTACTAACTCCCAGGTTTTATTTTTCTCAATCTGATCTAGTTCTTCGTTTATTGCCTTCATCCAACTTTCATCTGTGCTTGCTTCAGCAACATTTTTGGGTTCAATGCTAGATAATAGAGAGTAGTTCCTTACTACTGTTCTCCTTGTCTGAATACCAACTGTGGGGTCCCCAATAATTTGCTCTTTGGGATGATTTTTTTGCCAGTTGCCTATTTTAAATTTCTTGTTTTCTTCTACTTCTGAGTCAATCTCCTTATTCTCTTTTGTTCCCTTTTCTTCATCTACTTCTATAACTTCTTCATAAATAGGGTATTTTTCTTCATTGCTAATTTCTCGTTCCCTACCTTCATCAACCTTCACATCGGCACTCTCCACAATTTTCTTTAGCCTTTTGTTATAGCATGTGTAGGCTTTGCTTTTTGTCGAATAGCCAAGAAAAATTCCTTCATCAGCTCTATCTTCAAACTTACCAAGATTATCTTCGGTTCTTTTGATGTAGCACTTGCTGCCAAAGACTTTGAAGTATCTTGTTGTTGCCTTTTTGCCGAACCATAGCTCATAAGGAGTTTTGCTTTCATGTGTCCTCAACATGCACCTATTTTGGATGTAAACCGCAGTATGAACTGCCTCTTTCCAGAATCTGTCTGCTATTTTGTTCTCTGTCAACATTGTCCGTGCCATTTCCTGCACTCGTCCTGTTCTTTCTTTCAACAACACCATTCTGCTGAGGTGTCCTTGCTGCTGAAAACTGTCTTCTGATCCCATATTTTTGACAGTACTCTGCAAACTCCTCTGAGATAAACTCTCCTCCTCTATCTGATCTTAAGCATTTAATTCTTTTTCCTGTTTGATTCTCAACCAATTTTTTGAAAGTCTTGAACATTTCAAAGGCATCTGATTTAAGCTTTAAAAATAGTACCCATGTCATCCTGGAATAATCATCTATGCACAGCATAAAGTATTTGTCACCATTTATGCTTTGTGTTCTCATGGGTCCACATAAATCAGTATGTATTAGCTCTAAAGGTTTGCTGGTAAAGTATTCCTTTGATTTAAATGTGGATCTAGTTTGCTTCCCTTTTTGGCATGAAGCATAGATGCTATTTAATGGTTTGCCAATGGTGGGTATATCTCTTACTGCCCTTTTAGAACTTATTTTTGCCAGATTGTCAAAGCTAATATGATCGAGCCTCTTGTGCCATAGCCAATTTTCATCTACCTGTCCAATCAAACATGCTCCTTCTAAGTCTCTCGAGAGAGTATACAAGTTTCCAGAAGTCCTCGATCCAGTAGCTATCATCTTCCCACTGTGTGCTTTTCTGACTTCACAACCCTGCTTCTTAAAAATGACTTCATGACCTCTGTCATAGATTTGGCTTACGCTCAATAGGTTGTGCTTCAAACCAATCACAAACAGGACTTCTTTGGAATTGATTTTTCCGTCACTTATCTTGACTGATCCTTTACCAACTATCTTGGCTCCATCATTATTTCCAAATTTAACTGAGCCACCTTCATAGTTTTGTAACTTTTCAAACTTTTGTTTATCGCCTGTCATGTGACTGGAGCATCCACTATCCAATATCCATGGTGCAGATTTGTTCTGTGCTTTGAATGTTGTCTCGTACAATCAAGGATTCCTTTTCTTCCTTGGCTCGCTCCTTTTCTTTCCATTCCGGTTTGACTACGGTTTTGGTCACTTGTTTAGACTTTTCTTTGTCGTAGCTTCGTGCATGTTTTTCTGGGAATTTTTTGTTTTGCCTTAAACTATTTGGTTGAGATCTTCTTCCCTGATATTTATTTGCTGCATATGTGCTTCTACGGTTTCTTGCAATGTGTCCAAAGTTATGACGGTTATAGCATTCTACTGCATAATCCATCAAGGGTGAAAAGACATTTCTGTTGGTGAAATTTCTTTGTCCTATATTATAAATGCGGTCTGAAATCTTATGACCGTAAGCATTGCATTTAAAACAATAACCAAAAAAGGAATGATTGAACCTGGGAGTTGGTCTTTGCCATTTTGTAGTAGGAGCCACAAATTTTCTTCTCCTTTGATGTGTGACTTTTGTGAATCCCTCATTGTCAGCACTCTTCTCGTGCCTGGCATTGTTGCTTTCTTTTGCATGATTCATTTTTCTTTGGTCAACCTTGATCTTATCTTCTTTCTTTACTGGTTCTATAGTTATGGCCTTTGATCCACTTGACGATTCTCCTTCGACAAAGCCCAAGCCAAATTTGATGCCTGTAGTCCTCTGACTATTTATAATCTTTTCAAGCTTTGTAGAACTTCCTTCAAGTTTGTGATAGCAACTCAATTTTTGATTCTTTTCTTCTAGCCGCATTCTTAAAACAACAATCTCTTCTTCTAGTTTGTCTGCACTCATCTATTTTCATGGTTAATTGTACTTCAAGTTCTTCAGACATTTTCTTAAATTCTTCTATCTCGTACTTTCAAACCGTTTATTATGTCATTCGCATCCTCAAGCTTTCTTGAGACCTTTTTATTCTTCTTCCTTTCTATACTCAACTCTTTAAGTGCAGCAACCAACTCTCCTTCCAGATATACTTCAGCCTCATCCTTAAGGTCTTTATCACCTTCCTATTTTTCTTCCTTTTTTTCTTCTTCAAATGCCATGAACAGAGCTTCACCTGTTTCTTCTTCAGAATCCTCACCCGAGCTTTCTTCGGAAGAGCTGACATTCTTGGATATGAAACTTTTCTTCTTGAAGTTGTTCTTTCTAAAATTTGGTTTCTTCTTCCAGTCACCTTTTTCTTGGTGTGACCCTTCATCATTTTTGGTTTTCTCATTCATTGGACATTTAGTTGCAAAGTGCCCGATGCCTCCACAGTTGAAGCACTTAAACGGTAACTTTCCTCTATATTTTCCTTTTCCCTTTGTAAGTTTCCGAACAAAGTTAGCTTCCATTTCATCCGATGTCTCTTCATCCTCAGACTCTTGTTTAGTTTTTATATTTTTGTGTGCTTTAAAAGCAGCTTCTCTGTCTATGGGCTTAGCTTGTCCTATTCTCATTTCGTATGCAATCAAAGAACCATGCATCTCATCCATGCTAAAAGTATTGAGATCTTTAGCTTCTTCTATAGCAGAAACTTTAGAATTAAATCTTTTGTGAAGAGTTCTTAGTACCTTTTTCACGACGACCGCATCTTCCATTTCCTCGTCGAGTCCTCTAATAGCAGTAATGATTCCATTGACTCTCAGCATATAGGCCTCTATGTTCTCATCGTCATTCATTCTTAATGCTTCGAACTGAGCTCGATGCGTTTGTAGCTTGGCTTCCTTGATCTTGTCGTCTCCTTCATGAATGCTCTTCAGTTTGTCCCACATGTCTTTTGTAGTTTTACAACTCATGATCCTTATTAGTTCACTATCCACTAAACCACACATTATAGCATTCTGTGCTTTAGAGTTATTCTCAAATGGTTTCTTATCGGCAGCATCGGTTGGAGGTATGGCGGGTATTGTGTATCCACTTTCTACTGACTCCCAGATGTCGTATCCCAGAGCACAGAGATATTTCTGCATCCTAATTTTCCAAAATGAATAATTAGTTTCATCAAACAATGGAGCTTTATTTGATGAGAATCCTTCACCACCTGCCATTGTGTTCCTTCCCAGATCACCTTAGCTGATTAAGCTTGTTCAGGAACCTTGCTATGATACCAATTGATATTCTCACAATGACACTGAGAGGGGGGGTGAATCAGTGTAGCTATTTAAATTCAAATCTACAACTCTTAAAGTTGAAGCAAAGAGAACTTAAAAGCAGATAAAGCAATTATCACAAGAGAGCACACCACAACACACAATGTAACGAGGTTCACCAATTTGGCTACTCCTCAAGAATGACTGCTTGGACTACGATCCAAATCCAGCCTTTGCAAAACACCAATTTTACAATCCGTTTACCAGCACCCACTGGAAGGAGCACCAACCCCTGATTTATCTACACCAACAGAAAGGAGCACCAACCCCTATCCAAGCACCAACTTGGATTACAGTTTTGAATCTAGATGAATGACATAAAAATGCCTTTCCTTTTCCAAGACCCTGACTGGTCTATAATTTATCAAAACATAGTAAACACTTACGGCTCTGCTTGTCGCACACTTACAACACTCTTCTCCCCTCTTTCGGTAGCACTTTCTCACATTCAGCGACAACCTAATTCTCCAGGCAACTGCCCTTTTATAACAATATTTCCAACTTGAAACTCCTGTTCTTCTGTCACTTCCATAATCCTTCATGCACCCTATTAATAGACACTTCTAAAAGTAACTCCTTTTTGGCACAATATTTCTGCATGCAACCTATTAATAGTTCTATCTCTTGATTCGGACTTTTAGTATAACTATCGCTTGACGGTTACACTGCTTTACGGCCCTATAACTGCCGTTCTGTCTTTTATGCACTGTGCTTATTTTAGCTTGCATGATTTCTATCTGTAACTGCCCCTGTAACTATCACTCTAACTCTAGTTGACTCTTCTTATTTTGGCTGCATGATTTTCCTCTACAACTGCCCCTTTAACTGTCGTTCTACTTTAGTTAACTGTTCGTAATCGTGTTGTTGCGACCTGTCGTGAAATCGTGACACTTCTATCTCTTTGTACTCTTCTCGCCTTCTACCCATGAAAACATGACATGTCACGATATCGTGACACTTTCACCTCCTTGCTACTCTTCTCGGCTTCAACCAGCGAAAACACAACATGTCGCGATATCGTGACACTTTTGCTGCCTTGAGCTCTTCTCTGTCTCTTGCCAGTGAAAACAAGACATGTCACGAAATCGTGACACTTTCGCTTCCTTGCACTCTTCTCTGCTTGCACTAGCGAAAACAAGACATGTCACAAAATCGTGACATCTTTCGCTTCCTTGCACTAGCGAAAACAAGACATGTCACGAAATCGTGACATCTTTCGCTTCCTTGCACTCTTTTTTGCTTGCACTAGCAAAAACAAGACATGTCACGAAATCGTGACATCTTTCGCTTTTGTACACTCTTCTCTGCAAGCACCAGCAAAAACCTGACATGTCACGAAATCGTGACACATTCGCTGCCTTGTGCCTTTCTTTGTCTTTCGCCCACGAAAACACATGTCGCGAAATCGTGACACATGCGCTGCCTTGTGCCTTTCTCTGTCTTTCACCCATGAAAACACATGTCGCGAAATCGCGACACATGCGCTGCCTTGTGCCTTTCTCTGTCTTTCGCCCGTGAAAACACATGTCACGAAATCGTGACACATGCGCTGCCTTGCACTCTATCTCCTCTTCGGGTCACGAAAACCCGACATGTCACGAAATCGTGACACTTTTTCTCCTTGGCGCTTTCTCTTCGAACCTGTCATGAAATCGTGACACTTTTTCTCCTTGGCGCTTTCTCTTCGAACCTGTCACGAAATCGTGACACTTTTTCTCTGCGAGCTCTTTCTCTCGAACCTGTCGCGAAATCGTGACACTTTTTCTCTACGAGCTCTTTCTCTCGAACCTATCGTGAAATCGTGACACTTTTTCGTCCGTACAATCCTTCTTGCAAATTGTCACGAAATCGTGACACTTTTCTTTCTCTGCCTTCCTCTTCGCTTCGGACCGCGAAAATGAAACATGTCACGAAATCGTGACATCTTTTTCTCTCTCCTCTTTTCTTCGCTTTGGATCGCAAAAATGAAACATGTCACGAAATCACGACATTTTTTCTCTCTCCTCTTTCTCTTCGCTTTGGACCGTGAAAATGAAACATGTCGCGAAATCGCGACATCTTTTTCTCTCTCCTCTTTCTCTTCGCTTTAGACCGCGAAAATGAAACATGTCGCGAAATCGTGACATATTTTTCTCTCTCCTCTTTCTCTTCGCTTTGGACCGCGAAAATGAAACATGTCGCGAAATCGCGACAGTTTTGCCAGCATTTTCTCTCTCCTCCGATATGTCGCGAAATCGCGACAGTTTTTCCAACATTTTCTCTCTCCTTCGATATGTCGCGAAATCGCGACAGAAAACATGTCGCGATATCGCGACAGTTTTCTTACTTGTCTTTTTCTTTGATCCTTTGAATCTGGGCCACTTCTATCTTCTTGGAAATTCACTGTACATGCTCTGACTGACCTCTGAACTCCTGTCCACTGCATCAACTGATCTATCTATCTGTGTTGACAACAATGACAATACTATTTTTGCACCTTGCTCAACACATGTGTGAATGGAACGCCATACAAGAGGGTGTTGATAGAGAATAGGTCTTCTAGAAATATCATCACAACAATATCTCTCAAGGATTTGAAGCTCCCAACATCCCACATTGTCGCATCTACCTACACCCTCCAAGCCTTCAATGATGCCATATGCTCAATGGTTGGTATGATCGTCCTACCTATTCAGGTAGGGGAAAAGACCATCCCGACATTGTGCCACATCTTGGAGGGTGAGATGGTGTACAATATCCTATTAGGTAGACCATGGATCAGGGATATGAAGTGTGTCCCTTCCATCACTCACCAATGCCTCAAGTACACTCATGAAGGGCAAGTTCATATCATCCCTATGGACCTAGAGCCCTTCAAGTATTGCAATATGGTGCAGCAGCCTCCCGAGTCAACCTTTCCATCAACCCATCTAGATTTCCAACCGAATAAATCCAGCCAAGGTTTGACTCCATCCCCATCGCATGCCATACCGTCCTCATCATCAACATCCCCCAAGATAGTGTGTCTATGGATCCTTTACCTAGGAACCCAGGGAAGTGGCCTATTGAGGAGGTCCAGCCAACCATATCCACCATCTCCATTGAGGAGGTTCCTAGCCAAGTAGATGAGGAGCTACCACATGAGACAAATGATGAATCAGATCAGGTCTCACTCTCATCCCTCTTCTATCCGTAGCCTCAGGTCACAGTGCACCTGGCTTCCACCGGATTAGGGGAGTACATGGTTAGGAATGTTACAACCACCCCTGCTATAGAGTCGATGCAAGACATGGGTCAACCCTATCTTCCCATAGGCACCATCGTGCCTCTCATTCTCCCCCCTAATCAAATGAATTTCATCTATGGGGGCCTTGACTATGGCATCGAACCTTATCAGCAGTAGGAAGAATATGAAGAGCCCTTCTAAGAAGATATTAACTACTTGTCCAACCCTAACTTCACTCTGAAGTACCTTGACCTATGCAATTGGCATGGTTATGGGTTGGGCCTGTACGAGTAGGGCACTCGAGTTCCCTACCAGCCATAGTATCAAATGCCTTATGACAAGTCTAGCTTGGGACTCAACAAGCCTGTGTCCTTAGACGTCCTCATAGATAACTTAGAGCGCATGACTCTAGACTGTAGAGATGAGCTTGCACAAGATCCTTTCACCAACCCCAATCATGTCTACTCACTGGGGGACTACTTCCCTATGCCCTTGGGAGATGATGAACCACCTTGCAATGATATTCGCTCTTATGAGAGAGGTGAAGGTTCACGTACTCTTCCCCATGATAGTGAGGAAGAAGATCTAGGGTCCCCTTATGAGTGGACGTTAGACGATGAGTCAGATTATGGAGTCGCACCCATTGACTTTGGTAGTTCAGATGGTGAAGGCCCTCGGGTCATCCCTGTAGATGATGAGGATGAGTTCTATCTATGCATGTTCCCATTACATCATCCCATCTGGTGACAACTTCTACCTCTAGAGGAGCAAGCTCGCCTACAGCCACACCGACCACCGTCGGTCATTCCACCACCTCCACAACCACCTCCTCAGGTCTTGCGACATTTGGAGGTCCATGGGCACCATCAACCACATAGGGGAAATCATCCATCCATAAATATGATTTCCATAGATCTGTTCGAGCCCTTGTGAGATCCAAATAACCCATTGGAGCCATTGCACCTCGACTTGGGGGTAATCAAATTTGATCGAGGAGATTCAAACCCCTCGCCTTCTGAGTATTGGCCTTGCGATGAGATGCTACAACCATTTCATTTCTCTCCAGGGCCAACTCATGATGTCTTCCACGCTGAGGAGGAACCCGAGGTTCCCATTGATGATTTAAATCTAGCTGATGACATCCATTTGATCCCTACCCCCACCAATTGGAGGAGGGGTCGCATATGTCAATCGAGCCTATGATTGACAAAGATATCGACTCAGATCCTAAGAATCCACAATGTATCAAGCTAGGGGAAAGTCTATCCCCTGAAGAGCAATATGATTACATAGCCCTTCTCACAGAGAAGAAGGTAGCTTTTGCATGGTCTTACAAAGACATGTCGGGACTGGATCCAAATCTAGTCACCCACAATCTGATGCTTGATCCCAAGGCCAAGCCTGTCAAGAAAAAGCTAAGAAAGATGCATCCAATAGTGGCCTTAATGGTCAAATATGAGCTACAGAAGTTGTTGGATGCCAGGTTTGTCATTTCTATAGACTATCCACCATGGTTGTCCAACATGGTTCCCATCAAGAAGCCTGATGGGAGGATTCGCATTTGCACCAATTTTTGTGACCTAAACAAAGCGAGTCCTAAGGATGATTTTCCTTTGTCGAGCATCGATGCCCTGGTAGATGCCACAATGGGCCATGAAATGTTATCCCTTATGGATGGCTTCTCTGGGTACAATCAGATTCGTATCAACCCGGAGGACCAACTCAAAATGGCGTTCACAATGCCTTGGGGAACATTTTGCTATAAGGTCATGCCTTTTGGCCTTAAAAATACTGGTGCCACCTACCAGCGTGCCATGACATACATCTTCCATGACTACATGCATAAGATTTTGGAAGATTACATGGATGACTTACTAGCTAAATCTTTGTTACGCCATGAGCATCTTGATGTCTTGCACAAAGTCCTCGATCGCCTTATCGAGCATAATGTGAGACTGAACCCCAAGAAGTGCATCTTCGGCATCACATCTGGAAAGCTCTTGGGATTTATAGTTTCTAAATGAGGCATCGAAGTGGACCCCAACAAGGTCAAGGCCATCCTCGAGATGCCTCCCCGACTACCATCAAGCAGCTCCAAAGTCTACAGGGCAAGATCGCATCCATCAAACACTTCATAGCACAATTGTCGGACAAGTGTCGACCCATGAACAAGTTATTGCACAAGGGGGTCGCATTCCATTGGGATGACGAGTGTTAGGAGGCCTTTGATGCAATAAAATAGTACCTGGATTTGCCACTAGTGTTGGCTCCACCTCGACTAGGAGTGTCATTCTGCTTATACATCTCAGCCACTGAGGTTGCATTGGGTGCCATGTTAGCCCAAAACAATGAACTGCATAAGGAACAGGCTACTTACTATCTCAGCCGCACCCTGGTCAGTTATGAGATCAAGTACGCATACATGGAGAAGTTATGCCTAGCGGTGGTTTTTGCCACCAAGAAGCTATGATATTACATGCTTAGCCATACCACGTATGTTGTGTCTAAAGAGAATCCATTGCGATACATGATGAGTCACACTTATCATAGTAGTCGCACGATGAAATGGATCATGTTGTTGATGGAGTTTGACCTAGAATTCATCGGATAAAAATCAATTAAGGGTCAGGTCATCATCGATCAACTCGTAGAGGCTCCTCTCTAGGATGATCAGCCTCTCAGCATGGAGCTTCTCGATGATGGAGTCTTCCAAATATCAGAATCACCTGATTCTGACGAGCCTGAGCCGTAGGAAGATATGACTCTATTTTTTGATGGCTCCAAATGTGAGCAAGGGGGTGGTGCAGGGATCATGTTTTTCACACCGCATGGGGCTCCCATACCCCTATCATTTAAACTCGATTTCCCATGCACCAACAACAATGCCGAGTACGAAGCCTTGCTCATAGGTCTTCAAATGGCTATCGCCATGAAAATCACCAAGCTTAACATTTTTGGTGACTCCTTGCTCATTGTTAACCAGGTCAAAGGGATATACCAATGCAAGTGCCCAGTTCTGCAAGCCTACAAAGCCCTTGTGGATAAATTCCTGGTAAAGTTTGAATGGTATGACATCGAGGCACTCCCTCGATCATCTAATCATTTTGTGGATACGATGGCCTCCCTAGGGTCCTTGATCCCGTAGAACCCTACTGATGAGATGACAACCATTCAGGTCAAAATGCTCTCATAGTCTATGGTTGAGCATGAGAACACTCAGGCCATGCTGGAAGTCCACTTGATTCAAATTGAACCTCATCAAGAGAGATTCTCGCACCTTCATGAGTGCTTGAATAATGTCGATTGGGGGACGTTGTTCCCTCAAGCCCCTTTTGATAGCAGTACAATGCTATTCTTACAAATTATTTCCCACTCAGCATTTTCTCGGGATGAATTTCAAGAGGGATAGGCAGTTCACATGATCGAGGCTTCCTCACAATAGGACTAGTCCACACAAATCAGGGAGTATCTCAAGCTTGGTAATCTCCCTCCTAGATTGTCGCACGTCGCTAAAAGAACATTCAAATGGAAGGTGATAAAATATGTCTTGCTAGGAGACATTCTGTATCATCGAAGCTATGAAGGGATTCTCCTTCGTTGCTTAGAGCATCAAGAGTCGACTTGGGCAATCGCCCAAGCACACGATGGTACATGCGGTGGCCATTTCAGTGGCATGGCCATCGCAAAGCGCATTCTTTGCATGGGCTATTATTGGCCAACTTTAGAGCGATATTGTTGTGCATATGTGAGGAAGTGCATGAAGTGTCAGCACCATGCTAACTTGACACACGTACCTTCTCAGGCCTTACAACCGATCCAATCGGCTTGGCCATTTTTGCAATGGGGGTTGGATTTAATCGAGAAAATCTCCCTCGCATCCTCGGGCCATCACACATTTATCATTACGGCTACCGAGTATTTTACAAAGTGGGTGGAAGCAATTCCCCTTACCACTACGATAGGACCCCGCATCGCGGAGTTCATATTGCATAATATCATTTGTCATTTTGGTATTCCATCCAAGATCATTTCGGATAATGGGACATCATTTAAGAATAAAGATGTGTGTGCTTTAACAACAAAGTATAATATCCAACACAGCTTTTTGATGCCCTACTATCCACAAGCAAATGGGCAAGCAGAGGCTTCCAACAAAACATTGATTGCCATTCTCAAGAAAACTATCAAAGAGAATCACACCGATTGGCACACGCAAATGCCCCTTGCTCTATGGGCCTATCACACTAGCATTCGGACGCCCATGGGGGCTACCCCATTTTCACTAGTGTACGGTGTCGAGGCAGTCATACCTCTAGAGCTAGAAATCCCATCGTTGTGCATATCCATGCAGGAGTTCATCGATGATGACACCACATGGCAGGCTCACCTAGATCAGCTTACATTGCTTGATGAACATCATATTAATGCCCTCGAGCACCTACATGTTTATCAAGAGTGACTTAAGAGAGCCTACAACATGAAAGTCCATCTTAGAGACTTTTAGGTTGGTGACCTTGTTCTGAAAGAGAACCAACAAAATTCTAATTTGCCGCCCCATCTAAGGGATAAGTTTATGGCAAACTGGTTAGGTCCTTATGTCATTACTAGTCATATTGGACCCAAAACTTACCACCTAGCCTCCCTTGAAGGAGTCGAGGATCCTGAACCCTTGAACATCCTTCATTTGTAGCCTTTCCATGCCTAGAGTGTTGTGGCTCAACCTAAAATGCTCCTAGGTGGTCAATAACCATCTAGGTCACCCATAAATGCTCCAAGGGTGCCTATAACCCACTTGGTCAACCCAAAATGCTCCAAGGGTACCTTTAGAAACCTCTAGGTCACCCCAAAATTCTCCAAGGGTGCCTTAACCCGTCAACCTAAAGCCCAGGTACCATCTAGGTCACCCCAAAATGCTCCAAGGGTGCCTTTAACCCGCTTGGTCAACCTAAAATGCTCCTAGGTAGTCTATAACCATCTAGGTCACCCAAAAATGCTCCAAGGGTGCCTTTAACCCGCTTGGTCAACCTAAAATGCTCCTAGGTGGTCTATAACCATCTAGGTCACCCCAAAAAGCCCCAAGGCATCCATAAGCCCTTTGGTCACCCCAAATGCCCCAATGGCCCCCAATAAGCCCATTGGTCACATGTATATATATATCAATAAAAAAATCAAAAACATCATATATATCAATCAAAAATACAAAAATATTGCATTACATTGCATCTTCAAACATCATCAAAACATCAAAAATACAAAAATATCATATTACATTTCATTACATCTATCATTGCATTATCAAAATCATCTACATTAGGCATACTCATTATTGCATTTTGCACTATAGAGTTGCTCATACGTGTCTAGCACTAAGACTGTACATCCTGCATCAGTCCAAAAAAAAAACAAAAGAATGGCAATTATGTCAAAATCATTATCCACATCATCTCAGTTTTCCACTTATCATGTTTACCTACATTTTACATTGGTCATAACAGTGTCTGTCTCCCATCACATAGTCATTTGTTCTAGAATGTCTTTACGGTTTTTAGTCACTCAACCATCTCTAGTTTTCTTTTCAGATTTTGTAGAAAGCTATCATGATTTTTAGGAGGTAGAGTCTTGCTTAGATTATACCTTGTATACAACAAATCCCAACACATTTACACATTAATAAATCCAAGTTTTGTGCAAGGAAATATGAAACCCACGAAGTGGTCTAGGTTGCTTTAAGCGAAAAGGTCATCCTGCTCATCCCCCTATGCGAATGGTTCAAGAATGCTGAGAATTGGCAAAAGGACAAGCTCTTCCCTACCCAATTCCCCAAAATAAATAGTGGTTTTCACCACTATCAAAAATCCCAATTCCCAAAATCCCAAAAGTTCAAAAAAATCAAAAATCAAAGTCAAAATCAAAATCCCACAAAAAGCAAAAAAAATCAAAATCAAAATAAATAGTGGTCATCACCACTTCCCAAATCCCTTGCTCAAAGAAAACAAAATACAAAATAAACAGTGATTATCATCACTACACATGAGCAAGTATCCCAATAAAATTGAAGAAAAGAAGGGAGCTTGAGCTTGAATCCCTGGAATTCTCAGCATTTGGAAAACCATAAGGTGATCCTCATTACAGGTTTGGTGGATAGCCTATCTGTCAATGGTGGTAGCCTCATGCATGATGATATGTCTATCACATTAGCTTTTGTGTGTGTGTAGACCAATGTTTGCATGTGGATGAGCTAGCTTTTGGTAGCCTATACTACCTAGTGGTCTAATCCAACCAAGTACAAACCTAGGATCGTGACATTCATAGGGTGATCCTCATTCCAGGTTTGGTGGATAGCCTATCTGGAAATGGTGGTATCTTTATGCGTCTCACAGGAATGAACTCACTTGCACACACAGGGATATGAAGTATCTTGGTCATCCTAGCAGATTCATACCTTGTCAAAAAGTCTTGCATAGTCAGTATACAACCTTTGATCAAGGTAGTTAGAGTGTTTGAGTCTCAAGAAAACCTCATCTACATTCTCTAACATCTCATTCCATTTATTCCATTATATCACATTGCAATAATACATTTCCATATATCCATTACACAAAAATAGTACAAAAAGAAACAAAAGGAACTAATGCATTTTATACAGTCTATGGTGCTAACATAGTGGGTCAAATCATTAGTCACAGTTCATTATATCAAAGCACTCAATTCATCCATCTCATTGTGCATCCACGCATATACATAGCCACAAATCATATCACAAAAGCATCCATATGCATACATAATAAACATCAATCACCATTGCATTACATCATAGAAGCATACATATGCATACATGGTACAACATCCATCAATACTACAACAAATCACATAACAATATCCATCTACATCAATCATTAGCATTTAACATACCATCATAAATCAAATACATACATTGCATCCATCTCATAAAACAATAAAAGAGACACATGATGACCATAACAAAATCTCATATATATATGGGGTAAAAATATACATCATAGTTTCCAAAAATTCCCATGGGCTACAATAAAGTGGGTCCTCAGACCTCACCAATATCAAAAATCCAAAAAGAGTCTCAATAGTATCCATCACCATGGTCACGCAGGACCGGTGCTATGACTCGCACTACCACCCGTAGTCCGGGTCCATTGTGATCCCCTAGGCCTGCTGCCACCAACCCTATCAGTCCTCCACCTAGAAGATGACTACACTATCTCACTCTACCGAGTCTGATGTGAGCCACTAGTCTCCCCATCATCAAGAAGATGCCCTCCAAGGTGCACTACCTCCATCTCCAACCGATCCACGTAAGCCTACCTCCACTGTCCCCATGACTGGTACGTCTCCACCACTGACTACAGCCATAGCACCTCTACCCATAGCCTCTCTACCTCCCCAATACTGGACCCCTCCTACCTAGGACCCTATGCTCTCAACTATGCCTATAGGGAGGATATCTCAACCTGGTCCTCCTACACCTATGCCCGAAGGAGATCCCTCTCCTATCTGACCCTGACTAGCTCAACCTATAGCTCCAAATATCGGTCACCCTATGTACCCCGCTACACCTGTGCCCCCTGATCCTCAGCCTCCCCCTCATCACCCTGATCCCCCAAGTCTAGGAGGTCTACCTGCTCATCTGCCTACTGGTGATGCCCATGTGGCTCATCCACCTCTACCTGGTCATCCTTCGGAGCATCCTGCATCACCTCATCCACTGCCCCAGCTGCCTCACCTCCAAGAGCCCCTATGCCTCACCACTGGTGCATCACCCACCATGAGTCATACTCCATGGTAGTCTCAACATCATCCACATCAGGAACATCTACTATAGGGTCTACCTCCTCTCCCACCTCCTCCACTACTGGCCAACCCAATGTCCTCTCATCCTCGTAGTGTCGATATACTACTGGCTCCCTAGGAAACCCCTATCATAGCCCAAACTATCACATAACCCGAGAAAATGGGAAGTACTCCCACTCGGTCCCATGTTAAGCAATCAACCATCTACCCCACCTCACCCACCGGAGCTACTCTCCAACATCTACCCAATCCGAATAGTCCCTGTACGATCACCATACCACCTACCCTGGCACCAATCATGAGAATACATCAACATAGTGATCCACATCACCTACATGGTGATGAATCTACCCTCTCTCCTATGCCCTCTACCATAGGATAGCATATCCTATCTCCCTATCTACTAGCTACACCCGAGTCATCCATGGTAGTCCATGTGGTCGCTCCATAGCTATGTGCTGCCATCCCCAACACTGCAACAAGAAGCTACACCCCAAGCCCTTCCATCGATGGTAGTGGATCTCATACAACTCATCATAGAGCTATGCCAGTAGTGTAGTCCCCCAAGCCATCACCAAAGGCTCCTCCTTGGTGCACCCCACCAGGGCGTACACCAGCTCCAACAGGTTCCAAGGGAACCTAGCTCCTGAAGAATCAGGGAGGAGCATATTGGAGATGAGGGTCATCAGTAGTACATGCCTCACCCCCAACACCCCCTCCTCATGCTAGAACCCCACCAGTATCCCTCCATTCTAGTAGTCTAACTCCACCGCATCCGCATCCTCACCAAAATACCTTGTTAGCACTACACCTCTCTGGTCATGGTGTGTAGAGTGGATCGGTCACCCCTCTATCAAAATCCATAGAATCTGGTAGACGTCCTCTAGCATCACCGTCATCTCCCCCATGGGTAGGTGGAAGGTGTTGGTGCGTGAGTCCCATAGGTTAATAAGAGTGGTCAAGTAGGCCCGATCGCCTATCACAAGCTCCAATCGGGTAACCTGCTTGAGCCCCATGGCATCAAGCCACTCCTAGTCAACCTCAATCAAGGCATCTTGGGTGGTCTCGAAGAGCTTCGATGTGCGATACCGACTCTTCACCACCTGGTAAAGCAATCAATAAATAAGAACAACAATAAGCAGGCATTCACCATGCTTCACAATGGCCTCCAAAAGGCCCAAAAACAACAAAACACTAATCTATTTAAGCAATATAATTGCACAAAACATAAAAAAATACAAAAATTAAAAATACAACATATTACATCTACATTAGGGTTTCATTACCTATCTCATAATGTGATATGTTTAAAAAAAAATAAAAAATTAAAAATTTCGGTCTATTCCATCTACATTAGGTTTAATTACCTATCCTGGAATGTAATATGCCTAAAAATAAAACAAAAGATAAAAATATGGTGTATTCCAGTTAAATTAGGTTTAATTACTTATTTTATACAAATCAAATAAACAACAAAACAAAATTACAATTTTAAAAGCAAAAATAATGAGGAAGTCGAGTCAACACATACCCACCTCGCACCGGCTCCTCCACTAGATGCCTCTACTTGCTGACTCATGGTGGTCATAGGGTGATTTCGATAGTGCTTCGCTACAGAAAAATAACCCTCTTCTTCCTCACCTCTCAAATCGCCAGAGAAAAAATGCAATAATGAGCCCAAAACTCACATTTGAGGTTTATATAGGCCTACAATAGTTCTATTCATCCTAGGGTGGGATGAACGCACTTTTGGCCATTTCATCCCACCAAGGAAATGTGTATTCATTCCACCCTAGGATGAATACAGAATTTATAGGTTAAAACAACTTAAAATGCACCAAAAAGGGTCCAAAACCCACCAAAAACAAGTCAAATCTGATGGAATTCATTCAGGGTCAAGATGGAATGCAAAATTCTCATGGATGCATAGACAAGTTACTACTTCACTCCCCAAGAAGGCCATTGTGGCTGGACCGCCCCACGGGAATGAAGTTTTCAACTCTTTGCTTCCAGGAAACCTCCATAGCATCATCAAAATCCTTTCAAAATTGTGCCATTTTTCAATGGATACAACTAAAGGTAACCTTAAAAAAAGTCATCTGGGTCAAGCGACTCATCACTTTTCTCATGAGTCATTCCCTCATCGACTCATCGCTTGAGGGGGTAGTCATACTCAGTTCAAAATCAACAAGCACACACTCAATCAGGCAAATTGCATTCGTTCAACGAATCATTGACAAAGACAATCACGCTCCTGCTTGGGGCAGCAAACAAGCACAAAATATCAAATCAAAATGCTTGGCATCTAGTAAGCATGTGTAACATCGAGAACCCCCACATCATGACTGAATGACATCCAAGATAAAGCAAGTTCCTTAGCTCGTTAGAAGCAAGGATTCAAGAATGCATGCTCTTTCCAGGATTGGGGCATCTAAAGTTGGTTAGGTTATTGAGTAACCCTAATCATTGAACATTTTAGTCATCTATTTTTGCTCGGCATTGTGCTGCACACAATGCATCCCAAAAAGGGGCATCTGTAGACACTAAAATCTGGTCAATCCGATTATGCTACCATAAGCAATGACTAAAATGACATACCAAGGCCCCTAGGGCAGCCCTCAACAGGTATACAATGGTTCTAACCACTCAGTGCAAGGTTTTGGAAGGTTTCAGGCCACTTTTGGGACCTTTTGAACACCCTATTTCTATTCATCCCACCCTGGGATGAATACAAATCCTATTCGTCCCACCCTGGAGCGAATAGCAGCATTCATCCTAGGGTGGGACGAATAGCAGGTTTGATGGAAAAAAGTCAAATCTGGACAAATGGCGCTTGGAAACGGTCATATTCCTACCTATTCTCACCTACAAGTTAGAGCATGCAACAAAACTTATGACATGCTCCATGAATGAGGCCAATTTGGGAGATTCTCTTCCCCCTCCAATGCATGCCACCCTGGTGGCCAAGTGGCGCCTCTTGCCCTTGCATGCCCTTTGACCCATGAGCCTCCTTGGGCTATAAAGTGGATGCATTTTCCACACAAAATATAGAGAGGAATTTGAGGACAAAGCAATGGAGTGCTGCCAAGATTTCCTTTCACCCTTTTGTGCCCATTTTTACCTCGGAATCCCACCCGGCGAAGGAGGTTTGCGAGGGAACTAGTAGGCGCAATTTGTCACATAACCAAACCATATGAGTGAATTCCCTCACCAAATTTGATGAAAATACCCCCATAGTGTTTTGCATCAATCCTCAATGGAATTGGTGGCAAAATTTAGGCAGAATCGGTGGGCGTCCCACCCCCGGGTGCCCCCCAATTTGTGACAGTCTTATTCGTCCCACCCTGTGATGAATAGAAATATGTGAATAATTTTATGACTTTTTTTAATTTGTTATTTTCTACATGTTCATATTATGCTGCAGTTCAAATTTCATGTCATTCTGAGTTATATTGGCCGAGATATTGCAATTTTAGTGTTTTGTAGGGTCTCACGTAGGTCTACGGTGGTCATCTAGAGAAACACCTAAAATGTCACTAATTTTGCAAATCTGATCATATGGGTTTTCTTAAAATGTTATTTTATGCATTCTATCCAATTTTCATGTGTTTTGGATATGTGTAGGGGTGGAAATTGTTTGCTTTGTGTTTTGTAGGTTGCGAACGGTCATTGCAATTACGAGGCACCATTGGACTCAATATTAGTGCAATTTCTGGTGATATCTTCCCAAAATATTATTTTACATCCCTCTATAATTTCATATCATTTGGAATTTATTTGATACAATATCTATGCATGTGCTCACTACTAGTCTTTTAGTGCCTGTGGGGATTGCATGTTTTACATCATACGCACTTGCTACTTGATGTTTCTTGTTTCTCTATGTGTAGGTTCAGGTCATAGAATGCATTGGGAAGTAGCATGAGACACAAATATCAAATACACAAGCGATGGTAACATTGGCCCGCCCACCTCGATTGTGGGTACGAGGAAAGACATTGGATGTGCACCCGAGTTACTTGAAGGATTTTGATCCTTGGGCACCCAATTTGTAAAAATTTGTATCAATCATTTGAGCCCTCAAAGGGGAAATTTTGTAACCTAGATTTTATCTACCCAATTAATAAGAAGTCGATTTACTTTGCTTCATTTCTTGTTATTTGCTATCTTTTCCATCTTACTTGCATGCTTCCGTTTGATGCTCATACGCAATAGGACATAGATACGCATATTGTTTATCATCATTTGGTGCACCATTTTTCCCTACTTCACTCTGGTAGGTACTCCCACCTAAATGCCAACCACTTTTGTTTCCTCAATCATATTCTACATGGGGATAAAATCAACGTCCCCCACTACCTTGCATATGCCTTGAAAGATGAGGCCAGGCGATACCAGGTAGGCACCATTTCTACCCTGGCTCACCATGGCCTAATTTTTACCTTGGTAAGATATGCAAAGTCACATATAAATATGACAATTGAGGAAGCTACGAGCACTAGTGCAGTAATAGGGGCACAAGCATAGGAGGAGGTGCCCATTCAGAATGAACAGTCGGCCCAAGAGGCAACTAAACAAGAAACGACGACATCTACATCCCAGCCTACAAGAAGTATAGTGTAAGAAAGACATACCTCATCCCCTGATTTTTCCCAATTTTGGGAGGAAATAGGGCAGGTTTTGTCCCATTTTGCACCCCAATTTGAGGAGAAGGCAGTGCAAGATTCTATTTCTATCTCCACCAGGACGCGAAGCAGAAGAATGAGGGCATCGAAGGTGGTTTTAAGCTCATCTTATGAGGAGACACCCATCGATGAGCTCAACAGGGAGGAGTATATGGCCCATTTTTTACAGGATATTTTTTGTGGGCCAACTCCTCAATAGGAGGCAGCCATGGTAGATCTACCATCAGAGGGCTAGGCGGAGGATCTATAGCAACATCTACAGGTTCTAAAAGAGCAGGCTTCCACTTAAGAAGCCAAATTCAAAAAGGAACATACTTTATTTTAAGAGTCCATAAAGGAGGTCACCCTCAAAATACATGAATTGTATCAAATAATTCGACAACTACAAAGAAAATTGCAGTTGTAGGGCAGACCAGTAGTAGCCGAACAATCGACCAGGGTTGATGTAGCAGTGCAGACCAATGGGGCAACAGGTGTACCCCCTGCTGATAAGAAACCAAAATAGGGATATGTTGCTACAATGGAAGTAGAGCAGCCCTGCTCTACATCCCCCTCTTTAGATCAAATCATTCAGGAGGATGAGGTTGAAGTTGAAGAACCTCAAAATATAGATCAACCTAAAAATGGGGGAGAAGATGAAGAAAATGATATGGAGGCCGAAGAGCCTCAAATTACAGATAGATAAGGAGAGGCAGAGCACTCTCCAACTAATACAAGGGTAGCTCAGCCTCAAGAAGAAGCAGTAATCCCTGATGTGTAGCAAGAAGCTACAAAGGAAAAATGAGCAGTCCCTAATGTGCAGCAAGAAGCTATAGAGGAAAAAGAAATAGTCTCTGATGTGCAGCAAGTAGTTGTAGAGGACCAAGAGGTTCAAAAACCTGCATCCCCTATACACTAGGAAATACCAGTTGCACCAACATACCCTGGGGTACAAAGTATTAAGCTGAGATCAAAATAAAAATCCACAAGGCCATCTCAGCATCGACCTAGAACTAGAGTAATATTTGTAGAGTTGAAGGCCCTGGGCCTTGAATCTGATACAAAATCAAAGCTGGATTCTGATGAGGAATGGTAGGTAGAAAAGACTCAGTTTGCTACTCAAAAAAAAAATTGAGGAGCTCAAAGAGGAAATTAAAGCAGATAATAAGAACTAGAAGAAGTCCTCCAAGAAAGCCCTCAAGGAAGCAAAAAAGGAAGCCAAAAGAAATCTAGCAAACCTTGAAAGATTATTCTAGTTGCTCAACCTGAGTAGTTTTGGCATTTGTATGGGTCTAAATATGGGAAGCCCTCTGGGATGTAGGAGTAGTTTAAGAAAATGGGATTTCTAGTTCTTGTACATAAAGAGGATCTGGCTTCAAGCAGCAGAACTTCCCCTGTGCCAAAAATAGAGGTTGAATCTGAACCTAAGCTTGACCCAATAGGGGGAGATTTACCCATATCCAGGGTTGCTAAGGAATCCAACATCCCATTTGGAGATAAGGAATCAGTGCTCAAGGGTGAGAAGTTACCACTTCACCATGAGTACTGGAAAATGGTTGAGCCTGCATTCCAAAAAGATGCCACCAGCTTCACTGGTTTTTATATGAATGTTGATAAGGGCAAGGTGGCCTAGACCAGTGAACCACCCAAGAAGAGGGCAGGGCCAAGTGAACCATTTCGATGCAGCAAACACCAAAAATAGCAGGGAAAGGAGACAACAGCTCCCACAGCACCAAATGGGTGAAAGCCCCAGGATAAATAGAAATCCAAGGCTGCTAAGAGAAAGACAACACAGACCAACTAGGCCTATTAGGATGAGGTGAACAGAACTGGTAATTACCAATTCAAAGTGGCACAGGGATGTGTCACCCCTTAAGCATGGGGGGATGATGAGCCACAAAATTACTCATTTTTTGTACTCTTTTCCCCATAATGTGCGGCATATATTATTGTAGATATAAATATTTTATGGAAATTATATATAATTGACAGTTTATTTTGCATGTTTTCTAATATTTGTCTTTAAGTGTAATTTGTGTAGATTTAGTGGAAATCGTTGCATTTTGGCATGTTTTATTCAAGGTCAAACTCAAACCTGGCACTTGCAAATTAATTAAGGGAAAACATCTACAGAGTATCAGTAAAAAGGCACGAAGTTAGGTGCCAAGTCCTTTGAAGTGCCTGACTTTCGTTCAATATCTAACTGTTAGGCGCTTGATTTCTGTTAAGCGCATGCTTCCCATTGTACGGAGGAAGGCGTCTCCTTCCCATTATATGGTGGAAGGCACATGCTTCCTATTAGACAACAGAAGGTGCCTTCTTCTCATCATGCAAATGATAGGCACCTATTTCCCGATTTCTTCAACTACGGTGCCTGATTACCGTTAGTGTTAAACTTCAGCATGACTCTGTGGTCGGCAGAACAGAGCGAACGCATCGACAACCAGCTTGAAAGGATTTTTAGCATCATAACTAAACAAGGGATAATGTCAAAGGTGATTCATCACCTATGTTGCAACTATTACATAAATTTATTTTGTAAATTGGGCAAATCGAATATCAGTGTATTCTAGAAACAAAATATGCTGAGATATTTTTATATTTTGTCTAATTCAAGCAAATAGCTGTAACAGTGAATCATGCATTGATTCCTTTTGAAATTGTAACAGGGTTGGTCGCATACTTTATAAATATGCAGGCCACCCCTGAAGAATACCCCCCGGACTTGTTATGTAATTTTTCAGTTGCAAACTATTAATAAAAATCCCTACATTATTCTTGTAAAAACTATTCTCTAAGCGTCCGGTGAACATTCTACCATGGGTAGAACCTATTGGAAGCGTGGGCCCACTTGCAACAGAGTTCTTCCCTATTTCCCTATTTTTCTATAATTATTTTCAAATATTTATTTATTTCCAACACTTTCCTTCTGTAATTTCCAGTAAGGTAGTTATTTAGAGTTTTAATGTTTTCAGTCCTGTTTCTTAGACTTAGCATAGGATTATGGGTTTAAACATAAACTTCAACGAACATTAAACACCCCCAAAACCATAATCCAAGGGACTCATCTCCGAAGGAGGAATTGCAAGCATATATTTTGCATGGCTGCTCACAAGACTACGAGCTACCTCGGGTTGACAATTAAATGGAGGCAATTAATTTAACCATAGAAAAAGTAACCAATGTTTTGCCCAACATGTCCTATGTCGATGAGGGTATGGGAAAGGTGGGGGACCACTTTGGCATCCTTCTAGATGGTGAGGTTTAGGGTGAACCCTATAAATATGGGATGTTGGTCAATCCTCTTCACTTGAGTGTCATATGCAGTGATATTAAGCTCAAATATGATGAAGCCTTGATAAATATAAAAATAATATTGGGGCTCCTTTGTGAACCTTTCTTATGAAAAAAATATCTCTCTTGGGTTGGTTTTGGTGGTTTGTTACAAAATATCAAAAGAAATTGATCCAAATATTTTCTAAACACATTGTTCATCAGATTAATAAAAGTTGTTGGTATATTTGTTAACCCAAATGGAAATATTATAAATTCATAATTCCCATATCTAGTCTTAATGGCCATTTTTTAGTATCCTCCTCGTCAAGACTTTCTGGATGATATTTAATCTCAAATCAATATTTTAAAATATAGTGGCATATTTAGTTGATCGAAGATATCATCAATCCTTCACAAAGGATACCTATTCTTGATGGTCACCTTATTCAACATTCTATAATTGATGCTCAACCTCAAGGAACCATCCTTCTTTTTCACATATAATATTGGAGCACCCTAGGGTGACACACTAGGTTTAATCAAACCATTTTCCAGTAAATATTGAAGTTAAACCTTTAGCTATTGCAACTCAATAGGGGTCATTTTGTAAGGTATCCTTACAATGGGTTTAGCTCCAAGCATTAGTTCAATGGTGAAGTCAAATTCACATTGAGGTGGTAGAACTAGGAGATATTCTAGAAATACATCCCTAAATTCATGCAAAATTGGATATTTCTTAAATATTTCCTCATCCCCATTATCACCTGTCTTGTCATTTATCTTCACTACATACAACATAACATCTCTTTTGATTGTCTTCTTTAGCTTCATAGCTAACAACAAATGTGATCAAAAATGCCCTTGCCTACTTTGGACCCTAACACTCTTATTATCCTTAGTAGTATATTCCATCCATATTTCTTGGAATTTTATTAGGGCTCCATGAGACTTTAACCAATCCATCCCTAGGATAATATCAAAGGCATGTAGTAGCGCTACATATAAGTACCATACAGTGGATCCTTTGGGTAACATAATTTTAGTTGTAGGCAAAGACTAATCCACTCGGTAAGTCTGTCTAGACCCATACTTGACTTTCCACCATTGTGCTAAAAATATAGGTCCTCCCAGCATATCCCCAATAATACTAGTGGAAATAAAACTATTTATAGCTCCACTATCAATTAAAACTTTAACATTCTTATTAAACAACTTACCATTTAGTAACATGGGGGTTGCTTGTCCATATAGGTTCTAACTTTCAATGGATGCATAGATTTAATGTGGTTGCTCCTTGGTTTTGTTACTCGACTCTAGTCATTGAGGACACATATTTGTATAATGACCCCTATAAATGAAACAACCTATCCTGGGTGTCTGAGATATTTCCTTCCTTTTCTCCTTCATTTCCTCTTTCTTATTTCACTTGTTCTACTTCTAAGGTGGGGGTTTTGAATTATCCTTTTTCTATAAATTATTCTTATAGTTCACTTGGTTCCCACTGTTTGTATTCCTAAACTTTGGTTTCCCTTTACTTTTCTACATAAAATTGATCTTATAGAAATATCTTCCTAAATTCCCTAATGAAACTATCTCAGTCAAGGTCTATAGCTTGGATTCTTTTGCCTACCCTGAATGTGTTCCACCATTCTAAGGTTGTATCCTAAAGATGAAGGGTTTCCCAAATAATTTGGGTTTTGGGTGAGTAATTCTTCATGGAAAAGAAATTTTCTAACTCATTCAACCATGACTCTATTGCATCACCCCCTTCTCTTCCATTAAATTTTGCTACCTTAACATTCTTAAGGTCCTTGGAAAGCTCAACCTCAATCCAAGCCTTACCTACATGGTTTCCTCTAACAATATTCTCTTCCTATCCACCCTCTAAATCTTTGTTATCCATTCAATGTTTTCAATATTTTATGTTGTTAATCCATCTATTCTTGAAGTAGCTTAACTACGAAAGAAAGGTCTTCTGCCCTCTCACTAGAGTCCATTGTTATTAAATTTTTCTTGCTAGAGTCCATTGTCCTTCCAAAATTCTTACTAGAGACCTTGTTCTCTCAGTTTTCTTGCTAGAGTCCATTGTTCTTCTAGAATTCTTTTTGAGATATACTATAGCTTCCTCTTGTGTAGCTAACCCCACCTTCTTGTATGATCCTCCTCTCAAAATATATGCCATCTCCTATCCACAAAAAAGAGTTGGGTAAGTTATATAATTTCTCCCGATTGTACTTATAATCGGTTAGTTTCATTCCCCTATGAACTAACTTAGACCATTATCACTCACTTGATAATGATCATGGTCACACTTACCTCACTACAAGGTGCCATCCCCAATAAGAAACTATACTTTCTAGGATTTTTACTCCTTGGTCTAACTAGTCTAGTTAATGTGCAATACCCATATTATTCCAAATTAAGTTAATGTCCCTAAAAGAGTAAGTCTACCCGAAGTAGCTCATCAATTTAAGGCTTATTCTAGGTCCTCTCCATGGAAAATTCTAGTCCTATGACCTAGAGCTCTAATACCAACTATAACAACCCACCAAAACCAATCCAAGAGAGATAATTTTTTTATCACAAGAAAGGTTCACAAAGGGATTTCCAATAGTTTTTAATATTGTAAGGCATAACCACATTTTTAGTTCAATGTCATTGTATACAACACTCAAGTGGTCAGGAGTGGAAAACATCTTGTATTTATAGGGTTCATCTTTCTAAACCTCAAATTTAGAAAGGATGACCATAGTGCCCCCCCACCTTTCCCATATCCTCATTGATATAGGACAACTTGAACACAGTGTAGATATTATCTTTTAAGGCCCTTAACCCTTAAATGGAGACACTTATTCCCTAACCCTACATGCGTCTATCTATGTAGAATTATTCTGGAATAATACCTTAGTGCTTAGTTGCCATACCTTCGTGGGCTAACTAAGGCTATTACGACTCACTTGGTAATAAGCATGGTCATCCATTCAAGGTGCGACCACTATATTGCCTTGTGAATGATTCCAAAGACTTCACTACTTTGGAACACCCAAGCCTCACCATTCAAGGTGTATCATTCACAATTATCTAGTTATTGCATCATCGCAACTCCTCCTAGATTAGCAAATTCTTGGCTATTGCATCATCGCAACTTCTTCCAAGATTCACAACTTCCTGGAAATTGCATCACTACAACTTCTTTCAAAATTTGGATACCTTCTTGACTCAAGGGTCCTAATATAGATCTAGATCCATGCCTGAGAACCCATCCACGATTGATAAATAAAATTAAATAACATATCTCTCAATAAAGGAATTAAAGTGTTATAATAGAAATAATGTGCTTAAATAATACAATGTTAGAACTAGGATTTTTTATAATACTTCCATCCATAATACTAACATTTAACAATTCTTTTACTTCAAATAGAAAGAACGAACAATACTTAGAAATATTATAATCCAATAACTATGTATTGGAACCTAACTCATTCTTTCCCATTTGCTCATATTCAAAAATACATAAAAGAATTCAATATCATATAATCCTTCTATTCTTCTTCCAAGTTTTCAAATATAGCAAAAGTAATTGGAAAATGTCTTTCCTCTATATTACATAACTTGATAATAACTTGATCTAAAGAATAACATTATAATTATTTTCATCTCTCAATATATAAGAACACATTTTCCACTTAAGAGGTCCCTAGAATCTTCTGCTTATCACGATCCTCTTCCTGAAGGAGAATATTCCACAAACTTTAAGAAAAGCTTAGGGATCAAGACAACTCATAGATTGCTTATGCAAGCCTAACATGCACTAAGCAATAAACATGCAATCATGCAAAACATGCATTTAAAATAATCTTTCCATGCAAACAAGGAGGGAATCCCATACTTCCCTCAATAATGGTTTCCATATCTACTCAAGCCTCAAGAAACCATTATTAATATCTTTAACAAAACAAATAACTCTCATGCAATTTATTTCTTTATATAAGAACTATTACTCCAACACTACCTTATTATAAAAATAGTCATTTCAAGTTTAATGAATAAACTAGCCAACATCTTCTCATATAACCACTATTTTAGAACAACTAAAATACAACCCTAATATGCTTAATAATGGCAACATGATTCTTACTTCCACTAAATATGAATACCAACTTCTCATCAAAGACAATTCTTTAACTTTGGCATTTCTAATATATTTAATCCTTAGTTACCACATTCTTTAACACTTAAAAAGTTATAAATATAAATAAAATAAACTTTTCGAATAAACGATTACATCAATTCTCATACTTAATAAAACAAACATATGATGCTATACAATTTCCATTCACTCTTACATATATTAGATTGTCATAACAAAGTAGAGAATAGAGAAATTAATAATGCTATAGAGGCACACATCCCAATAAAAAACCACTAGGGAAAGAAGTTACAATTGCATTAGCCTTGGAAAACACTAAATAAAACTTCCTCTATACCCCGAAAGACTCCCAAAAAACTTGGCAAAGACTACTAACCCATACCATGATAGTTGAAAACCACCATCATGTAGTGCCTCCATAGAACAACCAAAAAACACAAGACATAATGCAAGGGAAGCTTTTACTCTAAATTTTAGGTAGAGCAAACGTAATCGAGGACAACTGATGATGAAAGTGGTTACAAGACCTCTATAACCTATAGGGTAAATGCCAAACCAACACTAACACCCAATGTTTCCAAAGAATAACACTCAACCAAGCAATGCAACATAAGAAGCGGAGGTAAGACAACACTACAAAACTACCAAGATTAGCTTCTAAAACAATAACAAGTTAGGTTAAATACAACAATGAGTTGGCATATTAAACAACACCAAAACCAAGGTACCACACCCTGATATAAGCATCAACCAAACAAGAGAAACTGCCAACCTAGCCTCACAACAAAAGCTTGGGGAAAATGATCCGAAAGAAACAACACAGGTAAAAAAACCAGAATTCAAAGCAACACAATAAGAAGAACGATTCAGAGAAGCACTAGATAGCTTCACCATACGAAAGCAAATCAGACAAAAAATTACCTTTGCCTACGTGAATCTTCACTCTTCCTCAATTCATTTCCTTCCAAAACCTTCTCTTGACTCCTTCGATCCTCCTTTTTTCTAGCTCCCTTCATAAAAACTTCTTCCAAACATATATCCCCCTAGCCATCATCCAAACTCACTCACATGGGGTGGCCTTCTTTCATGCATAGTGATTTTTTATGCATAATGGTAACGTTCTCTATGTTACCAAGATCGCCAACTCATCTGATGAAAAGCACCTTTATTAATTAATAATTCTATTAACTTTTATTAAAGCTTGCCTAGATTAATAAATATTTTTGTAATTGGTAAAATAAGAGCCCTCATCTTTTATAATGTCAAGTCTCTTATTATTATTATCCAAATTAAACAGATTATTCACCTCCTAAAATTGATTTAATTGATATCAGATGTTAATATCAAGTATTAACATTGATTCTATTATTTTTCTCTAAGAATAGATTACCAATACCATTTGATTTATCAACAACTTCATGCTCAAAACATATGCTACTTTATGTCTAAGATGCAAGTTAACAATATGCACAAATAATTTCCTCGAGTAGGTGGCTTTACAATAACTAAAACATTATCACCTGCCTACTAAGGATAGATATTTTGCCAATGGTGTATTGTAAACAACAATCTATATGAAGGATATTCTTTTACCCTTGAGCTTTCAATGAGAATGTCATCCGTCATTTTCCATTTTTTCTCAACTTTGATGGTTGTCCTATACTAGTCCACCTATGAGAGTACCTAGTCCTACAACCATAAATTCCATTAGCATTACCATATTCTAAAATAATATAGTCAAGCATAAAATACAATTACCAACATATATTGGTATCATAAAATAAAATTATGCATTAGATATCCACATCAATACATAAATTAAATGTCAAGAATAAGTCCTACCAAGGAGGGTTGTCACAAAGCTTGTGGAAGAGATCCAAACTAGCTATACCACCACAACGAAATCAAAATTATTAAGTTGATCTAGTTAAGATAGAGTAGGAAAGTGGCATCCATATCCCTAAAGCGTCATTACCAAGTTATACCTATCAGGCCTACAACAAATTGACAATGTAATAATTGGGCTAACAAAGTGATTGTAAACTTATAAGTAGCTCAATATTCCTCAATATGAGTGCTGACTCTTTAGCTCTTTGCCTATTATATATTGTATAATTGTATTTTATAATCAGTATAATCAAATGTTATTTGTACCCTTTTGAAGATAGTGTTGCAAATTTCAACATGAATGTGGGTTATTTTGCTTAATATATTTTTGTTCATGCTTATTGGCTTGTTGAGTGGTATTTTCACCCAATTGTGAAAGTACACTCTCCCTTGGGATTTGGGTTCCAAATCCCCTCTTGCAAAGAAGTCAAACAAACAACTTCTCCAAGGTCTCCGCTATATTAGCATTTGCATATGTGTATTAGTAATCTCAAATAAAGATATTCAATTTAAATCCTTGGAACACCTTAGTGATTGCAAGTAACTGTAAACAAGGGGCAATGTTGGTTTATTTTACCATGAAACTTTAGTGATTGTTCATTGAACCAAAATAAAGCAAATGTGAGTTGGCCCTCATATGACCACGATGTAGTGCCTTAATTCTTTTTATCTTGAGGATTTTAAAATAGATTTTATCTTCTTTATTAAGTCCAAATATGGCTTCTTATCATGAAGATGAAGATAGCTTTCAATGTAATCGATAAACTATCCCTCTTTGATGAAATAGGTTTTCACAAAGAGGCAATAATTTATGGCCTTAAATTAAGGGCTTTAAATGTCACTTTAGCTTATCCCTCTTAGATGAAATCAAATTTTCATTAAGATGAACAATTAAGTGCTTTGAAAAAATGACCTTCAATGTAATACTCAAATTACCCCTCTTTCGTAAAATTAGAATTTTTATGAAGAGGGTAATTTTAGGCTCAACAATGGAAATTTGTGAAATGCCATAAAACATAACTCCTTCAATGAAATTGGAATTTTTATGAAGGGAATGTCATCATAGGCTCATGAGTGCAAAACATAACTGAAAAAATGAAATTTGACCTTAAAATGGAAATTTTTTATTTTCAGATTTTTAAAATCTGCAGTAAGACAGCAACTTCGATGAATTTTTAAAAATACTAAACAACTCCGAAAATGAAATTTTAAAGTGCGTATTGGAAGACTGAAGTATAACCTACGCAATGGTGAAATTATTTTTAGATTTTGAAATTTTTTAAATGTTTATTTTAATGCCTGAAAATTAAAAAAAAGTTAAAATTTCTGGAAAAATAAAATGCAGAAAAATGAAAATGAAATGCAAAAAATGAAACACAAGATACATTCAGTTTGATGCTATCCTATTCCGGCAAAACCGAAGATGTGAGGTTTTCATGCATGCAACCTAACCTATTGGACTTGCCAAACAAGCACAATCCGGATAAGCTAAGTGTTGGCTTCTAGGGTTTAAATGAGATATTCAGATTTAAGCATTCACATGAAGCAACAAAGAAACTTGCATAAACTCTATTTAAAATCCTAAAATCTGAAAAGGGGAAAAAAAATAAACATTTAATCTTGCATGCAGAAAATGACTCCTCCTTTCTTGCCCATAAGATGCAACTTTCTGAAATTTTCTGCATTAAAATATATCCTTGTACATGGCAGAAATCTGGTTTTCTCAAAGAACCAGTCCAATGTGGAAGGAAAATATCTAGAAAAACCCAGTGCCAAGGCCTTGCCTTCATTCCTGCAATCTTCTCTGAAAATTTTCCAACGCCGTGTGGCCTCCTCCAAACGTCCCCCTTTTCCTCCTTCAAATGCATATTTGAAGTTTTAGAAAATGTCTTTTCGTTGTCCAAAACTCCTTCGTTTCCTCTCCTCTAGTTTCGTTTGGATTTTTTTTTCTAGTGTCTCTTAATTTCGTTCTCAACGACTGCATGTGATTTGGTTTCACCTGCTGCTTTGTTTGTCTACCATTTGGTTTGTAACGTCTGTTTTCTAGCGAGCATCTTCTCAATCCAAAACACTCACAATAACATTCTCACCTTTTGGGCCCCATCACGTGTTACTCAGTGGGCATACATCGCTTCTTATTAATAGATTTTAATTCTATTAATAACGTTTGTAACGACACGCTTCGTCGTTATCAAAAACTTTGTAAAGATCCCTGTTTTAAACTAATTATTCAACTTATTAAATGCTTTCTGCGAAGTATTGGTGGCACGGCCCCTTTGAATTATCAAAGCAATTGTCCTTCTGTTAGTATTATTGTGTCACGGCCCTACTCGATACCGCATCGGCCGCTATACTCTAGGCATTCCCCCATGATTATTTCATGAAGGTGCTACCAATGCTCTCCCGACACCCAACACCACGAATTTCTTTCGACCATACAACTCTGGCGACCACGTTTCAACGACCTTACACCTTGCACACTTTCGAAGATTCATTGTCGTCTACTGTTGTGTGCTGTGCATTATCACCGCGATGTCTTCTGCTACACCAACTGTCATCAGTGAACCTAATCTACCTTCTCCCATTCTTGTCCACGGTTGCGCGTTCAAAACAATGACACCTTCTGTAACATCCAACGTATCCACCATTCAAACTTCTATGGCTTTTCTCCAATCCGACGTCGTACAATTCTTCACCGTCTTCAATTTTCCAAGTTCGACAATGCCAAGGTGTGTCAATGTACATTGTTTAACCTTGAGGTCCATATCATCATTGTTGGGTCCACAATCTCATACATGTCAGCCATGCTAACGAGCCTCCGTCCACACCTATTTTCGTCTACAGCTACCATATTGAGCATTGAGATCCTCATCCATGTCCTGTGTGTTGCTATTGGTCACATTTTTTTTCTGTCCTCCTCAAACTCCATCGGCACTGTGCTTTCACTGAGATTCGACGTCCACCACCGCCTTTTTTCTACATCGTAACAACTTGTTATCTCGTGAGTTAATGTTTGCAGCCATTTTCTATCGGAGTTCTGTTTCGCTTTGCGGTATCCATACCTATCTCCATCGTTCTTATCGGAGTCCTCATCTCCGGTGATGTCGCCATCGTCTCAAAATGAGCCTAATCGTCGTCTGAAGGATCTATCGATTTGATTGTGAGAAAGGCCATTTCCAACTCTGAATCATGTGTAGTCCCGAGAAAGTTCATTTTGGCTTGGACGTTGGTTGTCGACACGTAACCCCCGCATCGACAGACTCTACCGGCGTCTTCTATCTCGCGTGTGTATTCAAAAATCTTATCATTGTAACCTCGCACATTTCCCCCACTATGTCTTTTGTTACCTCTAACCTGCTGCGTGACCCGTTGTAATGGGTTTTACATTGTTTGTGTTGAACAAATATGTTGCTCTAGTGTGAGATATCAGATGACAAGTGACATTTGTATCCCCATGCCAAAACTCGTCGTGCTTTGTCCGTTGTTGGAAAGCCGCGTTATCGTTGGACCCACGTGGTCTGTCGTAGCCTATCGTAGGGTCCACGCAAGATATCCCAAGAGCTATGAAATGTCTTCGATCTCAAACTTCGGTTGGACGCCACACATTTTCTACATAATCGTCACCGCCGACGCCATTGACCCCGTAGTCCGAATCATCCGAAATGTCATTTTAATTACCTGCACTCTCACACGACCTCTGAACGTGGCGTTTCATGTTGACCTACCACACTGCTTAGCGGGTCCATGTGTGTCACCGTCGATTGATGGTTGTCACGTCACTTCTATGAGGTCTGAATCTCCGCTGCTCATCTTCCACTGCAACCTGCATAAAACAAATCACACCTATTAGAATTAGCTTTATAAAACCCCTTTTTATTATTATTATTATTATATTTTTATTTTTTTTTATTATATTTTTTTTATATTGGGTAAATACTTCTTATACACATCCACCATGGAGATTGAACCTGGGTCACATTACCGACATGTTTTGCTTTACTTTGTGTAGATGTATATTAAAGAGGTATTAAGGTGGAATGAAGCTTTAACATAAAACCCGCTTTATATATAGCACACAAGCTCACTATACATGAATGACAAAAACAAGAAATTTAACCATTACAATGCTAATAACAAAATATTAGCAATAACATTGCTAACACAACATTGACGATAAAAATCGTCGACAACAAAATGACATTAAAAATCGTCAACAACAATTTGACGATAAAAAATCATCGACAAGAAATTGACAACAATTTGACGATAAAAAATCATCGACAAGAAAAAGTCATCGACAATAAAATATCGTCGACAAGAAAAAGGTCGTCGACAATAAAATATCGTCGACAAGAAAAAGTCATCGACAATAAAATATCATCGACAAGAAAATATTATTGACAAAGACTAATGATAAACGCAAATTCAAAACAAGCCGAGCATTAGACGCTCGGAACCAACATGCAAACACCCAAATACCAAAAACAAAAAGGTGGGTCCCCAATTTTGGGGTACGTTGTGGAGCAGCCACAACATGGCTGATAAACAAATTTAGGAAATTTTGCTATAATTTGGATTATTGTTTGAATTATCTTCTATAGAGTTTTTTTAATGTTAAATAAGAATACTATGATCTTGATATATATACTATGTAATGTTTTGTTTAGTAGCTGATCTATTAGGCTTTCACTATTGTTAGTTATATCTTGGCCATCTCTCAATCAATTTCTAACCCCTATCTCTCTTCTATATCCTTGCATTTCTATCTTTAGTCTTCAATCCCATTTTATTTTATAGCATTATAAGGAATTGAACTTCTCTAGAGATTGGCTCAAAGCAATTAAAAGTCATCTAATCTTGTTTGTGGTCTAGGGTGCATAGTAAACATTAGACAGATTGATGACCAAGAGGTTTTTGCATGCCCAATGGGATAAAATTTCATAAATTTATCCTGTAGATAAAAGAACACCACACTGAGATATCAAAATAAAACACCTACCATGTTGGCCAAGAATTTTTGGCATACCCAATGGGAGTAAGCCAATCTGATTTACTTCCATAAAGAATCAAAACTAAGATTCAAATCTAGATTAAGTAGAATTCTAATTAATTTCTACTTTCTAAGATCAACAAATCTCATCACCTAGTGACTTCGTTAAGAAGAATTGGTTAGTAAGGACCCAAATATCATTCTACTTAAAAGCTTATGATCATAAGATAAGTAGCTAAAAGGCTTGAAGAACCTTTGCAATTTATTGAGCTACCAACCTCTAGATCTAAATGAGATAAATATTTGTCTTCTATCCCATATTTCTCTATTTAAAGTTATCTCTTTGTAAACGTATTATCAATCATTTTTTGATATTTATAGCTCAAAGATATGGCTAGACAAATCTGTCCTAGATGGAATGACATTGGACTAACAGACTTGGATTATCTCCATGAAATTCCTCAAGCAACTCTAAAAGCTTTGTTAACATATGATAGTATTGGTAAAACTACATATGTACATTGCCAAGATGTTACTACCGTGGTGACTATCATAATATTTAGAATGAGGATATCATGATAAGATTGCTAGAACTATAATTTAGAGGAAAAATATTGAACCAATATCGGGCTCTTGAAGAAATAAGTATTAACTCGTGGGCTCAGTTAGCCAAACTATTAATTCTAGAATTTAATGATCTAGCAGATCCTTTTTCACTACTTACATAGTTTACTACTATCTAGAGTCATCCATAAGAAATCATCACTGATCTTAACATCTAATTTAGCAAAACTTGAAGGTAAATTCCCTTGGATGTAAGCTCATTGTATCCCCAAGATTACATATATTACCTCTATGTTTTTACTCTAGATCTAAGTTTGCAAATCTAGCTATTCAATGAAATGAGGTTTCCAAAAATCTACCAAGCTACAATAGCCTCATATAATACCTTAATATCTTGTGGAAAACTACCTCCTAGGATTTTCATGCCATATTCCTTAATGATAGTCCAACCTCTACAATAAACAATAGTTTAAGATACATCAACACCTCCACTAGACCTTATTCCAATACCTAAGGTTTTACCTTAGCCTTAAGTACCCATGTTGCCTCCATTGCCTACTATTGAACCTAAAGAAACTTGATAGATTCAAGAGTTACTAACAATGGTGAAGAATCTAAGTAATAAAGTCACTATCATGAAAAGGTGGGATATAAGAGGAGATTTAATGGCTATCATCCCAGGGTATTTCCCTATGTTACAAAATATCAAGGAGCATCTGCAAGCAATGTTGTCAAAAAAACTAATGGTGTCTATAATAATCAAGATGAGGGGCCTTCCACTTCCACATCAGAGAAAAGGTACTAGTTCTTAGCCTATAATGATCCATTTAATGCAAACACCTACATGATTTGCTAACACTAGGCCCAACTAGCAGTGGTATAAAAGGATTTAAAGGCATAACAGAAGAACCCTTAGAAGATGAATGCATATCAGTATTGACAAGGTCCAAAAAGAAGCCTTTACAAGTGGATTCATAGAAGTTGAAGCCTTTGAAAGTTCCTACTCAACCATAGAAAAAATAAAAAAAGGATCAACCTAAGCTAGAGCATAAATCAAAGAAAAAATATCCTAAATAATAGGCTCTAAACAAGCTTTTGTATCCTTCTATGATGAAACGACAAAGATTGCAAGCAACTCAAGAATACTAAAAAATGTTTGATGAGCCTGACAGGAAGGAAAATAGTCAACTGGAAGTATTGGGATTCAATATAGTTGAACAACTAAAGAAAACCCCTTCAAAATAAATCATATATGATGCTTTTCTAATTCCCAAACAAATTAATATGCTCATAATTTTATTAAAAAGTGTCCCTTCTAAAGGATTATCATGCCCATATTTGAACTTAGCTCAAAATCAATCTATATTGAGAATGGGCAAGAACAAACCATCACCCTTCTATATTTCTCTACATATGGAAGGATGGATTGTGTATAATTGCATGGTGGATTCTAGAGTAGCAACTCTTATCATTCCAAAGGCACTATGTGAGGCAATGGGGATGAAATACACCTAGTCTAGTAGAGTCTTGTAGTTAGATGGTACCCTAGTCACGATAGTTGAGATGATCAAGGATATGTCAATGGTGTTGCATAAGGTGTTGGAGGTGACAATGATTTAGGAAGTGATGGTAGTTGATCTCCAATAATACTTTGACCTCTTCCTTTCAAGGGAATTTACTACCAAGTTGGGTGGCTACCTTTCCTTGGATTATTCACACATGGTCATTCCTCACAAAGGAAGGAAAGTAAAAATTTTATGTAATAAGAAATGTTTATTGAATCATACATTACACAAAGGTATAACATCCCATCAAAGTGCAACATTGATCAAGGGCATTGAATCAATTAAGAGTATGCCAATTATTATAGCTTGCTATAGTTGTGAATGTTGTAGAAGCAGCACACCATGGTCAACGAGTAATATGTAGAGGTAAAAAAAAGTAATTAGTATTACCTTTATATTGAATAATATTTTTGGTGCTAAGGATAAATTTCTACATAAACATTAAAGGTGATAAACTGGAAACTAAGGAACTTTAATTTATAAGATGGAGTTAAAAGGTATTCAAATCCATAGGATTTAATATTTAAAGGTGGGAGTTAAAAGGACTTCAACCATATTTTTTGAAATATTGAAAAATATTAATATTTTATATTTTATATTTGCAATTAATTTTGCAATATATTTCAAATTTTTAATTTTTGAAAATTTGATATTTATTAAATTTTGGAGAGAAGGTTTTCTACTTCAAAAAGAAAATTGAAAAATTTTGAAAATTTTGAAAGTTGAAGAATTAAAAAATTTGCAAATTTAATAAATTAGGAAGAGAAAAGGTTTTCTACCTTAAAATAAATTAATCATGAAGTATTGGTATATTGGTTCAGGAGCAAGTAGGCATATGAGAAGAAAGAAACAATGGTTCAACATCTTTCATGGTAAAAATCCAATGGAAGAACACCTTCATAGGATGAATTCTACATAAGCTTGCTCATTTTTTTAGACCCAATGAATATCATAATTTTATAGGAGCTTTGACTAAGATTAGAAAAACTTAGTTGAAGAATACTAGAAGGAATTTTATTTTTTGACAACTAGAATAGAAGGGTTACTTGATACAATTTTACAAGTTGTTTCATTAGTGGCTTAAAATGTAAAAACAAGGAGGTAAAATTTGTTCAACCCAAAGAATATGTTGGTATCCATCAGGTTAGCAAGGTTGGCTAAACAATAATAGCACAAAATTACACATATAAACCACCCTAATTCAAAAAGAAACTAAAGCTTCCAACCTCTCCTAGTGCAATAAAATAAACCATTCCTATCAACAATAGAGGGAGAGATGAAATCTCATCAAGATAAAGGCCTTTGTTGTAATTGTGATGAAAAATATAGGCCATGTCATAAATGAACTAAAAAAAAATTATATCTATTGGATGATAAGTCAACCACTACCTCTCCTAACTCTAATGCAATAAATAATAGTTAATATGGTGAATAATAAGACTTTGCTACTACATCCTTGTAAGCCTTAGCAGGTATGACTACACCTCAGACTATCAGGGCACAAGATTACTTTAAAAATGTCCTCTAACCATTTTCATTGACTAGGTAGAACTCATAACTTTATTGATCCTAGGATGCCTAAATGGGAATATTATTAATTGTACTCATGCAATAGCTTTGAAGGCGTGATATCTAATGGAGGCACTCTTTCTTGCAAATAGAAATATCTCAATATTAAGATTACAATTAAAATATCATATGCTTGTACTTTAATTAGGAGGATGTGACATAATTTGAGGAGCTTATTAGTTGTGTATATTGGACCCTATCTTATAGGAATTTTAAAAAATGTGGATGTAATTCATAGTAGATGGTCAACAATACACCCTCATGGGGCTAATAGCTACTTCAATAAAAGAAATTAGTTCTCACCACATGGATAAATTACTTTAAAAGGGGTCTCATGGAGTCATGGCTCAATTTTTCATAAAATAGTCTATAGAAGATAATATTTTTTTGTTGAAAGTGACTTGGTACACTATTCACAACAAGCGAGTGGTATGGAAGCACACCCTAGAAAGCCACTGTAATAAATACCAATATAGAAGCATCTGGTCCCAGAGCAACTATAAAATACTTAATAATTCAACATGTAGAAAGGGTGACAAGCGTGTTGACAATCAAGTTGCCATAGGGGTGGTACCAACAGAAGGAGGGGGGTCCTTATCCATAGGATTACCCCAACCAATGGTTGGATCAAGGTCTATCGATACTGGCTTCTAGCTAGAGCCATCATCTTATTGCCTAGGATTTGTGGGGACTGGCTCTTAGTTGGAGCCATCACCTTGTTATCCAAGAGTGTCATCCATGATCTGAGGAGAAGGATTAGACCACCCTAAAGAGGAACCCTAGTCATAGTAATATGGAGGGTGCTATGGAGAATATATTCCACCTTGGGTGTGATGCTCCAAAGATCTAGGGTTGCATAAAGTCAAATTCCAATCCCAAGACCTCTTTCTACCTTAAGCCCTATGTTGATATGAGGAGTTCCTCTTATGAGGTTGTGAGAGTGGGACATGAGCCACAGTGAAGGGAGCATTCACCCAATGATATATAAGACTCAACATATGTTGAACCTTAAGGGATACCTTATTTACCTATAATTGGATCTAAATTAAAACATTAAAGGAAATTAGAGCTTTTAAATAAATTAAAAAATCTAGAGGGGCTTGTTGTTTAGAAAAAAAATATTATTACATCTTTTCCATATGTTAAACAAAATTTTAATTCTAAAATATGTTGGATCTTCGCAATGCATGTCAACATTTGGGTTGTATCCCCAAAGAATTTCATATACTATGAGAATTAAAGGTTTAAAAAAATCATGGATCTAGGCACAGGCTACTTGGGCTTTGGAATAATACTAGAATAGTTGTTTTATGGATTCCCTACAATAATAAAAAGGGAATTTTGAAATATTTAGTCCCAAATGAACTAGGAATTCTCCTATAGGCAACCCTTGGAAAAGGAGACACCAAATAAAGTGAGCCACTTTAGGCTCTAGAACATCATCCTAGTGAGTGTGGAAGTGGTTTTTCCAATCTTTGCTAGTTGAATGGATTTTCCATGGTGTATTCACTTTGGGACCATTGGAAAATGAGGTGAAAGTCATGAATTCCTATTGTAGGGCTTATATTTTCTGTAGGGAGTGTCAAGGTACCACTTCAGTCTTTCCACCAAGGGTACATGCTTTAAAACCAATTTTATGAAGCATATCAAGTGAGACAGTGTCTTGGACCACCTAAAATATCTCCTTGTCTTGTTCAAAGAGATAAAACTACACTTTAGCTTTTTTCCATGAGATCCAATTTTTGGTCAGTTTGGAAAAAGGTCAAATATGACCTTGATACCCTTATGGAAAAAATGAAGGGCTCATATCTAAGGGACTTTAGCTAAAGGTTTATTCTAATGGGTAAGAATGGGGGACTTTAGACAGATTGATGGTTGATAGATAATCCATTGCTAAAATAATTGCCATTCTAGTTCAACCATGGTTTGAGATCTTCCCAGTCTTTCCAATACTTTTGGAAACACAAGTGCCTAAAATGTGAACAAGCACCTTCATCACCAATATTGAGTGAAATACAAGCCTGTTCTAGGCTTTTCTCCCATGGGGCACTAGAGGCTATGCAATTTTTGAGTAAAATTTTGCAAGCCTCATTGCCTTGTATGGCTTGAATAACCTGTGTGGCACACAACATAGTGCCCTACAAAAATGTATCTAGAAGCCCTAACCCCCTAAATTCTTTGGGAGATAACAAAATTCCTAGGCTACTCTGTGAAAACCTTGTTTCTCAAGCAAAGAGACCCACATAAAGTCTTAGAGAAGTTTCTCTAATTTTTGATAAGAGAATTTGGAAGGTGCCTAATAATAAGAATAGTAAACGTGAGTGGTAGTTATAATCCTAGAGAAGACTTGGAATTTTCCTCCCAAAGAGAGTGTTTGGGGAAGCCACTTTTGAAGTTTCTTTTTCACTCTATCAAGGACATAATTCCAAAGAGAAAAGGAAAAGGAGTGAAAAGTGAAAGAGATTCCAAGAAATTAGAACATTTTGCTATGATGAATCCACTTCCAACCATGATGATTGAGCTAGGAGGGTTTTAGAAGAAAGGATTACCTATAGTACTAGGTTTTTTGCCTTTGAATACTCAAGCCAGATGCTATATAGAAAGTGTCCAAGCATTGAAGTGCCTAAGCCACATTGTCTTCCTCTTCAATGAGGGTGAGGAATGAGTCATCAAAAAATAATCATTAACAAGCTATTGAGAAGTATTGGATAATAAAATCCCTTTCACCCAATCCTAAGTAACAACATCAGCCAGGAGGTATCCGAAGCCTTCTACTACTAAGATATATAATGTTGGACCAAGAGGATTTCCTTGTTGAATAGACTTGTATAGCCCAAAAGAGGAATATTTGTGGCTATTAATAGTAATGTAGGTTGAAGCAACTATAAATAGCATATAAAGAGTTACAAGCTTACTGCAGTGGTAAGGGATTTGGCCTCTCTTTGAGAGGTCTAAGGTTTAAACCCCACTTAGTATGAGGGGATCAGGGCCCCTCATAAAAACCTATGTAAACTAATTGAAAAAACTATAAAAAGCATTTTTATTGTGCTCAAAAAGGTAGTTTGAACCCTAGGGCTTGTAGCATGGCCATTATGGAGGGCCACTCAATTCTTTCATAGGACTTGGCAAAGCTAATTTTGAGAAATAGAGATTTCTCCTAAGATTATCTTACCCATTCCATTCCTTCCTAGGCAACAATGATGTTGTCTAGAATATATCTAACCGTAATGAAGCCAGTTTACTTTGGCCGTATGATGAGGGGAAATAAATTTTGTAGATGGAGAGTAAGGGTTTTAGCAATGATATTGTAAGATACATTGAGTAAAGTAATTGGTCTCAAGTTGCATATATCCTTAAGATCTCTAGCTTTGGGTATGAACTTGATATTACCCCTATTGATCAAGTGGCACAAGGAGTTCATCCTAGGAGCTTCTAGGTAGACTTGATGAAGATAAGGTCTCACCATTTCCCAAAGGGCCTTGTAAAACTCGTAGGGGAATCCATAGGTACTAGGAGCTTTGTCATTGGCCATAGAAAATCTTATCGCTTTAAGCTCGTCTTGAGACACAAGATTGTCATAAAGAGCCCATTAAGATCTAGATAGTTGATAAGATACCACTCTCAGACAGTGCTTAAGAGCAATATCTTGAGTAAGGTAGGGGTCCTATGTTGTGAACACTTGTTGGTAGTGTCAAAAAAAAACCTATACAATGTTTAGGGGGTCATAAAGTATCCTCTATCCCTCCCAAAAATATTTAATTTTTTGAGTTGTTTCATGGCCCTTGAGTTGATCAAAGAATTCTTTTGAAACTCTATCCCCCCATTTAAGCTAGTGAAGTTTAGCCTTAAGTTGAGCTCCTCGAGTTGCATAGGTATCAATAATCAATTACTGATGTCAAAGCTTGGCCATCTACAATTGGAGAGAGGTGGATCAAGGCTGGGATTCTAATGCCACAGTGGCTTGTCTAAGCTTGGAAGAGGTGATTTCATAGGACTAGTGGTGAAAAAAATCATCTTCCATCCATAAGTGCACAAAAAATATGTGATGCATTCAATCGCATTATTCCACTAATAAATTTAGTTATCCTTTGTATGTGGATGTGGCGCCAAGTTCCACACATGGAAAATGTGGGTCAAAGAGGGCTTATGGCAAAGCAATGATGTGTTGAAGTAAAATTGGATGTTTAATGCAGCACACCCACTATTTTACCATTCAATGCAAAGTGTATAGGGGAGTTCTCCAAGAGGACAACCTCGAACATTGGTTCCACTAGGAGGCCAAAATAATTATCAAAATTAAATGTGGCTTTCCTTGACAACATCACTTGATCGAGTCATTTGAGGATCCTATTAGATCCAGCATGTAAATTGGACCACATGTACCAAGGGAGGTGCGTGGCATCAACTAGTATTGGGATCATAAAACCCTATTTTTTGGTACATATAGAACCAAGTGGTCCTTTTGATAGCTATCTAGTGTATGTAGTGTCCACCTTATTTGTTGGAGGTAACCTTGATCATATTAAAGTCACCATATACAAACCATGTGGTAAAGGGTAGGTAATATACAATCCAAAGCCAAATATGAGTTCTTTCTATGGTATCGTTGGATGCATAAACATTAATAACCCCCAATGCATGGTTATTAATGTTGAATATGGTCATAATGCTCTATTAGTGGGGTCATAGTTATGGTCCACCGGATGGGGCTACCAGCACACCACCACAAAGCGGTGGTGCTTCCTTGGCCTAGTTTATAGACACTATGAAAAAAAACTATGTGGCTAGATGGCATGGCACATTGAGGACAATAAAAAACCTATGAATTTCACTTCTTGTAGACACAAAATTCCTAGATCTAGAAAAATTTGATAGAATTTATAGACTATAAATTTGTGTTTAAAGTCTATTAGAACCTGAATATTCCATGATAGGAAGTTCATTTGGGGAAAGATTCCAATAATATATCCTTGTTGCGAAGCTACTCTAGCACACTATAACTATTAGAGGAGTCTAGGATGTAGCTGCCCAACTGAATGCTAGACATATGCAGTAACTTTTTTAGTATGGAAGATTCCTCTACGTTCCCCTACCTTGAGTTGTAGGAGTGTTGAGTGCTTTCCAGGGGGAATGTGTGGGGGAGCTAGCCAGAGTCACAAACTAAGAAGTAATTATAGTTGCTTACCTAGGTGCAAATCTATCAAGGCTATGAAGCCTCTTTGCCATTGCTTTCTACTGGTGGGGGACCAACCTTGTCTTTTCCCTTCACCTTCTCCATCGATTTGGATATAGGTGATGATGTTATTTTTGGTTGTGAGCCCTTAAAGGTCATATATCACACATTTTATGCCCACCCATTATCATCCATCCATCCTCTTTGTATTGAGGAGTGGGTACACTGGTCGGGTTAGGGCTTGGCTTGTCCCTATTATGGGGCATCAAGGAATAATATTTGACTTTGTGTTTAGATAATTGCAATTTAAAACATGTGTTGGGCAAGTTGATGTACAAGACCCCTTGTGAAATCATAGATTCACCAACTTAGATCTCAAAAGTTTCCTTTAGGTCCCAAGATATATCAACTTCAATGCATACACGCTTTTATGGGTATGCATGGAAAAACTCGTCCTACTTGACAAGAATTACTCAACCCAAAGGAATTGCAATAAGATTTAGGAAGGTCCAAAGGGGAAGGGTAAGACCAAGAAATTCTACCCACATAAGGACTTTGGTAGTCCTTTCTTCATAAGTATAAAATTTATAGATCCATGGTGAAAAAATGAACAATGAGATTCATATGTACCATGGGATATGCTAGTAAATTGCCTTAGCATGGGTAGATTCCATGAAGCAAAAAAAAAATTGCTTCATAAGGTTTTGAACATTCTAGCTTGACTCCATGAAATGTCCAAGCTACAGTCACCTAGGTCCAAAGGGAAAACTCATTTGGGATATGACCCACAAAATATCCAACTAGGGTAAATGACTCCAACCATTTACATGCATTGTCTAAATTAGGAAAAGGAATAACAAAATTAGGGAAGGAAGGATTACCTCCTAAGCCGCCTTCAAAACAAACTTTCTTGGATGCTTGAGAGGAGTCATATTCACATGCATTCCCTTCCATGATGTCAGTGTTATTCACTACTCTACCAAGGCTAGGGACCATATTTAAACTACCCAAGGTCACTCAAAACCCTACCTAGGCCAACAATATTGCACATAGAAAATCCTAGAGCTTCTTTCAAATCACTAGAGATGAAATAGCCCATAGACATACTTTTCACTAATGAAGATAATAAATTTTATTGACACTAGAATTATAAATACTCACTAATAAGTATTCTCATGTGTTTGAGCAACCTCATGGAATTTCCCCACCATGCACACATGATCATGCCATCCCAATAATTCTAGGAAATCCTTAACCCACATACATTCTTATAGATATCCCTATGCACAAAAATAAAAATTTAAATTTTAGTACAAAAACTATTGGAAGTAGGGGTAATTTGATTAACCATTCAATCTTTATTTTGGTATGATAAAAATGGGTTATGGAGATTGTGTATGGATTTTTGAGCATTTAACAAAACCACTATTAAGGTCAAATTTCTAATTCTAGTCATAGATGAGCTCTTGTATTAACTACATTGTGCCCATTTTTTCCCAATCTAGATTTGAGGTTAGAATACCAAAAAATATGTATATGTAATGAGGATGTTCCCGAGCCAATATTTAGGACATAATTTTAACACCATGATTTTTTAGTCATACCTTTTGGCTTAACAAATGCTCTATCCACATTCCAAAGTCTAATGAATCAAATTTTCTAGCCCATCATCCAAAAATTCATTTTAGTGTTCTTTGATGACATCCTCATTTATGGAAAGACTTGCGAGGATCATTTGACTCACATTGGATCAAGCCCTAAATCTCTTTTTGCAAAAATTAATATATCAAGTGTTCCAAGTGCTTTTTATATCAAAGAGAGTTTGAGTACCTAGGACATGTCATATTAGAAGAAGAGATTAAGGTAGATCCTAAAAAAATTTAGCATCTAAAAGATTAGCATAAACCAAAGACCCTTAAGAGTGTATAAGGATTTTTGGGTCTCATTGGCTATTATCATAAGTTTGTTCAAAGAATATGAGAATATTATAGTTCCTCTAACAACCATGTTAAAAAAGAATTCATTTAGGAGGACTGAGACCATAAAATAGGTTTTTGAAATTATTAAGTAGGCTATGTGCATCACTCTTGTGCTTACTATGTTATACTTTTCTTGACCCTTTAGCATTGAATATGATGCATTAGGGAATGGAATTGGGGCAGTAATCATCCAACAAAGGAAACCATTAACTTTTACTAATAAATCCCTCATAGGCAAGTATTTGGGAAAGTCAACATATGAAAAACAAATTATGGTAATCCTTCATGTAGTGAGACATTAACAACTATGTCTTGTGGCTCAACATTTTTATATCAAAATTGACTATCACAACCTCAAATAATTTTTGGAGTAATAGTATCTTCACCTAAATAACAAATATGAGTGATTAAATTGATTATGATATCCTCTATAAAAAGAAAAAATAGAATGCCATAATTGATTCCCTATCATGAAAGTTTTATGACCAAGTGATATTATGTTTATTGCCCTTACCAAATCCATATTGGTTGCATGGAGTCAATAGGAGTGGTAAGAAAATCCACATATAAAAAAATCTAATTTAAAAGTTATTCACAAACTCCATCATGACTTAGAATATTTTTGGGATGGCCAATACTTGACCTACAAGGGGTGCATTATCCTTGCTATAAATTTCTCTATGCATGGCAAGCTTTTACAGGAATTGCATGTGTCACCTTCAACGAGAAATTTTAAATTCTTAAAGACTTATCAATGCACAAAAAAGAACTTCTTATAGGAAGGAATAAAATAGTCTACTAAATAGTTTGTTCAAGTATATGATATTTGTTTGAACACTTTACCAATAATTCTAGGAACACTTCAAGCTACATGGAACCCAATAGAAGATGAGCTTGGCATATCATCCATAAATGAATGGTCAAATTAAAATTATCTATAATTTCTTGATGGCTTACATTGGTTTGATTCAGAGCATTAGATGTATTAGACCAAAAGGATACCATTAGTATAATAGTGTTACAATACCACTCATCATATAACAACTAAGATGACCCCATATGAAGTTGTATAAGGTTAACTATCGCCATCTCTCATATCATATCTTCTAGAAATTTCTCTTGTAGATATTATTGATTCCACTCTTAGCAATGGGAAGTTCCTACTTTGATCTCTCAAGGATGATTTAGCAATGACCCAAAATCAGATAAAATAGGAGGCACACCAACACATATCTAAACAAGCATTTTCTGAAGAAGACTTTGGTGTTTCTTAGATTATAGTCATATAAACAAACATCCTTAAGGACAAAATATAATCACAAGCTTACATCTAATTTCGATAGATCCCATCAAGTCTTACAATAGATTGATATTGTTGCATACAGGTTAAAATTATCATCATCTTCTAAAATACATCACGTCTACCATGTATCTTGCTTAAAGAAGGCCCTAGGATAGCATATTCAAATTAAATTAGCACTACTTGACTAGGTGATGAAGACTCAATAATTATGGAGCTAGAGGTTATTTTTGACTAATGATCATGAAAACTACACAATCAAAGTATTATAAATCTCTTGGTACAATGGCATGGATTACACCCAAATGATTCCATGGGGAAACTGCTACATCAACTTCAACAACAATTTCCTCGTCTTTAGCTTTGAGGACAAAGCCTTTTTTTAGGGAGAAGCAATGTTAGGACTTCATCTCCTAACCATTTTTATTTATTTATTGCAATAATTTAGATAGTAATTATTGGGCACTTCTTTTGAATGTAAAGTTGACATTTAATCATTAGGGTTAGGGTTATATAGTTTGGATAGACTATTTGTGACCAATCCTAGAACATTAGAGTTGGGCTGAATTATCTTTATATATTACATTATAATAAATTAAGGCACCTGCATCCCAAAGAACTATATTGTATTAAGCTTTGGTTATAAAGGAGGTTGCCCCCTTGAAGCAGCCTACGATACAGTGTAAACTCTTCAGTGTTATTAATAAAATTCTTGCTTATTATGTTTTTTTATATAATTATATTTATTTTTGTGGATTTTATTATGGTTTCTATTAATTCTTGTAAGCATAAGCATTACATCTTAAACATCATACTCTAATTAGTGATGTTCAAAGTCATCACCAAAATAATAAATGATAGTGACAGAGCTTGTAGTATGATAGTACAAGCACATCATTCTTGATTTTTCTTGACACTTGAAGCAAGGCTTACAACTATGCAATCCTCCTTCAAAAACCCTTCAAAATCTCACTATTGTTCATCTTTAAACAATGCAATTGACTATATAGATTTAAAATCTATTTCTATTTTTGGATTTAAACATTGTGCAAACATTGTGCTATGTTTATCATATGCAACTTTCGTTGTCATAGCATCATAGATATACAACTATATCTCATTAGAAATACCAAATATTATTATTAGTTAGGATTTTTAGTCTATCTTATTGAACTTTCTCTATTCATAGATATCAGAGGCATGTCTTCATATGGTTCTTAAGACCACACCCCATAGATCTTCAAACTTGATATGAATTTCAACTGTCTTCCAAGTGGAATAATTGTCTCCCTATAGCAACTAAGTACTAGGTAACAAAACCTTTTGGGTATTAAGAACCATTGTCAAACTTCAAAAATCTAAAAAATATGAAAATGCATTCATTGAATGAAGATAAAAAGAGCTTCTTGATGAGTAAAAATATGTCTTTACTCATAAAAGTATGTTGTGCCATAAAATTTACATATATTATCTTCAAGTATTTCACAATTTGCCTTTAGAATTCATAAAAAAATTTCACCTTGTAATTGAATACTATGGTATTTACAGCATCAACATGTTTCTTCCATAAAGCATGTGCAATCAATGAAATTCATGTCTCCCTATAGCAACTAAGTACTAGGTAACAAAACCTTTTGGGTATTAAGAACCATTGTCAAACTTCAAAAATCTAAAAAATCTAAAAATGCATTTATTGAATGAAGCTTAAAAAGAGCTTCTTGATGAGTATAAATATACCTTTACTCATAAAAGTATGTTTTTCCATCAAATTAAAATATATTGTCTTCAAGTATTTCACAACTTGTCATCAAAATTCATAAAACAGTTTCACCTTGTAATTGAAGACTATGTTATTTAAAGCATTAACATGTTTCTTCCAAAAAGCATGTGCAACCAATGAAATTCATTTTCTTTTGAAAAAAAAATGTTTCCCATAAGATTTAAAATAATTGATCTAATTTCCATGTGTATATTTGGCAAATCAAACATTTGGCGTGATCACTCTTAGGGTTTTTAAAAAGAAAAACATCAAATAAATTGTATCTATTGATCCTTCAAGATCCAATGGCACATAATCTTATTTTAATTATGATATTTCACTATCTCTTCATGATTTTATTTTCTATGCAATGTCTCATGCAATATTTTATGCCACCAAATTCTCGAACAAGTATTAGGAATTGAATATCTACACAATGTATAAATCAATGTCTCAATAAATATCTTTTTCTTTGAAATAGTGAGGTACACAAATGCATTTGCCTTAGAATTTTCAACACACTCAAACTATGCTTTGTCCTTGTGGCTATAACCTAAAAATTTCCTCATGCATAACAATAACTTTTGAATACCTCCATCTGCAACTCTATCTCAAACATTGGATGAGACTGGTTTTATGTGATTACGAACCCCTAAAATAGATGCACCACCTCCACTTTCACTGTCTTATGAATCTTCTACCTCAAGAAGGTTGTCACAACCCAAACTTCCCAACCCTAGTTTTTTTATATATCTATATATACATACATATATATCTACCACTAGAGTTTTCCTTATAATCATCCTTGGGACACATCTATATCTACTCCTTACATAGAGTCAGATATGTAGGAGCACTAGATGTGTCTTAAAGAGTCAAGTTATCCCTCCTATTGACATCCAATGGGCTAGCCTTGACTTTATCCCTTCCATTCCTTCGGAATGTGAACACTTTATGTCCCACACTACATAATCCTTTAATGTAGGTGATAATCATGTGAAGGCATTTGACTATCCTTCTTAGGTCTATTTGAGCTAGTTGTCCCACAAATAGGGTTCATTTCCTATTTTGAGTATAAAATTAAGTGAATGGATTCCATCCCATCCAAATAACCCAATTAAAAAAAACTAACCTAACTTAAGTTAAAAGCTAGATTATCACCCTCGGATACCCTATCCATTTTTCCTTTAGCTGCCACTAGAATGGAACTACTTTTGCTAAACCCTCACATAGATCCCAGCTTAAGAAACACCAAAAGACATCGAGGAAAAAATAACTCTTTCATATACATCACACATTCATCTAGAATGAACATAAGATAACTACCATTCATTTAACAGTTCGTCATCTCGCGAGTACAAAAGCTATATACATGATTTCATGAAATATTCTACTAATTCCAAAGTCAACAACCTTTCTATTAATCAAATGTTTACATATCTAAGAGATACATCGGTTCCTATTGAGATGGCACAAAGTGCATCAGATTACAAGAGAATCCAATTGTAACTCTTAACCACTACTCAGCAATCCCAACAGATTGCGAGTACATAACAAATGTCTCCTAAGCAATATAAAATTGTAGACTCGTACATAGCATTCAAATCCAACAATTAGAAACTTCCACTATGGTCAATGTATTACTCATGGATGTTATTTATTGATTTTCATCCCTCGTCAACTCCTATCGCATCCTTAAAAAGTTCCTGCAATCCAACGTGTGAGGTCTTTGGAAACACAAGGGAGAATTCTGAAGTAAATATTTTACTCCCTGCATATGCACTGGAACTTGCTCCTTTTACATGATCGTAATATATACATTCAAAAAATAGAACCACATACTATTTGCTGATATTTAAAACGGTGTTCCCTTCTTAACAAGCATAAAACTTACCTCATTACTCAATCACTTGGAAAGCTATGCAGCAGTGGTCTTACATTCATTTGACTTACCACTCAAGTAATAGTTTAAAGGACCAAATATATTAGGTTCTAAAAAATGAATCGAAACAAGGTCTATCTTCTACCTAGTGTATTTCATTGGTCTTTGCATGTTACAATCAATCGTAAATCTTACACAATGAACAACTAACCATTTAAACATATTGTCTTATCTTACCAAATCACTTCGTTTGTTACGTCCCCACAACAAGGACTATGTTAAGCTCAACTATTTCTACACAACTCACTTTCATTTGAACTCATTTACAAATGCCATTAGTAATAGGAACTGAAATAGAATTCACCTTAACATTCAGTAGATTACATTTATTTGTAAATCTCACAACCTCAAGTATAGAAGAAACTATCCTTTAATCACTCTAACGTACGCATCTTAGATAACATTCATTAGATAGTTTCTACACAAATGGTAACATAAGGTATCACATACACACCCCAATATTCATGCATTAGATAATCTTCTACTTGAAGGAATACAAAAGTTATCATACACACAACCCAGATCTCATTCATTAGAAAATATTCTACTCAAAGGAAAAATATAAGTTATTACGTACACAACCCAGATTTCGTTCATTAGAAAATATTGCAGATATAAGTAATGATGGAAGCTCTTGGCTCTCACTCATTCATTTCTAATACGTATTCCTTTCCTTTGATTATAAAAGCAACAAGGTAATCTAAACAAGTTTCCATTTAACTATTAACATCATTTAACTCAAGCTTCTTATCACACTTAGATTGCATATTTCCAAATTATCGCTCGATGCCACAATCCAAGGCTCCTATACTATGGATGACATATTAATACCCTTAAAACCAATATCCATACTTTCTCCTAACTCCACATCGATTCCAACTATCTAAGAGTTAAAAATAACATCTACCTACGATCAACGTATGCTCAAGTGCCTCAGTCATCCCATGACACTTATCATATTGTGAGTACACACATAGACAAATGGGTGTTGGAAATTTGAGTTAATTTGAGGTATTTTATGTTGTCATTGATGTCACATGGATCATATTTGGTTTTGGTGGAAAAATCACTTCATAGATAATCATCTATGATATTTTGGAGAGCATGGATATATACAGGGTTTTTATGAAAACCAAGGTAGGCAAAATAAAAGGTTTTATTTAAAACCATGGTGGGCTTATGTGAAAAGGGATTTCTTAAAATCCAAGGTGGAATTTTGTTTCATCGAAAAAGGACCTCCGGTGATGAAGATATTAAAGTTTAAAGTTTAAGTTTAAATTAATGGAGGGCCGACCTATGTGCAATTAATGGAGGTTGGCATATATATGTAAAGGTTTCAATTTATTTCAGAAATGGGGCATATTATATATTGTCGGAAAGCTTATTTCAAGGGCTATTTGACTAACTTATTTATAAGGATAAATAAGGTGTGTGTAAAGATATATTTATGATTTTACAAAGAGGTTCCAAAAGTGAAGTTTGCCTTGTTCTTTTTCAAGAGGATTAATTCTTTCATGAGGTGACAAGGTATGCAATATTGTGATTTATTTTATTTTATGGTATAAGTGGTTTTGGGAGTGAAAAGGTTATGCAATGTTTTGATTTATTTTATTTTATGGTACAATTGGTTTTAGGAGAGATAATAAAGTTGTGCAATTAAAGGCCTTGGTGATGATTATTGAAAAGTGGAGTAATGTTGATTATTTTGTGATCTACTAACCCTTGTGAAGATTGGCAAAAGAATTTTGTGATTGTGGCAGATTTATAAAGAGTTTTCTTTTTCATATTCATAAAAGGTATGGGCACATTATCCTATTTCTTGTTTATGGTGGTTGATTTCTAAAATATCATTTGAGAGAAAAGGATTGTTTGTGGTTTCCTTTTAGAAAGTTGTTGGTTGAATGCTTCAAGGTTTTCTGAATTGAGAGTTGTGTCTAAACATTGTTTGATAAGCATAGTTGTTGAAGCCCATTGGTTGTGAAAGAACTTGAGTTATAAAAGAACATGAGTATCATTGTTATGTGAGATTTGTGGTTGAGCATTTTTGGAAATATTTGAGTTGGTTGATACATACTTGGACTAGGGTTGTGTGTGAAAGTTTTTCCTTGTGATGATTGGTTGAGTTGAGTTGATTGAGCCTATTCAAGTGATGTGTGAAGTGATTGTTCAAGTTCTATGAAATAAACTATTCCATAATTCTATGTTGAGTTGAGATTAAGGTTAGAACATATTGAGTCTCTAACAATTCTCTTTATGGTTCTATAAGACTTGAATTGAGTTGAGGTTGATTTGGGTTGAGAGTGAGATTAGAACATATTGAGTCTCTAACAATTCTCTTTATGCTTCTATGAGTTGATTTGAGTTGAGTTGAGATTGATTTGGGTTGAGAGTGATATTAGAACATATTGAGTCTCTAAAAATTCTCTTTATGCTTCTATGAAGTTAATTTGAGTTGAGATTGACATTCATTGTTGAGTTTATTTTGAGTACTACTTGAGCATGATTGATTGAGCCTTTGAGAAGGCCTTTGGGATATATTTGAGGACAGTGTTTGGACAAGTTCTTAGTGAGCTTGTTGGAGCATATTTGGGCAAGTTCTTGGTGAGCTTTCTAGAGCAGATTTGGGCAAGTTCTTGGTGAGCTTGCTAGAGCAGATTTGGGCAAGTTCTTGGTGAGCTTGCTAGAGCATATTTGGGTAAGTTCTTGGTGAGCTTGCTAGCATAGATTTGACAAGTTCTGTGTGAGCTTGTTAAGCAGGTTCTGTGTGAGCCTATTGAGCAGGTTCTTAGTGAGCCTATTGATAGAGCTTTGGAGGTGACAGAGTACAGAGGATAGAGTCTCAGTGGATAGAGATCCATCAGCTAGCACAGTTGAAGATAGATCTGAGTGAGGAGTCTTCAAGTGGAGAGAGGTCCACCAGTTAGTGCAGTAGAGATACAGAGTCTTCTAGAAGATCACATAGCTAGAGCAAAAGGGGAAAGAGTTATCCTGTGGAAGAGATCCATGAATTTGAGATTAGGGGATTAGCATCTCCTTTGGACAGAGATCCATAAACATTGTAATTGGGAGTGATTCCCAAAGAGATTGATTGAGAAATTTTTAGTAAAATATTTTCTTCGTGGAGTAGCCCACATTGGGTGAACCACATAAATTGTGGTGTCTCTATTGTGTATGGTTTCTATGCATTGCTTTGATTACTACTATCTTTACACAACATAATATTGAATTGGAAGAAAAAGTAAAAAGTGGTCTTATATTATTCACCCCCCCTCTCAGTATAAGCTTGTGTTCTTAAATTGGTATCAGAGTGGGTTTCTTCGAAAAGGCTAACAGCTTGAGGGTAAATTCTACAAGAACATAGATGGCTTCACATAAAAGATTATCTTCAAATAAGGCTTCATTGTTTGATGGTAACAATTATGCTTCTAGAGCATGAGGATGAAGAACTACTTGATATCACAAGGATATGAGGTAAGGAAGATGGTTGAAAAAGATTATAAGATTGAAGGTGATCCCGAGGAAGATAAGACTACCAAGAAATTGGTTGAGATCAATGCAAGAGCAATGAATTATATTTTGAGTGGGCTACATGAGACAAATTTTACAAAGGTCATGGTATGTACTTCAGCTAATGAGATGTGGACCAAGTTGAGGAATACTTATGAAGGAGATTCCAAGGTAAAGTTGGCAAAACTACAAACTCATAGAAAAATATTTGAGAAATTAAAAATGGAATATTCTGAAGATATTGCAAAGTTCTTACTTCGATTTTATGAGATTACTAACACCATGAGATGCCTAGGTTTTGAGATGAAAGAATCAGAAGTTACTCAAAAGGTTTTGAGATCACTTTCCATGAAATATGATTCTAAGGTTTCAGCAATAGAGGAGACAATGGATATCAACAAGCTAACAATGGAAGAATTGCAAGGTACTCTCACAGCTTATGAGATGATGTTAAGTAAGCATCAAGCTCTAATAAAAGAGATTGCATTCAAGGCTTCAAAAAAAGAGAAAGGAAAATATTCAGAAATAGATAGAGTTTTAGAAAATTATGAGGAAGCTAACTTCATCAAAAGGAATAAGGACTCAAGGAATTTCAAAGATATAAGGAAATTCAGGTGCTACAAGTGTGGTGATCTTGGTCACTATGCATACAAGTGTCCACATGAAGAAATCAGTGATGATGAAAAATAGGGTCAAAGAAGAAAAGAAGATGGAAAGCATAAGCATGACAAAGATGACAGATTCAAGAAAAATAGGTATGAGAAGAAGAAAATTTTTTGTAAGGCTAATAAATCTTACTATATTGTAAAAGCAAGTGATATTTCAGATTACAATGATAAAGATCAATCAGATGAAGAAGAATGTACATTCTTTGGAATAAGTGAAGAAAATTAAGAACACCTATTCCTAGGTATTGAAGTTAAAGAAGATGTGCCTATTGAAGAAAGACATGAAGAGCTTGCCATAGCCATTGAGCAAGCATATAGGTAAAAGAAAGTTCTAAGGATACTAAAATGCTTCATATGTAGAGAATTTGGATATATATATTATGATTGCACATACTACAACAATTACAACAAGGAAAGTGTATTTGAAAAAAAAAGCAATAGTTCTAGTGACAATTCCAGCAGTAGTGAAAACAAAGAAGTATCATTTTTGGTAATAGAAAAGGAAGAGGATGAGCCAAGTAAACAAAAATTAGAAATCAAAAGGCTAAAAGAAGAATACAAAAATCTTGAAAACAAGATTCGAACAAATGTCAAAATCATAGAAGAACTACTTCAAACAATTAGTAATCTCAGAGAAGAGCTTCAAAATGCAAAAAGGATAGAAGAAAGGATGAATGAAAAACTAAGGGTAACCACAGCAAGACATGATACATTAGATGAAAAGATTCAAAAATGAGTGGAAACTTATTTTAAGGTTGTATCTTACTTCATAAAAGTCACACTCAAAAGGAAAGGAAGTTGTAAAAGATGAAAGCAAGGAAGCACCTAAAATTTGTGAGGAAAGTTCCAAAGTTCCTATGGCTCCAAATATTCAGTTTGGTTCTTGTTTTGAGATAGGTGAATCAAGCTCAAAGGGAAAAGAAATTTTCGAAGAGAAAGGCAAGGAAGAAACTAAGGAAGACATTTTAGATGCTACAGAGAAGGTTAAAGAATGCAATGCACAAGTTGAAGATGATCATAAGAATAATGGTCAAGAAAGGTATGAGGAACCAAGGCATGAACAAAGAGCTTTTCAAGGACATTGTTTTTCTTGTAATGGATTTGGACACAAGGATATACATTGCAGAATCCATGGATCAAAAAATTTTGATTTTGTTAGAAGGAACTTCAAAGGAAGAAGGTATGATTTTCAGGAAAATTGCTTCTCATGTAACAGGATTGGTCATAAAGCTTTTTAGTGCAAAGGAAATGAGCAACATGGTTTTGGTTTTAGAGCTACACATTTCAGAATTCATGGTCATAATGGTCATGAAAATAGAGCTTCACAATACAGTGTTGGCAATTTGAATTATTTTATGTTGTCATTGATGTCACATGGATCACATTGAGTTTTGGTGGCAAAATGATATTTTGGAGAGCATGGATATATACAAGATTTTTGTGAAAACCAAGGCAGGCAAAATAAAAGGTTTTATTTAAAACCATGGATAGCATATTTGAACTGGGTTTTTCTTAAAACCCAATTTGGCTTTTCGTTTCATCGAAAAAGGTGCCCCGGTGATGGAGAAATTTAATTTTAAATATTTTTATAAAAACCAGTGGTAGATAAATAATTTTAATTACATTATTAATTAATTTAAAAAAAAAAAAAAAATTGATTGTAATTGGAGGGAGAGCTAGGGTTTCAGAAGTTTGGAGGTGCTTCAGAGGAGATCTGAGGAATCAAACTGGGGTTTCAGAAGCTAAGGTAGAGGGCTATCAATAGTAAGGATCACGGCCAAGAATGGGGGACATAGGTACTTCGGTACCAAATCCTCCAAACGAAGGAATTTCATTTCGGGATAAGCTATGTGGAACCCAAGATAGTTTCAACGACTGTCAAACACAAGCAAAGAAAATCATAAACACCATGGGGAAGCGACAAAAGGAGGATTCTCTCGCTCGGGAGGGTGAACGGATGTCTACCACAAGCAAAAGAAATACCGATGTTGGAAATAGCCGAGGACTCGGGTAGCCGAGGATATTGTTTATAAGTCAAAACACAACCTCATAGGTAAATTTGTGGGTTTCAAACCATCTCGTGCACTTCCTCCACACATGGATAAGGAAACAATGGCATCCTGGAAGGAGAATACGAAATTCTAACTCTCGCAAATGGGTATTTTTCTGTGGAGTTCACATCGGTGGCAGATCGACAAAAAGTATTTGAGGGAGGACCATATCATCATGGACCAGTGGGACTATTCTTGCAGCCATGGAAGATGGGATTTGACCCGAGGGTGGAACCGACAGCAGTACCAATATGGGTAAGATTATTTGCCCTTCCCCTTGAATTTTGGAAAGAGGAGATACTTGAGGCAATAGGCAACTTATTAGGGCATTATCAAGGTAGATCAAGAGAAACAGTTTTAGGAGGATCGACAATGTTTGCTAGGGTTTGTGTAGAAATGGACCTCAGCAAACCTCTTCCAACAGAGATAGACCTAAAAATAGGGGATTTTGTCTGGCGCCAACAACTGGATTATGAGGCTATTCCATTCAGATGTCGGGTGTGCCACGCTCCTGGACATCTTGCTAGAATGTGCCCAACAGTTAAGGATCATCAATCTGAACAAGAGGGGACAAAAGAAAATTTTAACATGGCAGGTCAATCTCTTCAACAAAAGGGAAATCAAAAGGAAGGGAAAGGCCCAATAGATTCTGAGGGTTTTCAAAAAGTAATGAGAAGGCCAAACAAAAAAAATCAACACAGTAACCAGAGACAAGGAGAAAGAGTTGTAAGAACAACCAATAGATATGAGATATTCAAACAATTGGGAAACTTGGAAACCGAAGGAGATTTTCAAATGGAAGGGTTAGAGGAGGATACTCAGCAAGTCACAATAGTTGATCAGGAACAATATTCCAATCTAGTGTTAGGGAACAAGCAAGGAGCAAGACCAGACACAACCTCTCTCATGGAAGAGGAGATTCAACCCACAAGAGAGACCATAGGAGGGGAAATAGAGCAGAGGATGTTTTTGACACAGGAAATAGAGATGAAAGAAGGAAATAAGAACAAAGAAAGCCCTACTCTAGGAATTCATCAAGTGGAGAAGAAACAAAAACCAAACCAATCTGCAGGGAGGAAGTCAAACAAGGAAAAGATGGAGGAACAGGGAAGAGATTTGAGCCAGAACGGAAAGGTAAAATCGATGGCTGATTTTTTTCTCTCCTAATTCTCAATGATATTAATCACTTGGAATGTGAGGGGTTTAGGCAATCGCCCTAGACAAAAGGCAATCAAAAATATTATCATAGATATGAGTCCGAATATAATTTTGCTACAGGAAACCAAAATGCAAGGAGAAGACTTACAAAAAATAAATAGGAGGATATGGCAAAAAGGAGAGATCCTTACTCAATCGTCACAAGGGAAATCAGGTGGATTGGCCACTATGTGGAATCACCAACTGTTCCTAGAGATAGGGGGGGCCTCTACGAGAGGGGTGTTGATGGTCCGGTTACAAAATAGGGAAACTGGAAAAATTTGGACTATAGTGAATTTTTATGGAGCACAAACAGTTAGATTACAGAGGGATCAATGGGTAGCCATCCAGAATTTCATAGAAAACTACCCGGAGGACCAATGGATTGTGGGAGGAGACTTCAATGCAAAGCTTAGAATAGAGGAACAACAAGGAGGCAGAGCCATGCTTGAGGAAAAGGACAGGTTTTTTTCAGCAATAACATGTCAAATGAATCTAATAGATATCCCAACTGTGGATAGCTCCATGACTTGGACTAACAGAAGAAAGGAAGGTGAGATGGTCAAATCTTGCTTGGATCGTTTCTTCATGGGGGAGGAATTATATTTGCATACCAAGCATCAAGCAAGGGTCATGGATAGGCTTTCTTCAGATCATTTTCCAGTAAGCTTAACCATAGAAGAAGATAATCATAAAGTTGTGGGAACTTTTAAATTTGAGCTATGGTGGCTGAAAGATGAGGAGCTAGGGGACCGTATAAAGGAATGGTGGAAATTAGGGAAACCAAGATTTGGGACAGCCCAATTCAAACTCCACAAACAACTAAAATATGTAAGGACCCAACTAAAGGAGTGGAGTAAACATAAGAAGGAAATAACTAGAATCCAAAAGAATGAAATCAAGGATCAAAAGGAGAAGATTGCTCAAGAGATAAGACAAGGAACTATCACAGAAGAACTGTTACAACGTGAGGCAGAAATTATTAGAAAAGAGGAAGCTTTGGAGGAACAAGAAGAAATCTATTGGAGGCAAAGAGCCAGAATCACATGGTTAAAGGAGGGGGACCAAAATACAACTTTCTTCCATAAGACAGCAACAGCCAGGAGACAACAAAATAGAATTATGGGTCTTACAGATATGATGGGTCAGGTAAAAACCAGTGGAAGTGAAATGAAAAGTATAGCAAATCAGTACTTCCATACACTTTTTAGCAGTAATGAAAATTTGAATGCAATATGGCAGGAGAAGATACTAGAGGCAATTCCACAATTAGTCAAACCTGAACACAATAAATTATTAATGGAGGAAATTTCTTTGGAAGAAACCTCGCAGATCATACAAAAAATGCAAACAGGAAAGACTCCAGGACCAGACGGATTCCCCATTGAATTTTATCAAAATTTTTGGGAAATTGTGGGCCAAGCAGTGGTGGAGGCAATCGGAGGAAATCGGACAGAGTAAGCAAATGTTAAAAGCCTTGAATCATACTTTTATCACTTTGGTTCCTAAGGGCCCATCTAGTGAGATAATTGATAATTATAGGCCTATTTCACTATGTAATGTAGTATACAAGATATTAACAAAGCTTATGGCAGAAAGGTTGAAACAGTTTTTACCAAATCTGATTTCAAGTGAGCAAGGTGGTTTTGTTGAAGGCAGACAAATTCTAGATGGAATAGTAGTGGCCCAGGAGGTGATACACACAATGTCAAAACAAAAGGACCCAGGTATGTTTATTAAATTAGATCTTTCTAAAGCCTATGACAGAGTAGACTGGTCCTTTATGCAAAATATTTTAGAAAAAATGGGCTTTGCAGAGGGGTGGAGAGATTGGGTAAGAGCCTGTACACAAACTACATCATTCTCAGTTCTGGTAAATGGCAGTCCCTCTCCCATGTTCACAGCAGGAAGGGGGCTGAGGCAAGGGGACCCTCTCTCCCCTTACCTTTTTATCCTTTATGCAGAGGGTCTCGGGAGACTGTTAAAAAAAGGGAGACAAGAGGGGAGGTTAAAGGGCTTGAAAATAAGTTCTCAAATTGAGATAAATCACCTCCAGCTTTGTGGATGATACTGCTCTTATTAGTCAAGCCAATCTCATAGTAGCAAGAAACATAAAAGAAGTTTTAGATGGGTATACTCAAGCTATTGGGCAAACTTTTAATGAAAAAAAATCTCAAATTGTTTTTTTTAATACAACGAAGAGGGTGAGAGATAAAATTATACAATTGTTGAAATTCATGGAAACTCCTTTACCCATACAATATTTAGGAGTACCTTTATCTGCAAAGAAAACAAAAAGTAAAGAGTGGAAAGGGTTGATGGATAGACTTCAAGCTAAGCTGAGCAACTGGACTCATAAATGGCTAAGCTTAGGAGGAAGGCTGACAATGATTAAAGCCGTGCTACAAGCTCTTCCAGTTTATAAATTTTCTGTACTTCGGGCTCCAAAGAGAATTCTAAAAGATATTGACAAACACACAAGAAAGTTTTTGTGGTCAGGTGCAAGGGAAGAACAAAAAATAGCACTAGTGGGTTGGGAGAAGATATGCCAACCAAAAAAACAAGGAGGATTGGGGATAAGATCAGCATTTCAGAGCAGCAAGGTACTAGCTGGGAAGCTATATTGGAGATGGATTACAGCTACTGGGGGTTTATGGAGTAGACTCTTACAAGCTAAATATTACCCAGGAGTGGATGAGAAAAACATTCCAAGATACAAAGTGGAAGGAGAGGGATCTACCATATGGAGGACAATGTTAGTAGGCCAAGAGTTAATAAAGCCATACCTATATTGGCAGTTAGGGGATGGAAAGGATGCTTTATTTTGGGAGGATTCATGGAATCAATCACAACCAATTATTCAGACATTCCCAGAGATGGAGAGCTGGAAATCAGAGCTCCAAAAAGCAGGGTGGTGGAAAGCCTCTTACTATATGAAATCATGGAATCAACATGTGCCAGATTTATTACAGTGGAAACATCCCCAAGAATGGCCAATGAGGGGTACAGAGGAACTAATGGAAAAACTGTGGAGATATCTTCAAAGACACCCAATTCAGGATGGTTCTAAGAGGGATATACTTGGATGGGGAGGAAGTAAGTTGGGAATTTATAAGGCAAAGGAGGGATACAAGGTAGTTTGTGGATACGAGATTACCCCATCACCCTTTCCATGGACATTTGTCTGGCAAAAGGAAGGATGGCCAAAAATTAACATTTTCTCTTGGTTGATTAACCACAAAAAGTGCTTGACTTTTGATAATTTGATAAAAAGAGGTTTCTTTGGGCCCTCTAAATGTGTTTTGTGTGGAAAGGCAGAGGAGACCTTGAATCACCTCTTTTTTGGGTGTTCTTTTGCTAAAGACATATGGATCAATTGGTGGAGACAAATGAGACAACATTGGGAAGTTTTTGAGAGCCAGGAAAGCTTTTATGAGAAATGGAAACAATGCAGCTTTAAGACTAAAACAATGAAAATTGCATGGAAACTAGGACCTAGCTTCATATGGTGGCAGTTATGGCTAGAACGAAATGCACGCATATTTAGATCAGAGCACGGAACAAGGGAGCAAGTATGGGAGAGTATTATGAGCAAGGTAACAGAAACACTATTTATCAGATTACAGGAGGAAACAAATATAAAAATGGAGGAAGTGATTATCCTACGGAGCCTTGGAATAACTGTAACAGAGAAACAACTTAAGGATGGGTACACAGGTGAGATCCCCTTGAATAACATAGAGTGGAGGCCACCTCCTAAAGAGTGGGTGAAGGCAAACACAGATGGGGCTTCTACTAAAAATCCTGGGAAAGCTGGTTTTGGTATTATCATGCGAAATTGGAAAGGAGAACAGGTGTATTGGAGAGCAGAAGGCATGGGGGAGGCAACAAATAATGAAGCGGAAGGACAAAGCGATCTTGTCAACATCGATGATAGCTGCAAATCTACAACTACATAAGTTGTGGATAGAGACAGACTCTCGGGTATGGGCTGGAATATTAGATCCGATAAGGCCCTTTCAGGTGCTAGGAATTGGAGAGAGAAGGAAGGTGGAAGCAATCATAAGATCTGGCAAGTTTTTCAAGATGTTTTTATTACACATATCAAGCGAGAGGGAAATAGGGTGGCGGACTATTTAGCAAAATGGGGAAAATATCCGGAGGAAGGGCAATATGTGGACTCTCGGATGGAAAATCGATAAGCTTGTGCCAAAGAATCCAAGGGATGCAGGAGGTGATACAAGCAGATAGTAGAACAAGAAGAGTAGACAAGGAGTCTAATGAATCTATCACGGTTAGGCCACGGAGCAACACAACATGAAGATAAATGGATAGTTTACGGAATTCAGATAAATTGGATAAACTGGAATTCAGCTATGGTAGTGCTGAGGGTTTGGATATCTGCATTATGTAAGGTAATGTTTTATGGGTAATTTTTGAGCTAGGAGGGATTGGAGGAGGATTTTCTTTCTCCCTTGATGCCTATCCAGTTCATTTTACCTTGTAATACAGCTTCTATAAATATAACATATTTTTCATTTTTTTCAAAAAAATTAATTTTTAAATTAATTTAATATTAATTTATTATCTTCCTAAGTTAATTAAATTAATTATTGATTAATTTATTTAATTTATTTATTTAATTAAATTTATTTATAATCCTAAGAAGGGTTTATAAATTTTATTTTTATAAACTTTATTTTTCGAAAATCTTCCCTCGTCGACGTAAAAGAAAAATACTCCTTCAAGTATAAAAGGAGGAAGCCCCAAAATATTGAATGTGGACGATGGTAATTTGATTAATGCATGTGCCTTAGTTTTTGCACGAGTAAAAGGAGTGTGGATTGCGTTGTGGGAACAAGGTTCGGTTTTCGTTCTAAGGAAGAGACTTATTCGGAGATAAGATGGAGGCCCCTCTCCCTTCCTCACGTGGGTGTGGATAGCCCATGCGGTTTAGCCAAGTGATTTGGCTAGAGGAGACGACAGATCAAATCACGTTGAATCCCCTTTTAGGGGTGTAAGAGGTATGCTCATGAACTCCAATTTATGCGAAAGGGTACTAAATAAAACATATTTTGCATTGTTTATGGTATTTCCAAAGTTGGTTTGGGAGGTATAAGGTTAGCAAAATTAATATTATCTTTTTGGTTTTATTAAAGTGTAATGGAGATAAAAGGGTGTATGGTGTTGACAATGATTTAAATGCTTAGAATTTTTTTGATGTCAATTATATTTTGGAGGAAGGTCTTTGTTATATGATTTTGAATATTGTTTAAGGAAGAAATTAAATATCCTATGGTGTTGGATATTATTTGAGAGGAGCTTGATGCATGGTTAGAAAAAGAGAGATTTATGGTGTTTTTCCTTTTGAAAGTATATCATATTATATATCGTTGGAAAGCTTATTTCGAGGGCTATTTTATTAACCTGCCTAAAGGAAGAAATAAGGTGTGTGTAAAGAGATATTTCTGATTTTGTAAAGAGGTTTCAAAAGTGAAGTTTGCCTTGTTCTTTTTCAAGAGGACTAATTCTTCCATGAGGTGACAAGGTATGCAATATTGTGATTTATTTTATTTTAAGGTATAAGTGGTTTTGGGAGTGATAATGTTATGCAATGTTTTGATTTATTTTATTTTATGGTACAAGTGGTTTTAGAAGAGATAAGGAAGTTGTGCAATTAAAGGCCTTGGTGATGATTATTGAAAAGTGGAGTAATGTTGATTATTTTGTGATCTACTAACCCTTGTGAATATTGGCAAAAGAATTTTGTGATTGTGGCAGATTTACAAAGAGTTTTTTTTTTCATATTTACGTCGAGAGGTATTCCTACAATGGCAGACAGGGGGGTGGGAGTTAAAGAGGTCATACATGTCACGCCGTAAACAATTTTTTTTATTAAAAATTGACATTAACAAAATCATTTAGAATATTTAAACTAAAACAATTGACTAACCAACCTTTGCAAACATTTAAAATATTTAAACTAAAACAATCGACTAACCAACCGTTGCAACTGTTTAATAAAATATTATATAAATACATGAAAATCCATTGCAATATACCAAAAACAATCCACAACGCAATTGATTTCGAACTAATTCTGTAAATTGCAAATAGCGAGAAATTCATTCGGGACTACTTTTGTAAAGGTTTGAACAATGATATAGAGTTACATTCACCAGCATTATTTAGTTGGGCAGGTGCAAAGATGTAATCCTGCAGATGGTGCCAGGTAGCATAATTGGAAATTCTTGACATCATTGAAATTAAAAATGCACACAATCGATACTAAAAACCTTTGGTACTGCTCAAAACATTTTATACTAGAATTGTCTTAGTATATTATATTATTATATATATTATAATACTATATTATTAATTTATAGGGTTTCATTGATTTATCAAAATGTATATATTATATATATATATTTTTTTTTTTTTTTTTTTTAAGCGAAAAACCCCTTGCGGAGCCGCCTTGGTCTGAGAGACCATGAACAGGGGGTTCTACACCGTCAAAGTCACCCGGAGTCGCACCCGACCCTACCCACACCAACATTATCAATTGGATTTTGGATACCCAATTCAGCTTTTTGGTAAGGTGGAGATTTGAACCTAGGACCTCCCTTGGAGGATTGCCCTCTCCTCTCCAACTCACCTATAACGCCTGGGTGTATTATATATATTATAGTATTAATACAAAGTATTAATTTCTAGGGTTTCATTTATTTATCAAAATGTATGATAACTATAGTATTATAATAATATTAATGTTAGTATTATAAGTTGGACTATAGTATTATTAATATAAGATTAATATTATATATTATAGTATTATAATACTATAATATATATATTATAGTATTATATAATATACTATTATAATATATATTATAATATTATTATGATAATGTATATTATTATTATAGAATACTACTAGCTTAGATATAAAGGATATATATCTAAAAACGTCGAGAGTTATCAATCCTGAGGTGCCTATCTTGGAGATCACACCCCCAAGAAATGAGATAAGCACCTCGAGATTGATAACTCTTGGCATTTTTAGATATATATCCTTTATATCTAAGCTAGTCATAAAAGGTATGGGCACATTCTCCTATTGATTGTTTATGGTGTTTGATTTCTGAAATATCATTGGAGGGAAAATTATTGTTTGTGGCTTCCTTTTCGAAAGTGGTTGGTTGAATGCTTCAAGGTTTTCTGAATTGAGAGTTGTGCCTAAACCTTGTTTGATAAGCATAGTTGTTGAAACCCATTTGTTGTGAAAGAACTTGAGTTAGAAAAGAACATGAGTATCATTGTTATGTGAGATTTGTGGTTGAGCATTGTTGGAAACATTTGATTTGGTTGATATATATTCGGATTAGGGTTGTGTGAGAAAGAGTTGTTCCTTGTGATGATTGGTTAAGTTGATTGAGCCTATTCAAGTGATGTGTGAATTAATTGTTCAAGTTCTATGAAATAAACTATTCCATCATTCTATGTTGAGTTGAGATTAAGGTTATAACATATTGAGTCTCTAACAATTCTCTTTATGGTTCTATAAGACTTGAATTGAGTTGAGGTTGATTTGGGTTGAGAGTGAGATTAGAACATATTGAGTCTCTAACAATTCTCTTTATGCTTCTATGAGTTGATTTGAGTTGAGTTGAGATTGATTTGGATTGAGAGTGAGATTAGAACATATTGTCTCTAACAATTCTCTTTATGCTTTTATGAAGTTAATTTGAGTTGAGATTGCCATTCATTGTTGAGTTCATTTTGAGTATTACTTGAGCATGATTGATTGAGCCTTTGAGAAGGCCTTTGGGATAGATTTGAGTACAGTGTTTGGACAAGTTCTTAGTGAGATTTTTGGAGCAGATTTGGGCAAGTTCTTGGTGATCTTGCTAGAGCAGGTTTGGGCAAGTTCTTGGTGATCTTGCTAGAGCAGATTTGGGCAAGTTCTTGGTGAGCTTGCTAGAGCAAATTTGACAAGTTCTGTGTGAGCTTGTTACGCAGGTTCTATGTGAGCCTATTGAGCAGGTTCTTAGTGAGCCTATTGACAAAGCTTTAGAAGTGACAGAGTACAGAGGATAGAGATCTAGTAGCTAGCATAGTTGAAGATAGATCTGAGTGAGGAGTCTTCAAGTGGAGAGAGGTCCACTAGTTAGTGCAACAAAGAGACAGAGTCTTCTAGAAGATCACATAGCCAGAGCAGAAGGGGAAAGAGTTCTCTTGTGGAAGAGATCCACGAACTTGAGATTAGGGGATTAGCATATCCTTTGGACATATATCCATAAACATTATAATTGGGAGTGATTCCCAAAGAGATTGATTGAGAAAGTTTTAGTAAAATATTTTCTTCGTGGAGTAGCCCACATTGGGTGAACCACGTAAATTGTGGTGTCTCTATTGTGTATGGTTTTTGTGCATTGCTTTGATTACTGCTATTGATACTTCTATCTTTACACAATATACTATTGAATTGGAAGAAAAAGTAAAAAGAGGTATTATACTATTCACCCCCCTCTCAGTATAAGCTTGTGTTCTTCAATGGGATGGTTTACCAAAGAACTACTGGTTCAAATACACGCTTATGAAACCGAACCCCTTTGGAAGATTATTTATCCTTTTCATCGACAGTGGTTTCTTTTAGTCACAACTTAAATCTCAACCGACAACACTACGAAATCCAACAAGTTCTACCAGGATACCATTTAAAAACACCATATATATCCAGTGAAAGCTCCCCTTCCAGGTTAAATTAAGTTCTAGGTTCTCAAGCAATGCAAGTTCAGCAAATTTCACAAGGACCTCAGTATGAAAATACTTGGTATTTGCGGTGTGAGCTCCTCGGTAGAAAGAGACCTGCAAGATCTATCTCTCGACCTTCTCCTCCCTAGTTTTGTCCTCCATTCCTTATTAGTTGATTATCCTTTCTCTATCTTGTCCATGTTTTTCTCCTGAATCTCCCTTCATTCCAAAACTCTTGTTTTATCGAGCATCCATTGAAGGGATCGATGTTCATAAAAGCAACACTCCTACATCCCCCTTCAAACAAGGTACATGGGCAAGTGTCAACCCGCTCGATCGGATCACCACTATCTTATGGCTTTTATCACAGTGAGCATTCAACGTTTTATGTTGATGACCTCTTGATTTGAACAAATTTGTGAACCAAAACTCTTTAATGGTACCAGCATGGGGTCACTACATTCTATTCATTGATGACACCAATACCTCGAAAGGAGAATCTACATCTAATTATAATGTACATACATATATGTATATATATGTATTTACATATATATAAACATATTCCATTTTTTTTAGATTTCTCTTCACATAAAAGAAACAATATTAATAACAGACCATGCGAATATTGAAATATCCATCATTAGTACTTATTTTTATTTTAAAAGGAGATGAGATGGACAAGTCCTCATTTTTTTTTAAGCAAAAAACCCCTTGCGGAGCTGCCTTGGTCTGAGAGACCATGAACAGGGGATTCTACACCGTCAAAGTCACCCGGGGTCGCACCCGACCCTGCCCACACCAACATTATCAATTGGATTTTGGATACCCAATTCAACTTTTTGGTAGGGTGGATATTTGAACCTGGGACCTCCCTTGGAGGATTGCCCTCTCCTCTCCAACTCACCTACAACACCTGGGTAACAAGTCCTCATTTTCGCTTTTTTTTTTTTATATATATATATATATATATATATATATATATATATATATATATATATATATATATATATATTCATTTCCTTTAATATGGATGCTTCCTTTTAAACCCATGAAATATTTCCTTAACATAGCAAACCTTTATCCAGTTATTTTCATGGTTCATTTTATAAGCCATCACATCATTCACTCTACCTGTTATAAAATTCTTCCATTAAACAAAATTTGCAAAATCAAGCATATCATCCATCATAGTCAATCATGAATATATCTATTAAAAATTTTGCCAAAGGAAGGGTCATGACATCCTCCCCTCCTTAGGCTTAATAGAGTCCTATGTATTTTCTCCTTGTTTTTTTTACATAGCTTAGATAAAATCAACAATTTTATAAAGCATTCTCAAACAAGAATGGAAAGTGTCTCTGCATTTCTGCTACTTTCTCCCAAGTAGCATTTATATCGAAAAAGTGGTCCCACTGGACCTTACACTGCTCCAAGGGTCCTTTCCTCATTGATTTAGAACGAAATTCAAGGATTTTTACTAGTCAAACCTCTATAGCCTTCGGGTCTGCCATCTACAAATTAGAAAAGTCCCACACATGATCAAGATTAGTAATGTACTTTCAAATTAAATAAATGTGAAAGGTATCATTAATATTCGATATATTGGGTGGTAAGGCAAGTCGATATGCCACAGGACTGATATTTTCTAAAATTTCAAAGGGTCCCACAAAACATGGATCATTTTTTGTGGATTTAATGGCACTCTTATTTGGTCTCACTCTCAAAAATACTTTATCACCTACAAAAAATTCTCTTGGTGATCTCTTAAGATCGACATAGTTTTTTTGACTATTTACAACTTCCTTAGGCCGTCCTCTGATCACTCTTACTTGTTGCTCCATTTTCTTAACCATTTTTGGTCCAAGCACAACCCTGTCCTCTGAATTATCCCAATACAATGGTGTCCTACATCTCCTACCATATAGGGCTTCAAACGATGCCATACCCAAGGTTGAATGGTGACCGTTGTTGTAGGAAAATTCTACCAAGTGTAGGTAATATTCCCAATGGGTTTTTTGATCCATATAGTACATGCAAAGCATGTCCTCTAACACTCAGTTCACCCTATCAGTTTGTCCATTGGTCTCGGGGTGATATATAGAACTGATATTCAATCTAGTACCTATAACACAGTGTAGAGGTTACCAAAACTTCGATGTGAACCTCGAGTATCTATAAAAAATGATCACTTTTGAAAAACCATGAAGTTGAAATATCTCCTTGGAAAATCTGTTAGCCACAATCACAAAATCATCCTTGGTGTTTGCTGTTATAAAATGCACCACTTTGGTAAAGGTAAAATTTACCTTTACCTTTTGGCATTCTAGGCATTGAGTGATAAATTTTTGTTGTGTCCCTCTTCATACCTAGTCAATAAAATATTTTCTGCATGTTCTCCCTCATCTTCACCCCTCTTGGGTGGGCTGAATATGGAGATCGATCAGCTTCATTCATGATAATTTTTCTCAGATCATTGCTTTCAAGAATTATTACCCTATCCTTAAAGCACAAAAAACCATCCTTAGTTTTGAAGTCTTTGTTTTCCTTGGACTTGCCTTTCATCTTTTCCAAAATTTGCTTGCAAAACACATCCTGGTGTTGCTTTTCTCTGATTTGTCCTATCAAATCCACATGGATGCGAGTCATAACAACTATGTATCTTCTCCTACTTAGTGCATTAGTGACTTTATTTTATTTCCCTTTTATATACTCAATGCCAAAATCATATTCAGCAAAGAATTCCATCCACCTTCTATACTTGGCATTCAACAAAGGCTGGGTGAATATGTATTTTAGGCTTTGATGGTTTGTTCTCAACTCAAAAGATTTCCCTAACAAGTAGCATCGTCAGCTCTTAAGTGCAAATACCACTGCTATCAATTCCAGATCATGGGTTGCATAATTAACCTCATGTCGTTTTAGTTTCCTTCAGCTGTATGCTACCATTACTTCATCTTGAGAGAGCATTCCTTCCAAAACTTCCAATGATGCATCTGTATAGATGGAAATACTACCTTGAGGATCTGGCATCTTTAGTATGGGGGATGTGATGAGTTTGTATTTGAGTAGATCAAAAGCTACCTCACACTTATCCATCAATTTGAACTATTTTCCCTTCCTCTAAAGGTTCATTATTAGAGTGATTATCTTGACGTAATCCTTTACATATCACCTATAGTATCTGGTTAAACCCATGAAACTCCAAACTTCTATCACATTAGTGGATGGTGACCAATTTAGTATGGCTTATATATTCTTAGGATCCACCACAATCCCTTATGTTGATATGATGTGCCCTAAATATTGCATTTCAGGCACATAGAATTCACACTTGGATAGATTCTCATACAACCGATTATTTCTTAGCTTTTCTAACACAATCCTAAGGTGTTGATCATGCTCTAACTTATTTTGGGAATAGACCAAAATATCATCTAGAAACACAAGGAAAAATTGGTCCAAAATATTCCTAAAAATGTTATTCATTAGGTTCATAAATGCTATTGGTGCATTCTTCAGACCAAAAGGTAATACTGTAAACTCATAGTGTCCATAACAATTTTTGAAGGTTGTCTTATGGGTATCCTCCTCGCGGATCCTCAGTTGGTGATATCTTAATTTAAGATCAATCTTTGAGAAAATGATAGCATCTTTGAGCTGATCAAATAGATCCTCGATTCTAGGGAGGGGATATATATTCTTGACTATTACCTTATTCAGCATTCTATAGTCTGCATAATCAAAGGGATCCATCCTTCTTTTTAAAAAATAGCATAGGTGCACCCTAAGGTGACACACTAGGTCTGATTAGCCCCTTTTCCAGTAACCCTTGCAATTGTACCTTTAGTTCTTGCATCTCTATGGGGCTCATTCTGTATGGAGCCCTATGTATAGGCTCAATTCCAGGTTGAAGCTCAATCATGAAATCAAATTCACGCTTCCAAGGGAAATACATCTTTGAATTCTTTGAGAACTGGGTATCTTTCAAACACTTCATTCTTCTTCTCACTTTCTATTTCATTCAATTTTACCACATAAATAGTTCCTCCTCTTTTCATTACCTTCCTAAGCTACATTGCAAAGAGGATTTGAGGTCGAAAAGCCCCTTGTAGGTTGTACACTCTGGATTCTTTTACCATCCTTTGAGTATTTCATCCATCTCTCTTGGAAATTGATCATATCCTTACTTGAGTGCAACCAATCCATCCCTAGTACTATGTAAAAGGCATGTAGCAGTGCTACATATAGATAACCTACTATTGTACCACTAGGTAAGGTAATGTCAGTCATAGGGTAACACTAATTGACTGAGTAGGTCTATCCCGAGCCATACTCGACCTTCCACCCATATGCCAAGATTCCTGGTCTCTCTGGTATTTCTTTAATTAAGATAATGGAAACAAAGTTATCTGTGGCATTGCTATCAATCAAAATTCTAACACTCCTACCAAATATTTTACCTTTTATCACAAGTGGAGTGGCTTGATCTTCTAGATTATGGCTCCCTATTGTTGCATAGATTTTGTATGCAGGCTCCTTTAGATCAGCATCCTTGTAGGTGGGTTCATTTCCTTTCAAACTTGATTCAACTTTGTACAAACACTAGTTGGCATAGTGAGGTCCTCTACAATTATAGCATACCTCTTTAGGTCCAAGGTGTACTTTCTTCTTCTACCCTTCTTCAGTTTTTACTATTTGAGGAAGATTGGTTTGTCCCTGTGATGGGTTTCTATTGTTCTCATTATTATGATCCTTTCCTCGAAACCTCTTTCTATACTTTCCCTATTTCCTATCATTCCCTTTGTCTTGCCTAGGGAAACTTTTATTTGCTTGCTCCTTCTCCCACTTTATGAAACATGCACTATTTTTTTCCTTAGTGCTTCTATGCCCTGCTCATCCAAACCTTCATAATCAAAATAATGTTTGAGGTATATTTCGACTTTTATAGCCAAATCATAGGCTTTTTGTAGAGTAGTAGATTCCCGTATGTCTACCTCTTACCCTATCCTAGGATCTACTCCTAGTAGAAACTTATGTATCTTCATCTTCTCATTATAAGTAGGCACATACTTCAACAACTTGACAAATTTTGGTATTATGTTTCCACTATATTAATCCTCTATCGAAGTTTAGTGAATTCTTTAAACTTTTGGGAGTAAAAGTGCTCTGTGAGGAATCTTTCCTTAAAGGCTATTACAAAATCTTCATATTTCAAGTCGACTGTTGCTTCTAGTTCTTGTTCCTCACTATATGTTTCCCACCAATATAGCCAAAACCTTGTAGGTGCAGTGTGGCATAGGACATCTAGGTGGCGGTGGAATAGTTCTTCATATTGCAATAGGCTTCTATCTCTTTCAACCAAGCTTTAGCTTTGTCGCCACCTTCCTCTCCATTGAATTTGGATGATCTACGATGTTTCATTTCCATGCCTAGTTGTACCTCTAACCTTATCTGGGCCAGCTGCACTTTTGTCAAGGTTTCATCACCTCATCTTCCTCTAGATCTTCTAGCTTGTGCTTCCCAATTCAACACAACTTCCAACAATTGCTTCTGTGTTTCTACTTGTTCTCGAAGTGAAGCCACTATGGTAGTAAGATACCCTCCTTCGTTACTAGAGTTTTCTGAATCTACATCCACGGTCCTGCCATCTCCATTATTTTGTCATGTCCACATTGGCGGTGGAGCAGCACCCTCTATCCTTATCTTGGGCGGCACTATCCTTGGACACACAAGGAGAGATTGAAGGAGTCAATTTCATAATTTAATCTTTAAATTGTTTCTCCTACTAGCGACTATATTCTTAGTTGATCAAACCATACAGTCGAGGTCTACAGGCCTTTCTCTAATAACTGTATTACTTTTATAGGCATAGCCTCTACAATGTGCATGTCCTAGAGCACCCTATCTAGATTTTGCACAAGGGAACATTTATCCCTACGAACCAAGCGCTCTAATACCAATGTCACAACCCAAACTTCCCAACCCTAGTTTTTTTTTTAATTTTATATATATATATATATACATACATATATATCTACCACTAGAGTTTTCCTTCTAATCATCCTTGGGACGCATCTATCTCTACTCCTTACATAGAGCTGGATACGGAGGAGCACTAGATATTTCTTAAAGAGTCAAGCTATTCCTGCCATTGACATCCAATGGGCTAGCCTTGACTTTCTTCCTTCCATTCCTTCGAAAGGTGCACACTTCGTTTCCCACACTACATAACCCGTTAATGTAGGTGATAATCACGTGAAGGCATTTGACTATCCTTCTCAGGTCTATTTGAGCTAGTCGTCTCATAAATAAGGTTCATTTCCTATTTTGAGTATAACGTTAAGTGAATGGATTACATCCCATCCAAACAACACAATTAAAACAATAACCTAACCTAAGTTAAGTTAAAATCTAGATTATCACCCTTGGATGCCCTATCAATTTTTCCTTTAGCTGTCGCTAGAACAGAACTACTTCCACTAAACCCTCACATAGGTCCCAGCTTAAGAAACACCAAAAAATATTGAGGAAGACAACTCTTTCATAGACATCACGCATTCCCAAGCATTTGGAACGAACATAAGATAACTACTATTTATTTAACAGTACCACCATCTCGTGGGTACAAAAGCTATACATATGATTTAATAAAATATTCTACTAATTCCAAAGCCAACAACCTTTCTATTAATCAATTGTTTACATAGCTAAGAGATACATTGATTCCTATTGAGATGGCATAAAGCGCATTAGATTACAAGACAATCCAACTATAACTCTTTTAATCACTACTTGGCAATACCAATGGACTACGAGTACGTACCAAATGTCTCCTAAGCAATGTAAAACCATAGAATCATACATAGCATTCAAATATAGCAACTGGAAACTTTCACTATGGTCAATTTAGTACTCATAAACGTCCTTTGCTGATTTTTGTCCCTTGTTGCCTCTTATCGTATCCTTACAAAGTTCTTGCAATCCAACACGTGAGGTCTTTGGAAACACAAGGGAGAATTTTGAAGTAAATATTTTACTCCCTATAGATGCACTAGAACTTGCTCCTTTTACATGATCATAATATATACATTCAAAAAAATAGAACCACATACTATTTGTTGTCATCTAAAAGGGTGTTCCCTTCTTAACAAGCATAAAGCTTACCTCATTACTTCAATCACTTGGAAACCTACACAACAGTGGTCTTACATTCATTTGACTTACCACTCAGGTAACAGTTTAAAGGACCAAATCTATTAGGTTCCTACAAATGAATCAAAACAAGGTCTATCTTCTACCTGGTGTATTTCATTGGTCTTTGCATGTTACAATCAATTGAAAATCTTACACAATGAACAACTAACCATTTCAACATACCATCTTATCTTACAAATCACTTCGTTTGCTACGTCCCTATAATAAGGACTATGTTAAGCTCAACTATTTCTACACAACTCACTTTCATTTGAACTCATTTACAAATGCCATTAGTAACAGGAACTGAAATATAATTCACCTTTAAAATTCAGTAGATTACATTCATTTGTAAATCTCACAACCTCGAGTATAAAAGAAGCTATCCTTTAATCACTCTAACATATGCATCTCAGATTACATTTATTAGATAGTTTCTACACAAATGGTAACAGAAGCTACCACATACACACCCCAATATTCATGCATTAGATAATCTGCTACTTAAAGGAATAAAGAAGTTATCATATACACAACCCAAATCTCATTCATTAGAAAATCTTCTACTCAAAGGAATAATAGAAGTTATCACGTACACAACCCAGATGTCATTCATTAGAAAATATTGCAGACATAAGTAATGATGGAAGATCTTGGATCTCACTCATTCATTTATAATACAAATTCCTTTCCTTTGATTATAAAAGCAACAAGGTAATCTAAACAAGTTTCCATTTAACTATTAACATCATTTAACTCAAGCTTCCTATCACACTTAGATTGCATATTTCCAAATTATCGCTTGATGCCACAATCCAAGGCTCCTATACTATGGATGATAGATTAACGCCCTTAAAAGCCAACGTCCAGACTTCCTCCTAACTCCACATCGATTCCAGCTATCTACGAGTTAAAAACAACATTTACCTACGATCAACGTATGCTCATGCACCTCAGTCAACCCATGACACTTATCCTATTGCGAGTACACACATAGACAAATGGGATGGTTTACCAAAGAACTACTGGTTCAAATACACGCCTGCAAAACCGAACCCCTCTAGAAGATTATTTATCCTTTCATTGACAATGGTTTCTTTTAATCACGACTTAAATCTCAATCGACAACACTATGAAATCCAACAAGTTCTACTAGGATACCATTTAAAAACACCATCTATATCCAGTGAAAGCTCCCCTTCTAGGGTAAACTAAGTTCTAGGTTCTCAAGCAATGCGATTTCAGCAAAATTTCACAAGGACCTCAGTATGAAATTACCTGGTATTCACGGTGCGAGCTCCTTGGTAGAAAGAGACCTAAAAGATCTATCTCCCGACCCTCTCCTCCCTAGTTTAGTCCTCCCTTCCTCGTTAGTTGATTTTACTTTCTCTACCTTACTCTCTGTTTTCCTCCCGAATCTCCCTTCATTCCAAAACTCTTGTTTTCTCGAGCATCCGTTGAAGGGACCGACGTTCCTAAAAGCATCACTCCTACATCCCCTTTCAACCAGGGTACATGGGCGAGCATCAACCCGCTCAATCGGATCACCATTATCTTATGGCTTTTATCATAGTGAGCGTTCAACATTTTACGTTGACGGCCTTTTGATTCAAACAAATCTGCGAACCAAAACTCTTTAATGGTACCAACATGGGGTCACTACATTCTATTTATTATGACATTGATACCTCGAAAGGAGAATCTACATCTAATTATTATGTACATACATACATACATACATATATTCACTCATCAGATGACTACCTTAGTATCTCCTTTGACAACCCTTATTGTTGGCTAACACAACTTCACTAGATAATAACACTCAAGGTGCATTTGTAAGACTCCATTAGATGATCCTTGAACAACGTACTTGCTAGACAACACCTTCTTCTACTAGATGACATCCTCTCTTATTGGCAACCACTCACTTGTAGTTCTTCTCATCAATAGTTCTAGACAACATTCATATATGCTTCTTAGTCTTTGCTAGATGACCCTCCTTAGATAAAAAATAGTGTTGGCACTATAAAATGACTCCTCTTGTTAACAAGATCATTTTTCTTCAACTTGATGACATACAATGTTAGCAACTCTTGCACCAAATAATCTTCACTTCAATGCCTTGCTTTGTTGATACTTCCTTAGACAACTTGTGCCAAACATTCTCCACACAAAATAGTCTTTGCACCCAAAACAACATTTTGCAACTGTGACGACTTTGTTACTATTAACATTGCAAATATCTAATGCTTACTCCACTTCATTTTTCTATGAGCAAATATTTTTTTTCAACTTGGGGAATTAATAACACTTTCATAATTATCTACTTTGTAGATTCTACTACATTAAGCCACTATAACCCTATAACCCCCAATTGCATCGGGTAATTTTTTTTAGGTAATTAGTGGTACTGGTGCAACATGCCCTCTGACACTACAGGGCCCTAAGATTTGAACCGGGGTTACACACACCGAACGAAGTGCTTTGCCAACCGACCAAACCCCTAGATTCTTGTCAACAAATCTTCTACAAAAATAAATAAATAATATAGAAATTATACTTTTTCTTATAACAACTCTTAAAAGATGTAAAATTGGGTGTCTTAGTCCCTCGACTTTGTTTGGGCCTTACTATGTTTGGGTCTAAAGCACTTTCTTATAAGAACTTTTTTTTTTTGACTTTGTTTGGGCCTTACTATGTTTGGGTCTAAAGCACTTTCTTATAAGAACTTTTTTTTTTTGGGTTACATAGGAGAGTTGGTCACCACACTATTTTTAGTAACTGACAAGCGCAGGGTTCAAACCACAGGGGATGCTCCCACCAAACCTATTTCGCCTCATTATTATTGACCTGGCTTGAAGGAGACCACTGATCGCTCAGGGTTCATACCGTCATTATCGGTCTGACACACACTTAGAAGATTCAAATCAAACTACTACCTTTGCAAACAAGCTACCCAAAATTTCAACATAAATATCTTCTTAATAATTCTATAAGATAATTAGTTCATACTAATAATGCTTTATAATTTGTTTGTCGTCTCTTTAAAAGAGTTTTAGATAACTGCAAGTAACTGAAGTTGAACAAGGAGTTTGGGGCACATGCAAGGTGTATGAGTAGAGAAGACTAGGATAAAGGGACGATGGGGTACAACCGTCACATAGGTAAGCAAAGCTCAATCAATCAATTTCTTATAAGTATTAAGAATATCAATCAAACAATTTTTTAAAACTATGTTTTTATTTTTGAGTTTTTTTTAATTCAAAGAAATCGGTAATATCCTTCATTTTTAACAATTAAGCGTGGGGTTGGACAGTTTCACTAAGGTTTCTGCTTTCGAACAAAGGTCAAATTATTGAAGTGGTCTCTATAACCTGGGGTAAATGCGGCCTGTAATGAGAGACCTCCGGTGACTCAGAATTGGTATGGTCGTTATCAAGGTGGGATGCACTCAACTCAAACTACTACCTTAACCCATATTAAGTATGCCCAAAAAACTTAGATCTCTTCAAAATCTTACCAAAATCTTACCAATCCACTGAATCCTATTTCAGAGTTAATTATAAGAAAAAATTTCGAGTGTCTCACCTGCTTCAGCCCAAAACCGTCACAGGTATGCAAAGCTCTCTATTTTAAGATTAAATAAATAAATTGCCCAACGAAGGGCTTAGTAGTCATCACTTCGCTTCTTTCGCAATGGAATTTAACTTGAAAGAAATCCTCCTTCACATCACATTCACTCTTCACTCTTGCAATCACAGATATTAACAGGGCTAGAAATAAATGGCCATAACACCATCTCCTTCGCTTTTGAAGGCGATGGTCTTTTGTTGCTCACGTTTTTCCAATCATACAATCTCATCCATTGCCCACCAAAATCACAATCTCCATATCGATATCAATTTCACTCTCACACAACTCTGTCGCGAGGGGCGGTTGAAGGACGCAATACACATTTTGCTTACTACAAATACAAATACACACAACTCTTTACACTCTTCAACATGTCTTCAACTCCTGCAAACCTGCATCGCCAACAATGCCCTTTCAGAGGGCAAGCTCCTTCACTCACTCATCAACCGCATCGGACATAAATTTGACCCCTCCAAGCACAAATTTCTACAAGACAGACTTATCCACATGTATGCCAACTGCGAAAGTTTGTCAGACGCTCGCAAAGTTTTCGACTGCATGACTGAACGAGACGTCTTCTCATGGAATATGATAATTTCAGCTTACCAAAGACATGGCTTTCCTCGACAGGCACTGACACTGTTTCACCAAATGCAACAAACAGCAGCAGCAGTCCAACCAGATCAATTCACCTTTCCCAGCGTCCTCAAAGCATGCGCCAAACTGGGAGATTCGCAACAGGGTTTATACATCCATCAAAGACTCTTTAAAAGCGGATTTCTGTCAGATGATGTAGTTGTGAATGCCCTGGTAGACATGTATGCAAAATGTGGAAGCGTAGAGAAGGCACGCGAATTGTTTGACAAAATGCCTCAACGAAGTACTGTCTCATGGAATGCAATGATTGCAGGATATGCACAAAATGGATGCGTTGAAAAGGCCCGCGAATTGTTTGACAAAATGCCTCAACGAAGCACTGTCTCATGGAATGCAATGATTTCAGGATATGCACAAAACGGACATGTTGAAAAGGCTCGCGAATTGTTTGACAAAATGCCTCAACGAAGTACTGTCTCATGGAATGCAATGATTGCGGGATATGCACAAAATGGGTTTTCTGAAAAGGCCCTGGAAACTTTTAAGCAAATGCAATTGTCAGGAGTAAAGCCAGACTCTGTAACCTTTGCCAGCATTCTTCCAGCATGTGCCAACATGGGAGCTCTAGAAGAGGGTATGGACATTCATCAAAAAGTAATTGAAAACAGATTTTCAGCAGATGTTGTGGTTGTGAATGCCTTGATAGACATGTATGGAAAATGTGGAAGAATAGACAAGGCACGGGAATTGTTTGACAAAATGCATAATGCAGACACAGTTTCATGGAATGCAATGATTGCAGGATATGCACAAAACGGACACGTTGAAAAGGCCCGTGAATTGTTTGAGAAAATGCCTCATCGAGATGCAGTCTCATGGATTGCAATGATTTCAGGATATGCACAAAACGGACACGTTGAAAAGGCCCGCGAATTGTTTGACAAAATGCCTCAACGAAGTACTGTCTCATGGACTGCAATGATTGCAGGATATGCACAAAATGGGTTTTCTGAAAAGGCCCTGGAAACTTTTAAGCAAATGCAATTGTCAGGAGTAAAGCCAGACTCTGTAACCTTTGCCAGCATTCTTCCAGCATGTGCCAACATGGGAGCTCTAGAAGAGGGTATAAACGTTCATCAAAAAGTAATTGAAAACAGATTTTCAGCAGATGTTGTGGTTGTGAATGCCTTGATAGACATGTATGGAAAATGTGGAAGAATAGACAAGGCCCAGGAATTGTTTGACAAAATGCATGATGCAGACACAGTTTCATGGAATGCAATGATTGCAGGATATGCACAAAATGGATACGTTGAAAAGGCCCGCGAATTGTTTGACAAAATGCCTCATCGAAATGCAGTCTCATGGAATGCAATGATTTCAGGATATGCACAAAACGGACATGTTGAAAAGGCTCGCAAATTATTTGACAAAATGCCTCAACGAAGTACTGTCTCATGGAATGCAATGATTGCAGGATATGCACAAAATGGGTTTTCTGAAAAGGCCCTGGAGACTTTTAAGCAAATGCAATTGTCAGGTGTAAAGCCAGACTCTGTAACCTTTGCCAGCATTCTTCCAGCATGTGCCAACATGGGAGCTCTAGAAGAGGGTATAAACGTTCATCAAAAAGTAATTGAAAACAGATTTTCAGCAGATGTTGTGGTTGTGAATGCCTTGATAGACATGTATGGAAAATGTGGAAGAATAGACAAGGCACAGGAATTGTTTGACAAAATGCATAATGCAGACACAGTTTCATGGACTGCAATGATTGCAGGATATGCACAAAACGGACATGTTGAAAAGGCCCGCGAATTGTTTGACAAAATGCCTCATCGAAATGCAGTCTCATGGAATGCAATGATTGCAGGATATGCACAAAATGGACATGTTGAAAAGGCTCGAGAATTGTTTGACAAAATGCCTCAACGAAGTACTGTCTCATGGAATGCAATGATTGCAGGATATGCACAAAATGGGTTTTCTGAAAAGGCCCTGGAGACTTTTAAGCAGATGCAATTGTCAAGTGTAAAGCCAGACTCAGTAACCTTTGCCAGCATTCTCCCAGCATGTGCCACCATGGGAGCTCTAGAAGAGGGTATGGACATTCATAAAAAAGTAATGGAAAGCAAATTTTCAACAGATGTTGTGGTTCTGAGTGCCCTGATAGACATGTATGCAAAATGTGGAAGAATAGACAAGGCCCGGGAATTGTTTGACAAGATGCATGATGCAGACATAGTTTCATGGAATGCAATGATTGCAGGATATGCAATTCATGGCTACAGCAAGGATGCCCTTAAACTCTTTGATCTGATGAAGCACTTGGGAACCAACCCTGACAACGTAACCTTTGTATGTGTTCTATTTGCATGCAGCCATGCAGGTCTAGTGGATGAGGGCTGTAAATACTTTAATAGCATGAGTGACTCTTATTGCATTATTCCTGGGATGAATCATTATGTATGCATTGTTGACCTTCTTGGCCGTGCAGGCTATCTTGAGGAAGCTTTGAACTTCATTGCCAAAATGCCCATAAAACCTGAATTGGTTGTGTGGATGTGTCTGCTTGGTGCTTGTAGATCACATAAGAATATAGGAATAGGGGAATTTGTGGCAACAATCCTTTTTGTGTTGGAGCCTAAACATGCTGCATCTTATGTTCTTCTTTCAAATATTTATGCCGAAGTGGGCAGCTGGGATGATGTTCAAAGAGTAAGGACATTGATGAAAGATAGAGGAATTAAGAAGACACCTGGATGTAGTTGGATTGAAGTTCACAAAAGGGTACATGTTTTTTGTGTAGGAGACAGATCACACCCACAAACACAGGAGATCTATGGAAAATTGGAGGAATTGTCGAGTGAGATGAAGGCAGCGGGGTATATTCCAAATACAATACCTGTGTTGCATGATGTGGAGGCTGAGGATAAAGAATTGCTTCTCTGCCAGCATAGCAAAAAGTTGGCAATTGCATTTGGGTTGTTAAAGACTCCCCTTGGAACCATTATTAGAGTTGTGAAGAACCTTCGAGTATGTGGTGACTGCCATACTGCAACCAAGTTTATCTCCAAGATTGTTGCAAGGGACATTGTTGTGAGGGATGCGAACTGATTCCATCATTTCAAACATGGAGAATGTTCTTGTGGAGATTATTGGTGATGCAAAGTAATGCAAGATCTAAAGAGTCTTGCACAATGACATGGTGCATGCTTTCAGATTTCAGTGGTAGAAAGGAACCATGTTTCATTTCATTTTCTCAAAAAGTGCTGTTATTAAATATTTGTACAAATAGACAATGTTGTTGATTGCTGACATCATATTGTCGAGTGAACGTAACTGCCTAGGTATATCGATGGGGTATTTGTGAAAGCCTTGTTTTTTAATACTATGGAGTCATGGTATTGAACTATTTTTCAGGAATCCTGTACAACTGTAGAGTGAAGAGCTGGAGAAGGAGGTGGAAGAATTGCGAACATGAAAGGAGAAATACTTGAAGGAAATGGAAAACACTCAATGAACAATAAATGTTAGAGAAGGGCTTACAAGTAACCCAGTACTTTGGTATGAGGAGCAGAGCAACTCTTAATTGTACTTTGCTCTTGCCTTTATCATTTTGTGCAGTCTTTTTGTTTGGATTCATTCTATTATCTTGTGCCTATGTTTGCATCTGCCATCTGGGCCCAAATTCTATGTAGTAATTTCTTTATAAGTTGATGCAGATTTTGCACTGTCCATGGTCATAAAATACCAAGAATATTTTGGGTGGAATTAGACCATGTTTTGCACATTTAACCGCTAAAAATTGTTTTTATTTTTATTAGGGTAAATACAGGGTTTGAAAGGGTCTGTACCCTTTTACAAGACAAAATGAAGCTATACTACTTGAAAATAGTCTTAGCAACAGTCTCAAAAATAGCCTTAGCAACAGCCCTAAAAGATAGTCTTAGCAACAGTTCTGAAATACAACTATAGTAATAGTCCCAAAAAACAACCTTAGCAACAGTTTTGAAAACAGCGTTTGCAGCAGTCTCTGAAAACAACCTTAGCAACAGTCTTTCAAAACATCCGTAGCAACATTCCTTGAAAAAAACCGTAGCAACAGTCCTAGAAAACAACCTTAGCAACAGTTCTAGAAAACAACCTCAGTTGTAGTCCTAGAAAACAGCCTTAGCAACAGTCTTGGAAAACAGCCTTAGCAACAGTCTTGGAAAACAGCCTCAGCAACAGTCCTGAAAATAGCTTCAACAACAGTCCTGGAAAACAATTGTAGCAATAGTCTAAAAACAGCCGTAGCAAGAGTCTCAGACAACCACTTTAGCAACAGTCTTGAGAAATTGTTGTAGCAACAGTCCCAAAACATAGCCTTGGCAATAATTCTAGAAAACAGCCTTAGCATAGTCCCAGAAAATAGCCTTAGCAATAATCTTGAAATAGATCACTTCTCTTGGATCAGGTTGCTGCTACCAACCTCTGCAGATACTCTCCAGATAGCTACAGATTATAACCTAAATTATTTCTGTTCTTTTTCCCCAGCTGAATTAGGCTGGGATGAAAGCTGTCAAGGGGGATCCTTCTTTGGTCCTCTTCTCTAAGCGAACCCCAATTCTCCAACCAATCTGCCACACTATTACCCTCTCTATAAGTGTGCAAAAATTCAAATTCTCTAGAGATTTTTACATCTGTAGTGTGTCCTTAATAATACTTGACACTTGCCAGCTTACCCTAGCTTTCCCTTTCAAGCAATTAATAATATTTAGAGAGTCTCCCTTTACCACCAACTCCTTCACTTCTATGTCTATGGTTAGTTTTACTTCAGCAAGGGCTGCTCTAGCCTCAGCCTGGTGGCTGGTCATAGAGTGTGTAGATATTCAGTAACTATCCCCACCGTAACACTGTTTCTATCAAGCTGCTCCAGTTCTAAATCCTGTGCTGCTACAAGTGCAAGTAAAACTCTAACAGTAGTCATCTTCATAACTGGAGAGCAAATTTCATTAAAGTCTATACCTGACTTTTGCACATAACCTTTTGTCACCAAGCAAGCTTTATAGCGTTCCAACAACCCATCGCTGTTCTTCTTTACTTTATACACCCACTTGTTTCCAACAGCCTTTCTTCCAGGTGGGAGATCCACAAGTTCCCATGTTTTATTCTTGCAAAGTGCTTCCATTTCCTCCTCCATGGCTTTCCTCCATTTTTCTGCATTCTCAGATTCTCTAGCTTCCTGAAATGAACTAGGCTCACCATCATCCGCTAACAAAGCAAAAGAGGACTGAAAAACAGGAGAATACCCTTCCGGACACTTCTGTGGGCATGTAGATCTTCTAACCCAATGATCTGTTGGTTGTGGCTCTTGGTCTTGTGACTGTTGTGGCTGCTCTACTTGCTGTTTTGCATGCTGGTCAAAAATTTCAGCATGCTGATTTTCATTTTCATCTTCGTTCATGTCTACTTCAATTGGTACAACATTAGGTGTTTGCTGTACCTCCTTCCTTTGCATGGATTTTTCATCAAAAATAACATCTCGGCTAATAATTACCTTGTGGGCAGTAGGATCCCACAGTCTATATCCCTTTACTGCATCTCCATAGCCGAGAAAAACACATTTGCTTGACTTTGGGTCAAGTTTGGACCTTTTTTCTTTAGGCACATGGGCAAATGCATCACAGCCAAAGGTACGCAAATGAGTAATCAAATGGCTTACCACACCAAACCTCCTCTGGAATCTGTCCATCCAACGTAGCTGTAGGTGATCTGTTAATGAGGTAAACAGTTGTATTAACAGCCTCTGCCCAGAACCTTTTATCCAACATGGATGTGCTGAGCATGCTTCTTGCACGTTCCATGATTGTGTGATTCATCCGCTCAGCCACACCATTTTGTTGTGGAGTATATGGTACAGTCTTCTAGTGCTTAATTCCTTCCTGCGTACAAAATTTATCAAATTCCTTGGAGCAATATTCACCCACATTATCTGACCTAAGACATAAAACAGGCTTGCCCAAACTTTTCTCTACTTGAGCTTTGAACTCTTTAAATTTCTGGAAAGCTTCCAACTTCTTCTTCAGAAAATAAATCCACACTCTTCTAGAATACTCATCTATAGAAGTCAGAAATTAGATAGCACCATTTAAGGACTGAGTGGGGACTGGTCCAAATATATCAGAATGTATGAGTTGCAGAAAATCAAAACTATTACCAAGGCTTGCAGTCAACCGAACCCTCTTTTGTTTGCCAAAAATATAGTGCTCACACAAGTCTAAATTACAAGACTTAAATCCCAGAAAGCATACCTCGGTCATGCAGAATTTTCAGACCTTTTTCACTCATATGTCCTAGGCGTTGATGCCATAACATTATTGCATCCTGACTTGAAATTGCTACTGCTGCATGGTTTGTCATCGTATCACTGCATAAACGATATAGGGTTCCATAAGATTCTCCTTTTGCTACTACAAGGGGTCCTCTGGTAATTTTGCAATAGTTGTTACCGAAAGTGATAAAATACCCTAGCTTATCCATCATCTTGATTGAGAGCAAATTCTTCCGCAAATTGGCACATGTTGTACATCACATAACATCCTTTCTCTACCATCGTCCAGCCTGATCTTTATGTCCCCTCTTCCCACAATTTCTAAAGGGTGATCATCACCTAAGTAGACCATCCCACCACTATATGGCTGATATTTGTCAAACCAGTCCCTATGAGGAGACATGTGGAAAGATGCACCCGAGTCCAAAACCCAGGTATATAAAATAGATCTGTTGTTGCTGATATAGAAAGCCTCACATGTTGTCGTCTCTCCAGAATTTACTGTATTGGCCTCAGCTGATGGCTAAAATTGCTTTTCACCATTTTTTCCTTTTTTAGCTGCCAACAGTCCTTTAAGTGCCCTGGCTTCCCACAATGCCAGCACTTCCCTTTCAGCTTGCGTCCTTTAGACTTAGATTTGGACTGTGGTCTAACTTGTTGACTCCTCTCGAAAGATCGACCTCTCACAGCTAGGGCTTCATTGGCTGAGAGACATTTTTCGCCTCAACTCTTCTGCCAACAAAGCGGCTACCACATCATCAAATTTTAGAATTCCGAATGATGAATTCCTGATGGTCATCACCAAATGATCCCAAGTCTCCGGGAGGGAACAAAGTAGGGTGATAGCTCTGTCCTCATCCTCCATCTTCACATTAACCAAAACCAGTTTACTGATAAGGGTATTAAACTCATTCAAGTGATCTGCCACAGATGAACCCTCCTTCATCCTTAGGCTATAAAGTTGTTTTTCAGAAAAACCTTATTTGTTGCAGATTTCGTCTCATACAACTTTTCAAGCTTCTTCCAAAGGGCTTCTGCGGTCTTTTCTTCAACAACATTGAACAAGACGGAGTCTGCTAGGCATAGACGGATTGTAGAAACCGCCTTCCTGTCCAGCGTTGCCCACTCCTCATATTTCATGCTGCTTGGTTTACTCGCGACCCCTTTCAAGGCCAGGGCTTGGTCATTTTGAATCAACAAATCCTCCACCTTCATCTTCCAAAGGGCGAAGTTCCTGCAATCAAACTTTTCAATCACAAACTTGGTTACACTTCCAGTCATTGTTGCAGCTCCCACTCGCACAAAACCCTAGGCTATAATACCAGATAGAAAATATCAAAATTATGTGCAAGTAGAAAACACAATAACGTAGAAAAACAGTAACACATATTTTACGTGGAAAACCTGCAATGTGCAGGAAAAACCACGGGGCAATGGTAGCTTGATCTTTTATTGATTTCGGAAAAATTACATTCAATCAACATTTACATGCAAGGGGTCATTCCCTTTTATAGAAAAACAAAAACTGTTCATTTCCTTTCCGAAAAAGGAAAACTCCAAAAAATTGTTTGCTTCCTCTTCCAAAAAAACTGTTTGCTTCTAGAAAAATGTTCGCTGCCTCTCACAACGTATGGACGCCCAGAATTATGGTTGTACGAATGCCAAAAAATTCCGATCGGGGGCAGAGCCCCCGAACCCCGGGCAAGGGGGAACCTAGCCGGTTCCCCCCTGCGACCTACTCAGCACGCCCGGCGCATACGAACAACTCATAGAGATGAGACTGTAACTGCACCACCATACACCTTGCTGCTGAAGAACATTGGAGATCTGGATATTGACTTCACCTCCTAACACTTTGGTCCTCTTCTCTAAGCGAACCCCAATTCTCCAACCAATTTGCCACACTATTACCCTCTCTATAAGTGTGCAAAAATTCAAATTCTCTAGAGATTTTAACATCTGTAGTGTGTCCTCAATAATACTTGACACTTGCCAGCTTACCCTAGTTTTCCCTTTCACAAGCAATTTGTAATAATTAGGGAGTCTCCCTTTACCACCAAATCCTTCACTTCTATGTCTATGGTTAGTTTTACTTCAGCAAGGGCTGCTGCCTAGTGGCTGGTCATAGTGTGTAGATATTCAGTGACTATCCCACCGTAACATTGTTGCAGTTTCTAATAACTCCCCCTCCACCACCTTTACCCGGGTTACCTTTGGAAGCCCCATAAAAATTTAGTTTCATCCATTCCTCTTTAGGGGGATGCCAACTGACTTGGCCTCTCAAATTTGTTTGGAAAACATCCTCTTTTTCTAAAGGTTTAAGATTCCACTTCAAGACTATACTTGCCTCCTCACCAAATTTAGGTTTTCCCTTTAGCTTCAAAATTGACAAATTATCTAGAATGGATCCTTTAATGGTTTGAGAAATTCTAGCTATAGGTCTTTTCTCCCCTCTAAATAGCCTTCTATTTCTCTCTAACCAAATGCCCCAAACATAGTGAAACAAAATGAGATCCCAAATCATGTTTAATCTGCTACTCTTGAATGGCCTTTCCCATTGTTGTAGCCAATCTAACATGTTATCCGGCAGGATTCACCTTATTCCCATTTCGAAAATTCAATCATTAAGAACCTTCAAAGAGTATTTACATTCTAACATAATGTGTTTCACAGATTCTTCATTAGCTTCACATAAGTAACATCTATTAGGGAAGTAGAAACCTCTTTTTTTCAGATTGTCCATAGTCAAAATTTTATTTTGAGATGCTAACCAAAGGAAAATAACTATCTTTGGAATAGCTTTCTTACCCCATAATTTCTTCCACGGAAATCCTCCACTTGGTTCTGCCAAGAGTAAATCATAGGCTGATTTGACACTAAAAACACCCTTAGGGGTATGACCCTAGACAATGGAATCTTCCTCTGCATGATACACTCTCAATTTATCATTGAGTTTATCAAGAGCCTTTGCATTTTGTAAATTTCCTATTAATTTCTTCTATCCTACCCCCCTTTCTTCCTTTCTATGTAATCACAAACCAAACTACCATAGTCATTCTCCATTTCATTCCTGACTTTGGACATTTAGCTATCCACACAAAGCGGATGGTTTTCCAGCCAAAGTCAAAATTTTATTTTGAGATGCTAACCAAAGGAAAATAACTATCTTTGGAATAGCTTTCTTACCCCATAATTTCTTCCACGGAAATCCTCCACTTGGTTCTGCCAAGAGTAAATTATAGGCTGATTTGACACTAAAACACGCTTAGGGGTATGACCCTAGACAGTGGAATCTTCCTCTGCATGATACACTTTCAATTTATCATTGAGTTTATCAAGAGCCTTTGCATTTTGTAAATTCCCTATTAATTTCTTCTTTCCTACCCCTCCTTCCTTCCTTTCTATGTAATCACAAACCAAACTACCATCTTCGTTCTCCATTTCATTCCTGACTTTGGACATTTAGCTATCCACACAAAGCGGATGGTTTTCCAGCCAAGCATACTCTCAAAAGTGAACTTTTGTTCCTTTACCTACTTTCCATATGATGCCCTTCCAAAGCACATCTCTACTTCTTATAGATTAATTCCATAAAGATGAGCCTCTGCAAGGGTCTAAGGTAGTCAAAAACCTTTCTGCATGTTGATTGTCCAAATACTTGCCCATTAGAATTCTTGCCTAAAATAAATCCCTTTCCTTGATGATCCTCCATCCTATTTTTGTAGCTAGGACCTTAGTCAAATTTCGAATGGTCCTTAGACCTAATCCCCCCCTTGATTTAGGCCAACAGACTTTGTCCCATGCCACAAGAGGTAGTTTGTTTCTTTCTTCTAATCCCGACCATAGGAACCTTTTTTGAATATTCTCCACTATGTTTGCAACTGCTAAAAATTGTTGTCCAAATTTGGTTATTGGAATTCTTTAGTGATAGAAGTGAAAAGTCTGGTCTATAAGGCTTTCAAAGATCCATTTTATTATATAATTCATGTAAATTTGGTTTGCTCGTTAGGCACATAACATAAATGAGTTTCTTATAAAAAAAATTCATGACGTTTATAAATGAAAAATAATTAAAATATAAGTAATGGTTATATATTTCTAATAAGGATTTAACATGAACATTGCTTTATTAAAGAACCAACATGTTTTTGGCATTCAACTTTATGTTGTATTCTTTATCCTGTTTTTTTTTTTTCAATTGGTTATAAGGGATTGAGAAGGGCCTAACCCATATTACATCATAACCACATAGTGATATTACCTTGTCTATTATGTATGTATCGCTTGGCAAGATTTGAACGTGGGTCTCCTCCTTGAGATCTGAGGAATTTAACTAGTTGAGCTAATGCCATTTATCCTTTATCCTTTTTGTTTGAAACAAACTTATTAGAATGTGCATGTAAAAGTAAATTACTTTTTTTTTTGGTTTTGTTTTTACATTATAATTTAATAAACAAGTACAAAAACATACATCATAAGATTTATAAATGATATTAATGAGAGAAGAATACATGTAGAAGCAAAAATATAATTTATTATATTGTAATTGCATATACCTATGTGATGCAGGAGCATCCACGTGGGAAACTGGAAGGCCAACCGTTCGAGGACATTATGTAACCATTAGCAGCAGATAGAGAGTAACTGATTCTCGAGCCTTTAAAAAGGGGTTCAAAAGGAGAAGGAACATAGAAGAGAGGAGAACAGGAGATAAGAGAAGAGGAACAAGGAACAATGTGCTAGAAAGAGTGAAAGACATGTTGAGAGGAAAAGAAAAGAAAGAGAGACGTGTGAGAGGTATGGGTGTATGCATGATATGCATGTTTGTAGACATTGATGTCTGCCATGACTATGTAATTGTAAATTGCAATAATAAATAAAGAAAAACTTCTCCATCTTCCTTTAAAGGAGATCCTTGTGCTGTGTTTATGTTTTGATTGGTTTTTGTTTTTAACCTTTGCTATTGGAGTCGTCGTGTGGTGAAGTGGTAGGTCGTAGCAACATGCCGTCCTTGGAGAGAAAACGACCGTCTAAGAAATTACCCCTTACCCCTTGCCGTCTTGCCCACTAAAGAAAACTCTTGTCAGGTGAAACTACTGTCGAGGAAGTTTGTGCCGTTAGGTGAAACTATTGTCGAGGAAGTGCGTGCTGTCAGGTGAAATTGTCGTTGGCTAAGTGCATGCCGGCAGGTGAAATTGCCATCTGGGAAGATATCGTGCCGTCGGGGCGAGTGGTGCTGTCAGAGAAGTATTATCGTCATATGTATGTTGTCATGCTTGGTGTGAGTTTGTTGTCATAACACATCCCGTCTAGAAGATTCTGTCATGGCTGATGTAAGGTTGCTATCATAAGAAGTTGCCATCATAAGACTCGCATGTGTTGCCGTTATGGAAGGAGTCGTCTGAGTAGAATGCCATCATGTGAGTGTAATCATGTGCCATGCTGTCTTAAGAGTACCGTCAGAAAGCTTGCCTTCTAGATGTCATGGAGTGTGCTGTCTGAACCTTGTTGTCTTGAGACTATACCTTGCTGTCTTGTCAACTGAGAGATATTTTGTCATCTGTCTTTGCTGTTGAAACGAATCCACCCCCTCCGTTGCATCATTTTGGTATTAGAGCTAGTTGATCTCCAAGGTTTGATATGTGCCAAAGGAAAGATGGCACAACGAGGAAGCCGAAGACTGCAAGGCCCTCGAGCCGCGGATATAGCTGAGATGCTGAGGGGAATAACTACTCACATAGTAGAGGAAATCAAAATCAGCTCAAAATCAGGTTGGAAAAAGAATCAGAAATCGGGAAAAATCGACCAAAAAAAATATATGAAGAAAACATAAATTTCATTGAAAAAAAACTTTTTTCATGCATATCACAACGAATTAACATTATACAAATCAAATATCAATTATGTAAGTGATACAAGCTTAAATTACACATGAAAGCGGCAAGTGATACAAGCTTAAAGCCTTAAACTACACATGAAAGTGACAAAACACATCTTAAATAAAGAAATTTTAACGTGTCCAAAATTCAAATATTCTTGTATAGCTTATAATATGTAATAACCCACCCTAAATCTGCAATTTTATTTTCTGATTTTTCGAGTTTTAGGCTGATTTGAAATGCAGAAACATAACATAACAAAATAGGCACAAACAACAATACCCAAATGCTTCAAATAACTCCGATATATATTATTCATGAATACCCATTACACACAATGATTTTTCTTTCATCATATACAGCTAGGGCACAATATATTGAACACCCAGATGGACAAAATGATTTAAAACATATAGAGGAACATACCCAGAATTCTGCAATGCTCACAATGACAACCCAGTATCAAGATAAGAGCAGCAATGAAGTCCCTCAAAAGCCACAACTAACTAGCAAGTATGGCCCACAAGAAGAAGAGAGATCAGCAACATCGAAAAACCCCTTCAAACCCTAGCACAACTCAATGAAGGGCGATCGGCTCTAATAAATCAAATGTTTGTTTTCTGCACAACAAACTCCTCCAAAGGTGACGCCCAACCTCTACCAAACTTGGATTAAAAACCCCCAAACCTCAATCCCAACACTGCCGGTGCAATGAGCCAACTAGTGGTACGACCACTCATAGGCAAGGTGAACCAGTTCCAGATTACAATGATCATGAACAACAGGTGAATGAGTTGAGTTTGACGCCACTAACAGCAACCCAAAGCATAGATAATGTCACCAAATAAGTCTCCAGACAACAATATGGCGCCAAATCTCTTCAAACCTTCAGATCTGATCACAAACTTCAGATTGCTAATAACCAAAATATATTACCCTAGACTTGTACGGCCAGATCTGTAAATATCCTTTCCGCACAACCTATAACTCTAAATGAGCCACACCGAATTAACTAGGGAGGATCTTTCACCACCGAGATTAATCTTCTCCGAGAGGGTCTTCGTCCTCCAGAAGGCTGGGGATGAACCAAGTTTGATCTCCCAAAAACCACAAGGGTTTCAATCAGAGAAAATAGAATAACATGCATAATCCCAAATGAGCTCACAAACCCCCTTTTATAACTTTTTTCGGGAACTTTCCGGAAACTCAATATAAAATCACTTTATTAATTAAATAAGCCTTATACCCCCAAAAAATGATTTAATTCATTATTTAATTATTCCCGACACGAAAGTCACTTTATTGGCGTCCCAACATTTAAAACTTTCCATCCCGGTTCCAACGAGCTATAACACTAAGGTGCCCATTAAAATATTTAAATTAAAATAGCAACCATAGTGAAATTAATTAAAACATAACTCATATTACACCCAAGTTGCGGAAACGGTTGAACAACATCAGAATCGAAAACTTTGTGCACTGGAGTGATCCTGATGATAAATAATGAGAATCGGACCTGATTGGGTGACTTACTATAAATAGACGCTCCCTCCAAGAATCTTGGAGAACACATCGGAAGCTGGAAATAACATCTGAAAATGTCATATGGGTCCTCTAGAGTCTAGACCATCTGAGCTCACTGGTAACCTCAAATAACCCCTCTGATAAGGTTGACACACACCCAGAAGGTCAGTGCCAACTACCATGCAAGAGTACCTCCATGGGAGCTCTAGAAGAGGGTATGGACATTCATAAAAAAGTAATGGAAAGCAAATTTTCAACAGATGTGGTTGAGTGCCCTGAGAGACATGTATGCAAAATATGGAAGAATAGACAAGGCCCGTGAATTGTTTGACAAGATGCATGATGCAAACATAGTTCCATGGAATGCAATGATTGCAGGATATGCACAAAAGGGACATGTTGAAAAGGCACGCAAACTGTTTGACAAAATGCCTCAATGAAGTGCTGTCTCATGGACTGCAATGATTGCAGGATATGCACAAAACGGATACGTTGAAAAGGCCCACGAATTGTTTGACAAAATGCCTCATCGAAATGCAGTCTCATGGACTGCAATGCTTGCAGGATATGCACAAAATAGGTTTTGTGAAAAATCCCTGGAGACTTTTAAGCAAATGCCATTGTCAGGAGTAAAGCCAGACTCTGTAACCTTTGGCAGCATTCTTTCAGCATGTGCCAAAATGGGAGGTCTAGAAGAGGGTATAAACGTTCATCAAAAAGTAATTGACAGCAAAGTTTCAACAGATGTTGTGGTTCTGAGTGCCCTGATAGACATGTATGCAAAATGTGGAAGAATAGACAAGGCCCAGGAATTGTTTGACAAGATGCATGATGCAGACACAGTTTCATGGACCGCAATGATTGAAGGATATGCAATTCATGGCTACAGCAAGGATGCCCTTAAGCTCTTTGATCTGATGAAGCACTTCGCAACCAACCCTCACAACGTAACCTTTGTATGTATTCATGCAGGTCTAGTGGATGAGGGCTGTAAATACTTTAATAGCATGAGTGACTCTTATTGCATTATTCCTGGGATGAATCATTATGTATGCATTGTTGACCTTCTTGGCCGTGCAGGCTATCTTGAGGAAGCTTTCAACTTCATTGCCAAAATGCCTGTAAAACCTGAATTGGTTGTGTGGATGTGTCTTCTTGGTGCTTGTAGATCACATAAGAATATAGGAATAGGGAATTTGTGGCAACATTCCTTTTTGTGTTGGAGCCTAAACATGCTGCATCTTATGTTCTTCTTTCAAATATTTATGCCGGAGTGGGCAGCTGGGATGGTGTTCAAAGAGTAAAGACATTGATGAAAGATGGAGGAATTAAGAAGACACCTGGATGTAATTGGATTGAAGTTCACAAAATTGTACATGTTTTTTGTGTAGGAGACAGGTCACACCCACAAATACAAGATATCTATGGAAAATCGGAGGAATTGTCGAGTGAGACGAAGTCAGCGGGGTATCTTCCAAATATAATACCTGTGTTGCATGATGTGGAGGCTGAGGATAAAGAATTGCTTCTCTGCCAGCATAGCAAAAAGCTGGCAATTGTGTTCGGGTTGTTAAAGACTCCCCCTAGAACCATTATTAGAGTTGTGAAGAACCTTCGAGTATGTGGTGACTGCCATACTGCAACCAAGTTTATCTCCAAGATTGTTGCAAGGGACATTGTTGTGAGGGATGCGAACTGATTCCATCATTTCAAACATGGAGAATGTTCTTGGGAAGATTATTGGTGATGCAAAGTAACGCAAGATCTAAAGAGTCTTGCAGAATGACATGGTCCATGCTTTCAGATTTCAGTGGTAGAAAGGAACCATGTTTCATTTCATTTTCTCAAAAAGTGCTGTTATTAAATATTTGTACAAATAAACAATGTTGTTGATTGCTGACATCATATTGTTGAGTGAATGTAACTGCCTAGGTATATCGATGGGGTATTTGTGAAAGTCTTGTTTTTTAATACTATGGAGTCATGGTATTGAACTGTTTTTCAGGAATCCTGTACAACTGTAGAGTGAAGAGCTGGAGAAGGAGGTGGAAGAATCGCGAACATGAGAGGAGAAATACTTGAAAGAAATGGAAAACACTCATTGAACAAAAAATGTTAGAGAAGGACTTGGAAGGGCCTACAAGTAACCCAGTACTTTGGTATGAGGAGCAGAGCAACACTTAATTGTACTTTGTTCATGCATTTATCTTTTTTTATGCAGTCTTTTTGTTTGAATTCATTCTATTATCTTGTGCCTATGTTTGCATCTGCCATCTGGGCCCAAATTTTATGTAGTAATCTCTTTATAAATTGATGCAAATTTTGCACTGGTCATGGTCATAAAATATCAAGAATATTTTGAATGGAATTAGACCATATGTTGTGCATATTTAACTGTTAAAAACTGCTGTCCAAATTTGGTTATTGGAATTCTTTAGTGATAGAAGTGAAAAGCCTGGTCTATAAGGCTTTTCAAAGATCTTTTTTATTGTACAATTCATGTAAAATTGGTTTATTCACTAGGCACATAACGTAAATGAGTTTCTTATAAAAAAAAACCATAACAATTGCAAATGAAAAATAATTAAAATGTCTCAAGTAATGGTTATGTATTTCTAATAAGGATTAAATATGAACATTGCTTTATCAAACAATTATATGCTTTTGACATTCAACTTTATGTTATATCCTTTATTTTATTTCTTACATTGGTTATATGAAAGGGGTCCTACCCATATTACATCATGGGATTGAAAGGGATACCACCTGCATTACATCATGACCGCATAGTGATGTTACAACAGCTTGGCTATTATGCATGTATGCTGGGCAAGATTTGAATATGGATCTCCTCCTTGAAATCCGGGGAATTTAGTTGGTTGAGTTAATGCCATTTTATGTATTCTTTATCCTTTTTGTTTTAAACAACTTATGAAAATTTGTATATGTAAGAGTAAAGTACTTTTTTTTGTTGTTTTTAATTGTAATTTAATGAACAGGGCCGTACAAAAACATACATCATAAGATTGATAAATGATATTAGTGAGAGAAGAATACATGTAAAAACAGAAATATAATTTATTATACTATAACTGCATATAGGCTATGGTACTAAAAAACATGCTTAATAACAAATAATATTAAAGGGTTGATTGGGAAAACCTAGTAGTTTGAGGAAGATGAAGAATATCTTTAATAGAAGCTCAAGTTGGATATGGTTTACTTAACTTGACATCAATGTATTGAGAGAAGTGTAATGCTTGTAATGTTTTGTTATTTTGATGGTAGTGGCCTCCAATAGAAGCCATATATAACTTAAAAAAACATGCATATTAATCAAATTGAGAATAACACAAACTTTCTCTCTAATGATAATGAAACTATTAGATCCAAGTGATCTAGTGAGCACATCAACAATTTGTTTCTAGGCAAGACAATATTAAAGGCAAGTTAATAACTCATAAACTAGTTGTCTTCATAATGGTGTTGAATTTTTATTTGTATTGTTCTCACATGGTAGATTGGATTTTTCACCCTTTTCAAGACATCTTAGCTGTTACAAAGAAGTGAAAAAGGTTGGAAATTCTATTTGCAAATCCCATAAAACTCTCAACTAGACAATTCTATGAGTTATTTTTGCTCATACTTTTTACTCTGGTTTAGTAATGACATTGTAGGTGTAGGATTTTCTTTTCTTTGCCTTTCTTTGTTTTTTGGGTTCTTTCATGCACCTAAAGCAAGAGCAAAAATTGTGAGGAAGTGAAGTCACTATGCAGTACAGGCAACCAGGAAACAAATTGTAACAAGTTCAAGCAGCCCAGACTTCCAGACGTCTAGGTTGGCAGACGTTTGGGCCTGACGTCTAGCCTGGTAGACGTCTGGGCCTAACATCTGGGCTGCCAGACGTCTAGGCCTGATGTCTGGGCTGATAGACGTTTGGGCCTGACGTTTGGGCTGGCAGACATCTGGGCTTGACGTCTGGGAAGCCAGACGTCTAGGCCAGGTAGACGTCCAACCTGATGTCAAGCCAAGTAGACGTCATAGGAGCTGACGTCTAGGTAGACGATAGGAATGCGGAAGACGAACAATCTTGGGAGCAGAAATGAACAATATTTTGGAGGCTTCCGTTGGAAGAGGAAACGAACAGTTTGGAGTCTTCCTTCTGCTCTATAAAAGGGACTTGATCCCTTGCATATGATAGGTTGTTGAAAACGTTGAAAGACGTGGATGTAAATTTTGTTGAAAATAATAAAAGGAGAAGTTGCCATTGTCCCGTGGTTTTTCTTGCACATTACAGGTTTCCACGTAAATCTCCATGTCACTTGTGTTACTGTTTTCGTGTTCTATATTTTTGTTATTGTGCTTCCTCTTGTAGGTATAAATCTTGAAGTTTTTCCTAACATATGGTATTAGAGCTAAGGTTTTGTGCGAGTGGGAGCTGCAACAATGACAAAAGGTGTAACCAAGTTCGAGATTGAGAAATTTGATGGCAGGAACTTTGCTCTATGGAAGATGAAGGTGGAGGATTTGCTGGTTCAAAATGACCAAGCTCAAGCCTTGGAAGGGGTCGCGAGTAAACCAAGCAGCATGAAAGATGATGAGTGGGTAACGCTTGACAGGAAGGCGGTTTCTACAATCTGTCTCTGCCTAGCGGACTCCGTATTGTTCAATGTAGTTGAAGAAAAGACCGTGGAAGCCCTTTGGCAAAAGCTTGAAAAGTTGTATGAAACAAAATCAACAACTAACAAGGTTTTTTCTGAAAAAAGCAACGTTATAACTTGAGGATGAAGGAAAGTTCATCCATGGTAAATCATTTGAATGAGTTTAATACTCTGATCAGTAACTGGTTTCAGTTAATGTGAAGATGGAGGATGAAGATAAGGCTATCACCCTACTTTGTTCTCTCCTGGAAACTTGGGATCATATGGTGATGACCATCAGTAATTCATCATCAGGAACTCTCAAATTTGATGATGTGGTAGACACTTTGTTGGTAGAAGAGTTGAGGCGAAAAACGTCTCTGGAACCCTCAACCAATGAAGCCCTATATGTGAGAGGTTGATTGTTCGAGGGGAGTAAACAAGGTAGAAAGCAGTCCAGATCTAAGTCTAAAGTACGTAAGTAGAAAGGGAAGTGCTGGCATTGCGGGAAGCCAGGACACGCCAAGAAGGACTGTTGGCAATTAAAGAATGGTGAAAAGCAAAATCAGCCATCAGGTGAAGCCAGTGCAGTAGATTCAGGAGAGACGACAATATGTGAAGCCTTCTGTATCAGTAACAAAAAATCAGTTTTATATACCTGGGTTTTGGACTCAGGTGCATCCTTCCACATGTCTCCCCGCAGAGACTGGTTTGACAAATATCAACCATACTATGGTGGAAAGGTCTATTTGGATGATGATCATCCTTTAGAAATTGTGGGAAAAGGGGATATAAGGATCAGGTTGGACGATGGTAGAGAAATGATGTTATGTGATGTGCAACATGTGCCCGATTTGAGGAAGAATTTGCTATCAATCAAAATGATGGATAAGCTAGGGTATTCTGCCACCTTCTGTAACAACTACTGCAAGATTACCAAAGGATCTCTTGTAGTAGCAAAGGGAGAATCTTATGGGACTTTATACCGTTTATGCGGTGATAAACCATGCAACAACTTCTGTTCAGGATGCAATAATGCTATGGCATCAACGCCTAGGCCATATGAGTGAAAAAGGCCTGAAAATTCTGCATGACAAAGGTATGTTTTATGGGATTAAGTCTTGCAATTTAGACTTATGTGAGCACTGTATTTTTGGTAAATAGAAGAGGGTTCGGTTTATTGCAAGTCCTGGTAAGAGTTTGATTTTCTGCAACTTATACATTCGGATGTATTTGGACCAGTCCCCACTCAGTCCTTCAGTGACGCCATCTATTTTCTGACTTTTGTAGATGATTATTTTAGGAGAGTGTGGGTTTACTTTCTGAAGAAGTCGGAAGCTTTGCAGAAATTTAAGGAGTTCAAAGCACGGGTAGAAAAGAGTTTGGGCAAAGTCAATTTTGTGTCTCAGGTCAGATAATGGGGGTGAATATTGCTCCAAGGAATTTGATAAATTTTGTATGCAGGAAGGTATTAAGCACCAGAAGACTGTACCATACACTCCACAACAAAATGGTGTGGCTGAGCGAATGAATCACACGATCATAGAACGTGCAAGAAGCATGCTTAGCGTAGCCATGTTGGAGAAAAAGTTCAGGCGGAGGTCATTAATACAATTGTTTATCTTATTAACAGGTCACCTACAACTGCGTTGGATGGTCAGATTTCAGAGGAGGTTTGGTGTTGTAAGACAATTGATTACTCTCATTTGCACACATTTGGCTATGACGCGTTTGCCCATGTACCCAAAGAAAAAAGGTCCAAGCCTGACCCGAAGTCAAGCAAATGTGTTTTTCTCGGCTATGGAGATATAGTGAAGGGGTATAGACTGTGGGATCCTACTGCCCACAAGGTAATTATTAGTCGAGATGTAATTGTTGATGAAAAATCCATGCAAAGGAAGGAGGTACAACAAAATCCTAATGTTGTACCTGTTAAAGTAGAATTTAGTGAAGATGAACATGTTGAAGTTTTTGATCAGCATGTAGAACAAGTAGAACATGAAGTAGAGCAGCCACAACGGTCACAAGACCAAGAGCCAGAACCGACGGATCATTGGGTTAGAAGATCTACACGTCCACAAAAGTGTTCGAAAAGGTATTCTCATGTGTATCGGTCCTATTTTGCTTTGTTAACTGATGATGGTGAACCTAGTTCATTTTAGGAAGCTAGAGAGTCTGAAATGCAGGAAAGTGAAGGAAATCCATGGAGGAGGAAATCGAGGCACTTCGAAAGAATAAAACTTGGGAACTTGTGGACCTTCCACCTGGAATAAAGACTGTTGGAAACAAGTGGGTGTACAAAGTGAAGAAAAATAACTATGGGTTGTTGGAACGCTATAAAGCTCGCTTGGTGGCAAAGGGCTATGTGTAGAAGTCAGGTGTTGACTTTAATGATTTTTTCTCTCCTGTTGTGAAGATGACTACTATTAGAGTTCTACTTGCACTTGTAGCTGCACAGGATTTGGAACTGGAGCAGCTTGATGTAAAGACTACTTTCTTGCATGGTGATCTCGAAGAAGAGATATATATGGATCAGACTGAGGGTTATGAAGAAAAAGGAAAAGAGCATTTGGTTTGCAGACTGAAGAAATCATTGTACGGGTTGAAACAAGCGCCAAGGATGTGGGACAAGAAATTTGACACCTTCATGAAGAGCCAAGGTTTCAACAGGAGTGAAGCTGACCATTGTGCATACTATAAGAGGTTTGACGATGGCCGTTTTACTATTTTGCTATTGTATGTTGATGATATGTTGGTTACAGGCCCCAACATGAAGAAAATCATTGATCTTAAGGCTCAGTTGGCTAGAACATTTGAAACAAAGGATTTAGGAGCAGCAAACCAAATTTTAGGGATGAAGATACACAGGGACAGAAGAAAATTCAAAAGTCATATGTGGAAAATATTCTGCAGCGCTTCAATATGCAGAATGCTAAACCAGTTAGTACTCCACTTCTTCCACACTTAAAGTTGTCTTCCAACCAGTGTCCTAGAATGGAAGCAGAGAAGACAAGCATGTCTCGTGTACCATATTCATCAACAGTAGGAAGCCTCATGTGTGCCATGGTGAGCACCAGACCGGATATTGCCCAAGCAGTGGGAGTAGTCATCCGATACATGGTAAATCCTGGTAAGGAGCATTGAAATACGATGAAGTGGATATTCAAATATTTAAGAGCCACTTCAGATGTTACCATTTACTTTAGATCGACATATTTGCAAGTTACAGGTTTTGTGGATTCTGATTATGGTGGAGATAGATATGGGAGAAAATCCACTACAGGATATACCTTCACTCTTGCTGGAGGAGTGGTGAGTTGGACTTCTAAGTTGCAGTCTGTTGTGGCTTTATTAACCACTGAAGCATAATACATTGCAGCAACTCATGCCAGCAAAGAGGCAATTTATCTAGAGCGATTGTTGGGTGACTTAAAGGTAATGCAAGAGAAAATTACGCTGCATTGTGATAACCAGAGTGCTATTCAACTAGTGAAGAATCCAACATTTCATGATCGCACGAAACACATTGATGTCAAGTACCACTTTATCAAAAATGTAGTGGAAGAAGGTAGGATCCTGTTGCACAAAATCGGCACTGAAGTGAATCCTACAGATATGCTTACAAATCCAGTCAAGGTAGAGAAGTTTGAGTGGTGCAGAACTTCTTTGGGCTTGCTAAAAAAGTAACAAGGGCAACATTGGGTAATTGGCACTAGATGGAAAGATCTTTGGCAGAAGAATTCTTGAATATTGACTTTAAGTGGGAGAATGTTAGGAAGTGAAGTCACTATGCAGTACAGGAAACCAGGAAACAAATTGTAACAGGTTCACGTAGGCCAGACATCTGGGTTGCCAACCGTCTAGGCTAGCAGATGTCTAGGCCTGACGTCTGGGCAGCCAGATGTTTAGGCCAGGTAGATGTCCAGCCTGACGTCAAGCCAAGTAGATGTCATAGGAGCTGACTTCTAGGTGGACGACAGGAATGCGAAAGACGAACAATCTTGGGAACAAAAATGAATAGTCTTTTGGAGGCTTCTGTTTGAAGAGGAATCAAACAGTTTGGAGTCTTCCTTATGCTCTGTAAAAGGGACTTGGCCCCTTGCATATGATAGGTTGTTGAAAACGTTGAAATACGGGGATGTAAATTTTGTTGAAAATAATAAAAGGAGAAGTTGCCATTGCCTCATGATTTTTCCTGCACATTGCAGGTTTCCACGTAAATCTCTGTGTCACTTGTGTTACTGTTTTTGTGTTCTATATTTTTGTTATTGTGCTTCCTCTTGCAGGTATAAATCTTGAAGTTTTTTCCTAACAAAAATATAGCATGTAGTGGATTTTCTATCATCTATAGAACCTCTCCAATATTAATCTACACAATCAATCGAACCCATATGAACATATTTTTAATATAGGATGTAAAATTTTGTAGTCCCTTTGACATATCTTAACAAACTTCCAATAACTTCTTGATGATGTGCTTGTAGTTTTTCATTGTCCACTAAAATCATAGTGACAATATAATCTAAGAAAAGGGGATAGAGCTCTAATGGCCAAAAAGGCAAGAAATAAACTAATGAGTCAAAATAGTTTAGAGAGAACAACCTAAAAACAAAGTGAGAATATAATGCTTGATACATAAGAAGATGAATATATAGTGCTTAAAACTTGGTTACAAATTGTTGCCAAGAGAACTAATGGTCCAAAATATTTACAATCAATCTTCCAAGAGGCTAATATTGACATCTTCACATTGCTAAAGACCTATCTAAGTCTTCATCTTTACAAAGCAGTTAATAACGGAGACATCTATTACACTTCCTACTAATTTAGTCAAGATTATATATGTCACTTATTACACTTGATATATAACGAGAAGTACACATGACATGATGAAATTATTGCTTAGATGAAGAATAAGTCCTTGATAAAAATGTTGTGTGATACAGGTGATTTTATAACACAACAAAAAATTGGTTATAATACAAATAATTTGATGAAAAATGTGATGTGTGATATAGGTGATCTTGCCATAAAGAAATAAACTGCTTGTAAACAAGCAATGTACACACAAAGGACTTTAGTTGTGACACTACTGACTTATAAGTTGAAACAAAGGACTTTAGTGGTGATACCAATAACTTGGAGGTTGTTTGAGAAAATAACACTGGAGAAGAGAACATGTGTATCATTGATATTGTACAAATTAGTGACAAACATAGTGGCCATATGGAACAAGCAAAAAAAATTAAAGGTTGACCTTACAACATAGTATATGTCTTCCCCAAGAAATAGATTTACATATTATCATAAATTTAGATATACATCAAGAAAAATTAGAACACTCCTAAAGGAAATTACACAAAAATCCAGCCGAATTATGGATGGATGAACATCATGTAATGACATCAACTAAAAGAGATGTTTCATGTACACTACAAAAGAAAACCTAGTATTTCGATCCAAAAGTAATTCCCAAAGATGGTACAATTGGAGCTCTAATTTATCTCTAGATTAGGGGTAGTCATTACATCATTTGCTCTCTCAAATAATGTAATAAGGAGGGGATGTCAGGCTATAGTTTCAATATTAAGATTATAGCTTATTACATTATATGATGGGAAGCTCTATGTCAAAATATTTATAGTTACTAATTAGGTTTTTTCATTATCCCATTAGTTTAACAATTTTAATGAGATTTCTTAATCTCATGTAAAATGATATATACCTGAAAATGCATTTGTATCATTGTATTGAAGTTTAATAAAATATTATCTTTTACCAGCACTACAACCATTATGAAGAGCTTGAAAAAATATGCAATTTAGAAACAAAAAGGGCTCAAAATGCTTATATATGCAAAAATTATGACCTTCAGAATTTTGCCCCTTCATACATTAAAAAAGCCACCAAAATTCAAATTCAAAATTGAATATACCTAGATAAATTAGAGGGCACCATGTTTCATAGAAATGTTGATTGAAGAATTACACCTATCATCCATATTAGTCTATGCTTCCTATTGTGCATCCCCTATAAATAGAAGAAGACAATTTCCTTGCCCAATTATTATCCTTATTTGACATATGTTAATATAAGTCTACAAGAAATATTTTTTAAGCCTATAAATGATATTATTATACTCACCCCTTGTGGTATTGGTTAATCCACTTCTATGGTTATGTATTCACCCCTTGTGGGATTGGTTAAACCACTTGGATGGTTAACCTTAGCTAAACAATCCTTATATTGACCTTAGTTAATGTAATTTGTAATTATAATTTGAGGATTAGGTATATACGATTAGTACCCCCAACCATTGATCCATTGTATCAATTATAAGTGATTTATTTTATTGTTAGTGTGCTTACCTTGGGTTTGACCCGGAGCTCTAAGTTGTCCCGTAGTGCCAAAAATAGGGCAAAATTCAAAGTGCTCAGAATTTTATGAAAATTTCCATGCGTCTAAATGGGCCAAATGGGTACTCAAAACCATTGATATTGTCAAAAAATTCATCACGGTTCACAAGATATATCATTTAAAAGTTTATAAGCTACTACTATAAACAACTATTTCTGAATAAACTTGACAACTAAAATTCTGAAAATTCAGTTCCATTGTAAAGATGATATCAAGATATTTCCACCAATTTTTGAATCACCTTAAACTGAGTTTTCTAGCTCGAGTTATGGCCATATCAATTTGCATCAATTTTAGAGGAAAAAAGATGAAATTTGAATAACCCTAAAATGAAATTTAATTATTTAAACCTTTGAAAAGCCTTTGAAACTCAAATTTTTTGAAGTAATCAAGCCAAAATAATGCAAGTTATATGCAAATATTCAAAGATATTGAATTTAAATCAATGTAGCTAAAGCCCAGTCTTCAAAAATGCAAAATGCCAACAATTTCAAAACTCCAATGCAATCAACATTCTAAAAATCTTGGTGTAAGCGAATTTTCAAAGATCTTGATGCAAGCAAAAATTTCAAATTAAAACCAAAAGTTCAAGTGGGTCCCCAAATTGGGGTGAGTTGTGCACTGACAAAAACAGGTAGACAATAGCCAAATGAACATATTCATGGCAAATTCTACAATGAAAAAAAATATTCTCATAGTTCACCACTTGCTCCCAAGCGTCCTCCCTAAATTGTAATGAGATCTTTTCACATAAGGATTTATAAAAAACCATTAAAACACAAATTCGAGCATAAATAATATGTTCAATTTTTTTAGTACAATGAACAGTCAGCATAAAAGTTCCCAAAGAGTTTCCAATTGAAGCAAAAATAGCCAAATTCTAGAATTCAATAAGGAGGCCAAATATTCTAACCCTCAAAAGACCTATAGAAGGCATCTCTTCTTCAACTTTAAATTTAGATACTAAGGCTTCATGAAAAGCCCTATCCTTGTAGAGGGGAAAAATCGTGCATCGACGTACGATTCTCAAGGTTGACCACAAGGAAAGCTTGAGGTGACCGTGGTGGCCATTATAACTCTACACTCGATGTGGGGGGAGGAATGGTTCAGTAGGAACGGTTTTAGGACTTGCTCTAAGTTTGAGGGTGGAATATGTTTTATGTGTTCGATTTGAGCATACACCTATGTTTGGCCTTTCTATAGCTAAGCTATGAAATGAAAGAACAATGCAAGACAAAATAAGACAAGAGCTAACCCTAGCATGATTCTTTGTTTTGAATGATATTTAACCCTAGGATTGCAAAATTAAATCTTTGAGCAAGGGTTCAAGAGAAAATGCACAGATAATATTAAATCCTAAATGCACACAATATGTTGTTTGCGCTTTCAAATACCTAGGAAATTAAATAAAATATTTTCCTTTTATGTATGATCTAGGGTTTTGATAGAAATAAAAATGATGCAGGAGCATCCAGCAGCACCAGCAGCAAAGGCGTCAATTTGTGGGAAAGCCACCTCAGAAGAGTCGGCTCAGGAAGCAGAAGAAGGCGGGAAAATTTTTCCTAAGGCAGAGGCAGAGGAACGTCGCGATTTCGCAACATGTCACGAAATCGCGACAGAAAAGGGCAAAGGAAGCGCAGCAGGAAAAATGTCGCGATTTCGCGACATGTCGCAAAATCGCGACAACGGAGCGGAGGCGGAAGCAAAGACGGGAAAGTGTAGCGAAATCATGACAGATTTCGGAAGCGAAGGCGGAGGAGCTGGAAGGTCGCGATTTCGCGACATGTCGCGAAATCGCGACGAAGAAGTGCAGCGGGCAAGGAGGCAAAAAAATGTAGCGAAATCGTGACGTCGCGATTTCGCGATGTCGCGAAATCGTGACATGCAGCGGAGGTGAAGGCAGGAGCTGAAAGGTGTAGCAAAATCATGACGTCGCGAAATCGCATCGTCAAAGGGCAGCCAAGGCGAGGCGGCAGAACGGTCGCAATATAGCGACGTCGCGAAATCGCGACGTCGCGAAATCGCGACGTCGCGAAATCGCGACGTCGCGAATCGCGAATCGCGACGTCGCGATATCGCGACGTCACGAAATCACGACAGGAAGTTGAGCAGAGGGGGTCGATGGCCGAACGGTCGCGATATCGCGACATGTCACGATTTCGCGACCTGTCGCGATATCGCGACGGAGAGAGAAAAAGGCGCGGGAGGAGAAAGAGATGGCAAGAACGACATTTACGAGGACCGTTCAAATTTGACACGTGGCACAATGTGCAGTTAAAGCGGGTGACTACCCAGGAGCGCGGAAGACGAAGTGGATGGGCGCGCAGAGTATTCTGACAGATTCAGTGGTGACAGGGACCGTGCGGAGTGCGGGAATTTAATCGGGTTGGTGTCCCGATTTTTGTGTGAATGTTTTTAATCGGGTTGGTGAACCCGTTTACGCGGGAGTTGATGCTTCAGAGGGTCGGGGCCTCTATAAAAACCCAGTTTGTTGTATTTGTCGGGACGGTGGATCGGGATTGCACGCAGAGTGTAGAAGTTGTGTGAAGCTAAGCCGAGAGCTAGCTATTGTAAGCCTGCGGGCTGTTTATTTTTTATGTATATTTACAGTTGATTTTAATGAAAAAGTAGGGTTTGCAGAAATGTGTTTTTCGGGTCCCCGTCAAAAAATCACCCAACAAACAACCTAAAGATTTATCAAGGCACTTATCTCATCCGATGGTTGATCCAAGCTTTATCTTTCATCCAACAATATCCCATGATTCCTATTCCTACAAAATAGCTTCACAAACACTTGAAAAATATGATCAGCATTAGGGGGCCTACTTAGGCCATTGTATGACAATGCTTGGAGGTGCAATAGTCAAGCCCCCTAGGTCCTTTTAGCTGACCTTTGAAATATAAAAGTGAAAGTTGACCTTTGGAAGATGGACAAGCAGAATAAAATGCAATAGAACAATATGATAAACAGAATACAGAATATGCTATTATGATCAAAATACAACATGAAATGCAAGCCTAGGGTTTGGAGATAGTAGATTACCCCCAATCCTAGCTTGGATGAAATCATGCTCCATATGGAGCAGCCATGATTTTGTAGAATGACAAAATCGTACCCCAAAATTACTAGGCATGATTTCACAATAGAAGAAGAAACCCTAAATGATGTAGATGAAATGATGTGAAACAAAAATCTAACTAATATGAAAAATGCAGATGAGCGAAAACAACCTAGTAGTAGAGAAAAAGTAGACCAAAGGATGGAGACCTCCAAGTAGCAGATTCCTCCTTAGGGCTTCAACACTTGTCCACCAAGAGCAACAACACACAATCAAATGTAGTAGAATATAATTCCAAAATAGAGCTTCAACAAACTATATTAACACTTGCACAATGAGCACTTTCAACCTTGGTTGATCACTTATCAATTTATGAGTTAGCTTGCTTACCTTTTCAAAAATTGAGAGATTGCTTGGATTCATTGGGAGCTTGGGGGAAAATAAGACTTCAAACCCTCTATTTATAAGGAATTTTAAATAAAAAATAGGTGGAAAAAACCAAGAAAGCCGACCTCAGGAGAGATCAACTTTGAAAATTAGGGTTTCCTAGGAGAAAACCCTAGCTATATGCAAAATCGCACCTCACAAAGGCCGACCATGATTTTGCATAAAGAGGAAAAAAAGAGGGAAAGAAGGGGGAAAGGGAGGTCCAAACTTGTTTAGGGCAAGTTGGAGGGTCTCCCTAAGGGTCTAGGGAAAATGACTCACTCAAGTGGGTCAATTTTTTGTGTCTACATTTTGCCCCCTCTTTGATGCATTTATGGCCTAATAAATGCATCAAAGAAAGGTGTAGATGCCTATGGGTGGAGGATGACAAGCAAAAAAGGAGTGGCTAGGTTAGAAGAAAGGGGTGGTGCAAAAATGGTGTCATTTTAGACACTTTCTTATTTTACATGTAAATCGAGGTATTAGGGACATTAATGCCTCTCAGGCTAGGGTGCCCCCTCGAGTTTTAAAAGGAATATTAAATTCCTAATGAAACTCAAAATAGAAGACACAAAAGAAAAAGAGGAGAGAGAAAAGCAACAAAAATAGGCACAAAAAGGGCAAAAGGGTGAAAACCCTAATTCATTTTCATCATGCAAAAGAGGAGAAAGGGAGCTCTAGAGAAAATATGAAAATGATACTTCCTGTGCACCATTCAACCATGGTGAGGGGTGAGGTCGACACCATAGTAGAGCGAGCATAGGTAAGGACTAAAATCCACCTTTTAGATTAGGATTAGGGTAGATTTTATTGTATTTTTTATTTAATTTTTTATTTTTCTCCATCATCACCGAAAATGTTGTGCATGACCCGAGCATGATTTCATGGCTCGATCATGATTTTACCCTAGTTTATGGTAAAAGGAAAAATCATGCCCCAAAAACATGGGGTACAATTTTATAAAATTGCACCCTACAAGAAGGGGGCATGATTTCATAGAAAGAGGAAAAATGATGAAATCATACCCAGTGCCAGACGAGTACAATTTCATCAAAGAGAGAGAAAATAAGAGAAGCAAGCAAACAAAGAAAATAAAGCATTTTTATTTAATTTTAAATATTTAATGAGCACAAGAGATTGATTAAAATTTTATTATGTTTGTGGATGCAACATGATGTACTAGAGAGCCACGAGTGGAGACCAACCTCCTTGGGAGTGGAGCTAAAAGAACTTGCACAAGCCAAGAGAGATACCCTAGGGGTAGTGGGGCTTCACCACTTGGTAGAGATACCTCAAGTTGAGGTAGATAGAGTGCTACTAACAACACTAGTAGAGAGGTGGTACCCAGAATCATCAACCTTTCAATTACCCACAAGGGAGATGACGATCACACTAGAGGATGTGTGGTGCATCTTACGCATCCCCATTAGGGGAGGGTAGTTTACAAAGCATATGGGTAATCGACTACCTTGTAAAGATTATCAGGAGGTTGGACCCACCAATTCTAAGAGAGTATCATCTTAATCGATGAGATGGTGAGGTGCTATGGGGTCGATCCATTGATGATCATGCTCTATGGGGTGGTGGTAGGACTACTAATATGCCATACCAATAGGTGATATCTACCATGGGTGATGGTAGGTGTAGTAGTAAACATGCAAGATCAATGTGTGAGATTCACATGGGACCCATATGTGTTGTCCATTTATACAAGATATTATACAATATCATGTACAAACAACATACAAGGATAGTCTACATGAATTTGCTCCATGTGTGGTGCTAGGAGCACATAGCAATCTAAAGACCTTATGCACTTCTAGGACCATTGCCTAACCCAGAGCGACCAACAACATACAGGTGGGCCAGATCACACGAGTGGGTCCAGAGGACATATGTCAAGATCCTACCACTAGGGAGGTGGGTGATAGATGAGCTACAAGAGGTGAAGATCATCTGGTGACCATGGCATCTACACCCTGGATGGGTTGAGGATGCGATGGAGCTAGCTTAGGTATGAAGGATCAGATGGCTCTCTATGAAGAAGGGGGAGCTAGAGTTGTACAGATTTGATAGGGTCCAATGGTAGTTCAAGATCTTGTAGGGGATCTCAAACTTAGGTGACTACTAGTATAGGAGAGTGTACTAGGACCCATCGAGAGTCAGAGGAGATCTTGATGTGGTGAGGTGGGTAGAGGAGGACCTAGATGATCCACCCTATGTGGATCCCAAGGTGGATGACATCAGAGTGGCCTTCGAATATCAAAGGTGGTATAGGGGCATCATGCCCTAGAGGATCTCTCCTTCAATGCTGATATAAAGGTACCAGGTGATGAGCTTAGGCATGCAGTGGGTATTCCAAGAGGTCACTCAATATGCCATGAAGTGAGAGTGATAGGGCCAAGTGGCCCCATGATAGAGATAGGCTTGGGTCCAAGTGGAGATAGTGATGGTTACCACTATCTCGACTAGGATCGAGGAGGTAAGGGTAGCTAGAGTTGCCCCCATAATGGCTAGGACACTATCGAGTGGAGGGATGGGAGAGACCTCCACATCAACCGTGGATGGACTGAGTAGGGCTACATATCAGGGAGATATAAGAAAGGAGATAGAGGTGCTACATGCACATGTAGCATCTCTACAAAGGGAGATGGACTTGATCTTGGAGGATAGGGCCAAGAGGACGGAGGGGCTGAGGAGTGCTCTAGGAATTGCAGAGGTGGAGAGGGATGCAACATGAGTAGAGGTAGACCATATTCGAGGAGATATGAGTTGGCTAGACAAGGAGCATTAATGGGCTTTAGCAAAGGGGATGGTTGTGGTCAACAACAACCAGTCGAGCGATGGGATTTGCCTAATCTAGGAGAAACTATAGAGGGCAAGGGAGAGGTTGGAGGTAGCCATGTAGAGGGTGACCTTCTACTAGATGATGTACTACTAGGTGGTTCTAGAGGAGCAATGAGTGCCACCACCTTCATCCCTACAGACATCGAGCCAAACTCGATCTAGGTCATAGATGATTTCATGATCCATGAATATACCTCCACCAGGACCACCTCCAATGGATAGAGCCAAGGAGATAGGCTCCCAGAGCTAGGGAAGGGATCGGGATGACATGCCAATTTTATAGTGTGGCATGCATCCCTAGGGATGGTCGAGTGTACTAAGGCTGGACTATGGTACACCGATTAGGTGGACCTATGTATCTCTCTTTTTATCTTAAGTAATACCATGTTACTTTTATTAGTGCAATGTGTGTGCTTGTGTATTTATGTGATTGTTTTATTTTTATGATGATTTTTTTTATGATGATGATGCATGCAATGAATCTAACATGAACTTACTATGAATGCACTAACTAACTTAATGCAAATGAATGAGGTAAAAATGAGGTGGATGCAAAACATGAGAAGGCACAAAAACAAGAGGAATAGAGGAAGAAAAGAAGAGGAAGAAAAGAGAAACCAAAAGGAAAAATAAAGAGGAAGAAAAAACAACTCTAAGCGAAATTATACCCCATAACTTAGGACCATGATAACGCTATAGAGCAAAATCATGGCCCAAAAATATGAGGTACAATTTTAAAAATAGAAGAAGAAAAAGAAAGAAGAAGAATAAGAAGAAAGAGGAAGAAGAGGAAGAAGAAGAATAAGAAGAACCAAAGGCCAACAGAAGCAAAAGGAGGGTTTGAAACCTGATGTTTGAGTCAACGTAGATCATACTAGATCAATGTGACCAAACAACTAAAATCAAACATGAATATGGATAGGTGGAGCTATACCCGCTATGGGTGTAGTACTCGCTAAGATGGACAAATGATGGAGTGTGACCCACTATGGGTGCAATGCTCGCTAAGATGGATAGATGATCAAGAGATACCTGCTAGGATGTATGCTCACAAATGATCAAGATGGAGGTTACTCCTCACATGTGGCCATGAAGCTATCCCATGTGGGGTGTGTTATATGTGCATGATGAATTAGTGAGTACTACCCTCGATAGGGGTGTGATGTGTGCAACATGTGAGTGAACAAAGCAAGTTGAGCAAAGCAATATGTGAGTGTGTGTAGGTGTTAGAAGAAAGAGAGGAAGAAGGCAAGGAGAAAATAAAAGTGTGTGTGTGCAATGTAGTGAAGAAGGTAAGGAAAAATAAAAGAATGTATATCCTTGTCTAGGAAAAAGGTAAAAGAAAAAACAAACCAACAAAAGGACAAGGATATACCAAAGGAAGTTGCACTCCTTGACCTAGAGGAAATTTATGGTCATTTTTAAAACTTTCAAGGTCAAGGAAGATGGGAGAGCGAAAGGAGAAGAAGAAAATAGAAGAAGAGGAAAAGAGAGAAAAAGAAGAGAAAAGAAAATAAGGAAGAACCCTAGGTTGGGGACTTTTCTAGGCATTAAAACCCTAGTGAAAGTGCAATGCATGTGAGCTATGACCTAACTAGGTATCATCACATGCCATTGTCATGAAATCCCCAAAAATATATATGAGCAAGCAATCATGAGCAAACAAAAATGCAATTATGACAAGCAAAAATGCAAGTGGAACAGAATGTCAAGCAAATCATGCAGAGTATGATAGGCAATCATGCAATATGAGAAAGCAAGTGGATGCAATAGAATGATAATGCAAATGCATGCCTAATTAATGATTAATTTTATTTTATTAATGCAAGTAGGTAGAATGATAGTCGACACACATTCTGATTGTGCCTCCTATCTTAACAAAAAGAATAGGCATACAAGGGACTGATCCATCAAAGAAAAACCTAGAAGGTGGACCTTCTTGATGATCAAAATCATGAAGAGGCTCCTTCATAATGTTGTCTTTGGTAGCCTTTGCATGAAAATCTATATACTCTCAAACAAAACCACTTTTCTTAACAAAAGGAGGGGCAATCCCTAATTTTGCAAGATCCCTATAAGATAGCAAAGTAGGGTCCCCTTTAGAAGTAGAGAATTTACCTTTAGAGCGCACAGAACCTATCACATTACAAAACAAGATGTTAGAAGAATAAAGGGGGTCCTCATCCTCATCACACCGCTCCAATTTTTGATGATCTAGATATTCAACATAAGTCATAAGATGATCATCATTATCAAATGGTAAAGGTTGGTTTTTGTTGGGTATGTAGCCTATGCCACATCTCCCAAGCCAAATCTCAACATCCAAGGGTTCTTGAATGCCCTTCTATTATGGCCCCAAACCTTTATCGACATATCCCATACTAGATAGGATCTATTTAGGGAGTGGGTAATCATTGGATAAGTAGCAATGAGTGAAAGAATGCTCAATGGGAGAGGGGTTGCTACCATAAACTTTATCTTCAAAGGTTGTTCCTATGAAGACAAAGGTACACATGCCAATGTGTACAACTTCACCCTTCTTATGGGGTATACCCATAGTTCGAGGTGAAGGTGGTAGCTTGGCTAGATCTAGAAGAGGTTCTTGAAGAAACTGATTATCTTGATCCCATGATGAAACATTGATTTGGGGTTCCTCACTCACTTTTAGATTTTCAAGTTGCTTAGATATTTGAGATGAGGAACATGGAGAAACAAATGATGAAACTGAAGGATAAACATTAATATCAGATTGAGCTTGCTCAATCATCGAACAATATTTAAATGGTCGAGGGTCACCTAAAATGGTGATAATTTGATCTTTATACTCAAACTTCAAACACTGATGAAAAGTAGAAGGGACCACCCTCATCGCATGAATCCAAGGGCATCCAAGAAGAAGATTAAAAGATGTAAGGCAAGGTACCACATAGAACAAGGTATCTAAGATCTTGGGTCCAACCTTAAGAGGGAGGGATATAACACCATAGGCTTCTTGGGACTCATTGTTGAAAGCTTTGATGATAATATCAGATTTAGTTAAGTCTTCCTCTTTTAATCCAAAATTTTGGAAAAATTGATAAGTGCATAAATTAAGGGAAGAACCATTGTCAATCAAGATGCGTTTGACAAAATTTTCCCCAATAAATGTTGTGATGTAAAGGGAAGAATCCCCTCGTAGGTCTGAGGAAGGCTTATCATCATCCGAGAATGAGATATGATGTATCCCAAGAGAACCTACAACATTAACCATGACACTGGGAGAAATGTCTAGAGGGACATATTGTTGTCTTAGAAGTTCTAGCAAGGCTTCCCTATGATTAGGAGAAGTTTGCAAGAGTTCTAAGATAGAAATCTTGGTCGGGGTACTAGCTAACTATTGTTGAAGGTCAAAGGAGACTTGAGGTTTTAACACTAAGGGTGGATTCCCTGTTCCTATACTCTTTCTCTGATTATTCTTTAAAACCAAGATGGGCTGTGATGAAGAACTCTTCTCTTACTAAGGGTGTTGTGCTGACTGAGCTTGAGCCTATTTCCTTGTAGTTGCTCCAACCATGCCGACCATATTACCATGGGAAGGTGGCTCATTCTGATAAGATACCTGATTAGTTACTTGTTATCCATGCTTAGGTAATGGATCTCTAAAGATCCCCATGTCTTGATTAGTCGTGGTCGCTTGTTGAGTAGCGAGTTGATTATTTGATGGTTGAGAGCTATCTACAACAAGTCATCCTACATCGATCAAATATTGAACCACATATTTTAACCTCTTACAAGAATTTATCCAATGTCCTTCCACTCTATGATAAGCATAATGTTGACCTACCTTATACCAATTAGTTGTAGTATCAGGTTGCCTTATGGGAGGTAATTCAATCATATTAGTTTCCAAAAGCTGCTTTAAAACCACTTCCATAGGCATATTAAGTCTTGTGAAATTCCTTTGTGGAGGTTTTTGAAGTATCATATTTTGTAGGTTGTTAACAATATTGTTAATAGGCCTACTATCCATTGCACCATCACCTACCACATGCTTATTCTTATGTTGTGACTTAGTGGTTTTATCTTCTTTCACTTTGAGTTGTCCTCTTCTGATAAGAGCTTGTTCCACTTTCCTTGCTAACTCAATTGCTTGATCAAAAGATGTGATAGTTGTAGTTTCTAATGCATAAGATAATTGTTCTTGCAAATTTCTAATAAATATTTCAAGCATGTCTCAAGGAGGTAAAGTATATCTCAAGTGTCCAACTAGACTCCTCCAACGAGATAGGAACTCTGAAAAAATTTCCTCTTTACCTTGTTTTAGATTGTAGACATCTTTCATGGTTACATTCTTCTCAACATAGGCACCAAACTATTGAACAAATAATTCAGTTATTTCTTCAAAATTTCTCAAGGAATGACTAGGCAACTGATAATACCATTCTAATGCCATGCCCACAAGACTCTTAGGAAATATTTTTAGTAATAACATATCATCAAAGATGATATCATGGCAAGTTATTCTGAATCTTCTTAAATGCTCAATTGGATCTTTTGTTCCCTTATATATAGGTAAAACTAGCATGGAAAAATGCTTAGGATAAGGTCTAGCAACAACAATAGGGTCTAGGGGTTGATTGCACATCTCTTTATAGTTGTAGGTGAAACTAGAAGGTTGAATCATCTCCACTTTTGAAACTAATTATTTCACCATATTTGTTAAACTTTGCACCTCTGGATTATTATTGTGCAAGACCCCTAGATTCCCTAAGGGATAGGTAAGTTGTTGAATGGGTACTTGGCCTATGTTGGAGGTATTGATACTATTGTGATATGTGGTATCTTGTTGGAGAGGATAACTAATAGTTGGTGGAATAGAAGAAAAATTGTTGAGATGAGTAGATTGAGGAGGAAATTGAAAATAATTTTGAGTGATACTACTAGTTGGAGGGATTTGTGAACTCCCTCCAATGTTGGTGGTTATAGTAGTAGCACAAGTTGGTTGATGGACATGATTACCATGATTCAAAAATTTAGACAAAAGGTTATTATGAACATATTTAGGAGAGACTATTGGAGGAGGGGGAGTCTCACCTCTTTCGAGTTGAGCCTCCTATTCCATAGCTACAAGCAAGTCTTCCTTATAGCATTTCATAAAACCCCAAACATGCTCAAAGGATTTAAAGATGAAGCATCCATCAGGTGCTTCAAGGGGATCAAAATTTGTTTTAGTTTCCATATCTTCTTGCTCTTTTGTATCAAGGTTAGGGTTTTCTCTATCAATTTGATCATCTTCTTGGGGAACATGATCAAACTCTACCTATCACTAACTTCTAAGGACTGGAGCCATTAGAAGAAGTGAAAGGATAGAAGAGAAAACTAGCAAAAGGCACACAAGAAGATTTTAATATATTTATTAATGTTCTTCTAATTCTAAGCAAACAAATTAGTGGTCTTGTTAAAAAGTTTTCAAAAGAAAAGCAAACAAGGAAGAAGCTTCCTAATTTGGCCACTAAGATGTGTTTTCACGTCGGGTTCACCAAATATGTAGAGGGGAAAACCGCCCTACCGACATACGATTCTCAAGGCTGGATCCACAAAGGAGCCTTGAGGTGAACCATGGGGGTATGTTATAACTCTACACTCGGTGTGGGGGGAGGAAGGGTTCACCAAGAATGGTTTTAGGACTCGCTCCAAGTTCGAGGGTGGAATATGTTTTATGTGTTCAATTTAGGACAATCACCTATGTTTGGCCTTTCTATAGCTAAGCTATGAAATGAAAGAACAATGCAAGAAACAAGATGCAAGAAGACAAGAGCTAACCCTAGAATGATTATTTGTTTGAATGATCTCTAACCCTAAGATTGCAAAATGAAATATTTGAGCAAGGGTTCAAGAGAAAATGCACAAACAATATTAAACCCTAAATGCACACTATATGTTGTTTGTTCTTTCAAATGCCTAGAAAATTAATTAAATATTTTTCTTTTATATCTGATCTAGGGTTTTGATAAAAATAAAAATCACCCAACAAACAACCTAAAGATTTATTAAGGCACTTATCTCATCCAGTGGTTGATCCAAGCTTTATCTTTCATCCAACAATATCTCACGATTCCTATTCCTGCAAAATAGCTTCACAAACACTTGAAAAATATGATCAACGTTAGGGGGCCTACTTAGGCCGTTGTATGGCAATGCTTGGAGGTGCAATAGTCAAACCCCCTAGGTCCTTTTAGCTGACCTTTGAAATACAAAAGTAAAAGTTGACCTTTGGAATATGGACAAGCAAAATAAAATGCAGTAGAATAGTATGATAAACAAAATGCAAAATATGCTATTATGATCAGAATGCAACATGAAATGCAAGCCTAGGGTTTGGAGATAGTAAATTACCCCCAATCCTAGCCTGAGTGAAATCACGCTCCATATGGAGTAGCCATGATTTCGTAGAATGGTGAAATCGTACCCCAAAATTGCTAGGCATGATTTTGCAATAAAAGAAGAAAACCCTAAAATAATGCAGATGAAATGATGCGAAACAAAAATCTAACTAATATGCAAAATGTAGATGAGCGAAAACAACCTAGCGGTAGCGAAAAAGTAGACCAAAGGATGGAGACCTCCAAGTAGCAGATTCCTCCTTAGGGCTTCAACACTTGTCCACCAAGAGCAACAACACATCAAATGCAACATAATGTAATTCTAAAATAGAGCTTCAACAGACTATATTAATCACTTGCACAATGAGCACTTTCAGCCTTGGTTGATCACTTGTCAATTTGTGAGTTAGCTTGCTTGCATTTTTGAAAATTGAGAGATTTCTTGGATTCGTTGGGACCTTGGGGAAAAGAAGACTTCAAACCCTCTATTTATAAGGAATTTGAAATAAAAAATGGGTGGGAAAAACCAAGAAAGTCGACCTCAAGAGAGATCAACTTTGAAAATTAGGGTTTCCTAGGAGAAAACCCTAGCTATGCAAAATCATACCCTGCAAAGGCCAATCGCGATTTCACATAAAGAGGGAAAAAAGAGGGAAGAAGGGGGAAAGGGAGGTCCAAACTTGTTTAGGGCAAGTTGGAGGGTCTCCCTAAGGGTCTAGGGAAAATGACTCACTCAAGTGGGTCAATTTTCCATGTCTACAACCCTTCCAAAGGACCAGGGACCCTCTTGAAATGCTTTCATTCTGTCTTCATTATTTGCAAATAAAATAAGAAAACAACCATTTGGATTAATAGAGATTTGTAATTCACCTTTTGTTTTCCAGTTTTTTACAACCCAAACTTTGAAAGCAAATAGGCTTGGATGAAAACCCAAGAAACGATAAATTAGTCTTCTTTTTCTAAATCTTCTATGTCAGTCTGAATGTCACCCATATCTAGCTTAACAATTGGAGTTCCATTAGCTACCCTAAGACATCATGACTCAGTTTTCCTAGGATCAATCTTAGGTATTCTCAAAGGTTTACAAGAAGCCCTAAGATTAATGTTAGCATTAGGTTGAGGCTATCCACCATGGAGGGCATCCCTAAAATTTATTTTTGAGGCCGAGTCTTTGAAATCCTTTCCCTTGAAAGGGGTTTCCATAGTGGATTTGTTTTGGGGGTGCTCCTTAGCATCGGATTCACTTGAGATATGAACCATTTTTTGATCATCTGTTTGAAACTTGTTTCGAGATCTCTTTAATCCATGTCTTGAACATCGAGGAAAGGTTTGATTTTCACTTTTATTTTGTGCATAAAATTGTAAGCCATTTTAAATCAAGTTTACAACATGAAGATATATTGAAAGATAAATTTCTAACCCATCTTGGGTCCCCTACAACATATCCTACTAAAATCTTGAGCAAAAACCACAAAAATGTTGGTCGCTAGGGCTCAAAGGCCCCAAAAAACAACCTCTAGAGCTGCTTGCACTCAACAAAAATGAAACCCTTGCATAGTCATTCACTTTAAAAAAATTATTCTCATATAAAAATCAATTGTTCTTTATTCATATTAATTCTCAATTGAGGTCTAATATCAAATGATAAATGCAAATTAGCTAAAATAAAATTCTCATTGATATAATTTATGATATATACAATAGAAATACAACTATCCATCCATAACAGATGTAACTAACAACAAAATAATTACTTCATGAGGGTTATTCATAACATAAGGGACAAATCCAAAAGTAATAATACTAGTTAGAGGAAACTAGATAGCTACCATATACAAGTTGAGAACTCTCTCTCTCTCTCTCACACACACACATACACCAACAATCTAAGGAGGTTATATTATCATAAATGACATAATTATTTTGAAGAACACAAGCTTATACTGAGAGGGAGGGTGAACAGTATAAGACCACTTTTTATTTTTATTTTCCAATCAATATTATGCAATGTATAGATAGCAATATCATCAACAATAATCAAAGCAATGCACAAATCAACACACACAATAGAGATACCAAATTTACGTGGTTCACCCAATATGGGCTACTCCACAGAGAAAATATTTCACTAAAATTTTCTCAATCAATCTCTTGAGAATCCTTTCCCTATTACAATATTTATGGACCTTTGTCCAAAGGAGACATCAATCCCTTAATCAATTTCATGGATCTCTATCCACAGGAGACACCAATATCCTAACTCTGCTCTGGTTGGTGATCCTATAGAAGACCTCTGCATCCACTGCCCTTAGCAAATGGAACTCTATCCACATAAGACAACTGTCCTCCTTGCTCTGGCTGGAGACCTCTGTCCTCAACTCTATCACCTCCAAAGATCTATCTCAAATTTACACTAAAAACTGTCCTTCGATCTAGCACACATTTGTCCTCAATATTTATCTATGGTCTGACACAAACCTTTCCTCAAATATGCACCAAATGTCCTCGAATCTATACTAAACACAATCATTAGGTCTAGCACAAATCTGTCCTCAATATTTGTCCTCAAGCCTTAACTCAAAGCTTGACTCAATATCAAATCAACTCTGCTGGATCTGTCCCAAACCTTAAATCAAGGTTTGAACAAATCAATCAATCAACTCTGCTCACAAGTATTCTCAAAGACTTATCTCAAATTTGTCTTGTAATATTCCACAAAAGCTCACCCAAATATGTCCTCAAGTCCTCTCTAGAACTTATCCAATCTGCTCAATAAGTCCTCACAAGAACTTATCCAATTTTGCTCTCAATTTGTATTGTAAGATTCCACAAAAGCTTACCCAAATCTGTCCACAAGTCTTCTCAAAGACTTACCTCAAATATGCTCAACAAGTCCACACTAGAACTTGTCTAATCTCATAAAAACATAAAGAGAATTGTTAGAGACTCAATATGCTCTACGCTCATCACAATGTTCAATCACTTTCAATCACTCTCTTAGAAACATATAGAGAATTGTTCGAGACTTAATATGCTTCACATTCACCTCAATACTCAATTACTACCAATCACTCTCTTAGAAACATATAGAGAATTGTTAGAGACTCAATATGCTTCACATTCACCTCAATACTCAATCACTTTCAATCACTCTCTTAGAAACATATAGAGAATTGTTAGAGACTCAATATGCTTCACATTCACCTCAATACTCAATCACTTTCAATCACTCTCTCAACTCAATTAGAATATAGAATAATTTGTTTCATAGAACTTGAACAATCACTTCACACATTCACTTGACTAGGCTCAACCAACTCTACTCAACCAATCACTCAATGAAATAATCCTTGCTCACAAACCCTAGTCCAATAATATGACTACTCACTCAAATATTTCCAACAATGCTTTATCAACGAATCTCACATAACAATGATACTCATGTTCTTTCTAAACCCTAGTTCAAGTTCTTTACTCAACAACTCACTTCAACAAAAATGCTTATAAATAAGGTTTTATCAACAACTCTTAATTCTAGAAAACCTTGAAACAATAAATCAAAACACTCTCAACAATGCAAACTAAACAATCCTTTTCACTCCAACTTTTCATACACAACTTTCAACAATCACTCACTAGGAAGAATATGCCCATACCTTTTTGTTGGATGTCAAAGTGCCTTTGGAAAACCTGTCTCAATCACAATTTCCTTCTTTCCAATTTCAATGGTTAAACACAACAATATCACTTCAATACTTTCTCAAAAATATTCCCTTTGACACAAAATAATCACAACTCAATTTATGCCTTATTTCTTTCTTTTAAAAATATCACTCATCATAACATACATAAAAATGATTTCTTTGATACACCTTATCAACTCCAACTTAAAATAATATCCAACACCATAAAATATCAACCAAACACCTTACAACCCTTTTAAAACCTTTGAGCAAATAACATTAAAAATATAATTTTGCAAAACCCTTATAACTCCCTTGCAACCTTAGAACCAAATAAAACTATGCAAAAATTAATTTTTAATTGCCCAAACTATATTTCGAAAATTTCGACGACCAATTATAAAAGCATACCTTATACTTCCCACAAAAGGGGATTCGACGAGATTCGATCCACTGTCTCCTCTAGCCTAAGCGCCTTAGCGCTTGGGAGCCCACCGCGTGGGCTACTAAGGCCCACATGAAGGAAGGATAAAGTCCTTCCTCTTATGCCCCCGCCGTCGTCTTATCTCACGAATTTCATACGCTTTCTCTCTTCCTTGGACGCAGTGCAAATTACAAAGCTCGCTATGAATTTCAAAGGCATGGTAATTTTGGTAGTGTTAGAGTTCCTCCTTTTATACACGTTTTCAAACTTTTCCTCACGTCGACGCTATGACATTCAAATTTTAATTTCGAATTTTATTTTTAATAACCCACCTTAGGGTTTTAACCTTAGCTTAAATTAATTTATAATTAATAATTAATTTAAATAATTTTATAAGTTAAATAAATTAACTAATAAATTAATTTAATTTTTTTTTTGAAAAGCAAAGAACCCCTTGCGGGGCTGCCTTGGTCTGAGAGACCACGACCAGGGGGTTCTACATCGTCAAAGTCACTCAAGAGTCGCGCTCGGCCCTGCTCGCACCAACATTATCAATTGGATTTTTGGGTACCCAATTCAACTTTTTGGTAGGGTGGAGATTCGAACCTGGGACCTCCCTTGGAGGATTGCCCTCTCCTCTCCAACTCACCTACAACACCTGGGTATTTAAAATTAATTTATAATTTATATTAAACTTCCTTTGTATAATATTATAAAAGAATATTATAATATTATTTATTTGGCTTTTTTCTTGCACTTTGGACCTCATCTGACTTCCTGGAACTGGGTCTTAAAACTGAAACCGAAATGGATGCTACCAACTGAAACTGCCACTGACTGGTGCTGTTAGTTCGACATCAATGACCACTTACTTTTGACATCAATGACAACTTATCACTCAAAATGTCCAACATATTTATACTTATATCATGCAAGTTGCTCATGCTTCAAAAAATGGTCCAATTTTACAAATAATTAAATGTCAAAAAAGCTTTGTTAAACATGTTGAACTTCAAGCATAATCATTAAGGTTCATACCATAATGTGAAGTGCATAACAAAATAGGCTTTCTCTTTCAATGTTTGTAATTAGTGAAATTTGAATCAAGTTAAAAAATTATCTTAAACTACACTTTCAAAATAAATGCGCATCTCTCCTTTTAGACTTGGCTGTGACCTCCTTAAATCTATAGAAAGATGATCAGATGAACCACTTAACCATGTGGCAACTAATACCAAAGGATTTTAATGCAACTTATCCAAGGATAAACCCTAATCATTATTTTGGATTGGTTACTAAGAGAAGTCTTCATTCCTAAAAGGACCTTCAAAGGACTCATGAACTCAAGGTTGATAGTCCCCACCATAAAATTGGCATATTTAAGATCCAATAAATTAGACAACTTTTTCACTCTCATTCCTTACTTAGGAGGCATTGAAAAATGCAATTTATTTAGATTCTTCTAGTAATAGTTGAGACACCATAAATGAGGGGGTCTACATCTATCCTCTTGCTCACAATGGTTAGATCCTTTCCATTCTAAATATGAGATGTTATATGAGCTACATTCTTGGGCAATCTCCTTTAATAACTCACAATTCCACTAAGATTCTTATTGTATCAAAGCAAATTTTTTATATTTAATTCATAGTGAGGTGTTTATATTGTGTGTCTTGATCTTAAGATTAGAATAAGATTTATTCAAATATTTTCTCTCATGAAAATGCAATCACACATATGGTTTAAATTTATTGTCCCACTAAGGCAAATTGAATTTAATTTGAGCTCTTCAAAGGACTAAATCCCTACAATGATGATGTTTTTTCAAATCTATAAAATTCACTAAGGTTATCTATAATGTTCTTGCTTGGGACTCTCAATTTCCCAAGCATGGGAGAGTTGTTACTTCACACATAGGTGCCTTTTGATTTGAGATGCAACCCCTATCAAAGTGGGTTATTTGCTTGCCTAGAAGGAGCAAAGCATTACCTCTCATTTTATGCAAATTAGGTGCATGGAATCTAATAAAAAATAATGCATATGGAGGCATCAAATATTAAATCTAAACCCCAACTAAAGCACTTTTACTAGTTCAACTATAAAATTTGTTGTTAGGATCCTATGATCCTATATTTAACTAGCTTACATCTAAAGAGCAATGAGTATATAATTCTTATGAGCCTCCTTTTTACTATATATTTCCTTGAAAATATGAGCTAAGATTGGATTTAAGACCTACCATTTGGAAGTTCATAATCTTAACCTTTATAAGAATCTATTGGAGGAAGGGTGCTACCTCAAACTTTCTTTTGCTCTCTCTTCTAAAGAAGAAATAAGGATGAAAGTTGTGCTTCTTATATTTTCTAACTATCCTCTTTGCAAAATATTAAGGAGTATTGCAAAGTATTAAGGAGTATCCCGTGAGTGTGGTCTACCGGAAAGGAGACCACTTGCATTATCGGTGATGTGACCCGGGTTCAATCCCCATGGTGGATGTGTATAAGAAATATTACTCAAAAAAATATTAAGGAGTATTTTGAAAAAAATATCTCTCCACAAGTAAAGGTGTCCAACCAAATTTACAATTAAATTTGTTTCAAAGGTTTATGTGAGTTTATAATTTTAAACCTTAAATAATTATTACTCCTTAGGAGATCAATTTTAAACCCACAAATCTATGTCAAAAACTATAGAACTCTAAGAAATGTAAAAATACACCCTAAAAGCATATAATTTTTTTTTAAATTACTCCAAACTTGAGATACGAGGCTTCTACTTAAAATATTCTAGATTTTTCTTTTCATTAATAAAAACAAAGGCCAAATTTTTAAATATTTATTTGTCAAAATTGTTTTTCAACCACAAAGGACAAATAAGGTAGATAGTTAAGGTTTGTGAAAAACAATGAAGTCTCCAACCCTTAATCCAAGCTCTTACAAATGCTAAAGTCAATTTTCTTCCACAAATTTGAAAAGGATAAAGATTTCAAATTTCCTCAAGTAATTAAAAACCTTACAAGATCCTAAATCACCTAGTAAGATGCTTTTCACAAGACTCTACTACTATCTTAGAACATGATGCTTTTCATAACACTCTACTACCATGTTAGAATAGGTAATGTTACTATCAAAGATCTTAATATAATTTCATACATAACCCCATCCTATAAGCATGCTTTTAAAAGAGATTTAATAAAAAAATATTAAATTAATTTATAAGCAATTTTAAATTCAAATAATTAAAGCAAAATATTAAAAACATCCTTTAAAGAATTATTATCTTTTAAAACAAATTTTTGAATTTTGACGCTCATATATCTCCATTTTATAGTAACTAAACTAATTATTTTTTCTTTTAAGAAAACTATATATAAATTAAAAAAAAATGTCACCCTAAACTAAAATAAAATTATAATAAATATTAAATAAATAATATATAATTAAATATATGATTATCATTCATTAAAAAAAATTCTTTTAATTCTTAAAATTGGTACTAGATCTCAACCCAAAAAAAAAAAAACTATCCTAACTCCTAAGCAATTACTCTACTTGTTCCATTTTGACATAACTATGCCTTTCAAATCACACGAGAAAAACTCTATGTTTAATTATATTTAGCTCTTGATATGGCTTCATTAATTTCAAACCTTAATTATTAATAACAATTAATTCGATATCAATCAATTTCTTATGAATATATTTCTCCTTTAAGATTAAATAAATGAATTCTTTAATAAGATTTAAGTTGAAAGAAATTTTTATTATAAGTTCAATTTTTTAAAGAAATTTTTATTATAAGTTCAATTTTTTTAACATTCAAAAAGAAACATATAAATACGTTAATATGTAAATTGTTATAATATTATTATAATAATAAAATGAAATAAATAAAACTTGTTTTAATTCAATATAACTAATAATTTATTTTTTATTTTTTTAAATAACATCACATTTACTATGAAATCACAGATACTAACAGGGGTAGAAATAAATGGCCGTAACACCATCTCCTTCGCTTTTGAAGGCCATGGTCTGTTGTTGCTCACGTTTTTCCATTCATACAATCTCATCCATTGCCCACCAAAATCACAAGCCCCATATCGATATGAATATCACTCTCATACAACTCTCTCGGGAGGGACAGTTGAAGGACGCAATACACATTTTGCTTACTACAAATACACATATACACTCCTCAACATTTCTTCAACTTATGCAAACTTGCATAACCAAGAATGCCCTTTCAGAGGGCAAGCTCCTTCACTCACTCATTGACAGCATCGGACTTAAATTTGACCCCTCCACACACAAATTTCTACAAGACAGACTTATTCACATGTATGTTCATTGCAGAAGTTTGGCGGACGCTCTCAAAGTTTTCGACTGCATGACTGAACGAAACGTCTTCTCATGGAATATGATAATTTCAGCTTACGAAAGACATGGCTTTCCTCGACAGGCACTGACACTGTTTCACCAAATGCAACAAATCAATTCAGCAGCAGCAGTCCAACCAGATCAATTCACCTTTCCCAGCGTCCTCAATGCATGCGCCAAACTGGAAGATTCGCAACAGGGTTTATACATCCATCAAAGACTCTTTAAATGCGGATTTCTGTCAGATGATGTAGTTGTGAATGCCCTGGTAGATATGTATGCAAAATGTGGAAGCGTAGAGAAGGCACGCAAACTGTTTGACAAAATACCCCATCGAGATGCGTTCTCGTGGACTGCAATGATAGCGGGATATGCACAAAACGGACACGTTGAAAAAGCCCGCGAATTGTTTGACAAATTGCCTCGTCGAAATGCAGTCTCATGGACTGCAATGATTGCAGGATATGTACAAAATGGGTTTCATGAAAAGGCCCTGGAAACTTTTAAGCAAATGCAATCGTCAGGAGTAAAGCCAGACTCTGTAACCTTTCCAAGCATTCTTTCAGCATGTGCCAACATGGGAGCTCTAGAAGAGGGTATAAACGTTCATCAAGAAGTAATTGAAAACAGATTCTCAGCAGATGTTGTGGTTGTGAATGCCTTGATAGACATGTATGGAAAATGTGGAAGAATAGACAAGGCACAAGAATTGTTTGACAAAATGCATGATGCAGACACGGTTTCATGGACCGCAATGATCGCAGGATATGCACAAAACGGGCTTGTTGAAAAGGCCCGCGAGTTGTTTGACAAAATGCCTCATCTGACAAAATGCCTCATCGAAATGCAGTCTCATGGACTGCAGTGATTGCAGGATATGCACAATATGGGTTTTCTGAAAAGGCCCTCGAAACTTTTAAACAAATGCAATTGTCAAGTGTAAAGCCAATCTCAGCAACTTTTACCAGCATTCTCCCAGCATGTGCCACCATGGGAGCTCTAGAAGAGGGTATGGACATTCATAAAAAAGTAATGGAAAGCAAATTTTCAACAGATGTTGTGGTTTTGAGTGCCTTGATAGACATGTATGCAAAATGTGGAAGAATAGACAAAGCCCGGGAATTGTTTGACAAGATGCATCATGCAGACACAGTATCATGGAATGCAATGATTGCAGGATATGCAATTCATGGCTGCATCAAGGATGCCCTTAAACTCTTTGATCTGATGAAGCACTTGGGAACCAACCCTCACAACGTAACCTTTGTATGTGTTCTATTTGCATGCAGCCATGCAGGTCTAGTGGATGATGGCTGTAAATAAAGTAATAGCATGAGTGACTTTTATCGCATTATTCCTGGGAGGAATCATTATGTATGCATTGTTGACCTTCTTGGCCGTGCAGGCTATCTTGAGGAAGCTTTGAACTTCATTGCCAAAATGCCCATAAAATCTGAATTGGTCACGTGGATGTGTCTGCTTGGTGCTTGTAGATCACATAAAAATATAGGAATAGGAGAATTTGTGGCAACAATCCTTTTTGTGTTGGAATCTAAACATGATGCATCTTATGTTCTTCTTTCAAATATTTATGCTGACGTGGGCAGCTGGGATGATGTTCAAAGAGTAAGGACATTGATGAAAGATAGAGGAATTAAGAAGACACCTGGATGTAGTTGGATTGAAGTTCACAAAAGGGTACATGCTTTTGTGTAGGAGACAGATCACACCCACAAACACGAGATCTATGGAAAATTGGAGGAATTGTCAAGTGAGATGAAGGCAGTGGGGTATATTCCAAATACAATAATACCTGTGTTGCATGATGTGGAGGCTGAGGATAAACAACTGCTTCTCTGCCAGCACAGCGCAAAGTTGGCAATTGCGTTCAGGTTGTTAAAGACTCCCCCAGAACCATTATTAGAGTTTTGAAGAACCTTCAAGTATGTGGTGACTGCCATAAGGCAACCAAGTTTATCTCGAAGATTGTTGCAAGGGACATTGTTGTGAGGGATGCAAACTGATTCCATCATGTCAAACATGAGAATTTTTTTGTGGAGATTATCGGTGATGGAAAGTAACCCAAGATCTAAAGAGTCTTGCACAATGACATGGTACGTGCTTTCAGATTTCAGTGGTAGAAAGGAACCATGTTTCATTTCATTTTCTCAAAAAGTGCTGCTATTAAATAGTTGTACAAATAGACAATGTTGTGGATTGCTGACATCATATTGTTGAGTGAACGTAACTGCCTAGGTATATCAATAGGGTATTTGTGAAAGCCTTGTTTTTTATTACTATGGAGTCATTGTACTGAACTAATTTTCAGTAATCTGTACAACTGTAGAGTGAAGAGCTGGAGGAGGAGGTGGAAGAATTACGATCATGAAAGGAGAAGTACTTGAACGAAATGGAAAACACTCAACAAACAATAAATGTTAGAGAAGGGCTTACAAGTAACTCAGTACTTTGGTATGAGGAACAGAGCAACTTTTACTTGTACTTTGCTCTTGCCTTTATCAATTTGTGCAGTCGGTTTGTTTGGATTCATTCTATTATCTTGTGCCTATGTTTGCATCTGCCCAAATTCTATGTAGTAATCTCTTTATATGCTGATGCGATTTTGCACTGTCCATGGTCATAAAATCCTAAAAATATTTGGGTGGAATTAGACCATGTTTTGCACATTTAACCTCTAAAAATTGTTGTCCAAATTTGGTTATTGGAATTCTTTAGTGATAGAAGTGAAAAGTCTGGTCTATAAGGCTTTCAGAGATTCATTTTATTATATATTCCATATAAATTTTGCTTGCTCCCTAGGCACATAACTGAGTTTCTTAAGAAAAATCATGACATTTATAACTGAAAAATGATTAGAATGTTTTTAAAGTAATGGTTATATATTTTTAATAATGATTTAATGTGAACGAACCAACATATTTTTGGCATTCAACTTTACGTTGTATTCTATATTTTGTTTCGTTGGTTATATATTTTTAATAAGGATTTAACATGGACATTGTTTTATTAAAGAATCAACAAGCTTTTAACATTCAAATGATCTTATAGTTTGGTAAGATTTGAACCTAGGTCTCCTCCTTGAAAGCCGAGAAAAATAACTAGTTGAACTACTACCATTTCATGTATCCTTTATCATTTTTGTTGGAAACAACTTATTAAAATGTGTATATGTAAAAGTAAAGTACTTTTTTTTTACATTACAAATACAAAAACATACATCCTAAAATTTAAAAATGATATTAATGAGAGAAGAATGCATTTAAAAGAAAAAATATAATTTATTATATTGTAATTTCATATACTTACGGTAAAAAAAAGCAATATAATAAATAATGTCAAATAGTTGATTGGGAATTGTTGTGGCTGCTCCACAACGTACCCCAAAATTGGGGACCCACCTTTTTTGCATGTGTTCCAAGAAGACCGAAGTGGCCCATAGGCTAAAGATCAAGGAAAAAAGCAAAACACCACAAGGAGAAAAAGTGTCGCGATATCGCGACATGTTGCAGTTTCGCGGCCAAAAGAGAAAAGGTGTCGCGATATCGCGACATGTTGCACCATCGCGGCCAAAAGAGAAAAGGTGTCGCGATATCGCGACATGTTGCACCGTCGCGGCCAAAAGAGAAAAGGTGTCGCGATATCGTGACATGTTGCACCATCGCGGCCAAAAGAGAAAAGGTGTCGCGATATCGCGACATGTTGCACCATCGCGGCCAAAAGAGAAAAGGTGTCGCGATATCGCGACATGTTGCACTATCGCGGCCAAAGGAGAAAAAGTGTCGCGATATCGCGACATGTTGCACCGTCGCGGCCAAAAGAGAAAAAGTGTCGCGATATCGCGACATGTTGCACCGTCGCGGCCAAAAGAGAAAAAGTGTCGCGATATCGCGACATGTTGCATCGTCGCGGCCAAAAGAGAAAAAGTGTCGCGATATCGCGACATGTTGCATTTTCGCGGCCAAAAGAGAAAAGTGTCGCGATATCGCGACATGTTGCATTTCGGCCAAAAGAGAAAAAGTGTCGCGATATCGCGACATGTTGCATTTTCTGACCAAAGAGAAAAAGTGTCACGATATCGCGACATGTTGCATTTCACGCAAGAGAAAAAGTGTCGCGATATCGCGACATGTTGCATTTTCCCCGGAGAAAAAGTGTCGCGATATCGCGACATGTTGCTTTTCTGACCAAAAGGAAAAGTGTCGCGATATCGCGACATGTTGCATTTTCACGCCAAAAGAAAAAGTGTCGCGATATCGCGACATGTTACATTTTCGAGGCTAAAAGCAACAAAAGAGAGCAGGAGGCAAAAGTGTCGCGATATCGCGACATGTTCCATTTTCGCCAAGGTAACAGACCTGCATAGTTACATGGACATAAGGACAAAATCCAATGAATAAGACAAAGCGTTACATAAAGAAACCTTAATGATTTGAAATCATTTAAGATGGTCGTTACACACGGAGGGAAACAGACGCAAGCCCATGTGGAGAAAACGCAGCGAAGGGCCACAAAATGGAAACCAAAGCACACGCAATCAGGGAAGGTGAAACGAGCAACCATCGAAAAATGAAACGAACCGTCATGGAAGGAGAAGCAATTTTTTCAGAAGTTTAAATACGCCATTCAAAGAGGCCAGAAGGGGTCGGAAATTGCTGCGAACAGAGTTGCAGAGTTGAAGGCGAGAAGGCCATTCTGGACCTGTTTGAGTTGTTTTTCTTCCACAGATTGGTTTGGGAAAACCAGAAATTCTGCTATTGTAAAATGACATATTTTTAATGCAGAAGTTTTCAGAAATTTGCATCTTGTGGGCAAGAAAGAAGGAGATTTTCTTTGCATGCTATGGATTTAATGTTTATTCTTTCATTTTTTTAGATTTCGAATTTATAGATAATGTTAATGCCATTTTTTTTGGGTTACATTAGGCGAATATTTGAAATCTGAATTTTATTTCGTACCCTAGGAACCAACACTTAGTCTATGGGGATTGTGCTTGTTTTGCAAGTCCAATAGGTTAGGTTGCATGCATGGAGACCTCACATCTTCGGTTTTGTCGGAACAGGATAGCATCATACTGAGTGCATTTTATTTTCAGTTTTTCTGCATTTCATTTTCATTTTCTGCATTTTATTTTTTTCAGAAATTTTAACTTATTTTTAGGCATTAAAATAAACATTTAAAAAATTCAAAATCCAAAAAAAAACAATGAACAATCACTAAAGTTTCATGATGAAATAAACCAACATTGCCCCTTGTTTACAGCTTACTTGCAATCACTAAGGTGTTCCAAGCATTTAAATTGAATATCTTTATTTGAGATTACTAATACACATATGCAAATGCTAATACAACGGAGACCTTGGAGAAGTTGTTTGTTTAACTTCTTTGCAAGAGGGGATTTGGAACCCAAATCCTAAAGGAGAGTGTACTTTCACAATCGGGTGAAAATACCACTCAACAGATTGGCGCTAGAAGGAGGGCCTGAATTGTTTTATTTCAGAGTGATTTAAATGCTATAGGGATTTAAATTTTGAATATTTCATGCCCTATTGATTATTATCTTTAGCCCTCTTTTAATAATACAACCTTGTACTGTTAAAAGGAGGACATGAATTGCTATGCATTGTTCTAACGCTTTTGATTGTTCATACAAGAATAATGTGTTTTGATTTGATTTAAAAAAAAAAAATTGGTCTTGACTAACGAGGTTGTCTCCATGCAATTACTTTCATTCGATTTTAATGGATACATCTCTTGGTTAATGCTAATTTGTAAGGAATTATTTTGTCTAAAAATGTATTTGTTGTCGGTATTATGCTCTTCACCTGCGTGTAATGCGATCTTGTGAATCAGAAAGCCTACAACACTAGGAGTATGCTCTTCACTTGCGCATATGCGATCTGGTGAATCAGAAACTTACATTTTTAGAATACTGCTTTGTCAAGGTTCCTTCTTTCATGACTAACAAATTGATTTTGAAGTTATTCTTTGAATTTCATTAATTGCAGGATTTTCTGTGTGTCGCAGGTTTTCTTTGAGGTACTGAGAGTTTTGTCAGGTTCTTGTAGGGTTATCATCATCGATTTTGAATCAAATGGCCCAACCTCCACCACCTCCTTGGTACGGAGCCCATAACATTCCTTTGAATATTGCAGGGGATATTCACGAGATCCCTAGGAATATAGAGAGATTTTTGCCCAAATACAAATCGGATGGCCCAAGGACCGCAGAAGAACATATTCAGGCCTATAGGGATGTTTTGATAAGATTGCAAGTTCAACATGAAGATGTGGCTTGTAGACTCTTCCCCATGAGCCTAGACCAAGTGGCTTACGAATGGTATATTTGCTTACCTATCGGTTCCATTACGTCATGGACGCAAATGGAGAATGCTTTTGTCAACCAATTCAGGTCACCATTAGATCCCACAATCATCTATAATCAGTTCATTACATGCAAAAGAGGCCAGGGTGAGCCAATCCGAACTTTTAATCAGAGATTTCAGAAGTGCTATAATAGAGCAATTCGGCATTTTGCCATTGATCCCGCAGTAGCTTTGCAAATATATTTTGGGGCATTGGATCCTATGACGACAATGTTTGCAAGGCGAAATCCTCAAGTTACCACGCTTGCTCTAGCCTACAATGAAGCTATGACCATTGAACAACAAATGACACCACAGGGTTATGGGTTTTCCCAGATGCCTATGGTAGGACAATATGGTCCATATGGTCAAGCTCCTATGATGAATCAGATCATGGCACCACAAATATCAGGCATAAATGCTTTGCCTTATCAACAACCATATTCATCAACACCCGCTTACGCACCCAATCCAATTTCGATTCAAAGTGTGAATCCCTACGCAAATCAAGTGGCTCAAAATCCAACTCAAATGTTAAGTCAAGATCTCACCAATTACGCAAATCCTATTGGAACTAGCAATAACATAGCTCAACCAAAAGAGATTTATTCAGAGGTTGAAGAACTCAAAAATATGATTCACAAATTGAGTAATGATTTGGTTCAAAAATAGAAGTATGAATCCCATGCCCCTCACCCAAATCAAAATTTCAACAATAGAGGGAGACAGTGGAATACGAAGCCAAACAATGGGGGTGTGCCTTCCCCTATTGCTAATCAGATAGATACTTCTGCAGGACCAAGTCACTCTAGTTCCATTCTTAATATTTCTGATTTTGCATGGGAAAAGGGGTGTAGATTGCATAATACAAAGGAGCATAATGAAAGGAATTGTCCCGAAATGGCTAGGTATACCCATTGTCTCCAAGCTCAAGTGGATGATTTGGAACTTGTGCCAAATAATGGTCCACCCCAACATCAACAAGGAGAGGACAACATTTTGGTGGTGGAAACTCTATATCGTCAAGAGAGTGAGAATGAGGAAGGTGAAGATGAATGGGATGAGAAACATGTTGATGAATCAGAAGATGAAGAAGAAGTACTTGAGCGTCACAATTTGAACTTGGAGGATGATTACTATGATTCGTGGAAGAAATGGGAAGAACATTATCAATCTAAATCTTCTAATAAACTTGTTGTGTCAATTAATATGCAGGATAACTCAATTGCTTCCTCACATGAGGATACTATAAATCCTGTACAATTTGAGAAAGTTTTGGAAGAGGAATTCGAATCTCATCAAATTTTGGAACATGATAAGGATTCTACAACCATGAATCAAGAAAGAGAGTCATTTGCTTTAGATTCCTTTGAAGGAAAAGAAATTGAAAATCTTGATCCACTTACTTGTGCTACAATGATTATGCCATTTCAAAATAAGAAAATTACAAAACCTAAATCATTTGGGTTTGATATCATTGATGATCCAATTGAAAATCTCACGTTACCCAAAACAACCCAAGTGATTGATCACGGAAATGTGTTAGTTAACCCACCCCTAGATAGACAAGACTTATGGTTTGAAAGGGATGGACATATTTTCAATTGGGTACCTAAGTTTGGTGCCTTTGATAAACAAGTCATGGAGAAAGAACAAGTGCTACATGATGATGAATGTCATGAGAGAAAAGAGGAATTTTCAAATCCTCTTCAAGTAAGGTCAAATGAAAGCATGCCAAAGGTAAAATCTCACCTTTTTGGTTTCACCATGCAAAATTCGAATGAAGGTTTGCCTAATGAATGGTTTGATTCAAATATTATTAATGTTATGGCTTTATTGAATGAAAATGAAAGCTTATTTCTACACCATGAATCAAAGTGCGGAATGGACATCTTAAAGAATAGACATAAAGGAATTGAATATCAATCATTGTCTAATCAATTTGAAAACTTGAAACTCCACCATAGGATTATTAATGAAACTAAATCAAATTGGTATGGTGAGAGGGGCAAGTGGAAGTTTGTTTCTTTGTTTGGTTTGATCTTGTTTTTGTTGGATTCCTACAAAACTTGGTATGCGTATCACGTCATACATCTTTTAAAGAATTCCAATCAGGTTTGGGATCCGGGAAAATGATAATCCAAACTTTTGCACCATCTTGCATTATATTGTACATTTGTATATACTTTTGGTTTTCGTGTTTTGGTTTTGGATTGGATCTCATTTTGGTTTTAAGTTTTGTGTGTTGGTCCTTTGGACACTTTTGGTTTGTCAACTTAGGTCCTTATGAATGTTGACTAAGACTAGGAGAATATGAAACATCGGAATTGTATTGCAGAAAGCTCCACGAGTATCGCAAACACATTAAAGAATATCGTTTGGAACTTGTGATGCATGAAGTTGTCAATTTTATAAATTATGGTAAAGTAGGTGATATATACTCCATCCGCATTTCAAAAGGAGCAATGCATTCATATCTCATATTACATTCCGCATTGCATATACATTTCATCTCGGTTGCATCTTCATTTCATGTACAATCATTGAAAAGGTGTCGAATCCTCTTAGGGTTATTACATAACATATATTAAAAGGATCCTAAGGTTGGGAACTGATGCCCGAACTATCTTGAACCAAGCACGTTCTACGCATATTAAAGAGAATCTTGAGCAAAATGGTCAAAACCATACTTGGAAGAAAAGGTGAGGCGAAAGGAATATTTCGTGTCTGTCCCATCATGCAACATAATCCTTAAACAGTGGTTTTTACCACTCCCATAATGCTTAAAGCCTAAAATCAGAGTAGTAAGGATAGGGTTAAATCCTCATCGAACTTAGGTTGAGGATCCAATTCCCCAAAGCTCTGATTTGACCTTCATGGAGTAGTAAGGATAGGGTCTAATTCTCATCTCGCTTAGGTTGAGAATCCGATTCCCCAAAGCTTCTATTTTGCCCATTCAAGAACTTGAAATTCCAAAGCAAATATTTTTTCATTTCTCTATTAATATTGGATTGGAAGGATCGTACTACATGTCCCTTGCAAGGATGGGTAGTCATCCCCAAGGTCCAAGAAATCAAAAGTAGAGCCAAATCATGGATTATGGGGTTAATCTCCACCGGGGCTATAGACGCCTGGCTGGCAGTGGAGTATGCTCATGCGTGGCAACATGTCTTGTCTAAAAACAAGACCACTGATTGCTCAAACGGATAGGCTAGCTTGACAGTTTCATCCATAACAGAGTTAAATCATTTTGTTCAAGATGAGGTAATGAACTCCAGATCGGAGTAGTAAGGATAGGGTTAAATTCCCATCTCGCTTAGGTTGGGAATCCTATTCCCCAAAGCTCTGATTTCACTTACACTTGCACATGGGTTCAAGATGGTAGTGACACATAACCAACTTTGGGATCTAGTAAATTAATTCAATATACATATATTTGGTCCTAAGAGGGTTTGACAGTTTTAATATGTTTGTTCATGATACTAGAAGGTTTGAGCCTTTGCAAAGTAGGTTGTTATATCTCTAACATAGTTGTCATACATCAAATCCTGCACAAATCATTCATAGCCTTGCATACGAATCATAAGTGAAACTGACAATGGAATGTTGATCAATTTCAAACGATAGGGAATGAAGCACATTGCACACACCGAGCTGATGCTTAATAATTCTAATGCTTCATGTATTTCTCGTCTAGTTTCATTCTTGGGATATTTGCTAACGCTTGTATTTGAGTCTTGTGTGTTTCAGGTTGAGTTCTCACCGAAATGCTCGGGAGCATTTCCCAACAGAGTCGCCATTTGTTGTGGTTGCTCCACAACGTACCCCAAAATTGGGGACCCACATTTTTTGCATGTGTTCCAAGAAGACCGAAGTGGCCCATAGGCTAAAGATCAAGGAAAAAAGCAAAACACCACAAGGAGAAAAAGTGTCGCGATATCGCGACATGTTGCAGTTTCGCGGCCAAAAGAGAAAAAGTGTCGCGATATCGCGACATGTTGCACCATCCGGCCAAAAGAGAAAAAGTGTCGCGATATCGCGACATGTTGCACCATCGCGGCCAAAAGAGAAAAAGTGTCGCGATATCGTGACATGTTGCACCATCGAGGCCAAAAGAGAAAAAGTGTCGCGATATCGCGACATGTTGCACCATCGCGGCCAAAAGAGAAAAAGTGTCGCGATATCGCGACATGTTGCACCATCGCGGCCAAAAGAGAAAAAGTGTCGCGATATCGCGACATGTTGCATTATCGCGGCCAAAAGAGAAAAAGTGTCGCGATATCGCGACATGTTGCACCATCGCGGCCAAAAGAGAAAAAGTGTCGCGATATCGCGACATGTTGCATTTTCGCGGCCAAAAGAGAAAAGTGTCGCGATATCGCGACATGTTGCATTTCACGGCCAAAAGAGAAAAAGTGTGTCGCGATATCGCGACATGTTGCATCTTCACGCCAAAGAGAAAAAGTGTCGCGATATCGCGACATGTTGCATTTCCAAGAAAAACAAACAAAAGAAAAAGTGTGTCGCGATATCGTCGACATGTTGCATTTTCGCGACCAAAAGAGAAAAAGTTGCAACATCACGACCAAAGAGAAAAGATGTTGCGATATCGCTACATGTTGCATTTTCACGGCCAAAAAGAAAAATCCAAAAAAAAAGTTGCATACACAGAAAAAGAAAAAAAGAAAAGTGTCGCGATATCGCGACATGTTCTTAAATGAAAAGACAACAATTCCAAAGGAAAAGACAAAGGAAAAAAAAAAGAAACACAAAGATGACACACGGAGAAACGACAAGCCCATGTGGAAAAACGACAAGGGCCACAAATGGAAACCAAAGCACACGCATAAGGGAAGGTGAAACGAACCATCGAAAAGAAACGAACCATCATGGAAGGAGAAACAATTTTTTTAGAAGTTTAAATACGCCATTCAAAGAGGCCAGAAGGGGTAAAAATTCTGCAAACAGAGTTGCAGAGTTGAAGGCGAGAAGGCCATTCTGGACCTGTTTGAGTTGTTTTTCTTCCACAGACTGGTTTGGGAAAACCAGAAATTCTGCTATTGTAAAATGACATATTTTTAATGCAGAAGTTTTCAGAAATTTGCATCTTGTGGGCAAGAAAGAAGGAGATTTTCTTTGCATGCTATGGATTTAATGTTTATTCTTTCATTTTTTTAGATTTCGAATTTATAGATAATGTTAATGCCATTTTTTTTGGGTTACATTAGGCGAATATTTGAAATCTGAATTTTATTTCGTACCCTAGGAACCAACACTTAGTCTATGGGGATTGTGCTTGTTTTGCAAGTCCAATAGGTTAGGTTGCATGCATGGAGACCTCACATCTTCGGTTTTGTCGAAACAGGATAGCATCATACCGAGTGCATTTTATTTTCGCTTTTTGCATTTCATTTTCATTTTCTGCATTTTATTTTTCCCAAAAATTTTAACTTATTTTCAGGCATTAAAATAAACATTTAAAAAAATTCAAAATCCAAAAAAAAACAATGAACAATCACTAAAGTTTCATGATGAAATAAACCAACATTGCCCCTTGTTTACAGTTACTTGCAATCACTAAGGTGTTCCAAGCATTTAAATTGAATATCTTTATTTGAGATTACTAATACACATATGCAAATGCTAATACAACGGAGACCTTGGAGAAGTTGTTTGTTTAACTTCTTTGCAAGAGGGGATTTGGAACCCAAATCCTAAAGGAGAGTGTACTTTCACAATCGGGTGAAAATACCACTCAATAGGAATATATAATAGTTTGAAGAAGATGAAGAATATCTTTGGTAGAAACACAAGCTAATATGATTTAATATGATTTAATTAACCTGACACCAATGTATCGAGACCAATGTGATGTTTTATTATTTTGATAGGAGTGGCCCAAATAAAAGCCACGTATAACTTTAAAAAACATGCATGGTAATCAAATTGGGAATAACAATTTTTTTTTCTCTAATTACAATGAAATTATTAGATCCAAGTGATTTAATGAGCATATCAACAATTTACTTCTAAGTAAAACAAAACTATGTAAAAAAAGTATATGATTCATCGCTAAAATCAACATTGTGCATGTTTTTAGATAGGTCTAAGGGTATTTTATTGTGGAATGTAATTGGGATTTTGGTATTGTTATAAATACCTTCCTTACACTCCTCATTTGTTTATCGGAGTGTTGAGTAATATTATCTATGGATATAGTGATTATTTATGGTGCCTATTCATGCCCACCAACTCCGTTTTTTTGTTCTTTGTATAAGATTTGAGTGCATGGTTTGCTTATGTTCATGTTTGAAAAATATTGTGAATTCTACATGGTATCAAAGTAGGTATGGAGCTACCTTACTTGGTCATGCAAAAGTGATATTCGAAGCTTTTGATTCTTAGGACAAATTACTCTTCCCAACTTCATAAGCTTTTCTAGCATAAGGGGCAAAGAGGATATTTATTTCCATTTTTGGCTTGAGGTTTGTTGCTTTGAATTTGGTTCTTGATATGTCTCTCAAATTGTTGAAGAAAGAAAAGGGACAATTTTCTAAATTTAAATTCAGCTTCTTGTCCTTGCATGTGCTCCCCCTACAACTACGTGACATGTGTATTAGGAATTATTACATCATAGACCATGTGAGAAGTCAAGTGGTTAACAATCCCTCACAAGTTACATACATGCTATATAGGACAAGATAGTTTGAAGTTTGTTTTGTTGGCAAATATACCTAAAGATCACACAGGTGTAAATTTTCAAGATCAAAATTACTCACACATAAAATCATATTCAATAGTAACACAAGTATTGCACAATATAAGCTTCACAATTACATTCATAAATCAAAATTTCTCACATTACTATCATTCTCATTATATTGCAAGGAGCTTTGTCTCCAATATATAACTTTACAAAAATCTTCAATACTCTCGACTTTTGCTCTCTTCAAACTCATGGGAGATGCAACCTTTCACATGCTTTTCTTATGTCACGATAAATCCTCTCATGATTACATAACTCCTACTTCTAATCTTAACAGATCTCACATGACTCTTCACTTGCACTCTTGACACCTATCACAAATGGCTCTTCAGTTGCGCACTTGGCACCTTTCACTCATAACTCACACATAATTACATGACACATAAACACACTTCACAACTTGACACCTACTATTGACACAAATATTAAACACACTCCTAATATAAATATTTACAATGATACTTCATGGTACCAAATAATGTAATACCACCAACATGTTTGATGATTTGTTATGTCCAAATTAGACATCCTATGTACTTAAATACCCTTCACTACCATAATATAATTAAATCTAAGCTTAAGTTCTAACATGTGGTATCTAAGCAAGTAGAAAGAAGAAATAATTTTCGTTCTAATCCTCCACTAGCTTTGTCACAGATATAGCCAAAGAACACTATGTTAAATATTTTTTAAAGTTTGAGAAAAGAGGTTTCAAGCGTAAAATTACCCTATGTTAAATAATCACTGTAAATAGAAATTTCACGATTGAATTAAAATATTTTAGTGAAAAACCCCTACCAAAGGCAAAAAACCTTCAAGCTGCAAAAGGGTTACAATCCCTTTAAAGGTCCACCAGAGGTCATAAAGCCTGTAGGAAACAACTAGGTAAAATCAAGCAAGAAAGGAAAGCAATTATTATCATTAGAAAGCAAGAAGAGGAAGCCAAAAAGAAGCTCCTCATAGTTTTTTTAAAATATTGGAAAAGAATAAGCTCCCCTTGAAAGGGTTGAAGCACATCCAAAGAGGAAAATTACTACATTCCAAAGGAACATAAAATACATTCATTTCAAATAAGTTCTAAGGCCTAAGCCTTTTGTGAATCACCAAGGAGAAATAGAAACTCTAAAAACAAAAGTGGATAGAAGAAAAAAAATAAGAACATTCTCATAGAAGAAAAGAAACCAACAAACAATCCATTAAAGTTGTTTTTGAATTTGCATTCACCATTAAAAAAAGGGGGAGGTCACAATATTTTAAAAGAATTGTAGATGACTCCATTATTACACTAGAATTGAAGGTACTTTTTGTAACTACAAGAAAGGAAAAATCAAAAGAACCAAGGTGGAAAAACATATCTCACGAAGATGCAACAAAGTGTAGAAGTTATACAATGCATGTTTTAAAAGGTAAGACAAAATAACTAGGATGAAAAGCAACAATTATTGCATGAAAAAGGAATGATTATCCCAAAAGCATTAAGGTTTAGAAAACTAAACTTAGCCTAAACAAAATGACAAGAAGGAAACTACCTAAAGGAAAAGAAATCAAAGGTGTTAATATTGATAAAAGCCTCATGAAATTGTAGTAAGCAAAGTTTTTTAAAAAGAAACAAGCCAAAACCTCATGGAGCTAGACAATCACTAAGAAAGGAACCTGTTACAACCATCATTCATAGGAACTCCATGAATATTATAGATACATGCAACTATAGGAACAAGAAGAGAATAGAGGAGAGCTTCGAGAATACTTTGAGAGTGCTTTGAGATGCTAAAAATAGAAAGGGAGAATGATGTGAGATAATAAAAAGGATTTTGTGAAGCCATGCGAAGGATCTTAACCAAGAATTTACTCCTCAAAATATTAGTAGGGATGCAATAAAAAATAAGAGACATCAAATATGCCCCAGAGAGTGTAGTGTGAGAGAAGTAACACATTCTAAAAATCGTCTCACCTAATGAAAGAATGAGTCGATACCAAGAATAGAAGAAAAGGTGAAACCTATGTGACAACTAGAGCAAGAGAAATAAAAAAATATGAAACGAAATAAAATCTCCAAAGCAAAATATAAGGTATCAAGCCTAGGTAATAGTATTCTTAGTCATCTTCGTCAAAGGAGATATTTAACAAGAAGAAGTTGACAACACCACAAATGTCAAGAAAAGAAAACTTTGGACTAAATTAAACAACCTAATTTTTTTTTTAGAGTAGTATAAATCAATGTTGTCGGCATTCCCATGAGGAGCTAGCAAAACAGACATCATAATTGAAATAAAATTGCATCAGGCAGCTAGCATAAGTTTCAACGTTCAGGAAAGAACACAATAGATATTATTAGAGCATTTTTTAAATTTCCTACCATTCTAAGGTTAGAAGTAAACCAATAAGAAAGTAGCACATGTTTGAAAGAGAAGTACCCATGTGGAGTTTTTCAAACTCAAAAGAAAATACAATATTGTTAAGAAGGGAATGTTTCGTAGAGGAAGTAGCATTCCCTCTACTTAGGCAAGACAAATTATTTCTCATATTTTTTGAAGCATCATTCAAAATCTAAGTATAGCAATATATATACTCATTGGAAAGAGTATTTTGAGGTGAATTCATTAAAAGAAGAATATTCAATTTTGTGAAAGTTTACCATGGCTAGTGGAGCACCAAAGTTTTTGCTGCCAGATTTTCAATTGTTGAGGGGTAACAATTATGCTACTTGGAAGAGCAAACTCATGACACAACTTGAGTTTGCAAAAGTTTGGTATGAAGTATATAGAAGCATTGCCCATCCTACTACAAAAGGAGAAGGTAAAATCAATTTTGATAAGGTAGACAACAAATCAAGACTAATTATCATGTTTGGAGTAGTAGATGAGGTCCAAGCATACATTAGAGATACGACCATAGCCAAGGATGCATAGGAGAAGTTGAAGACAATATTTGAAGCCAAGAATCAAAATCAAATTCTATTCCTCCAAAGCCAACTCTATTTTCTAAATATGAATAGTAGAGAAAATATAGAAGCATTCATGAGGAGAATAGCAAAATTGTGAGCATCATTTCAAGATCTATGAACTCAAATATCTGATGAAATATTAGTTCATATTATTTTGAAGAAATATTTGATGAACTATAGTCACTGCTAACAAAGTACAATGTTTTTGTGACTACATTAAATATTATGGAGCAAACACTAAGCTTTGAGAAGCTAGTGACTATACTTCAAAAAATAAAGGCCTCATACTATAGAATAATAAGAACTACTAGTTATTTATCAAAGAAGGAAACAACCATTAAGGAGAAGTATGAAACCTCCACAATGCTTCTAACAAAGAAATAATTTTCAAAGATTTTAGAACCAAAGAAATGATTCTCAAAGGAGTATTTTCAAGATGAAAAATAAATATGATCATTGTGGAATAAATGGGCATACTGTGAAGTATTGTTGGCACATTTTAGTCAAAAATGGATCACCTTCATGAGAACTAAACTAGTAGTAAAATAGGTCATTTTCAAAATAACAAAAGCAAAGTTGAAAAAAGTTACATCAAATTAATGTAGTAAGAGAGAATTAAATTAAAGAAGAAGAACATGTGTTTGTTGGTCAAGCACACTTGAGACAACACAACAATTTTTGGTATAACCCCAAACATATGATAGATCTAGAAACTTGAAAACATCCAAATCATCATACAAGAAGAGTTCTTACTGATTGACAATTTCAAGCCAAGGAACCAACAAGAGGTAACATTGCTTGAATATAAAGGATATAATTACAAGCACAAGCCATGGGATACCTATAAGGTCTAAAGGTGCAATACATCATGGATCAAAGATAGTACGTTCAAAGTAAATTTATTTTCTACTCACTTTCCAAATACAGAGAAAAACATCTATAAGATGAATGGTCTATTGTGAAGAAATCTTTAAAAAGACATGGAATAACTTACAAACTAGATATTATTGAAAGAAGGTTATCTAAATTTGCAACTTGAATAAGATATCTATGCATCATAATTAAATCCCAAGATCTTACAAGACTTATTAAGAAGAGTACTAGCACTACAAGAAATCAAGATACTAAATGATAAGATGCATTATGATATCATCAAGATTGATAACATAGTTTATGATAAAGGAATTTTTTTAAATAGTAACAACTATTGGGGAAATATGGATCAACTCTAAAGACCATATAGCAATTGACAGGTTGTTACATTATAGTTCAAGGGAAAAGTATGGCAGCTATGAGATCATTCAAAGGATTAAAACAAGTGCACAAAATTTCTAGATATTGCATTTGAAATATACATCACATTTATCATATCACAAAGCTTATGATAAAAGGGTAACTTGGAAAGAATCCAATATTTTATCACAATTAAAAGCAGAGAAAGGGAAATCATCAAAAGAAGCCATACACATCTTTCATTCCACCCAATGCAAGACAAAAAATAATGGAAAATAATTTTAATAAGTGACATTGGATGCATAGTAACTGTAGACATGAAAAATTGACCCACCCAAGTGAGTCTTTTTATCTATAACCTTAGAGAGACGCTCCAACTTTCCCAAGTGCAATTTTGGACCTCTCTTCTCCCCTCTTTTCTCCTTTTTTTTTCTAGTTTTGTCAAAATCGCGCCCTGCTGAAATCGCAAGCGGCCCTTATGGGTGTGATTTCAACAAGTTGGAGTTTTCTCTTATAAAACCCAGCTTTCGAGTTGACTTATTTTAGGTCGGTCCTCCCTTAGGGTTTTTCCACCCATTTGTGTTTCAAATCCTATATAAATAGAGGGTTTTTGATCTCCTTTTCACCACTACAAAGAAGAAGCAAGAGTCTAAGATCCACAAACAATAACAAGCATTCTACTTAGCAAGTTGATATCACAAGCTCTTTTGACAAGTTCCTTCTAGTGTTATTTTGCAATATTTTTTATTTGTTTCCCTTGGTGGACAAGTGTTGGAGCCTTGAGGAGGAAGTTGGGGGTCACCTACCAATGTCAATTAGGCTTGGTAAACTAATTAAGGAGACTTATTAAAGATAAAGGCATGATGATTGTAATAGCAACAATCCCAAATTTGATAGAAGTACTTATAAAAAGAACTTTATACTTAGATTCCAAGATCCCAAGGATGTTAGATAAGAGGTTTTAATGGTAGTTGAGCATCCATCACATCATAATTGATGCCCCTAAAACTAGTGATCTCAAAGGACTACAAGGATGCAATCAGGCAAGTAGCAAAGGAGTATGGTCATAAATGCTTGCACCAGTTTTGGAAGGAAAAAATCCCCTTTTGTAATCTATAAATGGTAGAAGTTTTAGAATTACAAAGGATCGATGAGTTGTATAAATTTACTTTCATTTTTTCTATATAGCAAATACTTGAACCCTAAGTGGTCTTATGGGTAAGCTTTCAAGCCTCTACTTCTAGCATAAATTATAATATTCATATTCATATATATACTAGAAGTCATTACTACTAGGATTTTTTAGTCATGTTTCTTAGTGTATGTATGATTATGTGCATGTAGGAGACCGTGATTACCATATTATATCTCATTTTTTATATGTGCAACTTGTGCTTAATTTCACATGCTAAGAAGAGGAAGTATTTAAATTTGAGTTGTTGGTGCATTACAGTCATGCGTTCATGTGTCTTATTGTTATGTAGATGGATCTTATGATCTTGGAACATCACCCCCCTTGTTATATTAGGTTAGCTTAGGATATTTTCCTTTTCACTATCTTTGTTTTCTCTTTATCTTTTCCCTTGAAGCTAGTTAGATTATGATAGAGTAGGAAGAGTGCTAAAGATCACATATTAAAAGGAGTAAATATATTAAAAAAACCCAAAGGTAGTTTTATTAAGTTGATCCCCATGCTATCAAAGTTGCCCTACGATGTCACATTATACAAGAAGTGATATTTCAATCATTTTATCCTTGCATCTAGTGAATGATAATTAGAGAGGACAATAATTTAATGGCATGCCTAGTGGGACCCAATTAATTCATTTCTATTGGCACCAAAATTAAGATAATTCTAATAGGCTGAGACCTCGATGAAGGTCCCTACCTATCTACTTGCTTAAAGCATATCAGATTTCATAAGACATGGTATAAAATACCTAATAAGATTCATCCTCTCATCGGTATGGAATTTATATCTACCTAAGGCCTTATATTATAAAATATCCTTTATGATTAAGGCCCGAGGTGGAAATTCCCTACTAGATACCTATGAAATCTATCCAAGCTGAACATGTTTTGATTTAGATTGAAAGGCTAGCTCCCAGGCCTCTTATGCATTTGTATCCCAATATGCAATCTCCATATCATCCCCCTATAGTCATCTACCCAACAACCTCTTAGCCAACTTCAGTCTTACTTGCAATAATTGATCTAATATTGTCTACTTCATATAACTCTAAAATAGATTCAATGAAAAACTTGCTTAAGTAGATCACCAATGAAATTTTATCTATGAAGAGGCAACAAAACAACAAATAGTTTCAATTTCAAAATAACCCAAGACCTCCCTTCCCGTAAGGCAACAAAGGTGGTAGACCTCCTTATAATGGTTATCACAGACCCTAATTTTAGACCAATAACTAGGAATAGAGCCAAAATTAGCAAATAGTGCTAGTACCAACCTTGTTATAGCAAGAACCTCCTAACTATGCCAAGGAGATAGCTCCCATCCAAATTAATTACATGGAGGAATTCACTCCTTGGTATTGTCCACCTACAAATACCTACTTGACCTAGATCTATCCTAAAGAAAGTGCCTAGCCATCGATAGTATCATCCAATCAGGGTATGCTTGCCCAAGCTTACACCTCTTATTCAAGAGTTTAGGCACAAACAATAAAGCCAACCTCCTCATATCTCATCTCTCCCTAAAATAAGTGGTGTGCCTCTAGATCAAGTCCAAGTGACATAGGATAAGGAGGTATATGTGATATTTGACAAAGTTGGTAATCTAGCAATTAACAGACCATAAGTCTGATCAAACTATGTGACAAGAGCCAAAAATTGAATAGTGAAAGAGGAAAGGGAAATGCAACCAAATGCCCTAAGATCCCCAAACGTGGTTAGTTAAGCCTAGAAAGGAACCTCCTATAGTAATTTCACCATGATAGATTGTGTCAAAACCTTTGATGGTGAATAGGCCGAGGTTATCATAAGTCCCAAAGTAGAACATACTCTATTCAAAACCCATAAAAAATCCTCAATCAGCTATAGATAGGCCTAATGTTCAACATGTGTCAATTACTCCTTAGAAGATTGGCTTCCTTGGATCATTCAGTGTGGTTGATCATCTAAATAAATCCATTATGGCTATGTCCATCTGGGATATCTTATCCATCCCTAGGTAGAAAGAAAATATAAAGAAGACATTGGAAGAGCAAAAGGAGAAAACATAGTAGAAGGTACTTGCAATCTTGCAAATATCTAATTCAAGATTAAGTGGGCCTAAACCTTTCACTTTTTATTTTTTCCTAAGCTACAAGGATAAATTGATCCATAATTGTATGGTAGATTTGGGGGTAAGTACTTTAGTCATGCTGTAAGGAGTGGCAGATGCCTTGGGTCTAGACTACCAACCCATGAACAAGAGAGTGGTGTAATTGGACAACAGTGTAGTCCAAATTTTTGGGGTGGTAGAAGAGTTGCTCACTTTGTATGCATGTGACTATAGTACAAGATATAGTGGTAAGTAATCTCCCTACATATTTTAGAATTTTCTTATCGATAGACTTTACTGCTAAGCTAGGAGAATATTTGTATCTGGACTAATCCCTAATAGTATTGAGGACTCAATATGGGATCAAGATAAAAATTCTATAGAAGCCACTCTATCTGCATCATGTTGAATATTTATAGACATCTGGGCTAGGCCCTGACCAAATTTTTATGATAGAGGAATAATGGTTTGAGTCAAAAGTATTTGTGGATGAAATGCACTCTTTTATCCTAGATGATCAGATGGACAAATGTGTGACCTATATATGGGATCCTGATCCTCCTAAAGCATATGAATCTACAAGCATGGGTTGAACATGAAGCAAAATAATGCCCCAAACCAATCAAGGGCATGCAAAATATATATGTATGTATGTATGTAGGACATTTTATTTTTTACCAATTTATTTGTGTAGGATTGAAGATCATTTTACACAAACATATGGGTCCCACTAGAAAGAACAAAAGGATTCAAATCTCAATAGTCGAGAACATAGCATGAAAAATTTAGTATAAGAAGAAGATCAAATTCTCATATAGACCAAATCAAAAGTTTAGATCTTCACAAGTTCCAAAAAGCAATAGTAACCGTAGATGGTTGAATTGGCTAAATACTAGTACAACTATGGAAGCTGTCAAAATAGTGTTGCACATTGATGAAGATCAACCAATCGAACCAATCACTGAGCAATATTTAATTTCAAGGCAACTATTTGGAAAAAAATTCAACAATGAAGAATCGATTAGGAGGCTTCACAAATGACCAATTGTAATAGAAAATAGTTGATTTTACCACCAAATCCTTTTTATGAGGTAGAATTAATGCCCCATACACAATTAGGTGCATTGAATATCAAATCAACCTCCACCTTAGCCTTGGCTAAAGCAAAATAGATTGACATAGAAAATCAAATGGGAATGAATATATCTTGGGATGTGCAAATATTTTATAGAGGTAGCTCTATAGGGGAGAAGGATTGGTCATGCAAGGTGACGAGCCTCCTACCAAAGAGCATGGGGTAATAAATGCATGGAACACAAACAAAAAGTGGAAAATGTGTGAGGTAAGAAAAAAGTTTCTATAAATGACTCTTCCCTCAAATAATATCACCTTTACCAAAACCTAGAGCGCATGAAATTTTTTGAGTAGGAGAAGTTGTTGAAGAGCGCAGCCACAAAAGGGACATAGAAGAAAGTAGGGGTACAAAATTCTTGAATAGGAATCAACAAAAATGGAGAAAAAGAGGACTTCTAGCCACACAACAATATTTAATACTAATGTTTCCAAATCAAAGAAGGCACATTCATCGAGGACTCTAGAGCTACCTATGCCAACTGATACTTCCAATATTAAAATACTAAAAGACCCAACTACAAACTTCTCAAAGCTAAAAATTTCAAATAGGACCAAGCATATGAGGGAAGGAGCATGCCAACAATTCAAGGTCATGCATCCCACAAGATTTGGAGAAATAATCTAAAGTAGTTACTTGGCATAGTACTTGGTGCCAAAATTTCATTTTAACTATGAACTAATTGCAGTGTGTGCAAAATTTTATAAACCCACCACTTAAGAAATCAAGTCCCTGGATGGGAGTTTCAAAATGCACATTGTTGGAGATATCATCTAGCAAATATTGCTTTTACAAGAAGGGGAACTACATATCAATATGGAAGAAGAGAAGAAATTTTTCATTGCACTGCTAAACTAAGTCAAAATGAACTTCCTAAAAACTGAGTGTAGAAACCTGACCCTAGATGATTCAGTGCCATAAGGTGCTCTACCTATCAATATGGTTAAGGAAAATACAAAGGATGCATTGAGGATATTGGACTTTATCTTTGGGATGGAGCATGATAAAAATGTTGGCCCTTCCTAATTGAGTGTTTTATATAAAATGAAGTAGATATCAAGAGATTGGAATATAACGTTGGACTTCGTTGAGTTGGTTGCCAAGTAGATAAACGAGGGATTGAGTAATTTTTTAGTCACTCGAGTATTTAAGCATTCATAATTCTTGGCACATTTGATTCTATTTCAGATTTCATGAGCATTTCTAGGTCTAAACCCAAAGTGGATATATGAGAAAGATAAGGAGGTGTTGACATATTCTTGGACATAGGGCTTGGAAATGAGCTCTTCCTATTATTTTTTTATCAAGCATTTCTCTACTCTAGTTGTTACACTTTTGAGAGGTTCTCAATTGGAGAATATTTTATAAAATTATTGATCATTTATGGAGGGGGTGCTTCCTAGGGATTGGTATTTGTAGACACCAAAACCTAGTCCTTCATAAAACCCCCATCCACCCCACAATCCTACATAATAAAATATGCCTAAGTCTAGACTTAGGTATAAAAATCCTGCACATTATCCTATTTTCCATATTTTATTAAATCTGAAAAATCCCCCTAGGATACCCTGTCTCCCCATGTGACATGTGTCCTAGCCACCACTACCCCCCATTTTCCACATCTCACACCTCACTCCACACATCACTCCACTTACACCTACCCACATGCCACCACTCCACCTAAGTGGGACACTCTAGGTGACTCATTGTAGCTGCCCAGGATAAATGGTTGCCCAGTCCCTACCACTTGATAGCCTTGGATTTCCACCTATATTTTTTCTCCAAAACCCCATAATGCTTATAAAAGTAAGGTTATTCCATCAACAAAAAGAGGCTGGAAAATATATTGTTACATTGCAAGAATAGCTATAGGAGGTCAACTGCTTTCATGGAGATCGATCACTCAAGATCCCAGATCAAACTTTAGGGTTTCTACAACTTAGCATCAAACATCGGCCAATTTTTACACAAATGCAAACATGCATCCGCATTTTATGAATGCCATCCCATGTTTATCCAGCCCGCATTTAGCCAACCCCAAACATGCACCCATGTTTACTCAGGAACGATTTTCAATCGTCGATAGACAAATCAAAGTAGGTAAAATCAGTAAGGTATTTTTGATGTTTTTATAGTTCTCTATTTTTTGTAGCTTTTTAACATTATGCAAACGTTGAATATTAGGGTTTTGTGTAGCTTATTTCACATTTATCAAGCATGTGCTACTAACCCCCTTTCTAGTGTTTACAAGTTGTAAAAAACAGGTTGTCGAAGAGTTGCTGAAGCTGGAGTAGCCCACCATAGGATACACAAGTCCACTCAAGATGATGATTGTAGATGGAGATTCAAGACACCCAGAGTGCATTTTATTTTTAAAAAGGGGCCATTCCCCTTTTAACCCATTGTAATCTAAAACAAAGTTATTATGTTGTAACCCCTACCAAATCTTGGGGAAGACATTGCAAAAAGAGAAGATCAAACCTCCTAAATCCAATACAAAGTTTACATTGTTCATTGCAGTTCGTTTGTTTCAATATTTTATTTGTTGGGTGTATCTCTTTTAGCTTACAATATTTTTCTAAAAAAGAAACTATCATTAGAATGCATGGCTTTAGATTTACCTTGTACATGCTTCATAAATTTATCCCAAAATAATTTTTCGCTTTAGAAGTGTCCATGCAACTGAACTCGCTTGATAAGAATGGAATTTTATTCAACTAAAATTGAGGTAGTTAATTGGAAGTAAAAATAATTGTAAATAAATAAAATTGTTGGAGATGGTCTGAGGAATTGAACTAGGGTTTCAGAGGCTAGGGCAGAGGCTTGGAGAATATTTTCATGCAAAATTCACCATCAGAGAGGATCAATATTGTTGGAGGGTCTTTCAACAATAAGGATCATGACCAAGAATGGGGGTCATAGGTACTTCGGTACCAGATCCTCCAAAACAAGGAATCTCATACCGGGATAAGCTATGTGGAACCCAAGATAGCTTCAATGACTATCAAACACAAGCAAGGACAATCATAAATGCCATGGGGAAGCGACAAAAGGAGGATTCTTTTCTTGGAAGGGTGAACGGATGTTTACCACAAGCAAAAGAAATACTAGTATTGGAAATAGCAGAGGATTGGATAGCTGAGGATATAGTTTATAAGATGAAACACAACCTAATAGGTAAATTCATGGGTTTTAGACCATCTGTGCACTTCCTCCACATGTGGATAAGGAAACAATGGCATCTAGAAGGAGAATACAAAATTCTAACTCTCCCAAATGGGTATTTTTCTATAGAGTTCACATCAATGGCAGACCGACAAAAAGTATTTGAGGGAGGGTCGTATCATCATGGGCCAATGGGACTATTCCTGCAACCATGGAAGATGGGATTCGACCCGAGGGTGGAACCGACTGTAGTACCAATATGGGTAATATTATTTGCCCTTCCCCTTGAATTTTGGAAAGAGGAGGTACTCGAGGCAATAGGCAACTTACTAGGTCATTATCAAGGTAGATCAAGAGAAACAATTTTAGGAGGATCAACAATGTTTGCTAGGGTTTGTGTAGAAATGGACCTCAGTAAACCTCTTCCAATAGAGATAGACCTAAAAATAGGGGATTTTGTCTAGTACCAACAACTGGATTATGAGGCTATTCCATTCAGATGTTGGGTGTGCCATGCTCATGGACATCTGGCTAGAATGTGCCCAATAGTTAAGGATCATCAATTTGAACAAGAGGGGATAAAAGCAAATATTAACATGGTGGGCCAATATCTTTAGCAAAAGGTAAATCAAAAGGAAGGGAAAGGCCCAATAAACTCGAGGGCTTCCAAAAAGTAATCAGAAGGCCAAACAAAAGAAATCAACAAAGTAATCAGAGACAAGGAGAAAAAGTGGGAAGAACAAACAATAGATATGAGATATTCAAACAACTAGGAAGCTTGGAAACAGAAGGGGATTTTCAAATGGAAGGATTAGAGGAGGATACTCAACAAGTCACACTGGTTGATCAAGAAAAATACTCCAATATAGTGTTAAGGAACAAGCAAGGAGCAGAACCAGACACAACCTCTCTCATGGAAGAGGAGATTCAACCCATGAGGGAGACCATAGGAGGGGAAATAGAGCAGGGGATAGTCTTAACTCAGGAAATAGAGATGAAAGAAGGAAATAAGAACAAATATGACCCTACTTTAGGGATTCATCAAGTGGAGAAGAAACAAAACCAAACCAATCTATAGGGAGGAAGTCAAACAAGGGAAAGATGGAGGAACAAGGAAGAAATTTGAGCCAGAATGGAAAGGTAAAATCGATGGCTGATTTTTTCTCTCCCAATTCTCAATGATATTAATTACTTGGAATGTGAGGGGTTTAGGCAGTCACCCTAGAAAAAAGGTAATCAAAAATATTATCATAGATATGAGTCTAGATATAATTTTGTTACAAGAAACCAAAATGCAAGGAGAAGACTTACAAAAAATAAATAGGAGGATATGGAAAAAAGGAGAGATCCTTACTCAATCGGCACAGGGGAAATTAGGGGGATTGACCACTATGTGGAATCACCAACTATTCCTAGTGATAGGGGGGCCTCCATGAGAGGGGTGTTGATGGTTCGGTTACAAAATAGGGAAAATGGGAAAAACTAGACTATAGTTAATTTCTATGGAGCACAGATAGTCAGATTACAGAGGGATCAATGGGTAGCCATCCAAAATTTTAGAGACAACTACCCAGAGGACCAATGGATTGTGGGAGGAGACTTCAATGCAAAGCTTAGAATAGAGGAACAACAAGGAGGTAGAGCCATGTTGGAGGAAAAGGATAGGTTCTTTTCAACAATAACATGTCAAATGAATCTAATAGATATCCCAACTATGGATAGCTCCATGACCTAGACAAATAGAAGAAAGGAAGGGGAGACAGTCAAATCTTGCTTGGATCATTTCTTCATGGGGGAGGAATTATACCTGCATACCAAGCATCAAGTGAGGGTCATGGATAGGCTTTCTTCAGATCATTTTCTAGTAAGCCTTACCATAGAAGAAGATAATCATAAAGTTGCAGGAACTTTTAAATTTGAGCTATGGTGGCTGAAATATGAGGAGTTGGAGGACCACATAAAGGAATGGTGGGAATTAGGGAAACCAATATTTGGGACAACCCAATTCAAACTCCACAAACAACTAAAATATGTAAGGACCCAACTAAAGGAGTGGAGTAAACACAAGAAGGAACTCACTAGAATCCAAAAGAATGAAATCAAGGATCAGAAGGAGAAGATTGCTCAAGAGATAAGACAAGGAACTATTATGGAAGATCTGTTGCAACGTGAGGCATAAATTATTAGGAGAGAGGAATATTTGGAGGAACAAGAAGAGATCTATTGGAGGTAAAGAGCCAGAGTTACATGGTTAAAGGAGGGGGATCAAAACACAACTTTCTTTCATAAGACAACAACAACTAGAAGATAACATAATAGAATTACAGGTCTTACAGATATGATGGGTCAGGTTAAAACCAGTGGAAGTGAAATGAAAACTATAGCAAATTAGTACTTCCATACTCTTTTCAGTAGCAATGAAAATTTGAATGCAACATGGCAGGAGAAGATACTAGAGGTAATTCTACAATTAGTCAAACTTGAACACAATAAATTATTAATGGAGGAAATTTCTTTGGAAGAAACATCACAGATCATACAAAAAATGCAAATAAGAAAGACCCTAGGACCAGATGGGTTCCCCATTGAATTTTATCAAATTATTTGGGAAATTGTGGGCCAAGTAGTGGTGGAGGCACTAGAGGAAATCAGATAGAGTAAGCAAATGTTAAAAGCCTTGAATCATACTTTTATCACTTTAATTCCTAAGGGCCCACCTAGTGAGATAATTAATAATTATAGGCCTATTTCACTATGTAATGTAGTATACAAGATATTAACAAAGCTTATGGCAGAGAGGTTAAAACCTTTTTTACCAAATCTGATTTCAAGTGAGCAAGGTGGTTTTGTTGAAGGTAGACAAATTCTAGATGGAATAGTAGTGGCCCAGGAGGTGATACACACAATGTCCAAGAAAAAGGACCTAGGTATGTTTATTAAATTAGATCTTTCTAAAGCCTATGATAGAGTAGATTGGTCCTTTATGCAAAGGATTTTAGAAAAAATGGGCTTTGTAGAGGGGTGGAGAGACTAGGTAAAAGCATGTACACAGACTACATCATTCTCATTTTGGTAAATGGTAGTCCCTCTCCCATGTTCACAGTAGGAAGGGGGTTGAGGCAAGGGGACCCTCTTTCCCCTTACCTTTTTATCCTTTATGCAGAGGGTCTAGGGAGACTATTAAAAAAGGGAGACAAGAGGGGAGGCTAAGGGGTCTAAAAATAAGTTCTCAGATTGAGATAAATCACCTCCAATTTATGGATGATATTGCTCTTATTAGTCAAGCCAATCTCCTAGTAGAAAGAAACATAAAAGAATTTTTAGATGGGTATACTCAAGCTACTGGGAAAACTTTTAATGAAAAAAGTCTCAAATAGTTTTTTTCAATACAACGAAGAGGGTGAGAGATAAAATTATACAATTGTTGAACTTCATGGAAACTCCTTTACCCATACAATATTTAGGAGTACCTTTATCTACAAAGAAAATAAAAATCAAGGAGTGGAAAGGGTTGATTGACAGACTACAAGCTAAGTTGAGCAATTGGACACACAAATGGCTAAGCTTGGGAGGAAGGCTTACAATGATTAAAGTTGTGCTACAAGCCCTCCCAGTTTATAAATTTTCCATACTTCAGGCTCCAAAGGGAATTCTAAAAGATATTGATAAACACACAAGAAAGTTTTTGTGGTCAGGTGCAAGGGGAGAACAAAAATTAGCACTAGTTGGGTGGGAGAAGATATGTCAACCAAAAAAACAAGGAGGATTGGGGATAAGATCAACATCCCAAAGCAGCAAGGCACTAGTAGGGAAGCTATACTAGAGATGGATTACAACTATTGGGGGCTTATGGAGTAGACTATTACAAGCCAAATATTACCCAAGAGTGGTTGAGAAAAACATCCCAAGACTCAGAGTGGAAGGAGAGGGATCTACAGTATGGAGAACAATGGAAGTAGGCCAAGAGTTAATAAAGCCATACCTATATTGGAAGTTAGGGGATGGAAAGGATGCTCTATTTTGGGAGGATTCATGGAATCAATCCCAACCAATTATTCAGACATTCCTAGAGATGGAGAGTTGGAAAGTAGAGCTCCAAAAGGTAGGGTGGTGGAAAGCCTCTTACTATATGAAATCATGGAATCAACATGTGCCAAACTTACTACAATGGAAACATCCTCGAGAATGGCCAGTGAGGGGGATAGAGGAACTAACCAAAAAACTATGGAGACATCTCCAAAGACACCCAATTCAAGATGGTTCTAAGAGGGATATACTTGGATGGGGAGGAAGCAAGTTGGGAATCTATAAGGCAAAGGAGGGATACAAGGTAGCCTATGGATATGAGATTGCCCCAACACCACTTCCATGGATATTTGTTTGGAAAAAGGAAGGATGGCCAAAAATTAACATTTTCTCATGGTTGATTAACCATAGAAAGTGCTTGACATTTGATAATTTGAGAAAAAGAGGTTTCTACAGGCCTTCCAAATGTGTTATGTGTGGAAAGGCAGAGGAGACCTTGAATCACCTATTTTTTGGGTGTTCTTTTGCCAAAGACATATGGATCAGTTGGTGGAGGTAGATGAGATAGCATTGGGAAATCTTTGGGAGCCAGGAAAGCTTTTATGAGAAATGGAAACAATGCAACTTTAAGACTAAAACAATGAAAATGGCATGGAAGCTGGGACCTAGCTTCATATGGTGGTAGTTATGGCTAGAACGAAATGCATGCATATTTAGATCAGAGCACAAAACAAGGGAGCAAGTATGGGAGAGGATTATGAGTAAGGTAATGGAAACACTATCTATTAGATTACAGGAGGAAACAAACATAGAAATGGAGGAAGTGACTATTCTAAGGAGCTTTGGAATAACTATAAAAGAAAAACAACTAAGGGTTGGATGCACAGGTGAGATCTCCTCGAATAACATAGAGTGGAGACTACCTCCCAGAGAGTGGGTGAAGGCTAACACAGATGGGGCTTCTACTAAAAACCTTGGAAAAGCTGGTTTTGGCATTATCATACGGAATTGGAAAGGAGAATAGGTGTACTAGAGAGTAGAAGGTATGGGGGAGACAACAAATAATGAAGCAGAAGGATAGGTGATCTTGTCAGCATCAATGATAGTTGCAAATCTACATTTACATAAGCTATGGATAGAGACAGACTCTCAGGTATGGGCTGGAATCTTGGATCCGATAAGACCCTTTCAGGTGTTGGGAATTGGGGAGAGAAGGAAGGTGGAAGCAGTTCAAAATATTTGGAAGGTTTTTCAAGATGTTTTTATTACACATATCAAGCGAGAGGGAAATAGGGTGGTAAATTATTTAGCAAAATGGGGAAAAGAATTGGAGGAAGGGCAATATGTGGACTCTCAGATGGAAAATCAGATAAGCTGGTGCCAAAGAATCCAAGGGATGTGAGAGGTGGTACAAGTAGATAGCATAATAGGAAGAGCAGATAGTGATTCTAATGAATCTATCATAGTTAGGCCATGGAGCAATGGCCAAGAAGAAAATAAATGACAAGTTGTCCTAGTGTCAAGCTGGGTAAGCAAGGTTCTTGGTTGTTTGCCATAGGCTCTTGTGTCTTCATCCTCAGGCTATTATTGCTCTACTATATGACATTACTACCAGTAGACTCAGAGTGGCCAAGGTGGGTGGTTTTTAAAAACAGAACACACATAGCCATAGACATTTTATTGAGTATGTCTAGATTAAGAGAAAATAAGCCTCCACCCCATAGAACAATAGATATGTCAGACATGTTCAAGATGCCAATAATGACTTCAAAATAGCATGAAGATAGATGGATGGTCTACGAAATTTAGATGAATGAGAAAAATTGGAATTCAACTATGGTAATGTTGATGTGTATGGATAATTGCATTATGGTGGCCTCAGGTGATGTTTTCAACAAACACACCTATATAATGTTTTTATGGGTAATTTTTGAGCTAGGAGGGATTGGAGGAGGATTTTATTTCTCCCTTGTTTCTTGTCCAACTCATTTTACTTTGTAATACAACTTCTATAAATATAATCTATTTTTCAATTTTTCAAAAAACCGAACTCGCTTGATTACAAATACAAAGTAGGAAGGCAAAGATATCATACTATAAGACCCCTATCAGTCTAAGAGGAATGCTCATACAAATAAAGAATGTTGCTTCCATTGTAGAGGATAAGCTGAAAGAGTTAGGGCTCAAGTAGATAGAGGACAACTAGATTTATGATCCTCAAGGAAGGTTTACCTCATGTCTGAAGAACTTCAAAGGACCAAAATTTGAACATGAACATAGGCCTAAGGTTGAGAATCTATGAAATTTGATAGATGAAACTGGATCATGCCCTCTTAGTATGCTCATTAAACCTCCACCAAAGCTTAAAACATATGAGTCTTTTTAACAGGCAATGGGTAAAGTCAAACCACAAAGCAAAATCAACAACAAGAAGAAAGACGATATAAAGGAAATGCATTAGAATATGTCCAAGATCAAGGCTTGGTGGATAATGAGACAACAAATTGGCAAGAAAGAAGAGGATCCTAACACAATAACTGAAGATCAAAAGTTTAGTAGACTATATAATGAAGAGCACCTAGATGTTGAAATTTTAGGGTTAGATTAATGGAGTGAGGAAGAGATAGATCTTGAAATATTGCAGAGGATAAAAGCAACAAGAGCAATAAAAGAAGAAAATCGACAATCCCTATATGAATCTCCTAGAGAGGGTTTGGCTATAGCAATGCCTTCAAAGACTACAACATCATCATCCCCAATAAAACTCATGTCCTAGCAAGAGATCCCACACCAAGAAACCCAAAGGAAAGAAATACGAAAGGACACCGCCAAAATAGAGCTGAGCATGACTAAAATTTTTATACCTACCCTATCATCCCCTCCTATAGGCAAATCATAGGGTCTAAAGTCAATAGTAGTCTCAACAACCCAAAATCATGGCATCCCTACCATGGAAACTATCCCCTCTCCTACTATTTATGAGGTACTATAATTGATGCACCCTTCTCGAGTTACTCCACTTACATTTTCTCCCTCCTCTCCAATTCCCTCTCCTTCAACACTTTCATTGTTTAAGCCATTATCAATATTTTTTCACCTCCAAGGCAATAATTAGGTTCATAATAAACATTGCCAAATGTAAGCCCATGATAAATTTTTTAGAATATTCAATAGTAGACAACCTAGCATAACCAGGAGAAGTAGGCCAAGCAAGTCCAAAAGCTAACTATGACTCAAATATTTGGTCATTTCATCCCTTAGAAGAAAGTGTTGTTCACAAAGAGAGACCCACTAGTATTGAAGCTAGAGGGAGAAATGACAGAACAAGAATGAAAAGTAGCGATAATCAAGCTTCACTTGAAAGATGCTTTGTCTCAAGATATTGTGCAACTCGTATAGGAAACTAAAAAGATAGTTGCACATGAATGTGAGTCATTAAGCTAGAGATCGGCCAAGAAGGAAAGAGATATGGAGCCGGTAAAAAGTACTTCATGCAATTCACAAGCAGAAGTCAAGGTGCTCCAAAGTTAAATAAACTTGCTAGCTAAGTGCTTGAAGGAATAAACATGAAAATATCCCTTGAGGAAGAAGGAAGAGCAAATAAAAAGCCTCTCAAATAGGCTTGTAAGTAAGGAAGCCTAGTTTACTCAAGAGAAAGATGCTTTATAAAAGGAGTTAGATGAGCTTAAGAAAAAATGTGAGATGGAGCAACGTCAAGCAATCAGAACCCTTGTCAAGGAGGCTAGTGTTGCATATTGGGATGAAATTGGTGATGCTACAATGATGTTATTTCAATTATTCAAATTCATTGATTCAACCACCAATCAAGGTCTTTAGGTGAGTAGTAAGATTGAGATAGGCCTCATTAAAATATTTTCAAAAACAAATGAGGCTAAGGTATATCAAGGAAGGAGGAGGAGGAGGAAGGGAGGGGGAAGGTAAAGTCAAAATGCTCTGATACCAACTGATATGGAAATAAAAAACTCGAGTCTTGTATTCATAGTGCCTCGTTTATATAGGCATGTTTGTGCCTTTACAATATAAGATTGTACTAAATAATGCATTGCTTCTAGATCAAAAACACTGATTACAAACTAATAAATTCTGAAAAGTTGTCGTGAGAATTAAAGGCTCAAGCAAAAAAATTACGCAAAATTCTATGTAATTACCATGCTACTACACATAATCCTAAGTAATTACTAGGCTACTATGCAAAAACAAATATTACAATATTAATTTTCTCTCCTCATCAACGACCAATTTCATAGACCCATAGGACTTTGCCTTCATAAGGGCTCTAATGCCACAAACCCATAAGAAAATTTTCTTTATAAAGACTGTACCTTCATTCACAAATATAGGTTTTAGGAATATATACCTATAAAAAAAACTTAAATCTTCTCTCATACTCGTAGAGATTCTTAATGCCCTCTTTCAAACTAGAATAACACCCCATTCTCACAAGACTCTCTTAACTTATTCTCAACCTGCTCTCAAGCTTCTCTCAACAATGAGAATTGAAAAAAGATAAGGAAAAAACCTACTCTAGTATCACGTCAAGACATGGAAACCATAGTAAACTACTCCAACAAGATGTCCTTTAAGACTTTTATAAAATCCTCCTTTTAATATATATTTTTTAAAATTAAACCAAAAAGCCTTCATTTAAAAAATCTAACTTTTAATAAAAAAGTTTTAAATTATATATATATATATATATATATATATATATATATATATATATATATATATATGTATGTGAAATATGTGCTCCTTCCAAAACTTTTTATTCTTAAAAAAAAACTCTTAAAAGAATAATATCTTTTAATCATTGTTTTTAGAACAATGCAATGATAGAGGTTTTGGTTCTTCTTCGGGAGGTCTAAGGTTCGAACCGTGGAGTATGTGTGGGGCAGTGTGTTAAATTCCCTACTTATAAACTCAAATCTCTCTCTTATAAGAGGTTATGGTGGGATGAAGATATCTAAGTGCCAAACAATTAATAATAAAAATAATTTGTCTTTAGATGGATATTTTAACTATATGTGGTTGATATTTTATTTAGATAATTTGAGTTCGAATTGTCAAAGAGGTCCTCCGAAAAGACAATGAAGATACATGTAGAAATCAATTAGTCAATTTAGATTGGCTAGACTACATGATAGCTCGCCACATGGCAATGGGAGGTTTTGATTCGTCATTGTATTTTTTCAGGGCTACCTTATGGGCGCAAATCTTGGGCTAATATTGGCCTCCATACTTTCATCATTACTTCTGTTCCAATTAAGATTCAGGGTTCCTTTGTTGTTAAAAGTATTTGGTGAGATTTTGAGGCGGTGAAACCTCATCTTCATTGGATTAGTGATGGTTTTCGTAATGGTCTTTCATTCAATTATCAGAATATCTGGTGGTCTCCTATTTTGTTTAAATCTGCAGTTCTTCTTGTTGATATGCCAAGGATTAAAGCTTTGAGGTTGTTTCGCAAGGGCATCTGCTATATTAATGATTTAGTGCACTCTCGAGACTGGATTCCTTGGCTAGATCTCAAACGAAAATTTAATCTTTAGAATTCAGATGTTCCTTCTATTCTTAATATTCAAGAGCTCATACCTGATGTCATGCTTCAAAAGCTCAGCGTTCAACCCCCAAGTGCCTGGTGGAGGGATTTGCGCTGGAATGTGGATACTCCTTAAAAGAACTACTCTTCTTCTTTGATTTATCAGTTTCTTAATCATGTTTCCTTTGGTGTTGATAAACTTAATGAGATATGATAGACTCATTCTACCTCCTATACTTGGATTGCTCGTCTGAACCATATCTGACAGTCTAAACTTGAACCCAAGATTACTTTTTTCTTTGGTTTCTTATTTATCAAGGGCTTCCTATGGGAGAGAGAGTTAGTAGGGTTGGTCTTCCTAATCCTAAGTGTCCAGCTTGTGGTCGTTTTGAGACTTTCAAACATCTGTTTTGGTTCTACCCTCGTGCTCAGTCTGCTTGGTCCTGGATTCACTCATTGTTCAAGTCCTTTCATCCTAAATTTTTCATATGGCATATGATATTGTTTGGAGATAACAATTGTTGGCCTACCTATGTTGCTGCTCTGTGAATTTTTTTTCGTGCTATTACTTTGTTTCAACTTTGGAAAGCTAAGAATGATGTTGTCTATTATGGAGATTCAATTTCTAGTCAATTTTTCTTGCATAAAAAGATTACAGTAGTTATTACTGTTCAACTCCATTCACAGACTTCCAAGTTGATTCATGAGTTGGCGCATTTGATAAATCTTATGAGGTTCTTGTGCAAGGCTCTGTGCACTATCAACATGGCGTCGCTTAACCTCCTTCCACTTTAAGGTCCCTCTATTTCTTTGAGGCCTCGACATAGCAGGTTGAGGTGGTGACATTTTCTAGCATCAAGTTGTTCTGTCAGTACCCATAGTAAGGCTCGGTCTCCTCTTGGAGTGACTCTCTTTGTTTAGTTATTCTGTTTATTCATCCTTTTAGGGGCTGGTTTTGTTTTTGACCTCAGGTCTCTACGATGTTGACTGATTGGTGACCTTGTGCCCTGTACTTTGATTTTTCCAACTTTTCTTTTTATTGTAACCTCTCTTATTTTTTATTAAATATAATTATTGGTTCCAATAAAAAAAAATTATATATTAAAAAACGAAAAATCGAAAATAGAATACTTGTCACCGAATCTCTGGTAGCATATCTACGAGGTCATATAATTCCACCAATGCCCCGTTCTTTATAAACAGGCTCAAACAGAGGACGACCATACCATTTTAATTAATTAATATTTTATAATTTATAAATTTCATCTATAGTTTTCAACCAAATATGCTATAAATCTCTCTAGCTATATGGATTACTAGGCTTGTATATAGGGTGCCAATATGTAAATGTGAAAATTAGAAAACATGTTTCAAGGGGAAAATAACGTTTAACTTTAGTAGTAGTTGTTTTTTTAGGTTTAAGGTTTAAATTGCAGGATTGGTGAGTGTGTAAAGAGGTGGTTGTGTATAATTTTGCATTAAAAAAAAAACATTTAAAATGTAAAAATTGTTTGTTAAAAGTATTTATATATTTTTAAAATTATTTTATATTATAGAAATATTTACCTATATGTAATTTAATAAATGTATAAATATTTAAAAAAATATATATTTAAATATATATATTTTTTAAATATTATATATATATATATTTAAAATATTAAAAAAAAAAATTGGTTAATTGGTGCGGATTCTCTTCCGGAGGATGTACATGTTGGTTGGAAAAGAATTGGGGACGAGGAGATTGTTAGATATCTAGGTATCCGTTTGGTAGGAGGGTTTCTCCTAAAGCCATGTGGGACTGGTGCATGGAAAAGTTCGAAAAGAAGATACAATTTTGAAAATACAAGATGATTTCTTTTGCTAGAAAATTGACTATAGTGAGCCGCATTCTGCAGGCCTGTCACATGTACTACTCCTCCTATTGGCTTCCTAATGCTACACACTATAAGCGGTTGGAATCATGCATTAGAAGCTTTCTGTGGTCCAATATGGATGGCTCTAAGCGTGTTCCGCTGGTGGGCTGGAGATATTGTGCTACTCCGAGGACTAAAGGTGGACTTGGCTTGCTTAATATTCAGGTCCTAGGCAGAGTTTTGGCTTCAAAGTGGGTGGTCAGATCTTTGAGTGGGTATCTTGGCTGGCAACATCTTCTCCGATATCGTATAACTACTTCTCAACATGTGGATGGCTTTCGGGGACCTTTTACGCTTGAAGACATTGTTGGGAATCTAGGAAAGTTCAAAGTTAGAGGCAGTATTCTCTTCAGGCGTATTTGGGAAGCCTGGAAGTGCATTGCTAAACATGTTTATTGGTCTTATTTGGAACCTAGGAGGGGATGGACTTTAGCTTCCAAAGCCATTTGCTTGTGGAAGGAGAATGGGACTTATGCTTCTGATATCCCAGCCATGCAGTGTAAGAGATTACACAAGAAAGGTATATTTTGTTGGGCGGATCTTTGGGATACTAGCACCAATCAGTGGTGGTCTTGGCAACAGTTGTTAGTCAAGTTCAAGCTCAAACCTTCGGACAAGTTTGTAGTTAAGCAGATTTAGGGGCTTCTTCCTGTAGAACAACACTTTAAGATCTCTAGCGAATTATCGGGTCCTGTTTGGCGTGATTGGAGATGGTTTTATGGGAAGCCCATTTGGTGTTTTAGTTCGGCCCATATCTACTTACATATGGTTCCCGTGATTCCTTTTGGGGATGTGCTTAATACTAGCTAGGGGACTAAGTTTTCAGCCAAGAAGTGGAGGAAACGACTAACAGGTGTCTGGAACTATAAAGTTTCGATGTAGTTGAAGGTTTTTGCGTGGCTTATTCTGATGCAGGGGCTGCAGAGCAAAGCCAGGCTTGCTAAATGGTTGCTTGCTTCAGACAGTTGCTCGGTGTGCGGGAGGAGTGAAACTGTTAAGCATATTTTTTGGGATTGTTCGCATGCGAAAGGAGTATGGAAGCGGATTTGTCATATTTTTTCCTCTGTCTTGTCTGGGCCTTCTTAGTGGCAGCTGGTTATTCTTGGGGATTCTCCTAGTATATCCCCTTTCTTGTGTATTTTTTGGCATATTGTTAGAATTAGCACCCTGTTTGCTATCTGGAAAGATAGATGTCATATAGTGTTTAAGAATGAGCTTTTAGGAGTTGATCATACTGTTAGCTTAGCCTGTAGAATGATTACTGAGCAGCTGAAAGCTTTTAGGAATGGTATTTTGAAAGATAGTGTTAGAATAGACAAGTCTTTGAGGGCGGAGTGCTTGCTTCTGCTTCGTAAGCTGATGTAATGAACGCTTGTGCTCTGTATTTTTTGATTCTTTATTAATAAAGTATTATCTTCAATAATTATATATATATATATATATATATATATATATATATATATATATATATATATAAATATATATATAAATAAAAATATTACTAAAAGAGCAAGCTTTTAAATATGCAATTACAATTACATATAAATTAACGTGAGTTCAAATAGTTACATTCCTTAATATTTAAGGAGGCAACACAGGTTCAATTTTGTTGAGGAACATATAGATAATATCCAAGCTATTGGGTGACACAGTACAATCCCATATAACCAATTGAAAATAACAAAAATAAATAAATGCGCAACACCAAAGGATACATGCACAATAAGCTCATGCAATACTAGTAAGTGATGATGATATAATACTAACAGAACCAATTAAAAATAATAATAATTACATTTCATAGTATGTGGGTGAGAAGAAAGGATATGAAAGATTGAGAGTTGCATGTAGGATTCTCTTAATTTTAAGTTAAATAATTGTGTTTTAATTTAATTAAAAAATAAAAAGAGTTTAAAAAATAAAAAGAGTTTAAGGACTGCGCGGATTGGTAAGTTTTGGTTTACCAAGAAGAGACCTAGGTTCAAAAGTTGGAGGCATGATTGTTTGTAAAGGTAGTAGTCTGACTTAAATCCATTGAGTGCATATCAGTTCAATGACGATGATACCAATCTTAAGCAATTGGTGGTTCATTTCATGTTGAGTGCATGTCAGTCCAATGACGATGGTACCAATCTTAAACAATTGGTGGTTCATTTCACGTTGTGTTAAACAACAATGAGATGGAATAGGGGTTATAGGGGGCAGTCCCAAGATTTGAACCCAACTTGATAGTAGAAAAGGATTGTAGATTTGAATCCAACTTGATAGTAGAAAAGGATTCTCAGGAGGAAAAGGCTGAATGTTCAGGTGCTTCGCCACGCTTCCGCTATCCACCATCCGCAACCCATACAACTTCTTCCTCATTCGGATCAAGTTCATCATAGATTTGGACTCATACAACTATCCCAGCTTGTCCCACATCTTCTTGGCTTTCGTGGCTCCAATAACATTTGAAAGAATTGAATCAGCCATATTCAGCCCTATCAATGCAATAGCTATTCCATTTTTCTTGTCCTAATCATCCTGGGACAAGGCACCCGGCTTTGTATCGTGCATGATTGCTTCCTTCAAATCTCTCTCCACCAAAAGATACTCCATCTTCCATTTCCATATATTGAAGTTTTGTTCATTGAACTTCTCAATGGTTAACTTTTTCATTTCGTCTTCTATGGTACTCCTGTGACTGTTGTAGCCACTTCCAATTCTGCCAGAACTACGCCTGAGTTTTCTCACACTTTGAAACCACTTGTTTTATAAAAAAAAATTATATGAGCACCACGATGGGGTTTGCAACAACTTGACTGAATGGGAGAAAGCTTTCATTGATTGAAGTCTGCCTCCCTCTGGTTTTATTTATAAGCATGAAAATGAAGGTGAAATATTACTCTTAATTTGAACTGTCAGTTCGCATTAGTTATTCTCGACATGGAAATTTCCAGCTGACATCACTTATCCTAAACACAACTTACTTGCAGTGCCGTAGTAATTGCCAATCTCAACAACTTTAACCTGGGACTCATCAGCATTCTTGAAGACCCGGGGGCCACTGCAGGGAGATAGAAGCAATTTGCTGCGGAGGCCAAGCAGAGGACCAGCAGAGCCCAAAGAAGGCCGTTAGAAGCCATATGTAGCTCAAAACGAAGCACACTTCAGATACTGATGCATAGCCGTCTAAATAATGGACTATTAATGAACTTGTGTTTATTTGTGTCTGCCGTTAATAGTCTTGTTGCGGATATGATTGACAGGGAATGATGTAATCACCTAAGGAGAGAAAAAAAAAACTATATGAGAACCTGAGTTTCCTGTAAAAATTATATGAGAACCTGAGTTTCCTGTTTTTAATGTGTGGTTTTCTTGGGATCTAGAATGGAGTAAGAGTTTTTTTTTTTTGTTCCTGCTGTTACATATCCTTTAGACTCTGTTATTGGTTGTTTCCAATACAACTAAAATTTTGGTTCCATATTCTTTAAGCTCTGTTATTGGTTGTCTCCAATTACAACTACAATTTTGATAACCACTGTAGACCTGCATCGGCTACAAAGCTCAAACGGCTAAAAATAGTTGCATCACCGGATCTATCAATGACTAAGTTATCTGATCTGCATCACCGACAAAGCTGAAATGAGACAAAGGGGGCCTCGATGTAGCGGCTCGCCGGCAAATAGGCCACTATTAAATTATAAAATAATTTAGAATTTTATTTAATTATTTTAATTGATTGCAGACAATCATTCCACTTTCTAAGAGTATCTTCTAAGCAAATGGTTTAATTTGATTCAGGATATGATTTTTTAAACAAGTACTGCTCTGTGTAGATGATCAAATAAGAGTAAAAGCTTTTCGATACATGTAAGAAAATGAATAGCTAAGAGAGCCACATCCTTTGTTATAATAGATTTTCTCTATTCACTGAATTTCAACACCAATGTAACTGATGTATCAAATTTTGTTTTTTCAAACACCATGTGTGTGGTTTTTTCACAACCAAATCGAATTAAATTGAGACAGTCAGTGGTCATCAATCATAAACGAAAACCTAAACTCTAAAAACTAGACTAATTTAAAATTAAATCTCCTTAAAAAAAACCTAAACTTTAACCACTACAATCTAAAGGCACAATTGACTACGACAAGGAATGTGTACCATCGACGGAGAGAAGATTCTTCCCTAGAAGATAGTAATGGAGCTTCAGGCTACGTTGAGTTGAAAGGAAACGGAGGATTGCTCACATCATCACCATTCCCTTCCAACATTTGAACGACCCTGTTCATCGACGGTCGGTCTGTTGAACTATACTGAATGCACCATAGCCCTATTTTTGTCAATCTTCTTGCCTTTTCCTCTTCTTCACACTCCATTTCTCGTTTTCCTCTCAACCACGTCTCTAACTCCCCTTTCTCCCACAGTCTGAATGCCCATTCTGGAAAATACACTTCACTCGGACGACTTACCTGCACATCAATGTTCTTCCTTCCTCCCACAATCTCCAACAACAGCATTCCAAAACTGTACACATCTGATTTGTCCGTTACAGGCCCCAAATTCCTGGACCAGAGCTCTGGTGCAACGTATCCTGGCGTTCCCCTTGCGCGGGTGATTGATACATGATCATTTCCTCTCCCACATAATTTGGCCAGACCAAAATCAGAAACTTTGGCTGTGAAATCTGCATCCAGTAATATGTTGTGCGGCTTAATATCGAAATGAACGATACGCCTGTCACAATCTTGATGTAGATATGCAATTCCACGAGCTACACCCAAAGCAATTGAATACAATTGTTCCCAACTTAGAATATGCTGTTTGCCCTTTTCCACAAAAATGAATTTATCGAGAGATCCATTAACCATGTACTCGTACACAAGTGCTTTTCTAAAGGCTTCAAAACAATAGCCGATGAGACGAACCAGATGAACATGATGGGTTCTTCCTATGGTTGCAACCTCGTTCATGAATTGAATCTCGCTGAATTTTGTCTGATCAATAATTTTTACTGCCACCAAATAGCCATTCCGAAGCTTTCCTTTATAAACCACACCAAAACCTCCTTCCCCTAATTTATCTGCAAAGTTGTTTGTAATCTTCTTGAGCTGAGAATATGAAAATCTAGCGGGCATTTGATCACTATAATCTTGTAGGAATTTCTCCACTTTTGAGATAGACCTTGAGCTTTTAGAGTTTAGAAGAACACAATTCTGAAGATTATTAGAGGAAAAGAGCATCTTCCTCCAATATGCAATCAGAAGCAATAATACAAGTACCGATATTCCAAAGATTCCAATGGCGCCTGATAGAAAGGCGGAACAAGTTTGTGAGATAAATTATATTCGATATTTATATCCAAAATGGAAGGGATCTTTATTCGGAATGGCTAAAGGAAAAAAAGCAAAATCAATTATTTACCAAACAAAAATTCCTAAAAATTTTATTTCTATCAAATGAATATCATGCTTACCTAAAGAAATTTTAGTCCAGAGCGTGCCTGTAAGATGTAAATCAGAGATGTAGTCAGAATTGACTTACATTTCCAAAATAAATTTTAAATTCACAGTGACCTGGAAACGTGCCATGATTCAATTTCATTTCAAGAAACGAGATCAGTAGTCTTACCGTCGGAATATTTGCCTGAATAAGAGATACCAGCGCAGTAGCAGGAAACCAGGTTGGGAAAGCTGGGGAAATCATAATTCCTGTAACTTGATGGGCAATCCTTACACCTATTGCTTGCATTCCATGTAATGTTTACGCCTTCAAGTAGAGTGTCAGATAGATTTCTCCATGAGTCCTTCAACGGGAGATGGTATGACGCACAGCCGCAATTCGCCTTACAGCTCCAAGAAACGCTTGAATTTAAAATATAGTAAGGACGACGTTGATTACACAGTATGTCCGCCAAATATACATCTGTTGTAATGCAACCACTACCTAGAAATGTATCCGTATATCCATCTGCAATATGAAATTGAGTGTTTTTCCAGAATTGATCATAGAAATTCGAAGATAGATCGCATTCGTAATCCACTAATCTTTTGTCTAATAATGTCATGAGGAGGTTAGACCTCCCGTGGGTGCCGTTGTACGTTTTGGGCTGAAGGATGTAGTATTTGGTTCCATTAATGGTGATCAGAGGCTTATTTTGGTCACACTCGAGCTGAAGAGTAGGGTAACCACAACCGTTGCTCTTTTCTCCAAATGGATAATCCAAAGCGTACTCTCCACATTTGAAAACTTCACAAGGAGGAGGAGCAGCACAAGAGTAAGAGGCAAGCCATGATATTAAGAAGACGAAGAGGAGGAAACGGACGAAAGGCAGCGAATGAGAGAGAGAAAGGGGCAGGGGCAACATTCCTTCCATTGCCGTGGTTGAGGAACTGGAGAAGCCAAGTGATGATCTGGTTAGGGAGACCTGAAAAGCATGTTAATAAAGACAACGAGGATCTATGAGGACCAGGAAAGACATAAGAAAGAGGGAGGCAAGAGACGCGAGAAGAATAAAGCGAGAAGACTCCTGATTCGACTTTTCTTTACCAAACGCGAACGCACATTCCTTTGCTTTTCGTGCAGCCTTCCCCGCTCGCTATCCTAGCGATGAATTCGCAAACTAGAGTTTCAACCTGCAGGCTTTTCTTCTGCCTTTATAGACATTTCGAAGACCCTCACTATAGCTAAGAAAGATCAAAATTGAAGGGGTGGATATTTTCTTAGAAAAATTTAATCTAAATTAATATAAAAATTATTTGGAAAAAAATATATAATAATGTGTCATTGGAAGTATTTTTTATCAAAATCATTATTGTAATAGTTAACTTATATTTAGTTCTTAATTTTTTTTTATATATATATAGAGGAATTGACAACTACCGTTCTTTTTTAAACAACGGGTAACAGGTTCAAGTCGCATAGCCTCCGATCGTAGCATCAAATCATGGTGCTACCACTATAACCCCTACCTCGCTTCGGTAAACACGATCCGGAGTGAGGGAGACCTCGATGGCTTGAAGTTAGTATCGTCATCATCAAGCCGGTGCACACTTAGCGAACTCAGGTCAGACTGCTACCTTTGCTTTAGATTGGGCATGCCTGCGAGGTTTGAACCTAGATCTCCTCCCTGATACGTGCCCAACTTCTTATCAATCCACCTAGCCCTCACGGACATAATTAGTTCTTAATTTATAAAACATATTTTTTATCAAATATATTTTTTATTTTATTTGATTTTTATGTTTTTATAATTGACTTTTATCTTGTTTCATAAAGAATTAATTTAGTTAGTTGTTTACCAAAACAAAGATTAACATTATGATTGGCTAAAATTATTCATTTTTTATTGATATGTTTTTATTTGTAAGATACTACCTCTAATAATAGTTGATAATGATGTAGACACCAAAATCTAGACATAGTTTCCTGTCACATTTATCCATATATATATATATATATATATATATATATATATATATATATATATATATATATATATATATATATATATATATAGTACATGGTGAAATCGGTAGCCGCCACGAATCCGGGCAAGCTTGTTTAATATATATTTAAATAATAATATTTTATATATTATATTTATATATATTTAATAAATATATGTATATATGTATGAATTAATCCCAACCATCTATCATGTTTTAATCCTAACCACTCATCCGCCTTAATCCATGCCACATACCCAGATTTAATCTCCACCTTCTGTCATGTTTTAATCTTGATCACACAAATTGAGTCGTTGAAATCCTAACATGCCCTAGAGAAGATTACAAAGGGGAGTCATTTTAACGACTTAACGCTTGAATCCCCTAAGTTTTTGAAGTCCTTAAGTCTAATATTTCTGAAGCTTCACCATGAGTCTCTGATCTTTTGAAGCTCCCAGGTGCACTAAAGCACCTCCATGCGTTTGGAAAGCACCAAACTTTGGCGAGCGTTTGTGCAAGCAATAAGCACCCATCAATGTCTGGTGTCAACATTGATAAAAAAAACAAACTGAGCCAAAAAGGTAGCTTACCTCCATCACTTCATTCCAAATTGCATCCATACATCAATTTTATCATAATTTCATGCTTTGTGAAAACCAAAATCGATTTGGAGTCTTCATTTTTGCTTGCGACCAAAAGTCATAAAATCACATTACAAGTTACAAAACGCTCCAAATTTTCACAAAACGACCATTTTCATCATTCTCATCATCACTTCCATCATCGCATTCAATTTTGTGATAATATGAATTGATTTGGATGACTAAATTTTATTTGCGCCCTCAAGGCACAATATTTTCCAAAATTGCTTCAAAATTACTCCAAATCAATACAAAATTTCACAAAATCGCTCAATTCAATCATCAATGTATTTCTAATCATCAAATTTTTATTAACACATCATATTCCCATCATTGCATTTGTACTTTTCAAGTTTACATACAATTTCACGTGAATCTCGTATCTAGTGGTTTGTTCTATCCCCTTGGCAGTTGCAACGATTTGCATCCATGCAATTCGATAACATGAATAAATCACCATAAAGACACTTGGCCATATTCATCATCCAATATCTCATTATTTGAAAACAAAATCAATTTTGGTACCTCATCTTTTGAGTGAGACTATGCTGCGACTGTTAGCATATAATTTAATTTATTTCATTATATTTATCTTGTCGGCAACTATTTGTCGACCAATATCTTCTACGATATTTGTAAAGGAATGTCGGCCAATATAGTTTGGGATATTGCGCCAATAAGGGGGATATTATTTTTATTAGTTATAGGCTATCTTTAGCCTTTGCAACATGTATTTAAGCTTTGGAATATCAATTGAATACCTAATATTGGCTCTATCATTTTACATGGTATCAGAGCTCTAATGTTAGAGGTTCAATCTTTTGTAACCCTAACCTAGATCTGGACCTAAGCATGTATCCCAAGGCAGGTTTGGACCTGCAACTCGGGCACAAAACCTGAGGTACCTAGACATGAGGCTGAGAACGTGACTGGATGCGACTTGGACCTAACCTGGAATTGACATCCAGAACGTAACTGGATGTAACCTAGACCTGAATTGGACTCGATGCCCAGAACGTGACTGAATATGACCTGGACTTGACCTAGATTCAACACCCAGAACGTGACTGGATACGACTTGGACCTGACTTGGACTCCATGCTCGAAACATAATTGGACAACATATCTGATATAGAACAACCCCTAGGACATAGAGTGGACTGGACCCTGCCAATCCTGCCAATGATCTGACATGACAGAGACAGAGGACTAGATGTGATGTTGTGACTCAGACGACATAAAATCTAACAAAGGGGTGACATGGCAATCAGGCAACGAATATGCTAGGGAAGGTTGAGGGTGACATATACTACCCAAAGGTAGTCGAATTATTATATGCACATTTTTCATTTTAAGGCATAGCGCATCCTATCGTCCCATACATGTGGGATAAACCTACGATCGTGGTATGATGTCACAGATCCAAAAATCCCCTATGCAATTTGCTTTTTGGACAACTATAGCAGATGTTGCATCATGCACCAATCCCCAGTAAAATTCAATATCGCAACCCTTCTAAAGCAGATCGTTGCCCAATTGAAGTTGATTGCTGGTATCATCGCCCATCAAACCATTTCTAGTGGTGAAACAATGTTGATTTACAGTGTGGATGTTGTAGAAGATAACCACGAGAGTGCTTTGATGATTTCAATCACTGATCCTGTGGATATCCAAGCAGCATGATATCACTGAATCCTTTGCAAATATTTTTGGATGTATGTTTATCAAAATTTGACAGGGCGTTGGCAGAGCTAATACAGAGCGTAGTAGCTTTGGTGGCTTGGTCGAATCAGGCCATGCATTCAGAATAAGGGAGAGAAATGCTTGTTTAGGCACCACTTGGAAGAGCTTCCCAATATCGCTTGTCGCCTACAACGGAGTGTCGCTTGGAGGTGGCGATGCTGCTGGTGGAGGCAGCATGTCTTGCTCGATGGCAGGTGGGGATGGTGATAAAGGAGAACACTTCTCCTTTAGTTCTTGGCCTACGAGCTAGACCGATCGGTTGGAGGCCAGAGGCTAAGGCGCTAACGACCAAAGGATCGAGGGTTCAATCCCCCCCGATCCCAAAAAGGTATAACAATTTTTTTATTTTAAGTTTGATTAATTTTTTTAATGTTTTAAAATTTAGTTTAATTATATATTTATTTTTTTAATAAAATAGTTTTAAGAAAAATTATATTTAATCAAACTATATTTTTAATTCATTAGAAACTAATTTTTTTTCAGACTTGAATTTAAAAATACCTTTGAAAAAGAAAAACACATTTTTTCATCCCACATTTTGCAAACTCAAGGGGAGCATTTTCATGCTATTTTATTGCAAAATTCACAAAACATGATGAAAATGGGGGGATAGAGAGTGATTTTTCAAGTTTGAAAAGGCAATTTGGCATTGTAATTAGGTGCATTTTTGGCAGTGATCGACACCTAAAATTTTTATTTTTTGTGGGCACTTTATGTTGTATGTTGCATTTACATTTCTATTTCTGTTTTTGCACTACAACATTAAGTAAAATCAAGCACAATTAAGTCCCCAAAAATTGAACCCATTCGTGCAAATTTATTTGCATGCAATGTTCGGTATTTACGATACCTCTGGCCCACACTTACAGGTAATGTTGTCATGATTTGGGCTATTGTATCTATCGCCTAACATAGTTGCAACAATGACGTCTGATCTTTTTCTCTATAAATCATCGAGGAGATATAAGTTTACCATTTTATCATTATTTTCACTCCATTCATACCCTAATCGTTATTGTTGTTAGACATAAATCTTGACGAAGTGCTTTTCGAAGTGTTTAGGGGAAGTTACGCCCCATGCATGAGGAAAGACCTTCTATGGTAGGTATCATAAACAAAACAATTCCCTTTCAGTATCACCTATGTTCCATGTATCGTTCTTCTCTCATGTACTTATAGTCTCCCTCATGTAAGGGCGGGTATATAGAGAGGTTCGGTATAAAGGCCTAGAAAAGGTATAAAGAAAGGGGGACCATTTGGTGATATAAGGAACCCTCATCATGGTTGCTATCCACAAGTACATGACGAATGCTCAATTACTCAGAGGTTCCAATTATATACCATGGTGAACAAAAATGAAGGCTATTCTACAAATGGAAGAATTGTGGGATATAGTTTCAGGCAAGGAAACACGTCCTTCACCATCAACAACATCAACTCAACCAACACGCCCAACTACAGAGATGATTGAATTTGACAAGAAATATAGTAAGGCCAGAGTGCTCATTTTGCTAGTTGTGTTAGATGAAATTCAACCTCACATTGCTGACAAAGAACATGGTTAGGAGGCATGGGATGCCCTTAAGACCATTTATGAGGGTAAGAATGATTCCACCATTCTTAACCTTCAAACTCAACTCCACAATTTGAGTATGAAGCATGGTGAGACAATTGACATATTTCTATGTCGTGTGGTCGAGTTGAAAATAAAATTGAATTCTATGGGAGATATTGTAGAGGATAAGCTCCTCACTTCAGTGATTCTCAAAGCTTTTCCAGCTTCATATAGAACATTGATCACTACCCTTCAAGTCTTACAAAGAAAAGTTACCTTTGTGGAGTTGATCAATCTACTTCAAACTAAGGAGGCAATTCAACTTCAAAACTATGATGCTTCTAATACCACCCTCTACTCCAACAAGAAGGGCTCCAAGAAGAAAGGTAATTTTCAAAAGGGAGGATCAAGGATAAGGGAAAAAAACATCAAAAACAAAAGCGTTATTGCAAGATTTGTGATAAGGATACCCATGACACCAATCGATGTTGGTACAAGAATAAACAACCAAAGAACAAGGGCCATAACAAACCCTAGAACAAAAACAAACAACCAAAGGTGAATGTTGTTGTTGAAGAATCTGACTCAGATTTTGAGTGGGCACACAAGGTGCTCATGACTACCACGACCTCTAAGTAAAAGTATCCTTTGTGGTATATTGATTTTGGTCTCAATAAGCACATGATTGGCGACAAGTCATGTTTTGCGACATATGAAGCCAAGGAAGGAAAACCCATCACCATTACTGATGATAAAACCTATAAGATTTAGGGTGAGGGTACAATTTCAATCAACCTTCCAGATGGTAAGTGTCAGATTGAAAGAGTCCTTTATGTTCTAGGATTGGCAAACAATTTGTTGTTAGTCCCACAAATCCTAGACAAGAATATGGTTGTTGATTTTCATGTTGAGGATGGTTAGAAGCATTGCTTTATCACCAAGAGGGGTAAAAATATTGCAACTACTTCATACAAGCATGACTTGTTTGCATTTGATGCTCTCTCCACCCCTCATGTAGCCATGAAAGTCTCTACAAAGGAGGCAACTTCACTTTGACATAGGAGATACGGGCATCTCAATTTTGGATATTTACTTGAGCTAAGTAAATATGAGATGATAAAGGGTCTTCCCTCTCTTTCCTCTACATTGCCAGTGTGCTATGACTGCTTGGTAGGGAAGCAACATAGAGTACCTTTTGAGAAGAGCTCTACACGAGCCAAGAAACCTCTAGAGTTAATTCAAACCAATCTATGCGGTCCTTTCACCTCAAACACTTTTGGGGGCAAGAGGTACTTTCAGTTGTTTGTAGATGACTACTCACAAAAAATATGGGTGTTCTTTATTCATCTAAAATCTGAAGCTTTCAGTTACTTCCAAAAATTCAATCAATTTTTTGAGGAGTCAGGGACTTCAATCAGGACCCTCCACTTAGATCAATGGGGGGAGTTCACCTCTAAAGATTTTTTTGCATAGTTTACCGCACATGAGATCAAAATACAACTCACTACTACTTATACTCCTCATCAAAATGGAGTTTCTTAGCGAAGGAACCATTCCATCATGGAAATGGTTCATTGTATGCTAATAGGAGCCCATCTAGAGCAACGTTTTTGGGTAGAAGCTATCACCACAGTAGTGTACTTGCTAAATAGGGAACCCACCAAGGCCCTAAAGGGAATAACTCCATAGGAAGCATGGAGTGATCGAAAACCTTCTATATATTATCTACGTGTTTTTGGATGTAAAGCTTTTATGCACATACCCAAAGAGAAAAGGAAGAAGCTAGATGAGAAGACCTTGCAATGTGTTCTTCTTGGATATGATGAGCATTCAAAGGGTTATCGGTTGATTGATAATTTGACCATGAAGATTCATACCAACAGAGATATTGTTTTTGATGAGGCTTTCACATCACAAAACACATCCGATATAACCTAGATTTTGTAGAATCTAAGGATGAGAAGTCTCCTTCATCATAAAAGGGAGGATCTCCTTCTTATCCATAGAAAAACATTCCTAAGTGGTATAAAAGTACTATCAGAGACTCAAAGATATCCACTCCACTAGATATAACTTCGAATAGATCTTGTACTCGTAGTATGGCTCGTCAAGAGAAAGCTACAGCAAAAACTACTAAGGTTGATGAAATTTGTCAATATTTTGAGGAACTTTCTATAGAACTTGAAGATATGGATGTGGATGATGAAAGGGTGTTTATGTCTTCACTTGATGAGCATGAACCAACAATAGTACAATATGCCCTTGGTAAGCCACATTGGTGTTGAGCAAGGTGTTGCAAGAGTTTTGTCATTGTTGTCAACTCAGGCAGTTAGATCTAATAATGCAGTGGACAGGCAGTTCAAAAGTCATTCAATGCAGAGCTAAGATTTTAGGGTTTGCAATTGACCACATTTAGGGTTTGCAGCTGACCATGTTTAGGGTTTGCAGTCGACCAAGATTAGGGTTTGCATTTGCATAATCAGTCGACTACTATTAGGGTTTTCATTTCAAAATCTCAAGTATATAAGCGGGGCTATTTGGAGATTTAGGTATCCATTGGGTGAATGTTGAAGTGCGAGATGCGACCGTAAAAGCGCAGATAGCATAGAATCGGTGAGATGATAGCGAAGTGCATAATGTGAATGCACATAGAGAGCAGAGTGTGGAACGACACAGAGTGTGTGAAGCGTGTGAGCAGAGAAAGCAGAATGTGCAGAGAGCGCAAAGGGCAAAGTTGATTGCAAAGTTTGGCTGTAGCAGTGCAGCAGATTGTGTGAAGAGATTATGCAAGAAAGAGTAGAGTGTGCATAGATTGCAAAGGTGAAGTAGATCAGTTAGAGTCTTGCAATAACAAAGGTATTTGTCAAACATTTTCATTCAAAATTGAAGTCCAGTTGGTGCTGGCAAATTAGGGGTTGGTGCTCCTTTCGTTGGTGCGAGATAAATAAGGGGTTGGTGCTCCTTCCAGTTGGTGCTGGTAAACAAATTGTAAAGTTGGTGCTTTACAAGAGGCTAGATTTGGATGGTATTCCAAGCAGCCGTTCTTTTTGAGGAGTAGCCATTTTGGTGAACCTCGTTAAAAATCTATGTTGTGTGATGTTCTCTTGCTGTACTTATTATATCTGTTTATAAATTTTAATTGTCGTGGTTTTTAGAGCTGTTAATTCATGTTTTGGAATGCCACACTGATTCACCCCCCCTATCAGTGCCATACTAAGTACAACAATTGGTATTAGAGCCAAGTTCCCTTTCAAGGCTAAATCAGCTAGGTTGATCTTGGATTAATACTCTAATGGCAAAGAAAGGCAAGAATGGAACCATGAGACACAAGAAGAAAAGATCACACAAGGTCATAAAAGAAAATAAAGATAAATTCATTATTGTTGTAGATTCAAGAGATGAATCAAACAATGGAGAAAAGGCCAAGAGTCATAATGCAGGTTCTCAAGGTTCAGAATGTTTTGATCAACTCCGACATAATGAACGTCAGTGTTATGGGTTTAGTAGCAGTGAAGATGAAGAAGAAATAGAATCAGAACAGGAATGTAATAAATAAGAAATGAATGCAGAAGAAAATTGGAATGAAGATCAAATTACAGCTCCAAGTAAGAAGAATAGAACCTCCTTCAAAATGACATCTCAGCCAGTTTTAGTTTCTGTGGTAGAGGAAATTGAACCAGAAAAGGCAGAAGGGGTGAACACTGAAGAAGATAATAAAAACCTCAATGCTGAAGTAGACTGGGAAGGTGAGTTGATCTCTGCTCTTGAAGAGTTTAGTATAGAAAAGAAAAAGAACAAAATATTGTCCAAGAAATTGGAAGAATATGGGGATGAGATTGAAAATCTGTTCTTACAATTCCAACAGGCCAAGAAAATAGAAGAAGACTTGAAGTCACAGTTGAATGATAAAGTCAATGTGTGTAACAAACATGAAGAGGATTCTAACAAAGTAGTTAGTAATCTAAAGCTGCAAGTAGAAGAGTCTAAAAGGATTGAGGAAACTCTCAGGTCGCAGATAAATGAGAAAGAGATTATTTGCCGCAAATAAGAAGAAGAGATTGTTTCATTGAATAAACAACTAGAAGAGGCCAATACAAATCTTAAATTCGAGAAGAGCATGCTAGATAAAATGATAAGTCATCAGAGAAGCTCCACGATTAAGCATGGTCTTGGATATGAAGCTGAACAACCTGTATCTTCCAATTCTGCAGAGAAGAAGTTCACTGTTGAAGGGTTCGAGCAAGAAAAGGTTAAAGCTGTATCTTCAAAAGAAAGAAAATATCAAAGGAGATTTACAAAAAGCGACCACAACAAAAGAGGTTCTACCACTCTCACTTTTTTCATACTAACACTTTTAATGGCTATTGTTTCAGATGTAACCAGTATGGTCATAAGGCAACTTATTGTGGATTAAATAATAAATCAAAGAGTTATGCTTGGTCGAAATACATCTGCATATCTGAGTGAACACTTTGTACAATGTTTTCAATGCAATGGTCATGGGCACATAGCAAGGTTTTGTCCAAGCGCTTATGTATCAAATCTAAGGCAAAACAAGTAGATTTCATAAGACGCAAAGAACACAACACAGACAGGAAATAAATCAGGTTCATAGAAAAAAGGAAAATAATCATTCATCATGGATGCATAAGAGACAACCACACTAGAGAGATATTCAAGTTCATGCAATGATGCAAAATAGGGACGCAAGTGAAAAATCCAAGCCCGAGGTCAAGAAATTCTAGAGAAAGAAAGAAGAGAGGAAATCGTGTCTCCTTGAACTAAAGGAGACTGCTCTTCTACTGCACTAAGCAACTCCAGGTAACACATCCTCAGGGGGAGAATTTTGAAAAAGGTTTTATTTTGAAAAAGGGTGTTTATGTCTTCACTTGATGAGCATGAACCAACAATAGTACAATATGCCCTTGGTAAGCCACATTGGTGTTGAGCAAGGTGTTGCAAGAGTTTTGTCATTGTTGTCAACTCAGGCAGTTAGATCTAATAATGCAGTGGACAGGCAGTTCAAAAGTCATTCAATGCAGGCTAACAGATTTTAGGGTTTGCAATTAACCACATTTAGGGTTTGCAACTGACCATGTTTAGGGTTTGCAGCCGACCAAGATTAGGGTTTGCATTTGCATAATCAGCCGACTACTATTAGGGTTTTCATCTCAAAATATCAAGTATATAAGCGAGGCTATTTGGAGATTTAGGTATCCATTGGGTGAATGTTGAAGTGCGAGATGCGACCGTAAAAGCGCAGATAGCATAGAATCGGTGAGATGATAGCGAAGTGCATAATGTGAATACACACAAAGAGCAGAGTGTGGAACGACACAGAGTGTGTGAAGCGTGTGAGCAGAGAAAGCAGAATGTGCAGAGAGCACAAAGGGCAAAGTTGATTGCAAATTTTGGCTGTAGCAGTGCAGCAGATTGTATGAAGAGATTGTGCAAGAAAGAGCAGTGTGCAGAGATTGCAAAGGTGAAGTATATCAGTTAGAGTCTTGCAATAACAAAGGTATATGTCAAACATTTTCATTCAAAATTGAAGTCCAATTGGTGTTGGCAAATTAGGGGTTGGTGCTCCTTTCCGTTGGTGCGGATAAATAAGGGGTTGGTGCTCCTTCCAATTGGTGCTTGGTAAACAAATTGTAAAGTTGGTGCTTTGCAAGAGGCTGGATTTTGATGGTAGTCCAAGCAATCGTTCTTTTTGAGGAGTAGCTATTTTGGTGAACCTCGTTAAAAATCTATGTTGTGTGATGTTCTCTTGCTGTACTTATTATATCTGTTTATAAATTTTAATTCTTTGTGGTTTTTAGAGCTGTTAATTCATGTTTTGGAATGCCACACTGATTCACCCCCCCTCTCAGTGCCATACTAAGTACAACAATTGGAAGGTTGTTATGGACACATAGTACAAATCTTTGAAGAAAAATTAGACACAAAAATTTGTTGATCTACCGCATGGAAAGAGACCCATTGGCTATAAATGGATGTACAAAGTCAAGTACAAGGTATATGGAACAATTTATAAGCATAAGGCCCACCTTGTGGCAAAGGGATATGCGCAAAAGGAAGGCATTCACTATGAGAAAACTTTTGCACCTATTGCTCGGATGATAACCATTCAAGTTCTTTGTACTATGGCAACATAGTTTGGGTGGAAAGTTCATCAGATGGACGTCAAGAGTGCATTCTTGAATGGTGATCTTAAAGAAGAGATCTATATGGCCCAAACTAAGGGATTTCAAGTGGAAGGCCAAGAACAAAAAGTTTGTAAATTGGTCAAATCCTTGTATGGTTTGAAACAAGATCCCAAAGCTTGGTATATCAAGATGGATGATCCCCTTATAAAACATGGATTTAAGATAAGTCTGGTAGATGCAAATATCTATTTCAAAAACTAAGGTTCTAAAATAGTTCTACTTGAACTTTATGTAGATGATCTGATTATCACAAGTAGCTCCGAATCTTTGATAGCTACTGTCAAAAGTGACTTGTGCAAATCTTATGAGATGATAGATCTCAAACTTCACCACTATTGTCTTGGCTTGAAAGTGAAACAAAAAATCATCACATCAAGGTGACCCAACAAAAGTATGCCAAGACATTGTTAGAAAAATACCATATGACTGATTGTAAATCAATGGCAACTCCGATTAAGTCAAGACTTTAGTTATCACGGTATGATTATTCACCTCAGATAGATGGTACTCTCTATTGATAGCTGATTGGGAGTCTTATATATCTGACAAACACTAGACCAAATATCATGTTTGTTGTCAACTATCTTTTGAGGTTCATGTAGGAGCCTAAGACCACTGATTGGAAAGCAACAAAATGTGTTCTTCACTATGTCTGTGTTACTATTGAGTATGACCTAGAGTACAAAAAGAATGATCAATTCTTCTTGCAAGGATACACGGACTCCGATTATGCTGGATCATATGATGATCGTAAGTCAACTTCAGGATATATCTTTCATCTTGGATCCAATCCTATATCTTGGCACAATAAGAAGCAACATGTGGTTGCTATCTCATCTACAGAGGCTGAGTATCACACCCCAAGAGAAGCAATGTGTGAGATGATATGGTTGCATCACATATTGACAAGTATGGGTCATCCATCCAAATATCCAATTCACTTGTTTTGCAACAACCAAGGTGTTTTGAACCTAGTCAAGAATCTAGTGCATCATGAATGAACCAAACACATTGATACACAATGTCACTTCATTCAAGATGAGGTTCCACGACATAGAATTAAGCTTCAATACATTCCCACCAATGATCAAGTTGCGAATATTTTCACCAAGGCCCTTGCACGCATCAAGTTTGAGTTCTTTCGTAACTCACTTTGTATTGCAAAATAATGTAATAAGGGGGGATGCTAGCATATAGTTTAATTTATTTCTTTTTTTATCTTGTCGGCAACTATTTGTCGGCTAATATCTTCTATGATATTTGTAAAGGAATGTTGTCACATCCCACTATTCATGATTAATTTATTTGGAAGAATGTGATCCTACGTTTAGTTTTTGTGGTGCAGCTATAGGACTCTGAGCCAGGGACGAAAGTGAGCACTCACCCCATGACCAAGGCAACGGATTGGAGACATCAGGTAAGTGGGATATGATGTTTGTGCCTCATGCACCTTGGTACGTGGGTACACGGAAGCCCATCATAGAATTTGCATTGCATTACATTATGCTTGACATTGATGTTTGAGTGTTGCATGTTGCATGTGTTTTCCTCCCGGAATGTCGTGTGTCGCCTGTTATCATTAAAATTATTTTAAAAGAAAGAAGAAAATTAAAAATATATATGAAAATAAATATATATAAATAAATATAAAATTTGTATACCCAGGTGTTGTTGGTGAGTTGGAGAGGAGAGGGCAATCCTTCAAGGGAGGTCCCAGGTTCGAATCTCCACCCTACCAAAAAGCTGAATTGGGTACCCAAATCCAATTGATAATGTTGGTGTGGGCAGGGCTGGGTGCAACCCCAAGTGACTTTGATGGTGTAGAACCCCTTATTCGTGGTCTCTTAGACCAAGACGACCCCGCAAGAGGTTTTTCACTTAAATATATATATATATAATAATATATATATATATATATATATATATATATAATTTGTATAATATATAAACATGCTTGGTGCATTTGTTAAAGCTATAAAAATTATTATTTATAATAAATCATAAATAAAACACTGATAATAAAATATGTAAAATATATATTAGAATATAAGATACAAAAGTCTAACTATATAAAACAAAAAGAAAGAAATTACATGCGAAACCTAGGCATAATACTTAAGCTAAAGGCATTGTCCCTTTATTTACTCTTAGCTATGCCTAAGCTTAACTAAATTAAAGGCTATGAGTCGTTGACTATGGAGCTATAACATAAACAATTAAAATGAAAAAAAAATAATAACAAAAATATAATAATAAAACACATTCGGTGGGCAAGTTCATAGAAGAAAGACTAAGGGGAAAATTAAATATTAATTACCATTAAATAGTAAGTGGAGAACTATGCTGTCACCACCTGGAAACGCTCATCGCGTTAAACCTGGCATGTGAGGTGTCAAACTTGCATTCCAAACTTTCCTTTATAAAAGAAACCGGTTGGTTGAACGGAAGGGGGGATATACTTTCCTTGAACGTACTGGGCGAAGGCAAGCTAAGGGAAGGACATTGTTCGGATAATAAGCGCTGTGGAAAAACAGGTCTGCATATGCTCACTAAAGCTCTGAAAGATGAATGAGGAATGCATTTTAGTTTGAATGTATTCAAGAATTTAAGTATTAATTTCAAATGGTTTAAAGAAAATACAGTATTTGTTTAAGTTTTTCTGGATAGTAGACGTTGAAGATAGGAGGAACCATATTTTATAAAAATATATAAGATATATAATAACATAAAAGAAAATTGTATCCACTGTTAGTATCCACTGTTATCCTTAAATCGCATTCAGTGTGAGCTTTTGTGGTCTTTGTGTTGAGATATGAAAATGTCATGGTTGTTTTCTTCGTGTTTGAAGTATGTTAAAAAAAACAATGGGTCTGCCCTCTCTATGAAACGTACAGGCGTTGTCTCTTCTGGAAACCACTTGCATCCAATTTTATTTAAAAACCCTGTCTGGAATGTAAAGTGCATGTTGCTACCTGAACGTTGTGGGGTCATTGTATTCTGAGAATTCATATGGATAATATATTGTGAGAATCCTGAGAAGTGTTTGGAAAATCCTGAGAATTGTTTGAATATTATATTGTGAAATGATTGAATGAATTATTGTGAAAATTCTAAGAAATGATTGAATGTTATTTTGTGAAAAATGTTGAGGAATGTTTGAATGATATACTGAAAATCACCTGAGAAATGTATGAATGCCGCCTGCAAAACATGTCTCATATATTTTACTTCCTTAAAAACAAATTGTTAATGTGGTATTTCTCTGTATAGAGTTTATATATAAATAAAAATTAAGGTTGAAGTTTCGTGAGGCTCTCATAGCGTGTAACGTATGGGATTAGTGGTATGCTTGGGAGACCATAGCTCTATACTGATAAAATAATAAATATTGTCTTGAATAAGTACAGTAACTTCTGATTGGATATTATAAGCACTAGAATTATGTATATGTTTTAATGAGATTCTTAAGAAGAGCCTAATTGTAGGAAGCTCATTTCATGTATTTAAATGAAAGGAAATAATTAGACAGTCCTTTGGCTTATAGAATAGAGATGTATGTTGGAAGTATGAATAGAGATGTATGTTGGAAGTATGTTAGAGATATGCTGAAGCCGTGGAACTTCATTTTCATATGTTCACATCTCTTCAATTTACTTTAAAAGAATTATTACCGAACTGAGAGGTTATTTAGTTCTTTTGTTTCATTTAAATATTAGGTAGCTTCTAATTAGCGTAGAAGAATTTTCACATATATTTTAAAGGAAACAATATTTTTGAAAGACGAGTAGTCAGTTGGTGAATTAATAGAACTCTCTTATATGGTTTTAATGGTAGTTATTTAAAGAAGATTGTAGATAGCTTAAGAAATATTTAAATAGGCTTATATTGATAAGTAGTAAGAAGATTTTAGTATTAAATAAGGTTTTAAAAATAGACTCTCTTATATGGTTTTAATGGTAGTTATTTAAAGAAGATTGTAGATAGCTTAAGAAATATTTAAATAGGCTTATATTGATAAGTAGTAAGAAGATTTTAGTATTAAATAAGGTTTTAAAAATAGAGATAAATTCCTCTTTCATTTTATATATACCTCTTAAGGGTAAAATATTACCATAATGATAAATGGCTATCCTGGAACTTAAAATTTTACCATAATGATATATGGCTATCCTGGAACTTAAAACCATAATGATATATGGATATCTTGGAACTTAAAATTTTACCTCATAATGGAAGTAACTTAACATATGCTTTGAGAAGAGAAAGTCGAGCAAGGAAGTCGAGCAAGGACTTACTCTACCGGGCAAGGACTTACTCTACCCAATCTCGTTAGGTCACACGGTGATCTAGGGAAGACTCTATCGGGCAAGGACTTACTCTACCCAATCTCGTTAGGTCACACGGTGATCTAGGGAAGACTGCACTACTGTAATATTACCATAATGATATATGGCTATCCTGGAATTTAAAATTTTAGCTCATAATGGAAGTAACTTAACATTATGCTTTGAGAAGAGAAAGAAGAGAAAGTTGAGCAAGGACTTACTCTACCCAACCTCGCTAGGTTACACGGTGATCTAGGGAAGACTACACTACTGTACTCCAGCTTCCTAGGACAAGAGGGTCCGAGCTGTCGAGTGTAAAGAGTGGCGGTATGGGACGCCACTCCAAGTAGTCAGTTGTTTAGTGTGGTAATAAACATCAATCTACTCGGGTTGGGGAGGTGCCAATATATAGCATGACTAGAGAGCTACTCATATTGTTGGAAATTTCAGCGGTAGATGTGCAGTATTACCGTCACCTGAGGAGGTTATGATTATCTAGTCCCTTAAGCCATGCAATTGCAGACTCTAGCCAAACCTTACCATAGGTCAAGGGCTAGCATCGACATACAAATGTTGGTTGCAAGGCTAAGAGTTGAGAACTCAAATAATTACGAATATTACAGCTTTGGACAAGGGAGATAGCGTATCCCATTCAGGTGTTATGGGCCCTAAATGGATAACCCTTCGTCGGATTCCAAAATGACTTGTCGAAGGAGTTAGAATCCTATATGGAGACTTGCAGAATGTGGTCAATTTCAAGCACTTAAGACACCAGCTGCGGTAGTGATCATTCTTAAAGTGCAAAAACTAGTATGCCAAAACTAACAATAGAATGAGATTATAAGTAAAGTGTTTGTTTTTAGACGAAAAATTTTAGTGTGCAAAATGTGGTTGCGAAAAATGTTGGCCAATATAGTTTGGGATATTGCCCCAATAGGGGGATATTATTTTTATTAGTTATAGGTTATCTTTAGCTTTAACATGTATTTAAGCTTTGGAATATCAATTGAATACCTAATATTGGCTCTATCATTTTATCGCAACTAATTTGCTCAACAGTTGTCATTTATGCCTTTTTCCATTGGGTTCCCAACATGGATAACTTTCATCATTTCATTTGCAATTACAGTCTCCGATGATATAGGCCAGGTAAAGTGATTGAGCAACTGTTTAGGAATTTTCTATGGGAATTACTGCAATCATGAGTGGGTCTGAGGGCAAGACTATTTTTTTTTTGCATTTGCATACTTGCATTTCAATGATGTCGAAAGACACATTCTTCAACAACATGGAATCACCCCAAACTTGGGGCAACCACATTTGAATTTGATTTTCCCACAACGGGATACATCTTACATGATCATGGCATCTACACTTGGTAAAAACCCATTTTCTATGTTAGGGCAAAAACAAAATCAATCACTTGCATCTTTCAATAATCCCCTTCCACCATTGGGGAAAAAATAACATCACATTTACATCATTCATATCACATCATATTTACATCATTCATATCATCCACAATTGCACCATGCATTCCACATAATAATTTGCACAAACCTCTCAATTGGCTCATGAGATGCATCTGTCACTCATTCCCCAATTGAAGGGGTAAGATACACCATCAAAATTTTTTTTATCTCCAAGTTCATCTTTGCATTTAACAAGAGTAAGTTGCGTCTTCAGCAGGCCAAACTAGGTGTCTCGTATTTTTGTATTGTGGTACAAAAAGGGGCATATGTAGACAAAAATCTAGCCACTTGTCATCTAGCCATAATTTCCTGCCACATTTATTCATTATTTATATATATTTGTTTAATATATTTTTAAATAATAATATTTTACATATTATATTTATATATATTTAATAAATATTTGTATGAATTAATCCCAACCATCCATCATGTTTTAATCTTAACCACTAATCCACCTTGATCCATGTCACGTGCCCAGATTTAATCTTCATCCTCCATCATGTTTTAATCTTGACCACACAAATTGTGTCCTTGAAACCCTAACATGTCCTAGGGAATATTATAAAGAGGAGTCATTTTGATGACTCAATGCCTAAATCCCCTAAGTTTTTGTATTTCTTAAGTCTAATATTTCTTGAGTTTTTTTTATCCCTTGTGCTCTAAGTTCTCAAGCATCTAAGCATCCTTGCCACTTCCATCTTCCATCGCTCGCCTTCGTCTTTGCATCTGTCTTCGCCCACTTCGCACGAACCAGATATGCCTCTACAGCTTCTGCTTCACTCCCATAATACCCCAGATATGCCTCTACAGCTTCTGCTTCACTCCCAGAATACCCCTCTGAGTTCCTTGAGTCCCTTTGGGTGCTTCTTGTCATCCCCAAGTGCCTTTGGGCACTTCCTATCATCCATAAGTGCCTTTGGATGCTTTCTACCATCACCGAGCAACCACGGGCATTCACAACCCTAGTTCTGCAGTCCCACTATCCCTCGAGTGTTGCTAGGGTATCTACGCACCACTTTCTACAACAATGACGAAGATCAAAAGACAACAAGTCAGCGTGAGACAAGGTAAATTGTTCATTGCATTCATTTTAGTATTCTTGGATTTGTTTACAACATTTTTTTTTGCAATTAGGGTTTTTAGTAATTTTAGTAATTTTATTTCTGAGGGTATCATGTAGTGGAGCCCAAGTATTGCTAACTCTTGTTGTTGTTTTTTGTGTGCATATATAATAATCATATTTATTGGTAGCCATTGAAGCTAGAGTGATCTTGCATAAGATATCAGAAAGCCTACTCATGTTTGTTGATCAGATTGAATGCCCACTATTTGTTTATTAGGGTTTCAGAGAACATTAGTGTATTGTAATCATTGTATTAATCATAATAAGATTTCTAAAACCATATTTGGGACATATTTTATTGTAACATTGAAGATCCACAGGCAATATAATAAAAGTTTATTTCATTGTGTAGTTTTGTGTATTACATTGCTTATTTAATTCTATTGTCTATATTTTGGTGTTGTTCAATTTGCATTCACAAATGACATAAAAGGGACTAATGGTAAAGGCTTTGGAACTCCAAATAGGAGGTACAAGGTTTGAATCCAAAAGAGGGCAGGGTTAGGGTTGTACACATGCTCCATAAAAGGTATTCGAGTTAAGTGGAGCATAGTTGGATAAACACATCCCTCATGAGGATCATTTCACATGCCTTATGGCCTCATGCATGTAAAAAATAACTTTTCAATGTTCAACAAAAATGATATTATTTCTAATTGAATCTCTATATTCATTTTTCTTTACAATCTTAATAAGAATTTGTGAATCCCCATTTGAAATATATATCCAACCTTTTTTAATGACAAACTTGATCCTTATAAGAAGTGTCCTAACTACTTTTCATAGTTGTTAGTTAAAGTAATCCATATGACTCTAATTAAGTAAGGATAATTTGATCTTCATTATTTTAAAAAAGACTACCTCTATGCTATATTTTTTTAGATATTTATTTATATACGTATATTTATTTGTAAGCATTGTTAAAATAAATTTTGATGAACCCAACTTCTAGACATTTTCATTTTACCATAGATTATATAGATTATATCAAATTTTTGTGTTAATTTCATTGTCACATAGAACACTTCCATGTATGTTCAAATCCTATAACCTAAAGGCTAGCACATATTTTTCCACACCCAAGACTCTCCCAAGACTCTCCATGATAAGCACATACATGTAAAACTCTCCCAAGACTCTCCATGATAAGCACATACATGTAAAATATTTTGTAAGAGAAACAGTGATATTAAGAAGTATTTTTAAAATTATATTATTGCTTTCAAGCCATAAATTTTAATAAATAATTATATTAATAATTATATTTCTTAAGATGCATTGTATCCTTTTGACTTGAGGTGATTTTACCAAGCCCTCTCCATACCATAGAGACAAGGGTAATGTCAAGAAGGTTGACTTTTGAGGCAAATGTCAAAGGTTTGAAAATTTGGGTTCTACATGTAAGGGAAACACATTTTACAATGAGGTTGAGTTAAGTACTCCCCTCATGCTTGAAACATAATGCATTGAAGTTGCAACTTCTCTCCAACTTGATGTTGTGGCATAGTGGTTGGATATCCTCGTTCTCTTGAGGTTGTTAATCCAAATTTGAACAACTTTTTTCCTCCTATGTGTTGTATCTCCTGAAGTTATATCAAAAAGAGGTTATCCTCTTTCCACATTTAGCCAAGACATAATGACACAATGGTTGAATGTTATTCCAGCTAGGTCAATGATTCAATCCCTATGGGTATTTTTTTTATTTTTTATTTTTTTCTCATGTGATGAATGGTGTATGCACAAATAAATGGCGAAAGGACCTTCTATATCTAGCAATGCTCTTGGCATATTAGTTGGAAGGCATATCAAAAATAGGTTATCCTCTTCTCATATTCAACCAAAATGTAATCCTGTTGGAAGGCATATCAAAAATAGGTTATCCTCTTCTCATATTCAACAAAAATGTAATCCTCTTCTCATATTCAACCAAAATGTAATGGCACAATGGTTGGATGTTATTGCTCCTAGATCAATAATTAAATCCCTACAAGTAATTTAAAAAAAAAAAAAATTCATGTAAAAAAATTGTCATGTGATGAATGGTGTATGCACAAATAAATGGTGAAAGGACCTTCCAACTGTAGCAATGCTCTTGGCATATTGGTTGGTAGTGATGCTTAAGGCAATGAAAAACTTGGTGTTAGTCCTTTTTTCTTTGTTTTAAGGTATGTTATATTTAGCATTGTTTTTATTATCATATGCTCTTTGTCCTCCAAAGGTGCATGTGGACCTATGGTGCATTGATCCATTCATTACTTTGAACTGATCCGTTCATTACTTTGAATGGGGAAGGGTGCGGGTTTGAGTCTCATTAGCTTTGAAACTATCATAAATATGAGTATTTTTAATCAATCATATCAATCAAACAAGTCAATCCATTATTTGCCAATCGAAGAAGACAATAAATCCATTATTTGCCAATCGAAGAAGATAATATCTACTTTTATTGCACCAAGTGACTAAATATAATTTGACATTTTTTTTAGGTTGGACAATTTGTTTTTAAAATTTTAGTACTAATATACAAAAAAATTAAGATCACAACTTTTGCATACAAAAGTGTTTGGAGCCCATTTTTTCTAGATTATATGATTTTTTTGAGCTCTACACAATGGTGATTATTGTTCTCTCTGATTTTCCCTATTGAAACAATCACGCCTCGCATGAAATGATACAATATGACCTTAGTCGAGAGTATGGGGTTTGGCTCAATTGAGGGCCTCTAAGAGTTTTTTTACAATGTCAAATCCTTGTTGATATGTAATATTTTGGTGCACTTGAACTCAAGAGTGAGAAGGGATGTGAGGGATGTGAGAGATAAAATATAAATAACTGAAAAGAAATAAAAACCTAATCTACCAGGGTGGTAATGAGCCAAAGATCTGCTAAGATATCCCTGCACCACAAGCCTAAACGCTATATTCCAGTGGTGAAAAATTGCTATCCTTGACATAAATAATCCCAAATGAGAGTTACTAGCATACATATGTATAAAGATATGGGTTAGATCATGAGAACCACATATGACTACCTAGAAAAATTAGACACATAGGCCTCCCATACACACATATACAAGTAAAACTTAAAATAAGTAAAGCTTGAGAACATACACACATACAAAGATGTTCAGATGGGTGAACATGATAACCATTGATAAACATTTAGAAAATTAATGTGTAGGCCTCCAATCAATATATGCAAACAATTTTATAAAAATTGTGCTAGAAGCATGGGTTGGATTTGTCTACAAGGTGCTCAAGAGCTAATTGCTATGCAAAAAGAAATTAAAGGCTTGCAATAATTATAGATGTAAACTTATAAAAATACTAGCCTCTAGAATGGAATTAACGCGTAAAAGAGAAACCAGGGGAAGAGGGACAAACTACAACCTCACACACAACCTCACACACATGAGTGAGCGTGTGCCTTGCAGAGATTAGCAGGAGCATAATCAGAATTGTTATAACGTAAATAATGAGATGATGTTATAACGTAAATAATGAGATGATTTAAATCTTATCTTTTTTGAAGGTTTCTTTCCTGTGGTATTGTCGATGATCGGACCTCCTAACCTCCTATGAATAATGGTCGAGGCACGGCTCACTAGTACCTCCTCGGTTCATTTGGCATCATATCTTCTACCCTGCTCTATCGATAGTGGAAGCAATGGCATAATTCGACCAATCGATTGATCCGATTGATCAGACCAATTCCCCCAAAAGACCGAACTGTTAGTAAAAATACTATGACTATTTATAGATTACACGTTGTTGATATTATAGAGGTCTTTAAATATGAAGTCATGAATGCCAAATTGTTTTGAGTCTTTGGATAAGCAACTATCATTATTATTGCCTTCTATCCATTTTTAAGAATTTCCATAATAAAAAACATCTTGTGCAGGTGATTGATACATGATCATATCCCTCCCACATAATTTGGCTAGACCAAAATCAGATACTTTTGCTCTGAACTCTGCATCTAGTAATATGTTGTGTGGCTTGATATTGAAATGAATTATACGTCTATCACAATCTTGACGCAATTCCACAAGCTACACCCAAAGCAATATAATACAATTGTTCCCAACTTAGAATATGTTGTTTTCACTTTTCCACAAAAATGAATTTATCGAGAGATCCATTATCCATGTACTTGTACACAAGTGCTTTTCTAAAGGCTTCAGAATAATAGTCGATGAGACGAACTAGATGAACATGATGGGTTCTTCCTATGGTTGCAACCTCGTTCATGAATTGAATATCATTGAATTTTGTCTGATCAATAATTTTTACTGCCACCAAATAGCCATTTCGAAGCTTTCCTTTATAAACCACACCAAAACCTCCTTCCCCTAATTTATCTGCAAAGTTGTTTGTAATCTTCTTGAGCTGAAAATATGAAAATCTAGTGGGCATTTGATCACTATAATCTTGTAGCTTGTAGGAATTTCTCCACTTTTGAGATAGACTTTAAGCTTTTAGAGTTTGGAAGAACACAAATCTTAAGATTATTAGAGGAAAAGAGCCTCTTTCGATATGCAATAAGAAGCAATAAGAAGCAATGATACAAGTACCAATAAGAAGCAATGACCAATAAGAAGCAATGATACAAGTACCAATATTCCAAAGAGTCCAATGGCGCCTGATAGAAAGGCAAAACATGTTTATGAGATAACTGATATTCGATATTTATATCCAAAATGGAAGGGATCTTTGGTCGGAATGGCTAAATGTCAAGGAAAAAAGTAAAAGCAATTATTTACCAAACAAAAATTCCTAAAAAGTTTATTCCTGTCAAATGAATATCATGCTTACCTAAAGTAATTTTAGTCCAGAACTTGCCTGTAAGATGTAAATGAGAGATATAGTCAGAAATTACAATTTCAATGCTAGGATGTTTCAAGCATTATGAGTTAAATTATTTTAAATAATTTATTTGATGAAGAATTAGTTTAAGAGGAAAATCAAGTGCCTTGGGGCCAATGATGGTGGCGAGTTTATCAATCATGAATTTGGAAATTTTAGTGCCTTGGGGCCAATGATGGTGGCGAGTTTATCAATCATGAATTTGGAAATTTTTGAAACTTTGTGAAATTTTTTATAGAGGATTATTTATTACACTCATGAGTAGAATGGTCTACTTAAGTAGAAGACAAGTTATTTTTGGATATGCATTGATGTATGTTGCATGGCAAGTAGATGGAGACCAAAGTAAAGTTTGGACAAAGATATAACTTATGCTATATGCATTATCAAGACACTAACTCAAGCAGTTTGAGGTATGATACCTATTGAGATATTGACAAGAGTTAAGATTTATTTTTGTTGATTTCTTATTTTTTGGTTTGTTTCATGGGCTCATATCCTCAAATATAAATAAAATTGCTATGATCCATCAACGCATTTATATGGGTTATAATAATGTTTCTAAGTATTATCATTTTGTTGAACCTATGACCAAGGATATTCTCAGTCAATGTGATTGATATTTTATGAGGTTCTTCCTTTGGATCCCTTTGGTTGTGATATTTTATGAGGTTCTTCCTTTGGATCCCTTTGGTTACCTTTCAATGCTCTTGGTACCTGATCATACCCTTCTTGTTGCTTCTCCTCCTCTTCTAATATTTCTCTTCTAGTTGATCCTTCTATAGGGATTCTAGACTCTTAGCTTATGAGTTTGGCTCCTCCCATAAACATAGTGATACAATTGTTATCATTTTAGATTCTCCATTGAAATCTATTCCTATTTGGATCCTACCTTAGATGAGATTGATCCCTCTATGCATTGTTGAATGTATTGGATGATGTGGTTGATTATGAGTATATGATGTATCCTTCAACTCCTTCCTCTATTGGTGTTTTAGATTTAAAATATAGCTTATTCTTCTTTAGATTGACTACTATCCAAGTAGACCTAGATCCTCATTAAGGATGCACATCTTATTATTGCATAAGAATACCATTAAAATCCTCATTTTCTTGAGATTTTATCTAAAAGGTTGTTCATTCTAGAGATTCCCTCATTTACTTCTAGGTGAAGGGATGTCCTAGGTTAGAAATTGTTATGTTAGAAGAATATGAGTCTTTAATGAAGAATCAAATTTGGAAGCTTATTCATTTACTTGAGGGAAAGGATAGGATATGATTGGATGTAATTGGGCCTACAAGATTAAGTACATCATATATAGTAAATTTTAGAAGCACAAGGTATATCTATTTGTAAGGGTTTCTCTCAAAAGGAGGGGGTTGATATAGTAAATTTTAGAAGCACGAGGTATATCTATTTGTAATGGTTTCTCTCAAAAGGAGGGGTTGATATAGTCTATTTGTAAGGGTTTCTCTCAAAAGGAGGGGGTTGATATAGTAAGTTTTAGAAGCACAAGGTGTAGTAAGTTTTAGAAGCACAAGGTGTAGTAAGTTTTAGAAGCACAAGGTATATCTATTTGTAAGGGTTTCTCTCAAAAGGAGGGGTTGACTACTTAAAGAAATTTTCTCATGTGGCTAGTATGGATTCTATTTGGATGATAGTCTTTATTATTTTTTCTTACAGATGGGAAGTTCATCAAATGGATGTGAAGAGTTCTTTTATTCATGGGGATATCCAAGAGGGGATATATATCCAACCACTTGGAATTTCCTTATAGAATCCAATTCCTTTGGTTTTTCAACTTAAGAAGTTTTGGTACGGGCTTAAGCAGATGAACTTAAGAAGTTTTGGTACGGGCTTAAGCAGATGCCTTCTCTTGGTATGAGAGAATTCATCCTTTAAATGGTACAAGGAGCATGATGTCAACATAAAGCATCATTATGGATAAAATTATTATTATTATTTTGTATTTTAATGACCTTCTCATCATGGGAAGCTCAATATCCTTCATCCAAGAGATGAATCTATGAATTAACAACACCTTTGAGAAGATATGATTGGGTCTTTTTCATTATATTTTGGGGATTCATATTCGACTAGTCATATTTTTGAATCTCTATATCTCATTGTAAGTATACCTTGGATCTTCTATAATGATTCAATAGGGAGGAGTGTAAGCCTATATAAACTCAACTTGCTTAATCTTGAAGCTTCAAGCATACTATAGTATGACTTTAGTTGATGCTACTTTATGTCGATCTCTTATTGGGGGTCTTATCTACCTCACATAAGGTTATGATATTTAAATATATGTATGCACCTCATAAGAGTCATTGGACAATAACTAAGTGGATCATTCAATATCAAAAGTACTTACTAGATGGGCATTCATTATTCTATTGAGTGTTTTGATGGGTTACTCTAATTTAGATGAAGTAAGTGATTTTTTGTTTTGGTTACATAGATGAATTGGTAAGTGATTTTTACCAACAACATTCTACTACTAGCTTTGTTTTCTATCTTGGTTCTAGATCATTCTTCTATATTTATCAATTAAATTCCACCATATCGTATTGTTCTACTACCATGGCTACAAAATACCACCATATCGTATTGTTCTACTACCATGGCTACAAAATACCATTGATTGACATTGATAATTCTTTAGTAGTTAGAATTCCATAGTAGTTTTGTGATATTCTCTATTGTGATAATTAAATATTTGAAGGCCATTTATAATCCTAATTTCCATCATCAAAATATGTGGGCCATTTATAATCCTAATTTCTATCATCAAAATATGTGGGCCATTTATAATCCTAATTTCTATCATCAAAATATGTGGGCCATTTATAATCCTAATTTCCATCATCAAAATATGTGGATACACCATGTATATTGGCTTCATACTTGTAGGACAATTAACCTAATCTATGCGTCTTTAGTGGAGTAGACTACAAACATCCTTAACCTAATATATGCGTCTTTAGTGGAGTAGACTACAAACATCCTTATCAAGGTTATACTAAAGGTGATTTTTGTGTGGCTGTAAGATCGTCTTAGTTGATTTACACTATAGGCATAGGATGTGGTGGCATAGGATGTGGTGGCATAGAGGATAACTTTCAAAACTAGCCTCTAACACCTACGCTTTAGAGTTGCCTATTAGGAAATAGGGCACAACAAAAAATGTTTTCTCACATAGAATGCAATATTGTTTTATATAAATACACTTTAAATACACTTCAAAGTACAAGGGTGGTTGGGTGGTTATCTAACTAATATGAATATATTACAAATTCTTAGTCCATGAAGCACAAGATGGTGGTTGGGTGGTTATCTAACTAATATGAATATATTACAAATTCTTAGTCCATGAAGCACAAGATACTACAAGATGTAGGGTGCTTTATTCTAGTGTACTAAAAGAAGTAGCAAAATGAAAGCTTAAGAGATAGAATAGCGTGTCTATTGGTTATCTAACTAATATGAATATATTACAAATTCTTAGTCCATGAAAGCTTAAGAGATAGAATAGCGTGTCTATTGGTTATCTAACTAATATGAATATATTACAAATTCTTAGTCCATGAAGCACAAGATACTACAAGATGTAGGGTGCTTTATTCTAGTGTACTAAAAGAAGTAGCAAAATGAAAGCTTAAGAGATAGAATAGCGTGTCTCTAGCGTGTCTCTAGAAGGTGAGAAAGTATCTCTAGAAGGTGAGAAAGTGATACTACATTGATCATTATAGTGGGACTCCTTGAAAGACATCAAAATATAGAAGGAACATGACATCCATTTGCTATGATTATATTGAGCAATTTATAGTCAAAGTAGCAAGGGTAGATTTCTTACGACCCTTTATTCTAGTGTACTAAAAGAAGTAGCAAAATGAAAGCTTAAGAGATAGAATAGCGTGTCTCTAGCGTGTCTCTAGAAGGTGAGAAAGTGATACTGCATTGATCATTATAGTGGGACTCCTTGAAAGACATCAAAATATAGAAGGAACATGACATCCATTTGCTGTGATTATATTGAGCAATTTATAGTCAAAGTAGCAAGGGTAGATTTCTTACGACCATGGTTTTCATCTTGAACCATTAGCAAGACATAATTCTAGGCTTGAGAAATACATTTATTCTAATATGTACATCACATTCTTATAGGTTTATAGGTAGGTTAATCCCTTTGGTATTTAGTATGTTGTCCTTTAAATTTACTCAAGTATCCAATGGCACCGCATCACACTTTTATACCTTTCCCTAGATGAAACCAACCTAAAAAGCAAGATTATAAATGCATCATTGTCTCTTTCATCCTAAAATAGGTACTTGACTATGAATTTCACAATGATGTTCTTCTATATCCTTATGTCAATGATGACATGAAGAGGCTTAGTATTTAACCAACATCAAGTGTCAAATGATCAATCACTTTCAATATCAATATAGGGGTATATATATAGGGGTATAATGTTGCTAGGGGTCCTATATATATATATATATAGGGGTATAATGTTGCTAGGGGTATAATGTTGGGGCACTACCTACTTATTGAGTCCTACCAATAAGTAGATATTCTATAATCAAGCTTACTCGAGGCTCTTTTCAGACTCAATAAGTAGATATTCTATAATCAAGCTTACTCGAGGCTCTTTTCTATTCAAGGATGACTACAAATAATATTAATGAAATAAAAGAGACCAAAATATAAAATAACTTTTGATAATATTTCTTTTAAAGAGATCAAAATATGAAATAACTTTTGATAATATTTGTTTTGCACTATGGGACCAAAAATTGGTGACATGAGGATAAATTTGACAACCAATTTGTGATGCCTAAAATTTAGGCTTTAGAGTCGTCTAATAAGAAATATAGCATAATAGGAAATGCTCTCTCACACAGAATACAATATTTATTCATTGGCATTACAAATGTAGAAACACACTTTTGCTGGTTATTATCAAATTTTATCATTCAATTTTCATAAATAACTTAACCTTAAATAACTTAACCTTGTTTGTCCAAGTTGTTCATCCAAGTAATACCAAATCATTTTTAGTGAGATTTTGTTTTGGGACCAGAAGGCTCTCATTAGGAAGATTTAATCAAAATTAAATGCTTTTTAAAAACAAAAACAAAAGGCTATTTTTCATATTTGAAGAAAAATAAGTAAAGGATGTCTAAGTTGTTCATCCAAGTAATATACCAAATCATTTTTAGTGAGATTTTGGGGACCAGAGGGCTCTTATTAGGAAGATGTAATATACCAAATCATTTTTAGTGAGATTTTGGGGACCAGAATCTTATTAGGAAGATGTAATATACCAAATCATTTTTAGTGAGATTTTGGGGACCAGAAGGCTCTTATTAGGAAGATGTAATCAAAATTAAATGCTAGTGAGATTTTGGGGACCAGAAGGCTCTTATTAGGAAGATGTAATATACCAAATCATTTTTAGTGAGATTTTGGGGACCATCTTCCTCTTATTAGGAAGATTTAATCAAAATTAAATCTCTTCCTTATTAGGAAGATGTAATATACCAAATCATTTTTAGTGAGATTTTGGGGACCATCTTCCTCTTATTAGGAAGATGTAATCAAAATTAAATTCTAGTGAGATTTTGGTCAGGAAGATGTAATCAAAATTAAATCTCTTCCTTATTAGGAAGATGTAATATACCAAATCATTTTTAGTGAGATTTTGGGGACCATCTTCCTCTTATTAGGAAGATTTAATCAAAATTAAATTCTAGTGAGAGATTTTGGGGACCATCTTCCTCTTATTAGGAAGATTTAATCAAAATTAAATTCTAGTGAGATTTTGGGACCAGAAGGCTCTTATTAGGAATATGTAATATACCAAATCATTTTTAGTGAGATTTTGATCAGAATTAAATGCTAGTGAGATTTTGGGGACCAGAAGGCTCTTATTAGGAAGATGTAATATACCAAATCATTTTTAGTGAGATTTTGGGGACCAGAAGGCTCTTATTAGGAAGATGTAATCAAAATTAAATGCTAGTGAGATTTTGGGGACCAGAAGGCTCTCATTAGGAAGATGAAGATGTAATCAAAATTAAATGCTTTTTAAAAACAAAAGATATTTTTCAAATGAGATGTAATCAAAATTAAATGCTAGTTAAAAACAAAAGATAATTTTTCAAAAGATATTTTTCAAATGAGATGTAATCAAAATTAAATGCTAGTTAAAAACAAAAGATATTAAGATGTAATCAAAAAAACAAAAGATATTTTTTATATTTGAAGAAAAATAAGTAAAGGATAACTAAATGAGTTGAAGATCTCATTAGGAAGATGTAATCAAAATTAAATGCTAGTTAAAAACAAAAGATATTTTTGATTAAATGCTAGTTAAAAACAAAAGATATTTTTCATATTTGAAGAAAAATAAGTAAAGGATAAAAACAAAAGATATTTTTCATATTTGAAGAAAAATAAGTAAAGGATAACTAAATGAGTTGAAGATAAATGAGTATGTTTTGACCTTATATACCCCTATTTATTTCTTATTATTATTGGAAAATCATGAAAGTGACCTTATATACCCCTATTTATTTATTTCTTATTATTGGAAGAAAATCATATTTTCATGAAATGTTTTTATGTTTTATGTTTTTTCAAAATCTTTAAGAGGTTTGATTTATGTAAGTTGTTTGTTCTCTTATTTGATAGAGAAACATTGTTTCAGTTTATGAACATTGTACTCTCATTACATATCAACATTATCAACTACAATAACAATTTTTCCCACATAATTTTTTGTGTTTCTCTTATTAATTATAAACATTGTACTCTCATTACATATCAACATTATCAACTACAATAACAATTTTTCCCACATAATTTTTTGTGTTTCTCTTATTAATTGTTTTTCCCACATAAATCTTTGTGTTTCTCTTATTAATTGTATTTATTGTATTTATTTTCATTGTTAATAGGTGCCCCTTTAATGCATTATTTTTAGTAGTTTTCAAAGTGTTTATTCTTTGTTTTCATATAAACAATATATATTTTCATTGTCAACAGGTGCCCCTTTAATGCATTATTTTTAGTAGTTTTCAAAGTGTTTATTCTTTGTTTTCATATAAACAATATATATTTTCATTGTCAACAGGTGCCCCTATATATTTATTTTCATTGATTCTTTGTTTTCATATAAACAATATATATTTTCATTGTCAACAGGTGCCCCTTTAATGCATTATTTTTAGTAGTTTTCAAAGTGTTTATTCTGTGTTTTCATATAAACAATATATATTTTCATTGTCAACAGGTGCCCCTATATATTTATTTTCATTGTCAATAGGTGCCCCTTTAATGCATTATTTTTTAGTAGTTTTCAAGTGTTTATTCTTTGTTTTTATATCTTTGTTTTTGTCAACAGGTGCCCCTATATATTTATTTTCATTGTCAATAGGTGCCCCTTTAATGCATTATTTTTTAGTAGTTTTCAAGTGTTTATTCTTTGTTTTTATATCTTTGTTTTCATGCATATATAAAAACAAATTATATAAATGAGCTATTTGAGAGCTCTCGTAAACCACTCGTCAAGCTTTACCCAAAATTGGGTTAAAGAGAGAAAATAAGCAGAATATATATCTCATTAATAATTATTTCTTCTATAAAGAGAGAAAATAATTTTATTAATAATTATTTCTTCTATAAAGAGAGAAAATAAGCAGAATATATATGTCATTAATAATTATTTCTTCTAAACCCTCAAGGGCTAGGTGGATTGGTAAGTGACATAATTATTTCTTCTAAACCCTCAAGGGCTAGGTGTATTGGTAAGTGCATGTCTGGCTAGGCACTTACTAAGAAGAGACCTATGTTCAAACTTTGGGGGCAAGCCTGTTGCAAAGGTAGTAGTTTGATTTGAATCCTGAGTGCGCGTTAGACTAACAATGATGGTACGAATCCCAAGCATCCCGTGGTCCATTTCACGTCGAGTTATAAAAAAATAAGGTGGAATATGTTTGGTGGATGTAACCCCTGTGATAACCCTGTGCTTTTTAGTTACTAAAAATAGTGTGGTTGTAACCAACTTTCCTATCAAGCAAAAAAACAATTATTTCTTCTAATAAAACTATAAATAAACTTTTCTTCTCCCTTACGAAATTTCAAAGTTAGTAGTTTGTTGCAAAAGTAGTAGTCTGATCTGAATCCTTTGAGTGCGCGTTAGACTGACAATGATGGTACGAATCTCGAGCACCCAATGGTCCATTTCACGCCGGGCTATAAAATAATAAGGTGGAATAGGTTTGGTGGATGTAACTCCTGTGGTTTGAACCCTGCACTTGTCAACTACTAAAAATAGTGTCAACTACTAAAAAATACTAAAAAATAGTGTGGTTGTAACCAACTTTCCTATCAAACAAAAAAACAATTACTACTTTTCAAAACTAGAAATAAACTTTTTTCTTATCTTATAAAATTTCAAAATAACTATCATATCCAAGATTATAAAGTCAAGTCAATGTTTATTCACTTTAACATTAAAGAATAAGTAATAACTATCCAAGATAACTATTAAAAAATAAGTAATAACTATCCAAGATAACTATTAAAAAATAAGTAATAACTATCCAAGATAACTATCACACTTTAACATTAAGAAGATAGTGCTTAGACTCTTAAACTCTTACTCACATCTACATCATTAAAAAAAATAAAAAAAAATAAAGTGCTTAGACTCTTAAACTCTTACTCACATCTACATCATTAAAAAAAAAATAAAATAACCCTCGGAAGGTGCTACACAATGACATCTTAAAGTCGATATCTTAAAGTTGATAATATCGGAACATATAATCCGAACAAGCTACACAATGACATCTTAAAGTTGATAATATCGGAACATATAATCCGAACAAAAACACTTCTCCCACCAAGACCATACTAGATGAATAGTAGTTATTTAAATTGTCATGAATATGAAGCAGCCAGAATGTTCTTCCTTGGTACAGAACATTAGTCGCGATAGCACATTGGACAAAATTGACAAAATTGAAGCTACAAAGAAAGAGTAAACTTGGAAGAAATTGCATAGTAAGATCTCCAACCGCATACGGCGACTCATATTCAACCTTCGTAGAGCTTGGTATGAGTTCAAAATAATATGCCCCCACCTCATATTCAACCTTCGTAGAGCTGGGTATGAGTTCAAAATAATATGCCCCCACCTTGGAAAGGGGGAAAGATAAAAGACGACTACGAAACTTTGCCAACCAATAAAATTATGAGTCAAAAGTCTTTTACCAAATTGGAAATACATTTATTAATAGTTTAATGACTATAGTGATTGCCCAACACCCTCGAAGATCTAGAGCTTTGAAATTTTCAAATGACATAGTTGAACTATATTATATAGTTCTAATGGCCCAATATTTGGGTTTAGGATTGGACGCTTTGAAATTTAATTGTATTTTTTATTTAAGAAATTAAGAATGGTTTTTATTTTAAATTTACAAACATTCAAACAAAACTAGTTGATCTACTAAATCAAATATAGAATTTATAAAAGTATTTAATTAAGTAAATACTTTTTATATATAAGTTGATCTACTAAATCAAATATAGAATTTATAAAAGTATTTAATTAAGTAAATACTTTTTATATATACATAACTTTTTATATATAAGTTGATCTACTAAATCAAATATAGAATTTATCAAACAAAACTAGTTGATCTACTAAATCAAATATAGAATTTATAAAAGTATTTAATTAAGTAAATACTTTTTATATATACATAACTTTTTATATATAAGTTGATCTACTAAATCAAATATAGAATTTATAAAAGTATTTAATTAAGTAAATACTTTTTATATATACATATCCGCTACTGGGATTGAATCCGAGTCGCACATCCTTACCGATAGACCATCATACCAAACCGAGTCGCACATCCTTACCGATAGACCATCATACCAAACCAAAACAGTAATGAAGGTAGCATATTAAACTAAGTGAGAAAGAAATTATGCACCCATGTACGAAGGTACGCTGGGCCACACTTCCTGCACAGAATTTGGAGATGATGGTGGCACCCCATCCTTGAGGTCGCCGGATTCTTTCCTTAGCGAATTTTGCTCTTCCTTGGCATTGCTTGTATACAGTTGTTTGATGTCCTCCAGACGAGCTGCAACTTCCTTCATGTCTGGTCTGCAGTCCCTCTCTCTTGCAAGACATTGATAGGCCAATTCGGCAACGGCAGCAACCATTGCCTTCACCTCATGGTTTGTTTCACTCTTCAAATCTGGATCTACCAACTCATGCAAGGCTCCTCTTCTAATCTTATCCAAGGCCATATTAGCAAGGCTAATTTCATTCCTATTTCGGTTTACATCCACAGCTACTTTAGCAGAGATGATCTCCACCAACACAACTCCAAAGCTGTAAACATCAGACTTGTCTGTGAGCTGGAAGCATTGATGGTACTCTGGGTCGACATAGCCGGGCGTGCCTTGCGGAGCAGTTGTGACATGTGAGACATTTAGAGGCACCAATCTGGAGAGCCCAAAATCTGCTACTTTTGCCCTGAAATTCTCATCTAGAAGAATATTAGTGGATTTCACATCTCTGTGAAATACCGGCGGCTCAACACTGTGGAGGAAAGCCAAGGCTTGAGCAGTCTCTATGGCAATGTTTAAGCGAATTTCCCAAGCCAAACCTTTAGGCGTCCTTCTGCTTCCATGAAGATGATCGGCCAAGGTTCCGTTTGGAATGAACTCGTAAACAAGCAGTAGCACTGGACTCTGTGGATCAGTACAACCATAAAGACGAACAAGGTTTGGATGATTCAGAGACGACAAGATCTGTATCTCATTCATGAATTGTTCGACCCTTCTTGAGTTTTCCTGATAAAGCCTCTTTACTGCCGCAGTTCGTCCATCTCTTAATTTTCCTAGAAAGACCGAGCCAAAACCCCCATCTCCAAGTTCGTTGTCTTCATGGAAGAAATTTGTGGCCTGCTCAAGTTCGTCATACCGAAATATGGACACACTACCTATTTTGCTCCCCGCCAGACCTGCTTCCGTGTCATTTCTTTGATAGTATCCGAAATCGCCAGAAGTCGATTTTCTCCTCTTCACGTAAAATATAAAAAGCAGTACTACCACGGCCGCCACGGCAACGCCTCCGAAGGCGCAACCTGCCGTAGATCCCAATATGAATAATAAAATATAAAAAGCAGTACTACCACGGCCGCCACGGCAACGCCTCCGAAGGCGCAACCTGCCGTAGAATCCAATATGAATAATAATTTTTTTCTTAAATCTGAATGTAAAGATTAAAAATAATAATAATTCGTCGCCGTAAATAAAAATTGGCAGAAAATTAGTGCGTACTTAAGAGGAATAGATACTTACCAAGAGGAACAGCAATGTTGGATTTACCTGCAAAGGATGAATCATCAATATTGTTGGTGGTCAGAATGATAGTGTATGTTCGGATTCACTGCATAAAATATAGACGAGCAATAAACAAGCAAGATAACAGAAAACAAAGTATATAATGTGGTTTACTCAGTGTAGGTTATATCCACCAAGAAATATAGTCTTTTTGTATTAACAGCAATACAAAGTAATCCTGCAACACAATCAACTTGCAAATTCTTTTTTAAAACACTAGTATCTCCATACAATTACTTTAGCAGTAATTCAACATGCAAACACCCTTGCATCAAGTTCTACACCAAGCTTTTGATCTTTCTACATAAAATGTACAATCCTATATACTTTCCATAAACAAGATACAAGAAGTATTACATAAGGAAACCAATTACATGCATGTCAAATCATATAATTAACCCAATCTGCAATTAAAACCTAATTAAAAAGTTTATAATTAAAAAAAACTTAATTTTAACCAATTTTAAAATTAATTTTTACTGCTATTTTAAAATTAGTCATATATTCAATTAAAAAAAATACAACTGTTCTATCCATATTTAACCAAAATCAGAATCCACGCAAAAGTGTTATTTACTCTAATCTACGCAAAATAATGTTTCCTAGCCTTCCATCTTGGAAACGAAAATTCTTCGAATTTTACTCATTTGTAATGTAATTTGAAGAAAAGGAATTAGGTCTCTTACCTCGCCTGGGAGTAATAGTAGAAATGCTGCATTTTATGATAAACCAAAAATAGATGCGGTAAATACAAATCCCCTTCGTTGACTCACAATCCGCGCAACTTTTGCTGAGATTACCATGAATTTCCGTCGGATCTGACCATGGAGAAGGAATTTCAGAAGTGTTAACAGGGAGTTGGAGTTGTGATTTACAATACTTTTCAGCCAAGCTTGAATTTTGCAAGGAGTACCAATCATCTCCGCATCCCAATCTAATCGCTGTTTGATTAGACAAGGCTCTGATGTATGTGATGGAGTTTTCGCAATTTATTGCCAATACGTTACATCTATCAAGCCGTAGATACTTGTCAACTATTCTTATTCTTATATCATGGGAGGGGAACAGTGTGTGGGGCTGCAGTATGTAGAATGGGCTACCGTTGATATCAAGTAGAGGCATCAGCCGTTCGTTGTCACACTTGAGCGGAAGTGCAGGATCACCACAGCCACTTTGCTTCTTCTCAGAAGTAAGGTTAAATCTATACTTCCCACAATGGAAAGGCTCACATGAGTGACAGGAGCAAAAGGCGAGCCATGACATTGATATTGTGAAGATGAGAAGGGAGGGCAAGGATAAAATTTGGAAAATAAAAACTGGGGGAGCCAGCGCTTCCATTTACGAAACGTGTGGAGAAAATAATGAATGGAGGAGGGAAAGTAGAAGAGAGCTTAATAGAAGAAGGGAAGATATGCAAGCCAGAAAGTGCAGCGAAATATCAGTAAGAAGAAGAAAGCAGAGACTAGACTCCCCAGTCAATACGGTAATTTGACTATTCTTCACAAAGAGACAGTAACTCAGTTGACTTGACTGTAGTGATAGATATGCTTATTTATAAAAAGCAGAGTTGATTGCGTTATTTCCAAGGGACTTTGGTCGTTTCGTGCTTGACCTCATCTTTATTTTTTATAAATATTTCTGGATTGAAATTAAACCTAATAACTGATCAAACATGTTGCGTTTCACTGCGAACCGCGTTAATTTATAAGGACGCGGATTGATATGGAAAGTCGTCAAGTCCGCGATTCCTTGAACATAAAGTCTGCGTATTGTTAAAGCCTACATCGTCTACAAAACTATTCAACTAACTCTTGTATATATAATGTCCACGTCAAAATCGCAAACTCGTTGCAAACGTCACCTGTAGCACTAGATGGTTCAAAAATTATCTTCACATGGATAGAACAACGAAAATGGCAAAAGACGATGGAAGTTATTGCTGGATCACAAGTTACTAAATACCTATTGCTGGATCACAAGTTACTAAATACCTAACATGATGTCAAATGGATCACTAAATGTCTACCAACATGCCACATGAGTCACTAAATATGGTCTAGCATGTCAACGAGGTAACACAATTCGTCCGAACATGTTAAATATCTATCAACCATATACATGTGTTGGTAAATATATCTCTTTTAATAAATGGAAAGGATCATAGAATGAGATGTCTATGAAAGCATATAGGTGTTATTAGCAATGTCCAAAGCAATGTTATATTTATGTATACATATTAATTATAAAAAACCTCAAGATTACTTGGGTTTCCCTCATGAAATTTATATTGTATTTTAACTATTATAATATTTCACCTCTATGATGATCTATATGTCTCCTTACTCAAGATCAAAATTATAAATATAAAATCCTCTAAATCCATCTCTTTATCAATAGCCAATAAAGGAATGTCACTTGTGTTTAATTGATGCATCAACCACATATATTTACATATTAAAAATATATCTTCCTCTTGCATTGGATCACCATTATAACTATCATATCAATCAATCCAAGCATAAAGGAAAAAGAGAAAATCAATCTAAGATGACATGTCCTAAACCTACAACCTATGGATGTGAAATGACAAAGGCTATATAGGCTTGTGAGTTACCCCTATAAGGGCCTTATCAAAAAAGGGGTTTTCCACCCCTTAAGGCGAGCTAGAATGTACAACACATACATGTTCTCTTCTAGGGTAAAGAAAAGACTACAATTGGAACCTTGGTTTGCTCAATCAAATCTTTATGTACACATATATTAGAAAAAGTCTCAACTACAACCAAATCTTTATGTACACATATATTAGAAAAAGTCTCAACTACAACCATGGAGGTAAGGAAAAAAGATCCTTCTCGAAGAAAACAACTATTTTCTATTGACTAAAATGTATAGTCATTGTTGCCTATTGATCCTGTGAATGCATATAATATTTTCTACCTTATAAAAATAAGAGAAATGATAGTCAAACAAATTATAAGTACATGCATACAATCACTAACCAACCTAGTAACCACTATCAACAAGACAAGGGAAGGAATACTAGATTACAAAGATAATCTTCCATGTCATTTTAGAATGAAATTATGTAGAAATATCCAAATCCAAAAAATGGAAACACAAAAAATAAAAATTAGAACCTCTTAAATGGAAACTAGATATCTTGGTTATTCTGTTACACGCCACTACTTACTGAGAATAGGTGTGGGTTACTTGGAAATAAAACCCTATGAAAATGGTGTCAAAAGCATGTTGTTTGAGGAGCACTTGAAACTTGAACATCAATATAAAATGAACAAAAACACACCTCCATTAGCTAATCAAACTAGTCATGTCATTAAGAGAAAGACAAGGATATAACATTAGTAAAAAATATTGCCTTGAGGATCAACCTAAAACCCATGTCTAATGATCATTTTAAAAAGTAGAATCCTTTTAGGTGGATGGAGAAAAGGATAGTGGATTTTCTCTCAAATTTTTAAAATTTAAAATTTAAAGATATTTGTCTATACTCAAGCCCATATACTTGCCTTCCAAATAAAAGAAAAATATAATGATAAACTATTTATTATACCACTTAGGCTTATGATTTGTTAGATAATTCATCCTTCTGATCACCGTTATGCATAAGCGTGAATCATCGCAAATTGGCTATGTTTAGGATTTTTGAAATTTTAAATTTGCTAATTTTGGGACCTTTCACTAGGGTCCATTCGCCCAAAATTTCTAGGGTGGATTTTTTTTTTGGGTTGATTCGTTTGACGATGATAATAATTATCTTATTTTTATTTTAATTCGCCAACCACTTTCACCCAATTCCACGGATAATTCGCCTTCAAATTATAATAATTTTGTTTTTCCCATCCAATTTGCCACATATACTACTTGTATAAATACGGAAGGAGGTACCGATAAACATACATCTAAAACAATCTAACTCGGAAATAGCTTTGAGGTGCATGTAGTATTTGGAGGTGCAACAGTTTGCTAAAGTTACCCTTAAACATCTACATTTACAAGGAGTAGTTGTTTTTCACCCAAAGTAACTAAGGATAAACTCTTACTATAAATAAAGGCCTAAGGCCCTCATTGTATTCATCTTTTGGCCATGAGATTTTAAAGATACACTATGTGAAACCCATATTATGCTTTGTACTCATGAGGTTGTAAGAATTGGCAAGTCCTTATGCATCCATTAGAGGCACTACCTTGTGGTTTGTCAAGTCTATAGTGGTTGGGTACTGCTCTTCTAGACCATTTTCTCATTTTCTTATCAATTCTATAATTGAAAAGTGGGTGGACATTGACATTATTCAAGTTCTTATGATTTTCTTATCAATTCTATAATTGAACAAGTGGGTGGACATTGACATTATTCAAGTTCTTATGTGTTGATTGATTGCATGCTATCCTCACTACTATGTAATAGTAGTATTTGCATTCATTTCTCACACTTTAAACTTCATGCATTTTTTTTTTATGTATTTTAATTTTGCACTTTAGATTCCACATTTACTTTTGTGCGTGCATTTAACTTCATGTAATTTAGTTTATAGTAGATCTAAACGAGGAAAGTAGGGAGTCACCCTAAATCCATAGGTCATGGAAAGCCTATGGCAAACTCGTCCAACATTGTTAAAACTTGGATTTGGTGATGCAATACTTTTTGTCCAATTCCCTGAATCAATAGGATATAATAAGGTTAAAGTTAGAATCTAGGTTTGCAGGCTAAGTATATAAGAACCCATTAAATATTATATAATGTTTGTTCATACACCTACACAAATGGTCACATCATACAATGTCAAACTTGATCAAATAAGATATGATTACACTTTCAACACCAATGTGAATATTAACAATAAACCCATCTATGGTGGAGCTACTATAGCTCAATAAATATATCTAAATTAAGCATTGATACCCTTCAGTTTTGTAATGCATCAACTTCTATTATGATGCAACATTTTGACTATTTTGCAATTTGTTTTGATAATCTTAATTGGTAAACTATACAATTAAATTGCATCATTGTAATATTGGACCATTTAATTTGATTTTCTTCTTCTACTATACACACATTAATACATTTCTAATGTTTTAAGAACAAAATTTTTAATATTTTATAAAGAAAAAAATAACATTATACCTTTAAATTCTGTAAAATATTTAAATTTATAAAAATAAGTTATAAATAAATATAAAAATTTAACATATTTATAAATTTATTGCAATTTATTGCCAATACGTTACATCTATCAAGCCGTAGATACTTGTCAACTATTCTTATATCATGGAAGGGGGGCAGTATGTAGAATGGGCTACCGTTGATATCAAGTAGAGGCATCAGCCGTTCGTCGTCACACTTGAGCGGAAGTGCAGGATCACCACAGCCACTTTGCTTCTTCTTAGAAGTAAGGTTTAATCCATATTTCGCACAATGGAAAGGCTCACATGCGTGACAGGAGCAAAAGGCGAGCCATGACATTGATATTGTGAAGATGAGAAGGGAGGGCAAGGATAAAAATTGGAAAAGAAAAACTGGGGGAGACAGCGCTTCCATTTCCAAAACGTCGTCTGGGGAAAAGAATGAATGGAGGAGGGAAAGTGGAAGAGAGCTTAATAGAAGAAGGGAAGATGCAGGGCAGAAAGTGCAGCGAAATATCAGTAAGAAAAAAGCAGATACGAGACTCCCCAGTCAATACGGTAATTTGACTATTCTTCACAAGAGACAGTAATGACTTGACTGTAGTGATAGATATGCTTATTTATAAAAAGCAGAGTTGATTGTTTTATTTCCAAGGGACTTTAGTCGTTTCGTGCTTGACCTCATCTTTATTTTTTATTTTTTTAATAAATACTTCTGCATTGAAATTAAACCTAATAACTGATTAAACAGGGGTCACACGTACGCGGATGATTGACCTCAGAGTGTCGTGCTGGTAGGTCACACGTACGCGGATGCTTGACCTTATTTTGTACTGCGTTTCACTGCGAACAAGTCCGCGATTCCTTGAACATAAAGTCTGCGTATTGTTAAAGCCTACATCGTCTACAAAACTATTCAACTAACTCTTGTATATATAATGTCCACGTCAAAATCGCAAACTCGTTGCAAACGTCACCTGTAGCACTAGATGGTTCAAAAATTATCTTCACATGGATAGAACAACGAAAATGGCAAAAGACGATGGAAGTTATTGCTGGATCACAAGTTACTAAATACCTAACATGATGTCAAATGGATGACTAAATGTCTACCAACATGCCAAATGAGTCACTAAATATGGTCTAGCATGTCAACGAGGTAACACAATTCGTCCGAACATGTTAAATATCTATCAACCATATACATGTGTTGGTAAATATATCTCTTTTAATAAAATGGAAAGGATCATAGAATGAGATGTCTATGAAAGCATATAGGTGTTATTAGCAATGTCCAAAGCAATACTGTGTCCCTGTATACATATTAATTATAAAAATTCTCAAGATTACTTGGGCCTCCCTCATGATGTATTGAGTCTAGGTCAAGAAAATTTATATTGTATTTCAATTATTATAATATCTCACCTCTATGATGACCTACATGTCTCCCTACTCAGGATCAAAATCATAAACATAGTATCTCACCTTTATGATGACTTCTATTATGATGCAACATTTTGACTATTTTGCAATTTGTTTTGATAATCTTAATTGGTAAACTATACAATTAAATTGCATCATTGTAATATTGGACCATTTAATTTGATTTTCTTCTTCTACTATACACACATTAATACATTTCTAATGTTTTAAGAACAAAACTTTTAATATTCTATAAAGAAAAAAAGTAATATTATACCTTTAAATTCTGTAAAATATTTAAATTTATAAAAATAAGTTATAAATAAATATAAAAATTTAACATATTTATTTAAACTATTAGGATTTATCACATCATTTATGTGATAAATCATATTAAAAATAGAATGGTTAGAACCACTCATGCAGTCTTATATAAGAACAATTAGTTAGTTGTTATTTCTACCGATTATGAAAATCAAGAGTTAATGTTGTTGCTCTATATTGGGTAATGTAATTTGTATTTAAAGAAGCTTTAGATAAATGAAAACAAAATTAAAGAATTTTGATTTTTATCATGTGATATCAGAGTACGATGATCCATCAAAGGGATGGTGAGGACATCCTCTCACCCTGCTCCATGGTGAATACTTTTGGTTCAGTACTAGCATAGACCAACATGACAGGCCCCTCTAGGATACCATATGACCATAGACAAATGAAATTCAATAGCTTTGAATTTTTGGTACAAAGGGAAGCTAGTGTAGTAAGGACATCTGACTTTCTTGATAACTTTCACAATAACTTGCACAAGAATTTCTTAGATTCACTTGTGTAGCATCGACATCTTGGTTTCTTGCAACATTTGAGAGTTGGATGAGTCAAATTGCTCATGGAGTGCATCCATCATAAAGCATCATGCATTTGATGTCCCTCATCGATTTTCCAAGTTCAACAATGGCCTATGGTACAAACTACACTCATGGAGGTCAAATTTTAGGCATATCCATGATTGTCGCTCTGCAAGTCCTAATGTCACCCTTGCATAATCCCTTTGTCATGGTATCAACCATGGTCCCCTCTATCGTACATGTCTTCACCACATCGAGGTTTATTTTCTACCACTTAGAAATGTGAAATTCTAATTTCATATGGATTTCACAATGAAAAACCTATTATGGAGAATTTTAAAGTTTAGAGGACATATAGGAGACAATCTCCAAGATGCTAGAAATACCATCTGTTGGGTTGCTAATTTATTGTTGAAAACCACTCCTTATCCAAGGAGTATATACCATATAACATTCTCAATTGTCTTCTAGATTTTGGGTATTTTTTTGGCTTAGATTGAATAAGGAGTTTTGAAAGAGTCTGCAAATATTTTAAAAACCCAAAAGCAAGGGAGCAAAAATGATAGACAAAAAGAAATAGAACATGATCAACTCACTTAAAGGGATCCTCTAGATAGAGCAACATAGAACTAGAAAAAAATATATGTAGACATCTACAAGGGAAACTAAGGTCCACCCACAATCTAGCTTACTCCTCCTCCATATGGGGATCCAAATCCTCCCTTGATTCCTTCAAATTTTCTTGAAGGCCTGATTAAAAGAGTAACCTCTTCAGCATAGGTGGTTACCATATTAATAGTTCTTCGTAGGGAACTAATACTCTCTATTATGCTTAACAAAGTGTTTTTGGGGTTCTTGTGAGAAGCTAGAGTCCCCACATGAGTTTTTTTTTGCATTGACGAGACCCTCCCTAAGCCTGGGTTTTCTTTCTCATTGATGAAGAGGAGCCAAAATCTCTAGAGTCTTTTGAATCTGGAATGACATGCAGAGGTGAATTTTCCTCTTTCATTGCTCTTAATTTAGATGCTTGGAATGCATATCAGTGCCTCTGGGAGATTCTAACAACTTATCCCCCAAACCTTAATTTTTTTATCTTCACCTCCTTATTTAGAGTTGTACCACCCTACTTTTCTATAGAGGGAGAGAGGTTAAAGGAAGCATGAGAGGGTATTCTTTCTTCCTCATTACTAGGATCCTCTAAGGAATTGGCTTTCCTCTCAAAGCCAAAGGGATTCCCATAATCAAGCCCTAGGCTAACCACCCCAACCTTATCACCTTTTTTAGCAACATGGTCAAACAACATTTTTAGCAACCCTTGATACAAAGGAACCAACACATTAGGTTTTAGGTAATTTTTTTACCAAGGTTAAGGGAGAAGTTTAGTTAAGGTTGTGTTCACTAGCTTTGTTTGAACATGAACTATTGAGGTCATCGATTGTAATTGAATGACTTGTTCAAACTATTTTTATTTTTGATTGTTTGGCATTCTTCCTATTGCTCTTTGTTGTGCTGATGTGGACCATTAGTACACCTCTAACCATGAGATATCATATGCTCTTAATGTGTATTATTATGTTGGTAATTTGCATGGCATTTACCTTTGTCACCTACAATTTCGTGTGCATGGTGTATGTAGTACTAGCTTATAAAACTACTACGATGTTGGTGTGGTTCATATTGAGGACATCCAATCTCATCTATTTGGAAGGTAATGTAGCATGTTTTTATAGTGTCACAAAGTTTGCAATAAGGTATTCTTCCTATTGCTCTTCGTTGTGCTGATGTGGACCATTTGTACACCTTTTACCATGAGAGATCAGATGCTCTTCATGTGTATTACTGTGATGGTGACTTGCGTGGCATTTGCCTTTGTTACCTACGGTTTCATGTGCACGGTGTATGCAATACTAGCCTATAGAACTACTATGATGTTGGTGTGGTTCATATTGAGGACATCCAATCTCATCTATTTGGAAGGTAATGTAGCATGTTTTTATAGTGTCACAAAGTTTACAATAAGGCAAGCTAGATTCCATCATCTATGTGGTGTCCCTTGTCTAAGTGATAATATGGTAGAATATATTTGGATTATAGTAGAAAGGAGAGGGATATTTGACTTTTTGTGATATGTAAATGATAAATGATGTCACACTTATTTTTGATCAAGATAGTTAGCAAACAATGGTTCAAGCTAAGATTGAAGGTAAATCTAGGGTAGGCACAATGGACATAAACTTTGTAGTCAATGTCAAGTTGGAAAACGATACTGTTTTGCAAGGAGAATCTCTCTAATCATGAGGAGAAGAGGAGATGATGGAGTCTCCACTCGTATATGCTAGATGAGCTAACACATGTCTTGATGGGCACCTTGATCCAAGTCTTTGTTAGAGGAAAGGTGGTTATTTGTATGTGAACTTACAAGGATAGCACTATAGAATAGAAGGGAGAACTAGTTCAAGATGTGGGAGGTGCCAACATAATAATGGTTAATAACGAGGCCACATGGGAAAACACTTATGCAATGACCCATGTTTTTCCCTTGATGAATGTTGGCTTCACTGAGTGAACAACCATTTTAGCTTACGTCAATTCAATAAAATTACCCATTGCATCCTTTCAATTTGGGCCACCTTGCTGGGCACCAAAAGTGCCCCTGCTTTTATTCATCATTCAAGAAATGCAACTTATTATTCGCAATGTTCTATTACATGGATTTCAAGCTCTCATGCTTATCCATCATATGGAATGTAGGATAGAATTGACAATTGCATAAGTACGCAAATGAAATGCAAATGGAAGACTTCGTTTTTAAAAAATGTGTGTATAAGAGGAGTTGTTTAATGTATGAAGTGCATGATGGATGGTACTCGACACTCCTCAAGTACTTTTCAAGCAAAGAGTTCACATTGAGGGGGAAGGCAATATTAATATTTCTCAATGATCAATGTGCCTAGGATTTTGAACATGATATTCAATAAGCACCAAATGATAGAAGATTGATAATGTTGAGTTGGCGGGAGTAGTGAGGACCATTGGACTACCCTATTGATTGTATGAATTAGTGAAGATCCATGTTGCACTTAAGGTGAATGGTTGAGTTTATTCCCATTTACAAGATAATTTGTAAGACTCAATCCAATTGATTGCCTATGATTGATTGTGTATGTCTCTAATCACAATTGTTGTGAAAAGTAGTATGTATCCCTACTTGCAACTATGATGTTGGATAAAGTGTGTGTCCCTATCCAATTGTGATGTATCACCTTAGATAGCTAAGATTGTCCCTATATTTGGTTAAGTGTCCAATAAGGCCATTTCCACTAAAAAAGCATAGTGAGGTCATTCTCACTATTGCTTGTTTTCAATAGTTAAGTGTGTTCCTATTCATACTTAAAGTATATGTGATGAACTATTAAGTGTGTCCTAGTTCATCATATGATTATTTGTATTATTGTGAGTATTTTTACCCATTTGGATCATGATGTTATAAGGGAGGAATGTTAAAATTTATTACATTGTTGATGTGATATACCACTCATGTAGAGTTATATGAGAACATACAATTAGTTGTAATTTTTACCAATTATAAAAATCACAATGTTAATGTTGGTACTTTTTGAACAATATAATTTATATTTAAATAAACTGTGTATCAATGGAAACACAATTAAAACATTATAGTTTTTATCATGTTTAAAATGTTATTAAAATATTAAAATAATATATCATATAAATAAAAATTAAATTAAAAAATATATATATAATTAAAAAATCTTAAAAAAACATTTAAAATTTTTATATGTTAGTAAGCAATAAAATATAAACCCAAAATATTAGAAAATGTAAAACTTATTTTCCCACGATTTGAGAAATGTGGCAGAATCTCCTCTAACTATTTTTTTTTTATTCATAGAAGAGTTGGTTACATTCACATTATTTTTAGTAATTACCAAGTGTAAGGCCCAAATCACATGGGCTGCTCCCAACAAGCCTATACCACCTAGTTATTGATGACCCTACGTGAAGGGAACCACTAATGGTTACCATGTTTAAAATATTAAAATAATATATCATATAAATAAAAATTAATTTAAAAAAAAATTATAATTAAAAAATCTTTAAAAAACATTTAAAATTCTTATCTGCTTAAAAAGCAATAAAATATAAACCCAAAATATTAGAAAATCTAACACTTGTTTTCCCACCATCCCCATTTAACAATCTCGGAAATGTGGCAGAATCTCCTCTAAGTATTTTTTTATGTATAGGAGAGTAGTTATATTCACATTATTTTTAGTAATTACCAAGTGTGAGGTTTTAACAATTTGAGAAATGTTTGTTAGAATGAACGCTTATCCCTTTCTTGGTGCTTTCAATGACATAAAAGGTTTAAAATGATTGTGACATGGTGGTTATAAGGGTGGATTCGCGAAGATCTATGTGGCAGTTTTCGGGACGGATAACGTAGAATACTATGATAACCATAAAAGCCGAATAGCAAGCCCAAATTTGTGGCGGCTACTGATTCCACCATGTAAATTATTATTATTATTTTATTTTTTTTGAGAAATGTGGCAAAATCTCCTCTAATTATTTTTTATACATAGGAGAGTTGGTTATATTCACATTATTTTTAGTAATTACGAAGTTTAAGGTTCAAATCACATGGACTGCTTCCAACAAGCCTACACCACCTCGTTGTTGATGACCCGACGTGAAGGGAACCACTGGTCGTTTGAAATTCATACTGTCGTTCTCAGTCTAACATGCACTAAGAAGATTCAGATTAGACTACTACCTTTGCAACAGGCATACCCCAAGGTTTGAACCTAGGTCTCTTCTTGATAAGTGCTTGGCCAAACAAACAATTGCCAATTCACCTAACCCTTGGGGTAAACTTTTAAGTTAAATAGAAATCTCAAGAGCCACTCTTAGGTGGCCAACAATGTTGTCCCATCCTAATATACCACTAGAGGGAAGCCACAAGAATTTTTTTTTTTTTAATCCCCTTCGCATCACAAAGATTTAAACCGTGGATCTCTCGTTCATTGGGGCCATGCTCACTTTCTCCACATATGCTAAAAAAACAAAAGGGCCATGCTCACTTTCTCCACTTATACTTAAAAAAAACAAATGGACAAACAAATTTTTTGTGTCCTCCTTAACATCCTAGAAATTCGAACCATGAACAATGGAATCAATCTCGCCCGGATGAACTTATCCTATCCAAGTATTAATCAAACGCTTATTGCACAATACTAGTTTGCCCTTCGACAAAGGAAGAGCCATGTAAGTGTTTGCCCTTCGACAAAGGAAGAGCCATGTAAGTGTCAGCATTGACGAAGTACCGTGCAAGGCAAAAATGCAACGTGCTTTTGCGGGGACATTTGACCGTAGTGGTTGGTATTTATTTTATTGACCTAAATTTAAATTATAAAGAAGAGGTTATCCTTATTATACCTTTAAAAATATAATCTTAAATTATATCATTTATTATTTACATTAATTTTAATAAATAAAAATTTGTAATTTATAACAATAAACTTTATTATTCTTAATAAGAAACATAAATTGAGCTTCCCCACCAAGAAAAAGAACGAACGAAAAGAGACTTGAGGTTGAAGAGTTAAGTTTTAAAGTCTGCGCATTGTCAAGCCCACATCGTTTTCAAAACTATTCAACTAACTTTTCTATATATAATGTCCACCTAAAAATAGCAAACTTCACTAGTAGTTCAAAAACTTTCTGCAGATGGCGAAAGACAACAATCGGTTCCAAATCGGAGGTATATTTTCAGAGGGGCTTCTTCTTCCTAATTTAAATTTAGGTAACTTTATAATTAATTTAATAATATATTATTAAAATGTTTTAATAAAAAATAATAATAATAATATTTTTTATTAAATTTAATAAAAATTATGTATATCAATATTTTAAAGGAAGAATGAAATTACACAAACTTTAATTTTTTTAAATTTAATCTCAACCTTAAAAATCATCGAAAAAAAAAAAAATTTATGAATATCACACCACCTTCTATGGGAGGAAGCCCACTCAGAAGAGGCATGCTTATTGTATTGCTTATTCTATCGAGGATGCACATACTAACCCTCAAACTCATTGGTATTTTACAAATAATAAATAATTTTCTTCTACGAATGAAATGATCATTAATAATAAGATTGTCATGTCTTTTTCTTCTTAAATCTAAAAATATATAAATAACCAAAAAAAATACTAAAAATATAAATGTGATGTAAAGATGGTTGTGAACGGAAAATGGTATGATTTCCATAGGATATTATAAAAAAAAAATTATTTTCAAAATATTTATTTAAAAAATAATATTTATTATTTTTAAATTTATATTATATTAATTATGTAAGGATTTAGTAATTATGATATTTTGTATTTATATTTTATTATTATTTATTTATGGTAAAAATTTATAAAATAAATATTTTTACTTAAAAACAAATCACTTATACACACGTTTTAGATGTACCTTGACCTAACTCTATTAATTTAATAAACACTAAACAATTTTATCTTATCAAAATATGTCTATCAACATAAACTTAAAAAAATTATATTACATGGAATCAATCAACCATAGCAAGAGTGAAAATAAGATTAAATAGAATTATTAATCCTCTTATAACTCCATATCCAAACAAAAATATTTTTTATTGGTAGTTCTTTTGTAATGCTCTCATTTATTCAAATTTTCCTTGAATTTGATTAACCTAAAACAATGTGTCCCATATTTCTAACTCTATAACCTAGTATCAAATGTAGCCTTTGCGTAAGCAACACCATCTTGTAATGCATTTATTGGTTGTGAGATGTAGTGATTGTTCATGCCTTCTCCAGTTTCCTCACAATTCCAGTTGTGCTCAAACTATCAAGTTGTTTAGAGGCATTAGGCCAAAGAAGAGAGTGTATTTTTGCACAAAACATGTTGAGCATTTTCTATAACACACTCAAAGCATGAACTACTTCCATCTTAAAGTGAGCTTGAGGTTATCGCATAGTTGTATTACCCTCAAAGTGGCACCCACAATGTGCTTGTTTCCATTTTCTACACTCACTCCCTTGGTTAAAAGTTAGATTTTAAAGCAATGGTAGTGAGGGAATCCAAACTAGCTCTTGCACTACTATCGGCTTCCCCACTTAACACACATTAGTCTTCTTTCTAGTACTTACCAAGGTTTGGATACCCTTTTGTTTCCTATGCAAAGAACCTTGCTTGATTCCAAATAAATTCTGTAATGTCCCAAAAATAAATATTTTTTGTAAATGTCTCCTACACTTAATTATAAAAGTGAAAAAGGGGTTCATGTGACTAGGAGACATAACTTAAGTTGTGTTTATTTATGTTTTATGTTTTTATGTTGTAATAAGGCACTTTAAGTGATTTTAGGGTTGGGAGATGTCAACTCCAAATTAGAACCTCACCCTATATAAGGGAATGAGACGTCCTATTTTGGGCATGTTATGTTGATATCAGAATTGAATATTGAAACCCTAGAGGTTCCATGAGTTGAGATTGCAGGTCTTGCTCATTCCCATAGCGCATTGGAGGTGCATGGTTGGGGTCTTGGCAATATCATTGCAGGTGTTATTGCCCTCAAATATCAAAAATACAAAAAGAGGCATCTTTGAGGAGTTCGTGGCATTTTCGAGAGCATTTGTGTCATGTGTTTCAGATCTGTTGGCAGCCCCAAACCCTACACTTGTATTTGGGATCATTTTTGAGGATTTTTTGCATCTGTTCAGCCTTGGGGTTAGTTCGTCCCACTTGTGGGAGTTTGTATCAGCATTTTGAGTTCCTTGAGGACCCATTTGTCCATTCCAGCTGTTATATTGGTTTGGCAATATTTAATATATGATACTGGTTGATTTCTCCTCATACTTGCGTTATTTTATGAGCAATTTCTGAGTTATTTCCTTGCTATACTTAATTTTTGCATTTTCGTAGTAAGGGTTTGTTGTTCCTAAAAAAAGGACATTACAAATTCAAACCAATATCCATCTATATTGGCATTTTTGCAACCTCTTACATGCCTAAAAAGATAACCTCTTCTAATCCATTTTCACTACCTAAATTCATCCCTACATTTTCATGACATTCAAGGTTCACTCCTTTATTACTATAATTAATAATTGAATGGTGTACACTACCCTTCTTAGAATATGTATCTCTATGAACTCTAATCAATATTTTTTGAATTGTTTATATGGAATTGAGATGAGCCTCCCCTTTAGTAGGCTTGATTATGAAGGCATCAATACTCTAGATACAAGGTCTGAATCAAAAGAGAGTAGGGTATGCAAATAGCATAATATGAGTGCATCTTCCCATGCATAGTGGACCTAAAGTAGATGGTGATCTAATGTATGTAGTGTTTGAATAGATATTAAAAATTACTTAAATCAACCTTATATTACATCATGATTTTGTTATCATGATATTTCAACAATGATATAATGGTATTTGATAGTTATACATATATCTCTTGGTAATATTTAAACTAGGGTTTCTACCTTAAAATTTAACCACTTAAGATCATGTCATTTAATATGATTGATGTTTGTTGACCAGTTTCCTTATTTTTTCTTTCATTCATAAGCTAGCATGTCTTTTCTTCGAAGGGAAACATGTATCCCTTTTATCTCTACTATGCACTTTGTGATGAAAGTGTCTACATCCATGTGGAGGCCCTTGACTAGCATATTGCATGGCTATTTGGAAGAAAGATGTCTTGTCTCTATACATCTTTTAACATGAATGACATTGATAATATGAAAACATTATCTTCTAAAGTGTCCATAATTTGCTAGGATGAGCCTGGTTCTAATGCTATCCAATAAATAATACATCTAGTTCCTATCATAAATAATTACTAAATCTTAGTATAAAATTCCCAACAAGGCATTATAAAGACCTATTGTGGTTGCTCCACAACGTACCCCAAAATTGGGGACCCACCTTTTTTGCATGTTTTCCAAGAATACCGAAGTGGCCCATATGCTAAAGATAAAAGAAAAAGCAAAACACCGCAAGGAGGAAAAAGTGTCACGATATCGCGACACGTTGCATTTTCGCGGTCGCAAGGAGAGAGAGCAAGGAGGAAAAAGTGTCGCGATATCGCGCCATGTTGCATTGTCACGGCCAAAAAAGAAAAGTGTCGCGATATCGTGACATGTTGCATTGTCGCGACCAAAAGAGAAAAAGTGTCGCGATATCGCGACATGTTGCATTGTCGCGGCCAAAAGATAATAAGTGTCGCGATATCGCGACATGTTGCATTGTCGCGGCCAAAAGATAATAAGTGTCGCGATATCGCGACATGTTGCATTGTCGCGGCCAAAAGATAATAAGTGTCGCGATATCGCGACATGTTGCATTGTCACGACCAAAAGAGAAAACGTGTCGCGATATTGCGACATGTTGCATTTTCATGGCCAAAAGAGAAAAAGTGTCGCGATATCGCAACATGTTGCATTTTCGTGGCCAAAAGAGAAAAGTGTCGCGATATCGCGACATGTTGCATTTTCGCGACTCAAAAAGGGCAGGCAGGCAGAGAAACAAAAGCGTTGTGATATCACGACATGTTGCATTTTCGTGGTCGCAAGGAGAGAGAGCAAGGTGGAAAAAGTGTCGCGATATCGTGACATGTTGCATTGTCATGGCCAAAAAAGAAAAGTGTCGCGATATCGCGACATGTTGCATTGTCGCGGCCAAAAGAGAAAAAGTGTCGCGATATCGTGACATGTTGCATTGTCGCGGCCAAAAGATAAAAAGTGTCACGATATCGCGACATGTTGCATTGTCACGGCCAAAAGAGAAAAGTGTCGCGATATCGCGACATGTTGCATTGTCGCGGCCAAAAGAGAAAAAGTGTCGCGATATCGCGACATGTTGCATTGTCGCGGCCAAAAGATAAAAAGTGTCGCGATATCACGACATGTTGCATTGTCGCGACCAAAAGATAAAAAGTGTCGCGATATCGCGACATGTTGCATTGTCACGGCCAAAAGAGAAAAAGTGTCGCGATATCGCGACATGTTGCATTGTCGCGGCAAAAAGAGAAAAAGTGTCGCGATATCGCGGCATGTTGCATTGTCGCGGCCAAAAGAGAAAAAGTGTCGCGATATCGCGGCATGTTGCATTTTCGCGGCCAAAAGAGAAAAAGTGTCGCGATATCGCGACATGTTGCATTTTCGCGGCCAAAAGAGAAAAGTGTCGCGATATCGCAACATGTTGCATTTTCGCGACTCAAAAAGGGCAGGCAGGCAGAGAAACAAAAGTGTTGTGATATCACGACATGTTGCATTCTCGCGACTCAAAAGGGGCAGGCCGGTAGAGAGACAAGAGTGTTGCGATATTGTGACATGTTGGATTTTTGCCAAGGGAACAGAGTAGTGCACAATGCGTCTGATATTAGTGATGAACACCAGGATAGTGAAACTGAAGACTGCATAGTGACGTGGACACATAAGGACAAAATCCAATGAATAAGACAAAACGTTACATAAAGAATATTTAATGATTTGAAATCATTTAAGATGGTCGTTACACATGGAAGGAAGCAGACACATGCCCATGTGGAGAAAAGGAAATGTTTTTTTTTGAAATCAAACGAAAAGTGAAGAAAACCAAACAAAGGAAGCCAAACCATGGGAATGAAACGAAGGGTCACAAAATAGAAACGAAAAGCCTTTTTGGAAACCAAAACACATGCATGCACAAGGGAAGGTGAAACGAACAGTCATTGGAAAATGAAACGAAAAGCTTCCTAAAAATTTTAAATACGCCAGGCAAGGATGTTTTGGGGGTTGGAAACTACTGCGAGAAGAGTTGCAGATTTGAAGGCAAGAGGGCCATTCTGGACCTGTTTGAGTCGTTTTCTTCCATGGACTGGTTTGGGAAAACCAAAAATTTTTGTTATTGTAAAATGACAAATTTTTAATACAGAAAATTTCAGAAAGTTGCATCTTATGGACAAGAAAGGAGGAGCCATTTTCTGCATGCAAGATTAAATGTTTATCTTTTCCCCTTTTCAGATTTTAGGCTTGTAAATGGATTTTATGCAAATTTTTTGGTTGCTTCATGCGAATGTTTAAATCTGAAAACCTCATTTAAAACCCTAGGAGCCAACACTTAGCTTATTCGGATTGTGCTTGTTTTGCAAGTCCGATAGGTTAGGTTGCATGCATGGAAACCTCACATATTCGGTTTTGTCGAAATAGGATAGCATCATACTGAATGCATTTTATTTTCAGTTTTCTGCATTTTATTTTTCCAAAAATTTTAACTTTTTTTAAATTTTCAGGCATTAAAATAAACATTTAAAAATTTCAAAATCCAAAAATAATTTCACCATTGCGTAGGTTATACTTCAGAATTCCAATACGCACTTTGAAATTTCATTTTCGGAGTTGTTTAGTATTTTTAAAAATTCATTGAAGTTGCTGTTTTATTACAGATTTTGAAAATTCCGAAAATAGAAAATTTCCATTTTTGGACCGAATTTCATTTTTTCAGTTTCATGTTTCATTCATGAGCCTATGATGACATTCCCTTCATGAAAATTCCAATTTCATTGAAGGAGTTATGTTTTATGGCACTTTAAAAAATTTCATTTTTGGAGCCTAAAATTGCCCTCTCTTCATAAAAAATCTAATTTTATGAAATAGGGGTAAATTGAGTATTACACTGAAGGTCATTTCTTCAAAGCACTTAATTGTTCATCTTAATGAAAATTTGATTTCATTTAAGAGGGATAAGTTAAAGTGACATTTTGAAGCTACATTTGAAGACCCTATTCATCATTGGGGATTTAATGCAAGATAAATCTATTTTAAAACCCTCAAGATAAAAGGAATTTAAGGCACTACATCGTGGTCATATGAGGGCCAACTCACATTTGCTTTATTTTGGTTCAATGAACAATCACTAAAGTTTCAGGGTAAAATAAACCAACATTGCCCCTTGTTTACAGTTACTTGAAATCACTAAGGTGTTCCAAGTATTTAAATTGAATATCTTTATTTGAGATTACTAATACACATATGCAAATGCTAATATAGCGGAGACCTTGGAGAAGTTGTTTGTTTAACTTCTTTGCAAGAGGGGATTTGGAACCCAAATCCTAAGGGAGAGTGTACTTTCACAAGTGGGTAAAATACCATTCAACAAGACCCAATCTATTCAGTCTCTATGAAATTATAGGAGGGCCATTAGCTTGGAAAGAGATTTTTCAACATTCTAAGTCTATTTAGTTTTATTTCTAAACTAGGAACTATACCAATTAATACTCACTACCTTAAATTGGATATTAAGCATAATTCTACAATGTTGTGATTTTACAAAGAAAAAATGACTTGTTCACTTTCCATGGATTTTTTTCCTCTATACTATGATTTCCTATGCATGTACTAGATGAGCTAATCACATCCCCTACCCAAGTTTATGCAATAACCTTTCAGTAAATAATTAAATGAACAATACTAACATTATGAAGGAATATAGATAGTTGTTGAGCATATGCATGATTAATTCCATAAATTTCAACACATATGAAATGAGAAACATTTAACTATTGGAATTTAAACTGATCCCTATATCTTCCTTCTAGAATCTCCTAATTGAGACACATACATATAGTTTCAAATATATCATGAATGCATTTTTCTACTATTATGTTTCTCCTCTCAATGACATATAGGCTTTTTGTTTATAAATTGAAGTGGGAAACCTTCACTATGTCCTCTAGGAAAGACGTTTACCTAATAGGATTACAATATTATACATTTGAGTGCTCGCTCATCCTATATTTATATCCCTCCTTTAAAATATAACTCTTATACAACATGGATCATGGATCCTTCTAACATATTTACCCTTCTTTGTGAGAATACTTCTAACTTAAGAGTAATATTTCTTGTCCCATTCCAAGCATACACAAACTCCATTTTCTTATCAAACTACTTGTTTTAATAGTGAATATCCTTTTTATTGGTGTATTATCTATGCTCAAATTACCATTCCCAAGCAAACCTTACACATTAAAGATAATTTAAAATTTTGAATTTTAAATATCTTATGAATATTGAAGTGAGGATATCATATCTTCTTCCATCATGCTATGTAACTCTTCTCCATTTAAAACTCCCTCTAGGGATTTTATATAAAATATTATTTTCATTTGATAATTGGTAATCCAATCCATTGTCCTTTTTTCAACTCTATAGACATGAAAAACAACTATTGAGTGAAACTTCTTATAGTATTATTAAAAATTCTTCTTCAACAACATCTTCCAATCACGATTGGCCATAATACCCTTTTACAAGTTATTTATTATTGATGATAATTCCTTTTCTATAATCAAGTTCTTAACACAAAATCCTTTGGCTAGTTTAGCTCTTCCAACTAGAACCTTCATATCCATAATGTTGTTGACTTGGTCATATAATACCTGATAGTTAATCTAAAATGTTGACTTGATCACATAATACCTGACAATTAATCTGAAATGGGTCCTACAAGTACTTTAGTTGTTGCATATGTGATCATTAGTTATATTTAATCTAGGATACATAGGCTTGTGATATACTAAAATTTCTTGTGTACCATAGATAACTAAAGTCTTTATTCCATATGACTTACAAGTATGCTCTACCCTTTAGGGAATAATATGTATGATTGTAAATAAATGCAAATATCATTTAATCTCTAAGTCTACCAAAATTTTTTAAGGAATGTTGTGAAAAGGAAATCAACTACAAAAAATATGCAACAATAAATTCAAAATGAAATAACAAGAATTTCAAGCTTAATCTAAGTTTGTAGACAAACATAAAACAAATGCTAGAAGAAAATCCTATAGGATTTTTGACTTACCTCACACTCCCAATAGGCCCTTTATATAAGGAGAGGGTGTGTTTCTCTCAAAGCTACTAAATAATAATTAAATGCTTAGAAATAAATGGATCATAAATTTATGTTTTTATTCATATTTAAAATGCTATAGAAATGTATTCTTCTATGTTACTAAGATGCAACTACTGTTCCTTATGGAATTAGTCTCAAGATTACATTTTCATCTAAATGGCTATCTAGGAATGTCTACAATAATTAAAAGGAAGAATACTAACAACCTTGAAACTACCTCATAGTTTTCAAGGGTTATATGAAACTAACTACAACTAAATTAAATAAAAGATAGGAATTTACAACCACCAATAGATCTATTGTTACAAAGGAACAATTTCGATCCTTCAAAATATGATGAATCTATCCCCTTAGTCATAATTGTATTCTTCCATCTTATTGGATGTCTTGGATGTTTATTTCTATGGATAAAACATCCCACAACTATCATTTCCATAGGCGTTTTGGCACAAACATATAGTTATAACTTGATTTTATTGATTTAATTATGAAGAGTGTAATCAAAATGCTTGGTGACATGTTTTTGTGGTAGATTAAATTATTTTTTAAGGTCAAGTCCATGGTTGAGCTAGTTGGGTGTCCATCTTTGTACTTCTATAACTAGATTAAAAACTTCTCATAGTTGGTTAGCAGGCTATCTATAGCTACATGAACTGACTTTTTGTGTCTTAGATTATACCTATAGCACACAAGATACACACTTCCTTGTTCTATGAAAATAAGTTAGCAACCATCATCATTATTCTATGGATAACAAAAAGTAAAGATATTTACTTAGCCACAAAATCTTATATTGTGCTTATATATTCAATAGTTGTGTAACCTTAATATTTTCTTACATAAACACAGGCTTAGGAATAATAAAAGCATAAAAACAAGGATTATAGATAAAAAGAGCCATATAATGATACATTTTAATGGATCATAATTTTACCCCATGCTAAATCAATAAAATGCCCCTATGCAATAAAAATTGTACTATTGCCTCCATAAATTTATGTTCATGTGATAATCTTTGTCATATTGGTTCATTCTCATTCTATATTGATCTCCTAGGTCATAGGCTATGGGTATATGTTATTATTCCTATCCTTATAACCCTAGGTGCTTTGAATATCTTTTCACCTCTATGAAGTATGATTTCGCTATCATGAACATGTGAAGACATTTGGTATAATTATTGGATTGGGTCCAAATCATGAGGGGTTAGAATCTAAGCCCAAGCTAACAGGGTCCATAATATTCAACCATATCAAGATAAGTTTATCCCTATTTACTACCTCTTAAAAAGTGAAAGGAATGAGGCTCCTTCTTCCATAGGGGAATGGATAGCTCATCTCATTTGTCATTACAAGCTTTAATGGCCATCTTGACTTCTAATTTTGCCAACTCCTTAAACACTTAAAGAGATTCCTATTATATTATTTTCATTAGCTATCCATAAGCGGGGTTGTCCACAATACATTCCCCTATTCATAAATTATCCTTAGATTTTTTATACTCGTGGAAAACCATTGAAGGTTATTTAAGCTCAATATCCTAATACCTTATCATATCTTTATGTCATACTATATCATTTTGAATGGATTAATATAAGTCATGTATAAATACATATATTATTAACATTTTGGGATCTCTTTTCATGCACTTTAGAAGAATTAAATTGTGAAAGTAGAATTCACAAAAGATATTTTGATTTGCAAGGGAGAGAGAGAGAGGAATAAACCTAGGATATGTCTTTTATACTTTTAGTTTCCTCGAGCTTCCTTTTGGCTATATATTCTAGTTGCATCTATAGCCATTTATCCTTAAAGTATAAACAAGAAACTCATGAGGGTACCATATAATCAACAAGTTTCATGGATGGATTCATTGTAGTGGAAAGGTTTTATGATAGTTTTTATACCTTATGTATTTCCTTGTCTAGTTTAGCCTTGACATATTCTAGCCTTCCCCATTGTTTTTCCAATTATTCCTTGAGAATGACCACTTTCTTCTCATTTTTTAATAGGGAATGTACCCATTGTTATATGCTTCACCTTATTTCCTCCAATTTTCTACTTATCCCTTAACAACTAGTAGTTATAGCCAAAGGATTTCTAGCTTTACAAATTGGGCTTTCCATTTGGTAGATTATACTTGAGCTTGAGCCAACTCTACCATAGTTCATGGATTTCACATGTAGCTTTCAATATGGGGTATAAAACTTTAGCACTTTCTTATGCTTTGTCTAGCATTGCTTTTAAATAGAGATCTTCATTTCCGTAGAAGGTTATATCATATCCATAGGAGGTTCTCCTACTCATGTAGTGGGATTTGTTATCTCTATAGAAAACTATAATCTATTTTTAAGACTTCGTTTACTCTATTGAAGACTCAAATATATCTATTTGGACCTCCATTACTTCTTACTACGCTTCTATCATCTCCATGGGTTCTTTCTCTACACTTGTGTAAATTTTTCCTAAGTCCTGCAAAATCAACTATTACTCCTATAAGGGATTCCTATGCTTTCATATGGAGCTCTTTTGTTCCTTCTAAATTTGTTACTGCCTCTTCCTAGTGGATATCCTCCCCATAATTTCCAAAAATCATGTTGAGGCTCATTAATGTCTAGGATTTCCTATAGTGAATTTTCACTAAAATCAAATATTACCTTGAGAAAATCTTAAGAGGTAGCCTAAGCAGAGATGAAGCAAACATGAAGTAGGGATTAAAATATGGGCAGATAGTTTTGATCAAAAATCATGAAAGGCCAATAGCAAGTAAATAATTTAAGAAACAAACCCTCTCATATAGTAAGAAAGTTATGATCAAAATATAATACCATTTAAAAAAACTCTGACAAGACAGGGAGAATAAAAGTTCTAACAGTGCAATATATGAAGCCCTAAAAGTCAAAAGTTGGTAAACTATTTTGAAAGGCACAAAATGACCAAATGTATAAAAGATCAAAAGTTTCTAAAAGGTACAAAGTAGAAGAAAAGATAAATTTTTTGACAATCATGAAACATCTAAAGGTTCTGAGCACATCTCCCAAAGGTAGTAGTTGAAATCATAAAAGCAATAGTGGTAGAGAGGTTCCAGTCTCACCTGCATTCTTGACATAAGAAATTGATATATTAAAATTCTATAGCATGGGAATTGTAGTAAGGATAACTTTAGACTGAAAACATCAATCATAAAAGATCATCTGCATCTAGACTTCCAGAATCCCAAAAGGGGTAGATGGAAGTAAAAACAATAGTGGTACATCAAAAGGCTTAGAGGCATTAAACATTAATGATAATAAATCCATAGATCATAAAGGAACTAATGAATTAAATGAAGATATGACTCGACACACAAAATATCAGTCATCCTTGAAATCTCTACACAATTTTGGAGGGGAAATATCCTCTTTGTAAAGCATCAACAAATTATTCCATATAACTTTATCTTTATCTTCTCTTGTATAAAAATATTCGTATTCCTGAGTGGTCTTGTAGACATACCCTCAAGCCCTTACTTCTAGCATAATGTTACAATTATTTCATATCCATATATGTATACTAGAGGTCATGCTTATTTGGTTCCAAGTGCTTGATTGTCTATATCTTATTTCTTTTGTATGTGTGTATTTATCTGTCCTTATATATGTCAAGGAAATGAAGTATTAACTATTTCGTCACATTACACTCAAGGCTATTATGTAGGGGAATTTTATCTTAATATCAGCACATCACCTTAGATTAGGTTTATTTCCCTACATCTCTCTAACCATTTATCCCCGGTCAAATCTTAAAAGGAGTTGACCTTTTAAAAATTCCTAGAGGCCCTTGATAGAGCCAAATCCCTACACTCTTAGGACTACTTGTTGTGTCACTCCATGTAAAGTACTATAGCTCCAATCATCCAATCCAAACCATGTATGATGACCTAAGATGATTGGAGATGACAACAATTTATTGGCATACCCAGTGGGACCCCATTGATAAATCATTAGTCTCATAATTCAGAACAAGTTAGGATCTTAATTTGATGAAGATATTTGCCTATTTGTACTTGTTGAAGCACTTCAAACTCACCTGGAAACTCTGCTCTAGAATGAAAATTCAGAAGAAACCACTATTGAAGGACACCATATTGAGGTTTTGGAAAAGACCTTAGTTTATGTACTTCTAGAGCACATGTTGTATTCACCTAGTGACTCCATTCCAAGAAAAGGGACTAAAATATTATGCAAGAAAATATCAAATGTAAAATCCTTTGTTATTAATTGTCACTCTGCCACATTGGAGCTTCATAGCATGGAGCAACAAAAATCCCTTGCATCCTCCAATACCACTAAAAGTATGGGATGACATTCCAGTATTAACACTCAAATTCATACCATGCTACATCAAAGAAGGTACAATGATACCTCTAGAAATTCTATAAGATATAATTTACTGGTACCAACTGCATAATATCACTAAGTAGAATGTAGCCTCGATATTGCTAGTGACATCATTTAGAGGTAAGGCTCATGAGGGGTACAACTCTCTTTCTTTGCACTCCATTTTTGAATGAGATTAGATTTCTACCCTCTTCATGGATGGATTTAAGAAAAAAAAAAAGCAAATTCCAACCATTCAACTTGTCGCTTCCTAGCCTTCTCATGCATAGTAATATGCTACATATGACCAATTTATTGTAATCTAGAATGAAAATGATTACATGGAGGTAAAGAACGTAGACACTCCACTACTTGAAATACCACAAAAATAGATCAATGATCAAAAGGGCTATTGTTTAGAATAGGCAGTGAAGATAGATCCCTTTGGAGTATTTCAAAAATAAAACATGAGCACTCTTCAAACCCAAAAGGAGAGTTCCTTTACCTCTAGAGGAATAAAAATATAAGAGTATTTTGCTTAAGGGAGGTCCTCTAAATAGGATAAAGGCAAAAGGGTATTCAACATTGGTACTAGTCCAATCCTACCAATGAATTTCTTATTCTTGGTACTAGCCTTCCTACAACAGAGGAGTTGCTCATGAATCCTAGTTTCTTAAGGGTAAATTTTTTTTACTTAAAAAAATAGAAAAATAGAAAGAAAGAAAAGAATTAGGTAGTAATTGGGTGGTCCCTTTTTTACTCCATGCCCAGTGGATAAGGCCACTCACTACCCTTTGTAAATATGTACTATATGTTTTAATTTGTTGTAGGAGAGTAATCTAAATTTTATGACACTAACGAGATTTCAAAAGTTGTAGAGATGTGAAGTTACAAGTTGACTGTTGAAATTCCCACCTTTATTTCCCTCTACTTTTGGCCCCTTAGAATTCATACCCAATAGACAAAGCAAATGACTTTGGGATCTTTATCTTCATCAAGATGAAGACCCCTTTTGAGTCACCAAAATTGTAGTGAATTCTCACTATACTTGAATCATACCTTGAGAAAATATTAAGAGGCAACCTAAGCGAAGATGAAATGGATAAGAAGCAAGGAATAAAATATGAGAATATGGTTTTTATTAAATGTTCCAAAATATCAATAGTGGGGCAAAGCTTCAAGAAATGAACCCTCTTAGATAGTAAGGAAGTTTCGATCAAAATATAGTATCATTTTAAAAAAATATGACAAGAAGGGGGGATAGAAAGTTCTGACAGTGCAATATCTAAAGCCTCAAAATTCAAAAGTTAGTAAAATATTCTAAAGGGTGCAAAAGAAATAAATTTTAAAAAGACTAAAAGTTTCTAAAATTTTTAAAGCAAAATAAAAGAGAAAAGTTCTAATGAAATATCTAAAGGTTTTAAGCACATATCCCAAAGGTGGTAGTTGAACTAATAAAATAAATAGTGGTAGAGAGGTCCCAATCTCTCCTACATTTCTAAAATGAGTAACCAATGCATTAAAGGACATAGCATGGGAGCTATAGTAAGGAAAACTTTAGACTCAAAATATCAATCATAGAAGATTGCTTGCATCTAGACTTCAAGAATCCAAAAAGGGGTAGATGGCGGTAACAACAATAGTGGCACATCCAAAGGCTTAGAGAAATTCAAAATTAATGATCACAAATCTATTGACCTTGAAGTAACTAATGACATAAATCAAGACATGACCCGACACATAGCATTTGGAATATTTCTAAGATATTGTAACTTATATTAAATTATAGTAAATTTGTGAAATATAATTTGTTTTAATAGTTTTAAAAATAATAATTTTAATTGTGTTATACTATTTTAAATATTAAAATGAAAAATATGTAAAACTCACACTAAATAAATAATCAATCAATAGGGTTTAGAGCAATTGTTGGGTAGTGAGGAATTTCACACTCTAAAATGATTCAAATATCATGTTTAAACCATAACATTTTCTCATGGGTTTTAGATCAATTATTTAAGAATGAAGAGTTTCACATTCTAAACCAAGGTTCAATACTAATGGGTAAACCTTAAAATTATCAAATGTTATGAGATCAACTAGTTAAATACCTCTACAAGGAGGAGATCTAGGTTCAAATCTTACCAGGTAATACAAGCATAAATTTCAACATGGTATTCTAATAACCATGGTAATATGATCATGAAGTAATATGGTGTAATCAATTACCAAAACATGTGAGAATAGATACTCAAAATAATTCACCATCGATATCATATGTAATTTATTTTTTACCTTTACCTTTTTGGTTTTCAAAATGGTCATCTACTTTGATAAATGACATTTGAAATATTTCTAAGATGTCATAACTTATATTAAAATATAGTAATTTGTGAATTAAATATAATTTAAAATTTAGTAGTTGTAAAATTAATAAATATAATTATGTTGTATTATTTTAAATATTTAAATAAAAAATATGTAACACTCAAACTATATAAATAATCAATCAATTGGGTCTAGATCAATTGTTGGGGAGTGAGGAATTTTACACTCTCAACTAATTCAAATATCATATCTAAACCATATCATTTTCCCATGGGTTTTAGATCAATTATTTGAGAATGAAGAGTTTCATACTCTAAACCAAGGTTCAAGATTAATGGGTAAACCTTAAAATTATCAAATATCATGAGATCAACTATTTAAATACCTCTATATTTAAGGAGGAGACCTAGGTTCAAATCTTACCAAGTGATACAGACATATATGTCAAAATGGTATTCTATTAACCATGGTAATATGATCATGATGTAATATGTGTGACTCAATTGCCAAAACATGTACTCAAAGAAACACTAAATAGAAGAAAGAACACATGGATGAAATAAAACATAAATGGATTGAATATTGAAGCATTAAATTTTACAAGGTGACAAGCACTAGTAAAGAAATAATAGTATGTGAAGGAAGAATTCATATTTTTTATGTGAGCTAAAAAAAGGAAAAATAGTATCACATCAATGATTTCAACCAAAACTATGAGCACCCCTAAAAGACACACATAGATCAAAAGATCAAATGAAAGAAAAAAATACTTAAAGGCCAACTAAGATCTAGTTCACATCAACTTGGATGCAAAACCAAGGGTTGGACCACACCTCAAGAGGTGTGGTTACTATGGTCCATACCTTGTTCCAAAGCTCCTATTTTGGCACATACCAAAAGGATAGTGGTAAAATTTCTATTTTTGGATTTATAAGAAACAATGCATTTGCTTAAATCATTTCTAATAACCCCATTTTGTGCATATCTTGCTATCATTATAGTCTATGAGAATGCATTTCAATAAGGTATTTTGTTAAATAGTTCACGTGCCTTCTCTATGCTTCCACATTGTACATACATGTCTATTAGGATAGTGGCAATTGCAACATCTAGGGAAATTTTAGTTTTAATTATTATTTAATGGATGGTTGAACCTAGTTGAGAATATTTCAATTTGGTGCATGCTTAGAGGATGCTAAAAAAGGTAAGCTAATTTGATTGGATTATTGTTTATTGCATTTGGTGAAAGAGTGTTAGTACATATTGAGGAAAGCCATGTCTTCATGAGATGATGCCTCATTCAGTCATGTAGTCGGAAATATTGTGAGTTTCCACCAAACATTTGTAGTTAACATACTTGTGAAAAAGTTTATTTTTCAAAAATTCATGTGGATAGCCAAATTTATGTCCAATACAACTAATGAGTGAGTTGACAAGCTTACTCTTTTACAGGTGATTCTTGGCAATCCAAGTCTGTATGAATTGAATACATGTTGAAGAGTGTGAAGAATTATGTGTATTTGCAATAAATAAATGTGTACTTGCTCCTACAATCGCTCCTCTTGATAGACTTCTATCAAAGTGGCATTCATATTGCCATCATGATTTTGGGTATTGAAAAACTACTGGTAGATGTTATTGAAAGGTTGTTAAGATATGTCAAACTGTACAATTTTACATCCTTTATTAAAAATATGTTGATATTGGTATGATTAATAGTGCAAATTAAGATTTGGAAGGTTCTATAGATGATAAAAAATCCACTACATGGTATATTTTTGCCCTTGCTTTAGATGCATGAATAAAACAAAAAATAGAGGAATTTTAATTTAAATACAAATCTACACCTACAATTTCATTTTTGAAATATATAAAAAAGTGAGAGTAAAAATAGCTCATGGAGTTGTTTGGTTAGGGAGAGTTTTAAAGGATTTGAAAATAGATATTTCAACCTAATTCACTTCTTTGTAGCAAATAAGGTGTCTTGAAAAGATGAAAAATCCAATCTACAATGCAAGAACAATACAAATAGAAATTCAACATTGTTATTAATACAACTACTTTATGAATGATTAGCTTACCTTTAGTAAGTTGGAATTCAGAGTATTTTCTAGAAATGAATAGAACTAAACCATGCACTCAAACCTTATATGGAGAATGAAAAGGACAAAAATGAGAAGGTTTTTATGGGAAACCATAAGCACCCTAAATAATTACTATATTCATAGATAATATTACACAACACTCCAATAAATAAATAAGGAGTGAGAGGAGGTATTTATAGTAACAAAACCCTAATTATATCATAAAGTTTAAACTAAGATGACATAATAAGAGAGATTTAGGTTAATTACAAGTTATAAAGAGGGTTTAATCATAACAAGGTTAACCATGACCCATAAGGCTTACATAATAAAATATTTTAAATAAATAATACATTGTGCAATGAAATGCCCTTAGGCCTATCCAAAAACATTGCATAATGTCAACCTTGATCATAAATCAAATTACAATTTCAACACCCCCCATAATATAAATTGAGGGGCCAATGAGAGAAGACAATAGTGATAATAATATCTTTCCTCCATAATGGATGCTCTAATGGGCCTTTGCAATTGAGATAGATCCTTTAGAATCTCCCTCATCATTTGGAAGATGCCCACCATGCTTCAAGAACTTAGCTTCATTGCTTTATAATTATAATAAGTTATTCTTTGTTGGATGTCCCTTCCTCTTATAGTATCCACAAGTTATCTTCATTTTATTTGAAGACATAGCCTAGCCCTTAACCCTTTGGTATTAAACTCCTTATATTTGAATTCCTTTATGTGTTCCTATTTATGAGGAGTCTCACCATAATTCCACATGGCCAGTTAAAAATGAACCAGGAGAGAAAAAAGTTGATCAATAGTAAGAGTTTATTGAGATTCCAAAAACATAGGAATCCTATAAACCATTAGGTTCAACATGTAAAAATAAGGGGAGATATTAGCAAGGATAATTATTACACATTTTGCATCATGTTTCTTTTTTCGTCCAGACGATGCAATATCTACCCTCAAAGCCTTGAATCTCACAATAGAACCCTCAACCTTTTCAAATTCAACTAGTTTAAGAGAAGAAAGCTCCAATTCTAGGAGACTTAGTAATGTTAAATTTTCTAAAAAGCTTATGTAGTTTTTACCATACCTTGATAGGGTCATATTGGAGAATATTACATTATTTGCTACATGCTAATGTACTCCCATTTTACCATTGTAAATATTGTAAATACTAGATTAGTGTGTGAGTTTATAGTTTAGGGTGTGTGATTTATATTTTCCTTAAAGTATGTGTCTATATGTAGGATGAGTACAAGTGTCATGTAATAATGTGTACAAGTATGTAGAGTAAGAGAGTGTACAAGTGTCGTGTAGTTAAGTATGCAATGTGTCATATAGGTAAGTCAAGAGAAAAGTCACATGTATGTGATAAGACATAAAGTCAAGAGACATGAGAGATTTATATTATGTGTGGAATAGGAAAGGATGTATCTCCCAAATATGTAAGGAGAGCAATAGTCAAGTATTGAAGAGTCATCTTCTATGGTTATATTGGAGATAAATCTCCATGTATTGTATCAAGCATTTAGTATCTAATTATCAAAATATAAATTGTAAAAGTGATCTTGTATATTTGATTCATCAATAGTACAATGAGTTTATTCATTGTGTTATACTATTGTTATATTTCATGAGTATTATGTTCATTGATATTGATCATTTATATTGTGTGCTTTTATATTGAATCTATAAATAGTGGTATAAGAGCTACCTTGAGTAGACTCTATCTAAGCTACATTCAAGCCAAGAAACTTAGAGAATTGTCTATTAGTGATATTCAATCCAAGAAAGAATATTGGAAAATTGAGCTATCAAAGACAAATTTATCCTCACTTTGAGTGAGAAGGATTTCAAGTTAAAAGCTAGCATCAAAGGAAAAACTATGGTGTGAATTTGAGTTAGATTCGACATAAGTAATTATTGATAAATTATTGAAGAAAAGAGTTGAATGTTTATTGCCTAACATATTTATTGAAGGAAAAAGATTTCAGTTGGTTAAGAATAGGATAAAAATTTGCATTGATAATCCAAGTGTTGATAAACAATAGGTTGGTGGTCCAAGAATATCAAAGATAGACGTCAAAAGTTAGAGAGCTTGTGAACCAAGCCAATATTGTTGTGAACCAATAGGATAAAGAAAAGAAATGCTAAATAGCCAAGGTAAAATTCTACCTATGAGATCTACCTATGTCAAGAATATGACCAACAATAGATTGAAACAAGAAACATACAACAAAAGTCTGCTAATAAAGAGAAGAAAGAATTTGGTAAGTGTTTGATAGTTAATCTACCAAAATAAAAAAGAGTTATCTAAGAGCATAGAGTTGCTAGAAAGCGAAGAATAGAGAATATAATCCTCCTAATTGGTTGATGTCATTAAAAAAAGTGTGAAGTCTTACTAAAGGATACAATTTAGAGTCTAGATAGCACAATATAAAATTGTTATGAATAAAAATATTGAGTGCCTTAGCATTGAAGAAGTGCCAAAAAGCATTATTAGTGAAGTGCTTGTGCACCTTAGCAAGCCTGAGCATCGAAAAAATCTAAACCTAGAATAAAATATTGCCTTGAAGGAATTTGAAATGCCAAAGGTTATAACATAATCATGTGAAGACATAGACGAGTGTGCAAACCAAAAAAGTAGAGAAATTGGTTGGTAAAACCAACTACAATTCATCAATGCCCTAACAAACCTAAAGTAATATGACCTGAAAAACACCATATGACAAAAAATAGCAGTAAAATTTAAGGTATGGTTTTGTATTAAATTTTTTGATTCAATGCCTAAGTCAAGTGAGTTGAAATTTAATTTTTTGAACAAGGTGAAGTTATAAGGGTTAGTAAAATTAAAATTTTAAAAAATAAAAAGGAATCTATAAAGACAAAATGAAATTATAATTTAAATTTGATATTTGAATTGAAAAGAAATTAAATTGGAGATATAAAGACAAATTGATTGATTTAATAAATTGACATGTTGATTATTGAATTGATTATTGAAGAAATTGAAAAGTTTTTAAATTAATTGATTGCTAGAATTTGAACTTTAGAGAAATAAGGATTTCTACTCCAAGGGAATTAATTTTAAGGATTTGAAGAAACTGATAAATTTGATATTTAAAATTTAAATGAGTTCCATTATGTCAAATAGTAAAATTTTCCTTTATGAATCATAAATTTTGAAAGGACCTAATTTTGCATCATGGAAAAACAAAATAAAATCAATTCTCATTGTAGAAAAACTTTGGGATATAGTGAATGGAACAAAATACAAGCCAAAAGAAGAAAGAGGAAAACAAAAATTTGAAAAAAATGATGCAAAATCCCTTATATTGATTACATTTGAGATGCTTTATGAAATTCAACCATACATAAGTGAAGTCGAGACTTTAGCAGTTGCTTAGGATAAATTATACAAAATATTTGAAGGGAATGACAAAGCAATTATATTACATCTACAATCACAATTATATTCATTAAAAGTTAATAGTGGAGAGAGTACATATCTCTTTCTTATAAGGATATCCCATTTAAAGGCTAATCTATTAACACTAGGAGAAAAAGTAGAATATAGGTTTCTTGTCCAAGTTACATTGAGATAACTTTCAGAAAGTTACAAACATTTTGCCACTTCGCTTCAAGTGCTAAATAAGACAACATTTAATGAATTAGTCAATGTTCTTAAAGGGCATGAGATATAAACTTTAGTAAAAAATGAAATGACTAATAATTCTTTGATATCTAAGTAAAATGCGCCAAGTAACATTGCAACATCATCACAGTATTAGCCTAAATAAAAATAGAGATATGATCACATATGCAAAAAAATGGCCATAATATAAATTTTTGTAGATATAGTTCCTTGAGTCAAGGAAATTAGATGAATAGATCTTTTCACAATCCTTAGCCAAGGTAATGTTAGCCTTAGTATCGATATGGACGACATCAACAAAAACAACCAAGATAAGAAAAATAAAAGGGTAATTTAATTCAAGAAATCTAGGAGGTTCAATAGAAAGAAGAAGTTAAAGAAAGAAATAAAATTAGAGCACTTACAACAAGGATTGTAGTTGAAGACCAAATACAAGAGGATGGAAATGAAAATCACACAAAAGTTTCTAATGGCACTAATATTTCAAATGACAAAATAACAATAGTAGACATTAAGACTATATAAATAGTAGAAGGGTCCAAGTTGAAATCTAGATCACAATTATAGAATTCGTGAGAAAATAAAACCAAAGGCAAATAATGAAAAGAAAATTGAAGTGTGTCCTGATGGAGACAACACAATGGAAAAAAATCATTGGGATTTCCTAATGGAGACCCAAGTTCAATTCACGATAAGGGTGGCCCCGATATACCAACAATTTTTGGACCTTAAAAAAAAAAAAAAAATTGAAGTGCACTATGGATGGATCGAAAAATTGGATTGGAATAGAATCATAGATATGTTAAAAAAATTGTGTTCACAAATAAATTCTAATGAATACTACAAGATCCAAGTTAGCATATCAACACCAAAACCTCAAGCAGTGCTAGAGCAAAAGTCAAAGAATAAAAACAAGAATCAAATATTGAAGACTAAAGTCTTTAATAACCAAATAATGTAACATAGGGGGAATTTGAAAAATATTACATTATTTAGTACATGCTAATGTGCCCCCATGGTACCATTGTAAATATTATAAATATTAGATTAATGTGTCTATAATTTAGGGTATGTGATTTATATTTCCCCTAAAGTATGTGTCTATATGTAGGATGAGTACAAGTATCATATAACAATGTATGCAAGTGTGTAGAGTGATAAAGTGTGCAAGTATATGTTCACAAAGAATTCTTATGAATATTATAGGAAACAAGTTAGTAGATCAACATCAAAAACTCAAGAAATGCTAGAGCAAGAGTCAAAGAATAAAAGCAAGAATCAAATATTGAATATTAAAGTCTTTAATAACCAAATAATGTAATACATGGGAGGTTTGAATAATATTACATTATTTGGTACATGCTAATGTACCCCCATGGTACCATTGTAAATATTATAAATATTAGATTAGTGTGTTTATAGTTTAGGGTGTGTGATTTATATTTTCCCTAAAGTATGTGTCTATGTGTAGGATGAGTACAAGTGTCATGTAACAATGTATGCAAGTGTGTAGAGTGAGAAAGTGTGCAAGTATCATGTAGTTAAGTGTGCAAGTGTGTGCAATGTGTCATGTAGGTAAGTCAAGAGTCATGTGTGTAGGTAGCATGTATATAAGTGAAACGTCACATGTATGTGACAAGATGTAAAGTAAAGAGACATGAGAGATTTATCTTATGTGTGGAATAGGAAAGGATGCATCTCTCAGATATGTGAGGAAAACAATAGTCAAGTATTGAAAATTCATCTTCTATGGTTATAATATGGAGATAAAACTCCATGTATTATATCAAGAATTGAGTATCTAATTATCAAAATAAAATTTGTAAAAGTTATCTTATATATTTGATTCATCAATAATACAATGAGTTTATTCATCATGTTATATTTCATGAATATTATGTTCATTGATATTCGCCATTTATATTGTGTGCTTTTATATTGAGTCTACTTAAGATCCTAGATATTGGGACCTATGATTAAATTTGGCTAAAACACCAATAGTGGTATCATAGCTACCTTGAGTAGACTATATTTGAGCTACATTCAAGCCAAGTAACTTAGAGAATTATCTATCAATGACATTCAAGCCAAGAAAGAAGCTTGGAGAATTGAGCTATCAAATCCACATTTTTCTTCACTTTGAGTGAGAAGGATTTGAAGTTAAAACCTAGCATAAAGGAAAAAATCTAGTTTGAATTTGAGTTAGATTAGGTAGAATTGATTATTGATAAATTATTGAAGAAAAGAGTTGAATGTTTGTTGCCTAACATATTTATTGAAGAAAAAAAATTGATTTGGTGAATAATAGGATAAAGTCCTATGTTTATAAGCCAAGCGTTGATGAACAACATGATGGTGGCTTGAGAATGTCAAATACATATGTTAAAATTCAAAGAGCTTGTGAACCAAGCCAATATTATTGTGAACCAATAGAATAAAGAAAAAATACTAAAGATCTAAGACACAATTCTTCTTATAAGAGCCACTTGTATCAAGAAGGCAACCAAAAACAGATTGAGGTGAGAAACATCTATTGAAAGTTTACCAATAAAGAGAAGAAAGAAGTTGGTAAATATTTGATAGTTAATCCATAAAAAGAGTTGCATGAGAGCATAGAGTCATTAGAGAGTGAATAATAGAGAAGATACTCCACCTAATTGGTTAACATCACCAAAATAAGCATGAAGTTGAATTGGACACAATTTAGAGTCCAAATAGCATAGTATAAATTTGATATCTAGAAGAATCTCGAGAGTCTTAGCATTAAAGAAGCACCTAAAAGCATTATCAATGAAGAGCCTGTGCACCTTAGCAATCCTGAGTGCAAAATAAATATGAACCTAGAATAGAATACCATCTTGATAGAATTTAAAATGCTAAAGGTTAGAACAGAATCGTGTGAAGACATAGAGGAGCATATAGATCAAAAAAGGTAGACAAAATGGTTGGTAAAACCAACTACAATTTGTCAATGCCCTAATGAACCCAAACTAAACTAACACAACTGACAAAATCTAACAAAAAATAACAACAAATTTTAAGGTATGGTATTAGATGAAATATTTTTTATTTAGCGTCTAAGTCAAGTGAACTGAAATCTATTTTTTTTGAATAAGGTGAAGTTATAAAGCTTAGTGAAATTTAATTTTTTGAAAAAAGAGAGCTATAAGGATAAAAAAAAAATGATAAATTAAATTTGAATTTGATATTTTATATTTGAATTGAAAATAAATTGAATTGGAGAGATAAGGAAAAATTGATTGGTTTAAGAAATTGATTTTGTTTTTTATACATAGAGGAATCGACAACTACCTTTCTTATTGAATTGATTGATTGCCATAATATAAACTTTGGAGAAATAAGGATTTCTACTCCACAGGAATTAATTTGAAGGATTTGAAGAAATTGATAAATTGGATATTTGAAATTTAAATGAGTTCCATTATGTCAAATAGCAAAATTTTCCTTTCTAAATCACAACTTTTGAAAGGTTGTAATTTTACAACATGGAACAATATAATGAAATTAATTATCATTGTACAAAATATTTAGGATATACTGAATGGAACAAAAGACAAGCCAAAAGAAGAAAGAGAGAAACAAAAATTTGAATAAAATGATGTAAAATCCCTTATGTTAATTACATTTGGGATAATTGATGAAATTCAACCATACATAAATGAAGTCAAGACTTTAGCAGTTACTTGGGATAAATTATACAATAAATTTGAAGGGAAGGACAAAGCAGTTATACTACATCTACAATTACAATTATACTCATTAAAGTATAATAATGAAGAGAGTATAAACCTATTTATTTGAAGAATAGTCGATAATAAGGCTAAGTTATTAACTTTGGGAGAAAAAGTAGTAGACAAGTTTCTTATCCAAGTTTCTTTGAGAGCACTTTTAGAAATTTATAAACATTTAGTCACTTTACTTCAAGTGCTAAATGAGACAACCTTTGATGAATTAGTCAATGTTCTTAAAGAGTATGACACAAAAAATTTAGTCAAGAATATAATGACTAATAAAGCTTTGATATCTAAGGAAAATGTACCAAGTAACATTGTTGCATCATTAGGTCCGAGGTATAGACCAATTGGTTCATCCAAACCCCATAAGGGGGGCGGAGGTCCAAGGTTCAAATCTCGGGCCTCGTCGGACTAAACTTTTGTCCCTTTCATGGTGATTTCAGTGGCGTAAAAGGTTTAAAATGATTGTGGCATGGTGGTTATAAGGGCGGATTGCGCGAAGATCTGTGTGGCGGATTCTGGGGCAAACAACGTAGAATACTGTGATGGCCATAAAAGCTGGACAGCCTTCCCGGATTCGTGGCGGCTACCAATTCCACCATGTAAATTCAAAAAAAAAAACATTGTTGCATCATCATAGTCTCAGCCTAAATGGAAATAGAGATATTGTCACATATGCAAAAAAAAGAGGCCATACCACAAATATATGTAGATATAATTCCTTGAGTCAAGTAAAATGGATGTTTATATATGTATATAAGGTATTAATTTAAATGATAATAGAATTTAATTTAAATAAATAATAAAAAAACTTTTTTTGATGAAAAGCTAAATTATATTAATAATAAAGTTTAACATGAAAAAAAGTGGCGGGTGGCAATGAACACACCCCTGGAAGAGACAAGCCAACCCTAACCACGGGTTGGGAAACCACAAACTAGAGCTCACTACAAACTAGGCAACATCAATCAAACAGGCAGTGAAACTTGCATGCAATCAAAAAGTTTGTGGTTGCACGTCTATGTTGGAGTCCCATGGAATGGCCAAGGTATGCGGTAATCCATCTGTGTGTCCCTGATCCTCATGAACATTTGAATCTCCCTAGCCCTGTCCTCGAGATCTATCAAGCTGGCAATTATGTGCACTTATATCCCCTGCATTCCAGGCACGATCCTGTGTGCCACCATTAACTTCCACCAGCTCATCCCAGGCACCTCTGGGTGGAGAACATGAAGGTGATTGAATTGGCTATGCATTCCATCCATCATTGTAGGTAAAAATTTCATGTCCCCAACCTCCCTGTGCATGCACCAGACGTGGCAGTTGATGAGACCTCGAGCGGGAACAGGATGTCTGTTGTGCGTTGTTTGGAAAAACCCTGCTAACTGAGCAAGGTGCATTTTTCCAGTCATCCAAAAGTGCCTTCATGTGCGCCTGCTCAATGTCAAGTTTAGCCTGCTGATTGCAAATTTGGAACCATGTATCTTGAAACACCTCTATTTTGTCAGCTAGAGAAAATTCATCAGAAGGATTTTGATGCTGAAAAACTATCTTGTTTCTAGATTTCCACATGTGAAAAAGAAGACTAATTCGAAAGATGTGCCACACTTTGGACAAGGGAAGAACAAATTTAATCTTATCCCCTAACAGATCTTGCTGCCATGTAAGGGATTCATCCTGGAATTGGGAAAAAAAGACCATCCCCATTCCCAGGCACTCCTTGCTCTTGTGCAGAACCAAAAAATACGAGGAGAAGATTCATCCTCATTACAGAATGCACATTTAGGGTTTGCAACTCCCAAGTGCCTGAGTCTGTCTCCTAAGGGTAAACTTTGAAAGAGAAGGCTCCAAGCAAAAAAAGATTGTTTTGGCTCAAGAAAAGAAGACCAAACTATCTGAAATCAAGCCTTCCAACCAGAAACCACCACTGGATCTCCCCATTTATCATTAAGTCTAGGGACCATTGGCAACATTGGGGAGAGCCACTTGTAACCCAATTTAGCTGAGTAATTCAACAATGGTATATCCGAAAACCAGGACCAATCTTTCCACCATGGCCTCTGAGAGTGCTGCCCACACTTGTGCCACATGGAAAAGGGGATAATGTCAATTACTGAGTCATAAGTGAGCTTGTCACCAGTGCTCAACTGAAATTGTTGTTAAAAAAGCGGCCAAGAGATCCAATCCCTCGAGGTTTGAGAATAAAAATCAAAAACTGTAGATATACCTTTTTGAAAAAACTTTTGGGCATGAATCCACGGGACCTGAGCAAGAGGAGTTCCCTGAATGTTAATCACCGAAGACCACTAGATGTTTAAAATGATAATAGAATTTCATTTAAAACAATAAGAACTTTACTCAAATGATAATAGAATTTCATTTAAGTAATAGAAACTTTATTTAAATAAAGATAGACTATTATTTAAAAAAATAGTGAGGTAGAAATAAATTTTATAAGTTTTATTCTTTTAATTATTATAAATGAATCAAAACCTTTCCTTCGAAGAGAGAGAAGGAAGGATTTTGGGAAGAAGGTTGTCTATCGACTTGTCAAAGAACTTCATTTATGGTGAACTTGGGAATAAGAGAAGATTTTTTTAAACTCTATATCTACTCATCCACAAATAAATATATTGAAGACATTATGGTGGGTAGGTGAATAGATGGAGGAAAAGACAGGAGACGTGAGCGACAAGGACTTGATTCCTGGGGAATAAAGGAGGACAAAATTCTTGTTTGGAGAGGATGGAAAAGGAGATGAAGGAGGGATATTGTGAATGAAGGAGGAATATTGAAGCCATGTAAAGGAAAACTAATAATAAAGCGAAGAATAACACAACTAGGAGCAAACTGAAGCCACCCTCAAGAGGATTGTAGGTTTATTTTTAAGACTTTCTCTTGGTTTTCTTATAAACGATTGAATATTTTTAGAATTAGGTAGTTTTTCTCTTGTGTTTAGAGACTATTTTGGTATTTTTGCTCATCTCTTTTCCTCTACCTGTTAATTCATTGGGAGCCATCTAACCTCTGCTCTAGTTAACCTTCTCCATTTCACCTTTCTTGCTAGCTCATTTGGTTGACATTGTCACCCATGTCAAGTGTGGTTTCGAACCACTGGATAAACCTTGTAATCATTGGTCACTCCAAGAGCCCTCATACTTATCTAGAGGTTGTTAATGCAGTGTCTTTGCTACTGCTACTTGGTTTGAGTATTGTGTCTGTTGTGAACTATCCTTGAGTTGTCTTCGCTATAACTGCAGTTTGTAGATGACCACTTCGAGCCTAGGAAAGGGTGTTGTTTTGGTTGTGTACTGCATTTTCTTGTGTTGGTTTGATTGTTTCTCCCACCTCAGCTCCTCCTTGTGGTATCATGTGTCTTATTAGACATTAAACCCCTTTGACTGACTCTCTTTCTGGTGTTTTGATTGATTTTTGTGTCATTCCCTTGCTCATGTGGGGTTGTTTTATGTTATTTCTAGTGTTGGCTAACATCCTCCATTGTGAAAGGGTGCTATCAACCATTTGATAAAACCCCTATCAACATCAAACCTCGTAGGGTTGCCACAACCAAACCTATATCTCACCATGGTGACTCATCTCCCTACCATGGGATTGCTAGTTGGGTTTGGACGCAATAGAAGTCGCTACCAGCTAGCCAGTGTATTGCCATGTGGGCAAATATGCCCTGGGTCTCACTGCTCGACCAACCAAACCCGCGTTGGTCATTTCCAACGTATTATTTGCATTACTGAGCGTTTCGTGGTGTTCAACTTTCTTTCTCCTTGGAAGGACGTTCGTCTTTAATATTTTAGTTAAGAACCTCCTTTCTTGGTTTTAGGGGTTTGGAGTAATAGAGTTTGTAAATAACTTATCTTATGTAATTAAATAAAAGGACCTTTAGTTTTAAAGGATATCATGTTATTGATAATTAGGTAAAAGAACCTAAAGTTTGTAAAGAAATACATTTATCAATTATATGTGCTTCTTTGATTATTTGTTCGATTAATTAAAGAATGAGCCTTTAATTAGATAGATGGTTTTATAGTTTATTTAGTTAATTAAATAAGATGTTATTTGATTAATGTAAATAAATGAAATCTTAGTTTATTTAAATAGTTAAAGGTATGGGACTTTGATTATTTGAATAGAGGAAAAATGGTTTATTTTAAATAATTAAAGGAATGAGATTTTGATTATTTGAATAAAGGGAATATAGTTTAATTGGTTAATTAAAGGTATGGGACTTTGATTAATTTAATTAAATGAATGGTGTTTATTTGGTTAATTAAAGGAATGGGACTTTAATTAAGTCAAATAAAAAGGAATGTGGATTATTTATTTAATTAAGGAATGAAACCTTAGTTATTTGAAATAATGGCTTTTGCAATAATTTGATTAAAGCTAGAATTATGATCTATTTGTAATTTTTGAATGACTCTCTTAGAGTTGATGAGAGATAAGAATGGAAATGAGAATATTCTTATGAGATCAACTAAACAATAGATGGTTGGATGCTTTAGTTAAATTTGTATAGTTGCAATTTGGTAAAGTAAATAGTAAATGCACTAGTTTCATGTTACTAGTAGATGCATTTAGATGCATGTATTTCATAGAACCATGGGTTGCCCTGATCCCCTACTATCCTCAAATAAACAATGGAAATAAAGGAGGACCAAAGAGGTAATTAGAACCGATGCACCAGTTTTGATTTATAATTGTAATAATTTACTTATGCTCAAACAGGCTAGAATTATAAGGAGAAATCCCTAGATGAAAATGATGTATTCATTTTTTCTTTTAAGAGTAAGGATGATTTACCATGCTTGGATTTATGTAATAATTTATTAAATAAATGGGAAATTTATATTTAATTTACTATTATGATTTATCTATGTTTTGTTATCTAGTTTTCTCTTTTGTTTAATGGTTATCTTCATCTAAATGTTGTTTCCTTTCTAAGTACTTCTTATTGCTTTATGGATTTTATTCCTTGATTGATTAAGTAAATAGAGCCATTCTTGTTTTATTTCTAAACAAAAGTGACCTAAGATATTGAGACCTCTTAGGATGAACATAGAAAGGACCTAAGGGATTGAGACCCCCTTAGGGAGAATGCTAACTAAGTAAACTAATTGATTACATCAGAGATAAGATGGATAGATTAAATCGTAGTACGCGTAGCATACCTACACATATGGACTTATGTATGGTATGGTGATGGGAATATACATTTGATTGTACTGAATGTGATAAGTTTAGCTCATAAAGAATGATGGGATGGATAAGCTTATTTGCAGTAACACATGGTATGCCTACACAAACGGACTTGTGTAGGGTATTGAATGCGATGTAACTCTTTGGGTAAGGTAGGAAACATAGTAAACTTAAAATAATAGTTAAACCAAATGTTGGTTAGGGTTTTATGAATCCATCTCTTTAGTTTAAAAAAAAAATATTTTCTTTCTTGTGTTTCCTTACAACTAGTTTTTGGGGTCACCACAATGTATAAGGTGATTAAAAGTGTCATATAACAATATGTGCAAGTGTGTGCAATGTGTCATATAGGTAAGTCAAGAGTCATGTGTGTAGGTGGCAAGTATACAAGTTAAATGTTACATGTATGTAGCAAGATGTAAAGTCAAGAGACATGAGAGGTTTGTATTATGTGTGGAATAGGAAAGGATGCATCTCCCGGATATGTGAGGAGAGTAATAGTCAAGTATTGAAGAGTCATATATTATAGTTATATTATGGATACAAAGATCTATTGGGGAATATTACATTATTTGGTGCATGCTAATATACCCTCATGGCACATCTTGTAAATATTAGATTAGGATTGTGTCCTAGATTAGAGTGTGAGTAAATATTTTATGTAATATAATAATGTGCAAGAAATGTACAAGTGTCATGTAAATGAGTGTGCAAGTGTTATGTGTGTAGATGTGCACAAGTTTCTTATATGTAAGTGTGCACGTTTTCTTAGATTAAGAAGTGTTATGTGAAGATTCATGTCCAAGTGTGCATATAAGATAGAGTCATGTGTATGCAAGTGTCAAGCAGAGAAGCCAAGAGTCATGATACTTGACATAAGGAAAGGAAGATTCAAGTAACCAAAGAGTTATCCTACAATGGATATATATTACTCCATAGTGGACATCGCTTACAGAGCCTATATAGTCTACATAGTCTACATTGTCTACAAAGAAAGTATTGTTAGTGTATGAGAGTTTTATGATACATTTGTAAGATAAAGAGGAGTAATAAAGATTGCATACATTTTAGCAACTAATATTGTAAGTTGTGCTACATACTTTGTACATGTATGATTCAGGCTATTACATTCATATTTTTGCTCATTAATGAATGTTAGTTGATACATTATAAGCCTTGAATTTAATTATTGGTTAGCTCATATTATTTTGGTTACATTATTATATTGATCATACTATATTGCAGCTATCATATATTTAATCTTGTGAATATTTATCCTGTGATTTTACATTAATATTAAGGTTTCAAAAACCATCAAGCTCCATGCATTGTATCAAGCATTTAGTATTTGATTATCAAAAGAGAAATTGTAAAATTTATCTTGTATATTTGATTCATCAATAATACATTGATTTTGTGTTATATTATTATTTTTCATGAACATTATGTTCATTGATATTGATCATTTTTATTGAGTGCTTTTATATTGAGTCTACTTAAGATCCTATATATTGAGACTTGTGATTAAATTTGGATAAAAAGCCAATAGTGTTATCAAAGCTACCTTGAGTAGAATCTATTTAAACTATATTTAAGCTAAGCAACTTAGATAATTATCTATCAGTGACATTCAAGCCAAGAAAAAATCTTGGAGAATTGAGCTATCAAAGCCACATTTATCCTCACTTTGGGTGAGAAGGATTTGAAGTTAAAAGTTAGAATCAAAGGAAAAACTCTAGTGTGAATTTGAATTAGATTAGGCAAAATTGAATGTTGATAAATTATTCAAGAAAAGGGTTGAATGTTTGTTGCCTAACATATTAATTGAAGGAAAAATATTTGACCTTGTGAAGAATATTATGAATTCCTATGTTGATAAGCCAAGCATATAAACAATAGGTTGGTGGTATAATAACATCCAAGATAGATGTAAAAAGTTAAAGAGCTTGTGAACCAAACAAATAATGTTGTGAACAAGCAGAATAAAGAAAAAAAGCTAAAGACATAAGCCAAAAATTTTCTTATGAGAGCCACCTATGTCACAAATATGACTAGTGATAGATTGAGATGAGAAACATCTAGTGAAAGTATTGCCAATTAAGAGAAGAAATAATTTGGTAAACATCTGATAGTTAACCTATCAAAAGAGCAAATATTTTCCTGACAACATAGATTTGCTAGAGAGTGAATAATAGAGATGATAATCTACCTAATTGGTTGATGTCACAAAAAGAAACATAAAATTAAAATGGACACAATTTGGATTCCAAATAGTATAGTATGAAGTTGATATCAAGAAGAAGCTTGAGTGGTCTGCTTGTTGTGGTGCACTGGTAAATGCCCTGGGTGCTGGTAGAGGCCGACCCTAGTTCCATTCCCCTTATCTCCATCCTGTAGATATATGGTATAGTAATAAATGTCCTATGTGCTGGTAGAGGCCGACAAGGCTCCATTCCTCATATGCCCAACCTGTTGAAAGTGGCACCTCGAAAGGGGTGTTTTCCACTATAAATTGGTTTTTATATGCTTGTTGTGGTGCAGTGGTAAATACCCTGGGTGCTGGTAGAGGCTGACCCAGGTTCCATTCCCCTTGTATCCATACTGCAGATATATGGTATAGTTAGGAATGTCCTATGTGCTGGTAGAGGCCGACAAGGCTCCATTCCTCCTATGCCCAACCTATTGAAAGTGGCACCTCGAAAGGGGTGTTTTCCACTATAAATTAGTTTTTACCCCTGCCTCCTTGGGTCTTACCCGAAAGTGGCATCCCTTTTGGGATGTTTTCCACACACAAAAAAGAAGAAGAAGCTTGAGTGCCTTAGCATTGAATAATTGTTTGAGAGTATTATCAATGAAGAGCCTGTGCACCTTAGCAAGCCTGAGCATCGAATAAATATAAGCCCATAATAGAATAATTCCTTGAAATAATTCAAAATGCCAAAGGCTAAATTAGAATTGTGTGAAGACACAAAGGAGCATGTAGACCAGAGAAGAAAATAAAATGGTTGATAAAACCAATTGCAGTTTGCCAACACCCTGACAAACCTAAACTAGTCAGATATGACTAACAACGTTTGATAGAAAATAGTACCAAAATTTAAGGTATGGTCTTGGATGAAAGTGAATTGGAATTTAATTTTTTTAATAAGGTGGAGTTATAAGGCTTAGTGAAATTTATTTTTTTGAAAAAGAAAAAGGGAATTATAAGAATAAATAAATGATAAATTATAGTTGAATTTTATATTTCATATTTGAATTGAAAATAAATTGAATTGGAGAGATATAGAAAAATGAATTGATTTAAGAAATTGAAAATTTGATTATTGAATTGATTGTTGAAGAAATTGAAAAGTTTTTAAATTGATTGTTTACTGGAATTTAAACTTTGGAGAAATAAGGATTTCTACTCCAAAGGAATTAATTTGAAGGATATGAAGAAATTGATAAATTTGATATTTGAAATTTAAATGAGTTCCATTATGTCAAATAACAACATTTTTCAGGGAAGAGTAGCAACGTGAAGCCACCCAGGAAAGTAGTAGGGGGCATCTAGATTTTTTATTAACAATATCTTCCACCTCATCATAAAAATGGAGTCCAAATTAGGGTTTGAGTGGCCTCCACACTGTTAGACCACATGAATCTTCAATGAGAATCAATGGCCAATTTTAGAGAAACCTTGTCGTGTTATAAAATAATTCACCCGAGGGTTCCAATGATGAGTGGAGTGTTTTTGAATCACATCCTCACCATATGATAGTGAGGATTGACACATAAGCCATGAAGGTAGAAGATGAATATCTGGCATCACTATTACACAATCAGTGGATGGGAAATATGCTCACTAACACAACATAGACCATTTTGATGAAAGCCTTTAAATAATTTGGAGAAATTGACATTATAGAAGCATATCCCTAGTGAAACTATGCATTTGTATACTTCAAGCATGTCAAACATGCTAAGGCTACAAAGGAGGGTCTAAAGGATGTTTCTTTTAGAGGCAACAACCTCAAGATCAAGTTTGTGAGGCCAACTAAGACAATGAGTTTTAAAGAGGCTTTATGAGGAGGGCAAGGGGGATTCAATGTGAACAATAATGCCAAAACCTTTGGTAAACCCTTAAGAATGTCAAGATCGAATGCTAGGAAGATGAAAACAGGGTGCATCAAAGCAGTCGATGGTTCCCTGATAGTTAAACTCCAAATGGAAGATATTGAGGATGGCATTGATACCATGGAGTGAAGGGGGTTGATCTATAGATTTATGGGAGTCCACCCCACCCTCCTCGCATTCAAAGCCTGGGCATCACATACCTGGAAACCTAGAGGTGAGTTCACTATTTCAACTTATCCTAATGGTTATTTTTTGGTTCTATTTTCCAGCATGGCCCTTGGTTCTATGGAAGGGTGGGACTTTTCATGAAACCATGGCATACCAGGTTTTGAGTGGAGGAGGAGATGTCATCTATTAGACCGGTATGGGTTAGATTGTTTGGACTCCCAGTAGAATTCTAGAACCAAACAATCTTTACAATAATAGGGAACACCTTAGGGACATACATGATGATGACAGATAGTTCTCTGAAACTCGAACAAATAGTCTATGCCCAAATCTATGTCTTGATAGACTTTGATAAGCCCTTGCCCAAAAAAGTTACACTGCAGTTTGGATAGGACCAATGGGATCAAGAAGTTGACTATGAGAATATCCCATTCAAATGCCATATTTTCCATGAGTATGGACATCTAGCAAGAGATTGTAGTCATAGGATCCCAGAACAAAATAAGGGAAACACAGTCCCAGAGGGTTTTGAAGTACCAAAGAAAAAGAATACATAAAGGAAACTCATGAGTAAAAAAGATGATCTTGTCTCAACTAACAGGTTCGCACATCTACAAATGGATGATTTATTAGATGAAGAAACAGAGACAATGGATACAGAGGTGGTAGAAACCCAATTCCTAGACCAAGCCAAAGAAGTAAATGCAGTAGACCAACAGGACCTAGCTTTAACTATATCCAACCCAAAAGATCAGACTCAACAACCCAAAAGTTCTAAAAGGAGAAGTACAACCATAGAGATGAATCAAAACATAAAAAAATCCATACTAAAGGGAGAAATATCTCAAGAATCAATAGAAAGGGTGATGATCCCCTATTCTCAAGTCTCAGATCTAGAAGGGATCCCTGAGCCAACTAGGGTGCACCAAGAAACTACCAAGAAACTGAAAATGGATACAAACCAAAGAGTAGGTAGAAAAACTAATCAATACAAATTAGCCAAAGAAGGAGAAAAGTTGTTAGCAAAGGGGAAGGTTAAAGACCTCACCCAAATGTTCACCCCCATGTAAATCAATGAAGATCATCACATGGAACATGAGAGGGCTGAAAGGCAGCCTATCTAAATAGAATGAGGTCAAACATATGATACAGGTGAATCAACCACATTTGGTGTTCCTTCAAGAGACAAAACTTGCAGTGGAAGAGATGGAGGGTCTAGCCCAAAAAATTGGCCCTTTGGGAGGATGGAAGCATTGGGATCCATAGGAGCATCAAGAGGTGTGGTCTGCTTTTGGGACCCCTAAAAAATCATAGTACATTCCTCAATAGGAAGTTGGGGGATCTTAGGGTTGGTAGTACAGAGCAGACAATCAGATCACAAGATGCTATGTATAAATGTCTACTCACCCATGACCCTAGAGGAAAAGAGGTACCAATGGAAAAGCATTTCTTGCTTCTTAGAGCATCACCCTAATGCAATGCCCATAGTAGGGGGACTTCAACACTATTACCTCTTTGGCAGAGAAGATAGGGGGAAACCGAATCTTGGATGGTAGTTCAGACATTATGCTAGAGCACATCTCTCATCTCTGCCTAGTGGACATTATTCTAGAGAACGGACTGATGACTTGGTCCAACAGAAGGAAAGGGGAAGACTATATCCTAGAGAGATTGGATAGGTTCTTGTTGTTAGAAGACTTTATTATCAAAGGACATATACCAAGAACTAGAACTTTAGATAATCTAGGATCGGATCATTGGCCAGTGCTAGTGGAAATGTGGAGGTCCACAAGATGCCATGCACCCTTTAGATTCTAGCTTATGTGGTTAAGAGATAGCAGGCTACGAGATAACATCCTTCAATGGTGGCGAGAAGGAAACCCAGATATGGTACCCACATGTTCATATTTGCCAAAAGATTGCAATATATCAAAACTCAGCTCAAGAAGTGGAATTGGGAGGAGTTTGGTGATGTTCAACAAAAGAAAAATGAAATCACTATACAACTAGAGCAGCTGAATGCAAATATTAGGACTCAAGGCCTAACAGAGGAGTGGAGTAGGGAGGAGCTTAGACTTACAACACTTGTGGAAGAATGGGATAAAAGAGAAGAGCTCCTCTGGAAACAGAAATCAAGAGTCCAATGGTTGCAGGAAGGGGATCGAAATATGGGATTCTTCCACAAATCCCTTTTATCAAGGTAGGCCCACAACTTCATAACATCATTGAGGGACCAGAATGGGGAACAAGTGTATACAAAAGAGGGGATGAAGGAAGTTGCAGTGGATTACTTCTCTACACTATTCTAGGCCATGGAGCTAGATTCAGAAGCCCAAGAGGGGATCCTCAAGAATATCCCCAACACTATAACACAATCAGAGAATCAAGTCCTTACTACACCAGTAACAAGTGAGGAATTAAAACAAGTGGTGTTTAAAATGAAAAAAGGGAAGACCCCAGGGCTAGATGGATTCCCAATTGAGTTCTACCATGAATTTTGGGATATCATCCAAGAAGACTTATTGGAGGTAGTGGAAGAAGTCAGAATTGCAAAGGTGGTGCTAAAGGAAGTTAATAAAACTTATATAGCACTAATACCAAAATCTTAGAAGGTGGACACAATATCCAACTTCAGACCAATAGCCTTATGCAATGTCCTCTATAAGATCATCATAAAAATAATGGCAGAAATATTGAAGCCCTTACTCCATAAGATAATCTCTCCAGAATAGGGGGCTTTGTAGAAGGCCGATAGATAATTGATGAAATTGTATTGGCTCAAGAGGTGCTTCATTCCATGCATATGCAAAAGAAGCCCTCCATGTTCATTAGATTAGATCTATCTAAAGCATATGATAGAGTGGACTGGCAATTTCTCCAAAAAGTGTTAATACATTTTGGATTTTCCTAGGAGTGGGTTCAATGGACTATAGGGTGCATATCATCAGTTTCATATTCAGTGATGATAAATGGTTGCCCCTCTCACCTTTTCAAGGCTTCAAGAGGAATTAGACAAGGAGATCCTCTATCCCCCTATATGTTCATCATATTAGTAAAAGTGCTAGGGAGAACATTAGCCAACAACAAAAATAAAAGGGACTTGGAAGGAATAACAATGGCAATGGGGGCTGACTCTATTACTCATCTATAATTTGTGGATGATTCTACCTTGGTCGATAAGGCAACAATAAAAGAGGCATCCAAATTTAAAATGATACTCAGAGCCTTCACAACAACAATGGGTCAACTGATCAACAAAGATAAATCAAAGGTCTTATTTTTTCATTGCTCTCCCAAATAGGAGGCTAAGTTATTAGATAAGCTCAGATTCCAACGAACTTCTCTTCCAATACCCTATTTGGGAATTCCACTCAATTTGGGTAGGCAAAAAAAGAGGATTGGGTATGGCTAACAGACAAGGTGAAGAACAAATTAGGCAAGTGGACAAATAGATGGCTCTCATCAAGAGGAAGAATAACCCTGGTTAAAGTTGTACTCCAATCCATACCCATCTATGTTTCATCAGTGTTGAGTGTCCCCATAGTTGTACTGAGAGAATTCGATAAGATCTGCCATCACTTCGTTTGGCGAGGTGCAAAGGAAACTAAAAAGTGGGCCCTTCTCAGCTGGGAGAAAATATGTTGGCCTAAGGAAGAAGGGGGACTAGGTCTCAAGACTACAGTTAAAAATAATAAAGCACTAGCAACAAAACTATATTGGAGACTACTAAAGAACCCGAATGAGCTCTAGGTAAAAAACCTCAAAGCAAAATATGCAAAAAACAAAGGACCAAAGGATATAGTTCGATCAACACTATCATTCAGAGGCTCCCCTATCCTATTAGTATTGAAGATAGGAGAGGGGATGATAAAAAATAAACTCTTCTAGATTGTACAGAATGGAGAAAAATCTAGGTTCTAGTTGGACTCCTGGGATGGCTCTCCCCCATTGATAACACAATTTCTAGAATGGGGACCCATTATAGAAGAATTACATAGAGCCAACTGGTTGATAGTGGTAGACTATAGTAGACCGACTGATAGAAGCAAGGAAGTGGGGAAGCAATGGATTCCTATCCTACAATGGCCAATACAACTACAAGACCCCCAAAGAGTGGAAATTCAAAGCATTTTAAGCAGAAGGTCTTGTTCTTGTTCTCAAGAAGATGACTCTTTGGGATGGGGTAGATTTAACCAAGGGGAATACACAATTGCTTTAGGTTATCAAACACTTACTCAACCCCACAACAATCACCTCAAGGATATTTTTAAGCAGATTTGGAAACAGAACCTATGGCCTAAGGTGTGATTCTTTGTTTGGTTATTATTACACAAAAGGGTCCTTATAGGGGAACAACTCATGAAGAGGGGTATACACGGACCATTTCGATGTGAGATGTGCTGGGAAAATTTGGAAACCATAGATCACCTCTTCATAGATTGCCCTATAGTGGTAAAACTTTGGAAAATGATGGTGTTACTCTTGGGAATCAGATGGCAGTGACCGAGGTCTCTTGAACAGATATGGAGAGAATGGATAAATCAAGTAGGAGGAGGGCTAGACTATAGATAGTTGGTGTGGGTAAGAACTTCTCTTCTAGTTTAGAACCTCTAGAAAGAGAGAAACAACATAATTTTTAATCAAAACTATCGAGACAACTACCTTATCTAGAACAAAATAATAACTAATCTGGTAGAGTCCATCCAACACACACTCAAGACTCCTCAGTTCCCAAGTGACAACTACAACCAGATCCTTACTAGATTAAAGATAGATCCAACTAAAAGTAATCAGCAACGATTGGCAATCCCTACCTCAAAAATTGACAGAACCAGAAAGTGGGTCCCACCACCAGAAGGAATGGGTAAGGTTAATACTGATGGAGCATCAAGAGGGAATCTAGGTAAAGCTAGTGTAGGGGGATAGGAAGATTATCTGATGGCACCCCTACCTTTTCTTTTGCAAAAAAATTAGGAATCCTTCCTAATAACCTAGTTGAAGGACTTGCTTTGATTAAAGGAATCTAGGAAGCCCTCAAGGCAGGTTGGACTAGAGTACAAATAGAATCGGACTCACAGATGTTGATCAACAAATTGAAGAATCTAGAGACTAAGAAAGGGAAGGATTGGAGACTTGAAAGAGTGATATATACCATTAGATCACAGTTGACCAAATTTCAGACAATGGAGTTGACACACATCCCTCGAGAATAGAATAGGGTAGCAAATGCATTGGCTAATTGGGCTCTAGATAAGGGTGATATCATATGCTATGGATTTCCCCCTAGGTGGTGGTCGCAGCAAACCAGGGAATCGCTTCTGGCCATTCTCCATCTGGATGCTTTGCTCTGATTTGTTTAATTTTTTAGGTTTTATGTAGCAATAGTATAGTGTTGTATGTATAGGAGTAGATCTCATAGTGGAAGGAAATATCACCTCTGTATTGTTAACAACTGGCTCAAAAGTGTATCTACTAGAAAAGGGAGAAGATGTACAATTTGTTGATTTGAAGAAATAGAATCTTTTTTAACAAAAAAAAAAAAAAAAGCAAAATTTTCCTTTCTGAATCACAACTTTTGAAAGGATATAATTTTTTATCATGGAAAAACAAAATGAAATCAATTCTCATTGTAGAAAATATTTGGGATATAGTGAATGGAACAAAAGACAAGCCAAAAGAAGAAAGAGAAAAACAAAAAATAAAGAAAATGATGCAAAAGCCCTTATGTTGATTACATTTGGGATAATTGATGAAATTCAACCATACATAAGTGAAGTCAAGACTTCAACAATTGCTTGGAATAAATTATACAAAATATTTGAAGGGAAGAACAAAGCAACTATATTACATCTACAATCACAATTATATTCATTAAAGGTTAATAGTGGAGAGAGTATAGAACTCTTTCTTTGAAGGATAGTCGATTTAAAGGCTAAGCTATTAACTCTAGAAGAAAAAGTAGAAGACAAGTTTCTTGTCCAAGTTACATTAAGAGCACTTCTAGAAAGTTACAAATATTTAGTCACTTCACTTCAAGTGCTAAATAAGATAACCTTTGATGAATTAGTCAATGTTCTTCAAGAGTATGAGATAGAAAATTTAGTCAAATATGAAATGACTAATAATGCTTTGATATCTAAGGAAAATGTACCAAGTAACATTGCAACATCATCACAATCTTAGCCTAAATATAAATAGAGATATTGTCACATATGTAGAAAAAGGGGCCACGCCATAATTTTTTGTGAATTTAATTCCTTGATTCAAGAAAATCAAATGAATAGATCTTTTCACAATCCTCAGCCAAGGCAATATCAACCTTAGTATCAATATGGACAACATCAAAAACCAAGAGAAGAAAATCAAAAGGACAATTTAGTTCAAGAAATCCAAGAGGTTCAAGAGACAAAAGAAGTTGAAGAAAGAAATGAAATTACAGTACTTACAACAAAGATTATAGTTGAAGACCAAATACAAGAGGATGGAAATGAAAATCATCCAAAAGTTTCTAATGGCACTAACATTTTAGATGACAGAATAAAAGCAATAGAAAATAAAACTATAGAAACAATTGAAGGGTCCAAGTTAAAATCTAGATCACTTCATAATTGCAGATTTTTTGAGAAAATAAAACTAAAGATAAATAATGAAAAGAAAAATAAAGTGCACTATGGATGGATCAAGAAATCAAATTGGAATACAATTATGGATATGTTAAAATATTTTTATGGTCACAAACAAAGTAATGAATATTGTTGACAATAGGTTAGCATATCAACACCAAAATCTCAAGTAGTGCCAAAGCAAGAGACAAAGAACAAAAACAAGAATTATTCAATAATAAAATTTTGTAATAAAAGGGGTTGTTGGATAATATTACATTATTTTGTACATGTTAATGTACCCCCATGGTACCATTGTAAATATTTTTTTTTGGTAATTATTTTAACAGTGGGTTTTTATAGAGGATCCCAAAACCTTATGTACAAAAACAACCTTGCTAAATGATGTATCATGCCTCCTGGCTGAATGTATAAGCCTATTACAGAAATCGTAAACCCTAAACTAATTGCCCGGAGGCTACAGAAAGGCATTTATGCCTGATTAACCAGGTAACAAACCAAAATTTAAATAGGATAACGAAAAGTAACAGTCGAAGAAAATGAAACTTAGAGAGTAAAAACAAACCAGCTAAACACCAGACAAGGAAACAGATAATCCGGATCCTCCTGATCCTCAGAGTTCAGTCATATCACAGCTACTCCGGATCCTCCAGATCCTTCGAGTTCTGACTCTCCTGGGTCTGCTTCAGAATCGTCTGGATAGTCTGAAGATCTTCTTGCCTCCCTTACCATGTTGGAAGGGAGGTTTAGGTACATGCGTATCACCCGTCTGAGTGTCAGAGTCATCTAAAAATAGCAGACATTGGGAGCCATTCGCGATGTCTGCCGTCGTCTCTTTGTCTCTTCTGTCTTTGTTGGGAGGTCGGCCCTGCTTCCTCACACTTCCATAATCCACATTTTGCTTTCGGCTCCTAGTGATTCGAGGGCTAATATGTCCGATCTGATTGACGCCCCTCCTTCCCAGGAGGTAATCTTCTAGCAAGGTTTGGGACTGGCTGAAATCGAAAGGGCCCAGGTCCTGGAGCCTGGGAGGCTCTGACTGAGTGGTGATTTGGGGGGGGTCACCCCTCTTTCCCAGTAGGTAATCTTCCAGCACATTTTGGGACTCGAAAGGGTTCTGGTACTGAAGTATGGGTTGGGGGGGACTGTTCCTTCTCCTCCTGAGGTCCTAGAAGGGTGCTAGCAACACACAGTTGAGAGTCCGGTTGGAGGGAGATTCCCTCTACTGGGTGGGAGGATTCGAGAAGGTCCCTGGGTGGCCCTGGAGACTTATGGTCTTTCGTAGCAGGGGGCTTCGTCTGACCATCATCGTGTTCCAAGGGGTTACAGGATTCCTGTTTCTTTTTCCCTGGCTTTTGAAGAGGACAATTGTGCTGGAGGTGCCCTTGAGAACTGCACTGGGGGCAGAAAGCTGGTCTGTTCTCATATGCAATGACTTGCTTGTGGAGAATGGAACCTCTGGACCGGAGAGTGATGGAGGAGGGGAGGTCCGCCGCCAAGTCCGCCAAAACACAAAAATGGGCTTGGACAAATCTTGTCCGAGCTCTGGTGGGAGGGTCAATGGTGACCAACTCCCCAATGGAGCGGGCAATACCTCTAATTACATTTTCATGCCAACAGAAAAGAGGGAGACTCGGGAGCCTGACCCATATTGGAGCAATGTTGATGTTCTGGGTATCAGGGTTGAAGTCCATACCCCACTTCCTTAGAAAGAGACTCCTACGACCCAGGAACCAAGGACCTCCAGACAGGATTTTGCAGAAGTCCTCCTCGTTGTTCAGTCTAATCGCGAAAAAACCTCGGGTTAAGGCCGCCAACTCCATGTGACCAGAGGTTCTCCATTTGCCTGACGCCCATTTGCGAATGGTCTCCATATCTGGACGACCACCAATGAACTTTCCAATGAGGGTAAATTTTTTGAATTCCACGAAGCTTGAGAGAATTTTTGTCGGGATGTCCAACTCGTCCTCGATCGAAAACAACTCCTCGATGAAGATACCGCTTAGGGTTTCTGAAACCGCTGCCTGAGCAAACGACTTAGGGCTTCTATAGCCGCTTAGGGTTTCTGAAGCCGCTGCCTGAGCATACGACTTTTGATGTCCACCTCCCCCTTTGTCTGGCGGATCCTTGCCATGGCTGACACCATCTTCCTCAGTGCCCCCGGACTCTGGTTGCTCTCCCTCCACCCTGCTGTGCCCATGGTTCGACCTGCTGGCGCTCCCGTGCTCTCCCGCAGAAGCCTTCCCGCCCACCGTCATCCCGTTTACTCTGCAAGCTCCCTCAACCATGAACCCTCTTCATCTCCCTACCATTGTAAATATTATATTAGTACGTGTCTATAGTTTAGGGTGTTTGATTTATATTTCCCCTAAAGTGTGTGTCTTGTGTAGGATGAGTAAAAGTGTTATGTAATAGTGTGTGTAAATGTGTCGAGTGAGAAAGTGTGCAAGTGTCATGTAGTTAAGTTTGCAAGTGTGTGCAATGTGTCATATAGATAATTCAAGAGTTGTGTATGTAGGTGAAAAGTATACAACTGAAAAGCCAAATGTATGTGGTAAGATGTAATGTCAAGAGACAGGAGAGGTTTGTCTTATGTGTGGAATAGAAAAGGATGCATCTCCCAGATATGTGAGGAGAGCAAAATTCAAGTATTGAAGAGTCATCTTCTATGGTTATATTATGGAAACAAAGTCCCATGTATTGTATTAAGCATTGAGTATTTAATAATCAAAAGAAAAATTGTAAAAGTGATCTTGTATATTTGTTTCATCAATAATACAGTGAGTTTGTTCATTGTGGTATATTATTGTTATATTTCAAGAATATTATGTTCATTGATATTGGTCATTTATATTGTGTGCTTTTATATTGAGTCTATTTAAGATCCTAGATATTGAGACCTGTGATTAAATCTAGCTAAAAAGCCAACATGTCACTCTCTTCTTTAATTTGGAAAAACAACTTTGGTTTAATTAGCAAGTCCATAAACTGATGCTACCAATGCATTGAGATTGAAAATGGGCTCAAAATGCTTTCGTATGTAAAAAATATGGCCTCTAAAATTTTTGTCGTGATGAACCCCAAAAAATAAAAAATTAAATGCTCAAACCTTAGGGTTGCAAGAGCCAATCCCAACCTACCCCTTAGCGAAATATGATTCGCTACTATGCTCCAATTTTGCCACTTCAGCTCCTTTGATTTTTCTAGTTGTCGACACTTACACATCCTTGAATGGTCCAAGGCATATGTATATGAAAAATTGGTATGCACATACAAAAATTCAACCACATCAGCCACCAAGGAGGCCTTCACATTTGCAACTATTTGAGTGGATCCCAAAATTGTGTATTGTGTTTCGAACCTACATCACCTTTGGGCTAAGTACCTTGTGCTAGCCAAGGTGCCAACCATGCCACCATGGTGTTGTAGTCAAATGCGTGTAAATAATCCATAATCAAATGCCTTGGCTAAAGCAAGACACACAAGCTCATAAAAAGTAATTGCTTTGATTTGAACCAAACACGTCGAGGCAACGAGTGCCTTATCATGCATGGAATAACCAACTACATTGCATGCTTAATGGTGTCAAATATGAGAGGGCCCAATAAGGTACTCAAACGATTGTCCATCGACATCCATCTTCCTGAATAAAAACATGGGACACATGATTCAAACTTGGAACCATTCCTAGCATGTAGAATATTTTTCATGCAATTGGCCAATAGATCACTCTGTGACTTCAAGACATGTTCCCTAAAAAAGACATTGGTTGAACCTTGCTCAAACTAAAGGCAACAAAAAAATGATGTGCAAGCTTGAACTTGCAATCTCCTATCTCCAGTTCCCTGACTTCCCCTTTGCTAGACGTCTTGTCATCTTGTTGATGGTGATGGAAGTATGTCCAAACTCCGTGAAGACAGATGCCAATGCCTTTAGCAAAAACACGCTTGACCATGGGAGGAGCGCACATGAGGATGAGAAAATTGAATTTCAATCTAAAAAATTGTCCATTTTCTTTCTTCAATGATCTAAGAGACAAATCAATAACCAAATTCAGAGCAACAATCCTCAAGCACAAATTGTGGAAATAAATCTCCTCTTTGCTCCTTATGCTAGAAACACTTATGAATTTGGGAAGAGTAATTCATCCTAAGAATTGGAGTCTTCATATATTACTTCTGCATGACCAAGTGAGGTAGATCCATACCCGCTCTAATACCATGTTGGATTTCACAATGTTTTTAAAAAACAAACAAAAGCAAACCATGCACTCAAAGCTTATATAGAGAATGAAAAAGATGATAAAGACAATTATTTGAAGGGCACCTATAAGCACCATAATAATTACTAAATCCATAGATAATATTACACAACACTCTAATAAAAAAATAAGGAGTGTGAGGGGTATTTATAGCAAAACCAAAACAACAATTACATGATAAAGTTTAACGTAAGCTAACATAACAAGAGGGCTTTAGATTAATTACAAATTATAAAAAAGATTTAATCATAACAAAATTAATCACAACCCATAGGAATTACATAATAAAATATTATAAATAATTAATACATTACACAATGAAATATCCTTATACCTACCAAAAACATGGCACAATGTTGAATTTGGCTATGAATAAGATTACAATTTCAACATAGTATTGTCCTACTTAAAAGCAAATTGTTGATGTGCTCACTAAATCACTTGGATCTAATAATTTCATCATAATTAAAGAAAAAGTTTGTGTTATTCCAAATTTGATTACCATGTTTGTTTTTTTTAAGTATGTTATATGCGGCTTTTATTGAGGCCACTCCCATCAAAATAACAAAAAATTACATTGCTCTCAATATATTGGTGCCAGGTTAATTAAACCATATCTAGCTTGCATTTTTATTAAAGATATTATATTTTTCCAATCAACTCTTTGATATATATATATATATATATATATATATATATATATATATATATATATTTTTTTTTTTTTTTTTTTGAAGTTATACTTCCTATACACATCCGTTGTGGAGATTGAACCCGGGTCATATCAGTGATAATGCAAGTGGCATCCTTGATATTATTTATTATTATACATGTTTTTTGAGACTATAGGTATATGCAATTGTAATAATAAATTATATTTTTGCCCGTCTCCTGTAGTGGTTTGGACTTTGGGCTCTCTTCCTAGAAACCAAGATTCAAACCACATCGAGGTGTGTGTGAACTTCTTATTTGTATATTTGCTTCTACATGTATTCTTCTCATTTGTTGATCGTATGATGTATATTTTTGTATTTGTTCATTAAATTACAATGTAAATATAAAATAAAACAAAGGAAAGGTACTTCAATTGTATATATACAAATTTTAACAAGTTATTTCAAACAAAAACCATAAGGGATACATCAAATTACATTGGTTCAACTAGTTAAATTTCACGGCTTTCAAGAAAAAAACCCAGGTTCAAATCTTGCAAGTTGTTATAATATCATTATGTGGTCATGATGATGGGTGGAACCCCTTTCAATCTCATATAACCAATTTAAATATTTATTTAAAAAAATAGAATACAACATAAAGTTGAATATGCCAAAAACATGATGGTAAAATATCAAATCTTGCAAGTTGTTATAATATCATTATGTGGTCATGATGATGGGTGGAACCCCTTTCAATCCCATATAACCAATTTAAATATTTATTTAAAAAAATAGAATACAACATAAAGTTGAATATGCCAAAAACATGATGGTTCTATGTTCATGTGGTCATGATGTAATATGGGTGAACCCCCTTTCAATCTCATATAACCAATTTAAATATTTATTTAAAAAAAAAAATTAAAATACGACATAAAGTTGAATATGTCAAACACATGATGGTTCTATGTTCATGTGGTAATATGGGTGGAACCCCCTTTCAATTCAATATAGCCAATTTAAATATTTATTTAAAAAAAAGAAATAGAATACAACATAAAGTTGAATATGCCAAAAACATGATGGTTCTATGTTCATGTTAAATCCTTATTAGAAATATATAACCATTACTTACATTTTAATTCTTTTTCATTTATGAATGTCATTAATTTTTAAAAAAACTCATTTATGTTATGTGCCTAGCTAACAAACCAAATTTACATGAATTATATAATAAAATGGATCTTTGAAAGCCTTATAAACCAGACTTTTCACTTTTATCACTCATTCCAATAACCAAACTTGGACAACAGGTTAAATGTGTAAAACATGGTATATTCTTGGTATTTTATGACCATGGACAGTGCAAAATCTGCATCAACAAAGAAATTATTACATAGAATTTGGGCCCAGATAACAGATGCAAACATAGACACGAGATAATAGAATGAATCCAAACAAAAAGACTGCACAAAATGATGAAGGCAAGAAAAAAGTATAATTAAGAGTTGCTCTGCTCCTCGTACCAAAGTACTGGGTTTCTTGTAAGTCCTTCTCTAACATTTATTGTTTGTTGAGTGTTTTCCATTTCCTTCAAGTATTTTTCCTTTCATGTTTGTAGTTCTTCCACCTACTCCAGCTCTTCACTCTACAGTTGTATAGTATTTCTGAAAAATAGTTCAATACCATGACTCTATGGTATTAAAAAACAAGGCTTCCACAAACACCGCATCGATATACCTAGGCAGTTACCTTCACTCGACAATATGATGTCAGCAATCAATAAGAGTCTATTTGTACAAATATTTAATAACAGCACTTTTTGAGAAAATGAAATGAAACATAGTTCCTTTCTACCTCTGAAATTTGAAAGCATGCATCATGTCGTTGTGCAAGATTCTTTAGATCTTGCGTTACTTTGCATCACCAATAATCTCCACAAGAACATTCTCCATGTTTGAAATGATGGAATTGGTTTGCATCCCTCACAACAATGTTCCTTGCAACAATCTTGGAGATAAACTCCGTTGTAGTATGGCAGTCACCACATACTCAAAGGTTCTTCACAACTCTAATAGTGGTTCTGGGGGAGTTTTTAACAACCCAAATGCAATTGACAACTTTTTGCTATGCTGGCAGAGAAGCAGTTCTTTATCCTCAGCCTCCGCATCATGCAACACAGGTATTGTATTTGAAATATACCCCACTACCTTCATCTCACTCGAATTCCTCCAATTTTCCATTGAACTCCTGTGTTTGTGGGTATGATTTGTTTCCTACACAAAAAGCATGTACCCTTTTGTGAACTTCAATCCAGCTACATCCAGGTGTCTTCTTAATTCCTCTATCTTTCATCAATGTCCTTACTCTTTGAACATCATCCCAGCTGCCCACTTCAGCATAAATATTTGAAAGAAGAACATAAGATGCAGCATGTTTAGGCTCCAACACAAAAAGGATTGTTGCCACAAATTCCCCTAGTCCTATATTCTTGTGTGATCTACAAGCACCAAGCAGACACATCCACACAACCACTTCAGGTTTTATGGGCATTTTGGCAATGAAGTTCAAAGCTTCCTCAAGATAGCCTGCACGGCCAAGAAGGTCAACAATGCATACATAATGATTCATCCCAGGAATAATGCAATAAGAGTCACTCATGCTATTAAAATATTTACAGCCCTCATCCACTAGACCTGCATGGCTGCATGCAAACAGAACACATACAAAGGTTACATTGTTAGGGTCAGTTCCCAAGTGCTTCATCAGATCAAAGAGTTTAAGGGCATCCTTGCTGTAGCCATGAATTGCATATCCTGCAATCATTGCATTCCATGAAACTATGTTTGCATCATGCATCGTGTCAAACAATTCCCGGGCCTCGTCTATTCTTCCACATTTTGAATACATGTCTATCAGGGCACTCAGAACCACAACATCTGTTGAAAATTTGCTTTCCATTACTTTTTCATGAACATTTATACCCTCTTCTAGAGCTCCCATGTTGGCGCATGCTGGAAGAATGCTGGCAAAGGTTACAGAGTCTGGCTTTACTCCTGACGATTGCATTTTCTTAAAAGTCTCCAGGGCCTTTTCAGAAAACCCATTTTGTGCATACCCTACAATCATTGCATTCCATGAGACAGTGCTTCGTTGAGGCATTTTATCAAACAATTCGCGTGCCTTCTCTAAGTTTCCACAGTTTGCATACATGTCTATCAGAGCATTGACAACTACAACATCTGATAAAAAACCATTTTCAACTATTCTTTGATGGATGTCCATGCCATCTTCTAGAGCGCCTGTTTTGGCACAAGCGGGAAGGATGCTGGCAAAAGTTGCTGAGCTTGGTTTTACACCTGCCATTTGCATTTGCTTAAAAGTCTCCAGGGCCTTTTCAGAAAACCCATTATGTGCATATCCTGCAATCATTGCAGTCCATGAGACTGCATTTCGATGAGGCATTTTGTCAAACAATTCGCGGGCCCTTTCAACTTGTCCATTTTGTGCATATCCTGCAATCATTGCGGTCCATGAAACCGTGTCTGCATCATGCATTTTGTCAAACAATTCCTGTGCCTTGTGTATTCTTCCACATTTTGCATACATGTCTATCAAGGCATTCACAACCACAACATCTGCTGAAAATCTGTTTTCAATTACCTTTTGATGAACGTCTATTCCCTCTTCTAGAGCTCCTATGTTGGCACATGCTGGAAGAATGCTGGCAAAGGTTACAGAGTCTGGCTTTACTCCTGACAATTGCATTTGCTTAAAAGTCTCCAGGGCTTTTTCAGAAAACCCATTTTGTGCATATCCTGCAATCATTGCAGTCCATGAGACAGTACTTTGTTGAGGCATTTTGTCAAACAATTCGCGGGCCCTTTCAACGTGTCCGTTTTGTACATATCCTGAAATCATTGTAATCCATGAAACTGCATTTCGATAAGGCATTTTATCAAACAATTCGCGGGCCTTTTCAACATGTCCGTTCTGTGCATATCCTGCAATCATTGCATTCCATGAAACTGTGTCCGCATCATGCATTTTGTCAAACAATTCACGGGCTTTGTCTATTCTTCCACATTTTCCATACATGTCTATCAAGGCATTCACAACCACAACATCTGCTGAAAATCTGTTTTCAATTACTTTTTGATGAACGTTTATACCCTCCTCTAGAGCTCCCATGTTGGCACATGCTGGAAGAATGCTGGCAAAGGTTACAGAGTCTGGCTTTACTCTTGCAATTGCATTTGCTTAAAAGTTTCCAGGGCCTTTTCAGAATTCCCATTTTGTGCATACCCTGCAATCATTGCATTCCATGAGATAGTACTTCGTTGAGGCATTTTGTCAAACAATTCGCGAGCCTTTTCAACGTGTCCGTTTTGTGCATATGCTGAAATCATTGCAGTCCATGAGACTGTATTTCGATGAGGCATTTTGTCAAACAATTCGCGTGCCTTCTCTACGCTTCCACATTTTGCATACATGTCTACCAGGGCATTCACAACTACATCATCTGACAGAAATCCGCTTTTAAAGAGTCTTTGATGGATGTATAAACCCTGTTGCGAATCTCCCAATTTGGCGCATGCATTGAGGGCGCTGGGAAAGGTGAATTGATCTGGTTGGACTGCTGCTGCTGAATTGATTTGTTGCATTTGGTGAAACAGTGTCAGTGCCTGTCGAGGAAAGCCATGTCTTTGGTAAGCTGAAATTATCATATTCCATGAGAAGACGTCTCGTTCAGTCATGCAGTCAAAGACTTTGCGAGCGTCTGACAAACTTTCGCAGTTGTCATACATGTAGATAAGTCTGTCTTGTAGAAATTTGTGCTTGGAAGGGTCAAATTTATATCCGATACGGTGGATGAGTGAGTGAAGGAGCTTGCCGTCTGAAAGGGCATTGTTGGCGATGCAGGTCTGCAGGAGTTGAAGACATGCTGAAGAGAGTACAGAGTTATGTATATTTGTAGTAAGCAAAATGTGTATTGCGTCCTTCAACGGCCCCTCCCGACACAGTTGTGTGAGAGTATTATTCAGATTATGATTTTGGTGAGCAATGGATGAGATTGTATGATTGGAAAAACGTGAGTACCAAAAGACCATCGCAACCAAAGACCATTTATTTCCAGCCCTGTTAATATCTGTGATTTCACATTTCGATTGCAAAAGTGAACATGATGTGAAGGAGATATCTTTCAAGTATGCCAGCAAAAGGGATAATTTATTTATTTTTATCTTAAAATAGACAGCTTTGCCTGCCTGTGACGGTTTTGGGCTGAAGCAGGTGAGACACCCGAGACACCCGAAATTTTGATTATAATTAACTATAATTTAGATTGTAGTCATAATAAATTGATAATTGTTAGCATAGGAGGAAAGCAAGTGTGACGTTGAAGCCACACACTAAAGCGGAGGAAAAGAGGCTGTGCAAAGCTTTTGATGGGATTTTAGTTATTCTCTAATGGTAGAAAAGTAAAGGTTCATTTGGAGTGTAGTAACGCTTCAAATTTTTATTATAATATTTGTTTCTAGAAAATTGTTAAAGTGAAAGAACAATAAAAAAAGAAGAGACAAGAGCGATGCGAGTTAAGGGTGAGCTTCTTAGTAGTATGGAAGGAAAGTCATATTTTAAAGTTATAATGAGAAGTTAAGATGTCCTAGATGGAAGTATGAAAGCTTAAGTTAGAAATAAGTAGAAGAACGAGTATACGACAAGTTTCGATCGAGGTAGTAGATTTTACACGAGAAATGATTATGAAAGATGAGATGATTGAGCATGATATAACAATACTTAAAAGTAGAGGGTTAATATGTAAGTTCCATAGATCCCCACCAGGGTTTTTGGAGATTCAAAATTAGATCAAGTGAAAGTGAGGATTGAATTCAAATTAGTCTATGACTTTTCCTCTTAAAGGTTTTTTCTTCATCATTTTTTCTAGTTCAAAAATCAAGGATAAAATAATGGGTGGTAGGCCAAGGTTTAGGGGGAAAAATACCCTTTATGTAAGACCATGGAATGAAACATTTTCTATTAAAACAAATGGGTTAGGCTTTTTGGACTTCCATATCAGCTTATTAATAAGGATGCTTTGAAAAATATTGGAAATACCTTAAGGAAATTTATCAAGGAATGACTAACTATTAAGGAGCGAAAGCAAGTTAAATATAATTGAATATGTTTTTTTTTTTGTTGGAGAACAAGGAGATGTACTTAGGTCCCCCGCCCTTGAAAAATCACAACTCTCTCCTTTAGAGCTTGAGATTTTACAAACAGATTCAAATCTCATCTCAATTGAGTTGCTATAGCTAAATACGTACATCATTTTCAATAAGAAGTCTGAATTCTTGATTTTTATTTATTAAATCTTTGATGCGGGAGCGGTTACTAGAAAGGCAACCATCACCCACCCATGTGTATAACCTACATATTTTTGGCCTAGAAGATAGAGCGTCCACAAAAGGAGAGGCGATAGACATAGAGAAGATGAAGGAGTAGAGCAAACAAAGAGGTAAGGAAGGAGAAACAAATAATACCAAAAAGAGAAGAAATTGGTTTATGAAAAAAATGAAAAGAGGAAGATGAAGTGGAAGAGGTAGACAAAGGAATATAAGAAAGAAAGAAAGGTTTGGATAGGGGTCGAAGAAGGTCTAGAAAAAGAGAGAGGAAACCAAAGAAGCCTAAAGAAAGAGAAGTCCAAGGAGAGAGTTTTCAAAACTCTACCTTGTATTCTGACAAATAATGAATGAATAATATTTTACCAATAAATATTTCTCCATAATTGTTGAATCTGTAAATATTCAATTTGGAAGAACATTTGTTTTGTTGTTAAGTTTTGTGTAGGTGGTAGGGAATAATTTTTGTGTCGTTGTTCTGTTGTCTTTGAAGGAAGTTGTTGTAGGCACAAAGTCATGCCTTAGAAATATTCCAATTATAATAATTAGTAGTACAAGGCAATATTTGAAGTCGTTCATGTGAGGAAGGAATAAATTTTCCATCTTGAGAAGTTGGCGTACGAGGATGGAAGGATCATCATTGGAGGTCATCGGATCGTTGCAAGAAAATATCATCTTTTTAAATTGCTAAAGGATTGTTAATTTAAAGGAAAACATTGTTGAACATTGAAGATTCGCCATACAATTTAATTAGTAAGGAAGGGTCATACATGTTAACATCATTGTTCCAAGATTTAACCATACAAATGCTTAGTCATATAAGGAGAATCAATAGTATGAAGGAGAATCAATAGTATGAAGGTTGTGACTATATGAGAGTTGAGGTGTCGTATGAGAAGACAATCATATGATAACAAGGAGATGTTACAAGCTATATTGTATGATTAAAAGAATTTAGGTTGGGGTATCATCATATGATAAAAAGGGCATTATCGTACAAAGAAAGATTGATAATTTTTCTACTACATTATTTTGGCATCCTAGCTAGAAGATCTCTAAGACATAATACGAGGAAATATGACACAAGGAGGATGAGGAATACTACAAGGCCCTCGATTTGCAGATATAGTTGATATTATGAGAGGAATCATCGCTTTATTAGATGCCCTTGAAACTGCCTAGAGTATGGGCATTCAAGTAAATGGTGTAAGTAACAATGAAGAGGAGGAAGCGGGTCAACCAAAAATTTATTCTAATGTAAGTGAAAATGAAGAGGAGGAAGTGGGCCAACCAAAATTTTGCAATGAAGAACAAGAAGGAAATACCAAAGAGAGAATAATTTGGGAAATTTTTAACATGGATAGGAAGCCAAAATTAGAAACCCCATTGTATAATAGAAGTTTAAACTCTGAGGAACTCATAGACTGGATTGCAAAGATGGAGATATATTTTGATTTTGAATCAATAAAAGTCCCCAAGAAGGTGAGGTTTGCCTATACAAAACTAAAGGGGCATGTATCCTTGTGGTGGGACCCTGTTCAAATAGAAATACAAAGGAAGAGAAAGGAAAAGATTAAGACATGGGAGAAAATGGTTACCAAACTAAAGGTCAAATTTCTCCCATCGGATTACCAAATAGAATTGCTCAAAAGACTTCAAAACCTTAGGCAAAAGGAGTTGGGAGTGAAGGAGTATACAAAATAATTCTATAATTTGACCATAAGAGCTGGTCATATTGAAAATGATGAAGAGAAGGTGGTGAGATATATAAATGGACTAAGGTTATCCATAAAATATGAAACTGATTTGATTTGAATAATAATCGTTGAGGAGAAGTTGTTACGTAGGTTAAAAAATAATGCGAGGAGAAGAGGATGATACTGTCAAGGAAGAGAACAATAAATAATGATAGAGGGAAGCATATGCAAGAAGGAGAAGTTAGTACTTCTCAAAGTGATTCTAATAAAAGTACTTAAGAAAAATGTGAATCGTTCAGAGGATGAGGTGGATTCAGTAGAGGAAGGAGATGTGGTTTTCTTAACAAGTGTTATATATGCTTTGAAAAAGGGTATATAGCATTTGAATGCCCTCAAATACATCAAACCAAAAAACATAGAAAGGAATCTTGTAATCAAATTGTACAAGCATATGAAGAGAGTATTTTTTCACCAAAGCACATAGAGGAACCAAAACAAGAAGAATCTCTCATGATGGAGAGAGTATTGTTGAAAACAACAAAGGAGATATATGAGCTTGAGTATAGAAGGAGCTTGTTCCAAATGATTTGTAAATCAAGAGGTAAATTTTGTAAGGTGATTGTGGATAGTGGGATTATAGACAATCTAGTGCCTACAAATATGGTAGAGAAACTAGGGTTGAAGAGGATAGAACACCCCAATCCATACAAGATCTCTTGGTTGCAAAAGAGACACCAAATTTTAGTTAGTGAATAGTGTCAGGTGAAATTTCAAATTGGATCTTATGAGGATGAGGTCCTGTGTGATATTATACCTATGGACACTTGCCATGTGTTATTGGTAAGGCTATGATAGTTTGATAGGAAGATAGTTCATGATGGTAGGGAGAACACCTACACTATTGAGAAGGAAGGCAAGAGGTACGCGTTAAGTCTATTGAAGGACAAAGGAAAAGGATGGACAACAACCCTATAATGTACCTAAATACAATTAAACAATTTTTGAAGGCTTATGAGACCAAGTTGAAGGGACAAGAGCCAGTGTTAAAATAATTTATGAAACAAGTAGAGGAAAAGGTAGAAACAAGAAAAAGGATAAGCATAGGGAAGAGACAAATAGCCAAAGTCACCAATAATAGTGACGATGACAATGATGGTACAACGCTTGTTTCTACAAATAAGGATAATGAGAAAGATAAAAGAAGTGGTAAAGATATAGAAGAGGAAGAAGCCAATGATGATCATGATAAAGGCCATATTTCTAGATCTAATAATGATAATGGTACTTTAGCTTGTGGTGAAGAACATTGTGATAGTGATGGCCAAGATCTAAGTAAGGATGAAGAGTTTGGATTCTTTGAAAGGTACACCATAAACATTATCTTGAAGTTGATGAGAAGAATAGGGTACAATGGTGAAGTATTGGGAAGATATGGGTAAGGTGTGAAAATATCCATAATTCCAAAGATAAGGCCAAAGAATGAAGACTTTAGGTATGCAAGTCTAATAAGAAGCAACAAGACTAAATTTGTGAGAGGAGAAAGAAGTATAGGGAATGAAGGTTCGAGAATGGATTGTTATAGTTAATTTGGAAGACCTAAACATGTAGCGACTAGGTGTTAGAATCTACATCCTTGTGGAAATTATGGAGGATGTAATCACTCCACATGCTAGTGTTGGAACCAAGAGGAAATCATCAACAAAGCGCATGTTGATTATGGTTGGATGGATGTGATGTAATAGGACAAGGTGAAATGAATTCTAAGTGTATTCTCTAAGAAGAGGTTTGATCCTTAAAGGATGGTCAAGACAAGACAATGGAGTTGGACTTATGAAGACAACCAGGCTAGAGTGGTAATAGCTTAGAAGAGTAGTTCGCGTCCATGAGTTGGAGCTCATGGAACATTTGCTCTTACTCAATGAGTATGATGTGAGAGCATCTAGATGATTACTAGGAAGGTAACCATCACCCACCCACATGTATAACCTACACATTTTGGCCTAGGAGATAGAGTGTCCAGGTAGGGAGAGTCAATGAGCATAAACAATATGGAGTAGAGCAAATGAAGAGGTGGTGAAGGAGAAATAAATAACACCCAAAAAGAGAAGAAAATGTTATAAAAAAAATGGAAAAGAGGAAGATGAAGCGAAAGAGGTAGATAGAGCAATAAATTAAAGAGAGGAAGGCCCAAGTATGGGTTGGATAAGGTCTAGAAAAAAGAGAGTCTATAAAGAGAGAAATCCAAAGAATTTTGGGGAAAGAGAAGCCCAAGGAGAGAGAGAAAGAGTCTCCAAAACTTTTCCTTGTATTCCTACCAATAAACCTTTGAGTATCCATAATCATTGAATGTGTGAAAATTCAGTTTGGAAGAATGTCTATGTTATTTAGTTGTGTGTAGGTGGTAGGAAAGAATATTTTTGTTGTTGTTATGCTATCTTCGAAGGAAGCTATTATAGGAATGAAGTTATGCCTTAAAAATTCACCAATTATAATAAGTACTAGTACGAGGCAAGATTTTAATTCATTCATATGAGGAAAGAATAAATTTTCCATATTGAGAAGTCATACGAGGACAGAAGAAAGGGTTGTCATTGGAAACCATCAGATTGTAGCGAGGAAATACCCTCTTTTTAACTTGCTAAAGGATCATCATTTTTAAAGGAAGACACTCTTGAACGTTGCAGATTCACTGTACAATTTAATTAGTAAGGAAGGGTCATACATTTTAACATCATTGTTCAAGATATAGCCGTACAAGTGCTTGGTCATACAAGGATAATAAATTATATGAAGGTCATGATTTTATGACAAGGGTGACTATACGAGAGTGGAGGTGTTGTATGAGAAAACTATCATACAAGAAGATGATCATATAAGAAAGCGGTCATATGAGAAGGCTGAAAGGAATGATAATCAGATCATTCCAATCTGTAAGGATCTTATGTGATATGGTCCATAGATATGTAACCACTATGGGATAAAGAATATCAACCCTCCAAATGTCACCCCTAGGAATAGTCAAACCTAAAAATATTCTCATAATATCTAAGAAATAAATATGTAACATCTCATAATATCTAAATAAGATAAATGAAATATCCACACATAAGTGGGTGGGGAAAATACATGGAATAACTAAATAAAAGGAAATAAATAACCTAGGTATACATGAGCTAAGGTAAACAACCTAATCTAACACCCCCCCTAAAGTGAAGCTAGGGGCCAAAAAGAAAAGTGGCATATCCACAATATGAGTCCCAATAACAAGCCCTGATCAGGTACTCATGTACAATATATCCATGAAGAAATCTTGAACTAGAAGAAGGAAAAACCACATGGGAAAAAGACCATCCTTATAGAAATATAGAGAAATAAGAAGGAATATGTCCTCAAGAACATACCCCAAGGACAACTTCTAAAACCCCAAGCATGCCACGCAACTCATGGTAGCGAGGTGATGCAAAAGGCTTCGTAAAGATGTCAGCAACCTGCTGCTGAGTTGGAATGTACTCCAAGCAAAAAACTCCATCCTGAATGTGATGACAAATGAAGTGCATGTGAATATCAATATGCTTGGTCCACTGGTGCTCAATAGGATTGCGAGAAATGTGAATTGCACTTTGGTTGTCACACCAAAGTACTGTTGTTGAATCCTATGGGAAGCCAAACTCTGTCAATAACTATCATAGCCAAAGAACCTCCTGACTCATTGTGACTGCTACCTTGTACTATGCCTCTGTAGATGAAAGTGCAACAACCTGTTGCTTCTTGCATGCCCAAGCAATCGAAGAAGAGCCAAGACAAAAAATGTAGCCAAAAGTGGAACGCCTGTCATCAATAGAACTTGCTCAATGTAAATCAGTATATCCAACCAACTGAGTAGAACCTTGGGTGTAGTGCAATCCAAAGTGTGAAGTGCCCTATAGATATCTCAAAATCCTCTTGGCAGCCTACCAGTGACTGCTATGAGGGGTATGTGCAAATCGAGACACAAGTCCAACTACAAATTAAATATCGGGGTGAGTATGGGTCAAGTACATCAAAATTCCAACTAATTGCATATACAAGGTAGGATCACAAAGAGGAGTGGTGCACATGGAATTAAGAAAGATCCCATACTGGAAAGGAGAGGGACATGTCTTGCAATTAGCCATACCAAAATGTTGAAGAATATCATGGGTGTACTTTTGCTGACTCAAATGAATCCTTGAATCTTATTGAGAAATTTGTAAACCAAGGAAAAAGTGCAAAAGACCAATATCTGTCATATCAAATTGCATTGAAAGAGCCCTTTGAAAAGTTTGAATGTGGGAAGAAGAGCTACCAATGAGAATCAAATCATCAACATACAAGACAAGTATAACTATATCCTCTCCAACATGTTGTATATACATTGTAGGATCTGAGTGGCAACAAATAAAACCAGTAGATAGAAGAAAAGAGTCCATATTCTCATACCAAGATCAAGGGGCTTGTTTGAGACCATAGAGAGACCTTCGTAGTCTATAAACAAGATAAGAATCATGAAAAAACCCAGCAGGTTGGTTCATGTAGATTTCATCCTACAAATCTCCATGCAAGAAGGCACTCTTCACATCCATCTAGTACACTGGCCAACCCTATGATGCAGCAATAGAAAATACAAGGTGCACAAAATCCATCTTGGCAATGGGTGTAAAAGTCTTAGAGTAATCAATACCTTTGACTTGCGAGAAATCCTTCGCTACAAGACGAGCCTTATACTTATCAATGGATCCATCAACTGCATATTTGGTTCGGTATACCCACTTACACCTAACCAAATTTATTTCCTTAGGAAGAGAGACCAAATCCCAAGCATGATTCTTCATCAAAGAAGAATACTCATCTGTCATCGCATAATCCCACTCTTGTATCCCATGAGCCTGTGAAGAAAGACTATGGATCCCCAAAAACTGCCTGACATAAAAGTCTAGAACTTGTAGAATGTGCATGATGATGTCTAGTGGGTGGAAGATCCTGTATGAAAGGTTTTACCTCAAAAATTATGGTGCGAGCCCACATAGGCATAGTGACAACATTAGGAGGTACAAGATTCTCATATGAATCTATATCCATAATCTCCTCAACTACCTCTTGAACTTGCTCCTCAAAGAAGGGATCCTCAAGATGAAGTGAAGAATCATCAATGGATGGAAGTAAAGAAGAATAATCATGAGAAGAGAAGCACTCATCAAACTGAACATGAGTTCTGAAAAGAACTTCATGAGTATCAGGATCCAAAAGTCGATAAGCTCTCATGTCCTCGCAATACCCAAAAAAGATCAAGGGTTTGCTCTTCTTATCCAAGGTTTTCCTTTGCTTCTTTGGCACAAAGTCCCAAGCATGGCTTCCAAAAAATTTGAAAAATGAGACATCGGGCTTAGTCCCAGACCAAGCCTCCTTTGGAGTCAAATGCTCAAGTGCTCTATGTGGTGTACGATTCTGAATGTAGTTCACACAATTAACTACTTCTGCCCAATATATAGGAGGTAAATCCCTAGAATGGATCATGCAGTTAGCCATCTCCTTCAAAGTTTGGTTCTTCATTTATGCTAAGCCATTTTGTTATGGAGTATGAGGAACAAAATGGCTTAGCAGAGCAACAGGTGTTACAGTCATCCATTTGTGAGTGTTCCATTTTATCCCTTGTCTGGGTTGAATGTGGTGTTTCTAATAATCAGATCATTCCAAGCTACAAGGATCTCAAGTGTTAACAAAAATACCACATTCAACCAAAACAAGAATCTAAAAGCAAATTGACAGCATAAGCTTACAAATAGATATGCAAACAAGAGAGCAACAATATCATATATTAGATCTGAAAATGGAATAGAATGTTGGTGAACAATTCCATGAGCTACCAAAAAATCAGAAAAATCTCTGTTGAAGTACTTCCCCCCATTATCAGTGTGAAGGTTCTCTATGCAACTAGAAGATTGATTCTCAAAAAAATCCGTAAACACCTTGAAGTGTGAAAAAACATCACTCTTGTACTTGAGAAAATAAACCCAAGTACACCTTGAGAAATCATCAATAAATTTAAGTGCATACTTAGCTCCTTTGAAAGGAGTAGAAAAAACCATCAAGTCACTATGCACAAAATCAAGTGGTGAAGAAGCTCTTTTTGAATTACCCTTAGGAAATGGATCTTGGTGTTGTTTCCCTAATGCAAATATAGGGCAAACTCCATCAAGACAAGAAACTCTAGGTAAAGCATCAACCATACCATGAGTGCTCAACTCCTTCAAATATTTGTAATTAAGATGTCCAAATCTCTCATACCAAAGCTTACTCTCAGAATCTACATGAGCAACCAAGCATGTGCCTACAAAATAAGTGTCATCAAAACCCTCAAAGTGATATAGTCTAGAACTATGATCAACAACACCTTGTGCAACAAGTGAATGAGGCTCCAACAAGGTTCTAACTTTAGCTCCTTGTGGTGTGAAAGTCCCTGTTTTGCCCTGATCAGAATGACAAATTTGATAAATAGAAAGTAAATTTGTAGTGATGTCAGGAATATATAGTGCATCATTGATGCATCCACCATCAAGTTGTATGTCACATTTTCCCTTAACAAAAATAAAGGAAGAATCTCCAACCTCAATGTTGGAAGTAGAACTCAAACCAAGAGATACAAATGACTCCTTAGAAGAAGTCATATGGTGAGAAGCACCATAATCTATAACCCAACTATCTATAACAACTGACTGAGATATCCCAACAACATTAAGTGCTTTGCGATGCTCACTAGAAGTAGGTGGAGTGGAGATAGAGATCTTGTGTTTTTTGACTGCATCCTCTAAGGCTTGCATTCTCTTCCAACACCTGGTTTCTACATGATTATTTCCCCCAAAAAAGGAGCATGAAAGGCTAGAATTATTCTTAGATTTAGAAGACTCTTTGGGTTTAGAGTTAGATTATTTGGGTTTAGGGGAACTTTGATATGGAGAAGGAGAAGACTTAGGTTTACCTTTGAATTTTACCTTACCCTTAGGACTAGATGCTACTAATGCCTTTTGAGAGGTGGAAGACTCAAGGTTAGACAATTTGGACTCTTTCCTAGTAAGTCTTTCACAAAATAACTCCAAATCAGACATTATGAATGTGTCACCTAAGGCATCCATGCCAGAGAAAAAGATAGAAGAAAATATTTGGAATGGACCTTTCAACTTGGATAGAATTAGGTAAACACACTCTTCATCTTTCTTGTCTCTCCCACTCCCATTTAATTGTATCAAAAAGTGCTTGAACTTAGTAATATAATCTACAATAGATGGAAAATATTCAGGATTGAGAGAAGTGATCTCAACTTCAAGCTACATGGCTCTTATGTGATCCACCTTACCAAATAATCCTTTTAATTTTACCCAAATTTTGAAAGGAGAGTCACATTCTTCCAAATGAAATAAAAGACTATCACTTACATAAGTTCCTATCAAACCCATACATTCATGTAATTTGCATTGGTGCTAAATTTTTTCATATTCTCTAGTGAAATTTGATTGTTATTAAAGCATTAAAGCCCATAATCCTTTGTGTTTAATGATTGTTTCCATTCTTGGTCTCCATGTGTGGTAATTATGTGTTGTTAATGGCTCACATTGATCTAATGCAAAATAAGATGAAGAAGCCATTCTACAAAAATCACCAAAGAGCAAAAGAATGCAAATAGGGTGCACAAATCAACACCGATACAACCCCCCCAAAATATTATTTTATTAGCTTCATAGGAATGCAAAATATGGGACTTTATAACAATAGTCCATATACAAGGTTCAAGTGCAAAAACCTTTTTCACAATGAAATATTGAGAGTGCAGTCATAAAATCATTATAAATATCTAAATATAGATCCAAAAAATCTGAAATTTTATAGACATATCAGAAAAATGATTTTACAGGCCTCAAAAACTTTTTGCTAAGCAACTCCCAATATTTCTCCTAAAATGGTGAGTTTACTAAAAATAGTAAAATCACTGTAACTATAATAATACAACTCTAAATGCTTTGAAATTTTATGGGACAATCTATAATATGATTTTACATATTCTGTAATCAAATCTATAAAAAATAATAATTTTTTATGAAGATATATGTATATTACTAAAAAATAACAAGTTTTCATAAAATCAAGATATCTTGAAGAATACTGATCCAAATGAGCTAAAATTTTGGGCACAACTCAAATGAATGCATCTATAGACCTAAAAATAATTTCATGGAAAAATGTTATTTCTATCAGGAGATACATGTAAAATATAAAAATAGGATGGGTTGGTGACCCTGCCAAAAAAGGAAATGCTCAAGAAAAAAATGCTTAGGACAGATCCAAGGGAATGAAGCTATTGCAGCATGGGCATAAGATATTTTAAAAGGCTAGTGATGATATTACAATGGAATGAGTGACACAAATTGGCCAAAAACTCCACCAAGAACCCGATCACAAAAATCGAAGCTTCCACACCAATCTTCGAACCTACAAGAGAAACAATTGCACAACACTCACAAATGGATGACTGCAACACCTATTGCTTTGATGCCATGAAAGGAATGATAATAAGATCATTCCAATCTGCAATTATATTATGTGATATGGTCCATATATATGTAACCGCTATGGGAGAAAGAATATCAACCCCCCAAATGTCACCCCTAGGAATAGTCAAACCTAAAAATATCCCCATAATATCTAAGAAATAAATATGTAACATCTCATAATATCTAAATAAGATAAATGAAATATCCACACATAAGTGGGTGGGGAAAATACATGGAATAAATAAATAAAAGTAAATAAATAACCTAGGTGAACATGAGCTAAGGTAAACAACCTACTCTAACAAAGGCATCGTACGAGAAGGTTTTCATACAAGAAGGTTGTCGTACAAGAAAGGTGTTGTATGAGAATGACATTGTACAAGAAGGTGTCATAAGAGAAGGTATTGTACAAGAGGAAACATTGTATGAGAAAAAGTATTGTATGAGGAGATTATTGTAGGAGAAGGTATTATACGAGAAGAAGTGTCGTACAATAGGATAGGTCATATGATTGAACAATGGAAGAAGGTGATTGTACAATATAAAGTGTTGTGCAAGGGTTGGATTGTATAATTGTATGATAGAAGAAAATATTCCAAGGAGATGTTGCAGGCTAGATCATACAATCATACGATTAAAAGAGTGCAAGTTGGGGTATCATTGTATGATAGCAAGGACATTATTGTATAGAGAGGGATTGCCAATTTTTCTACTACATCAATCTTCTTCAATTTTCTATGTGAATACAAATATTTCCAAATTCAACATCCTTATTCTTCAAATTTTCTATAGCAAATTTCACAATGCCAAAATCCCACCTCTATTGTATATGCATTGCATCTTAGTAGAGTAATATTTCTAAAACTTTGTGCTATCATAGTCTACTTTACTAGATCTATATTGCTAGTTTCCTTCTTGAAGCATAAATACAACCACAAAAAATATAATAAATAATTTATATGAAAACACATTAATGTTATAAAATAAAACAAGTATTATCAATGGAAAACATTAAAGTAAATGTTACTCATTATATGATTCAAGCAGTCAACTTTTTATTTTCAACTTCAACTAAACTTACTATTTCCTATAACCATGAAAAATATGATTTAACTTCATGATCCTCAATTAAAACCCCTCTATTGGCTAGCCTATCTACACATTTTTTTCTTCCCTTAATGTATGTGTAAACCTAATTTCTTCAAACTTTGTAGCAAGGTCTTGTATTTTCATAATTATCTCTTGTATGTTCCATGGAGCCTTTGCTTTCCTCAAAATTGTATTTATTACTATTAGTGAATCACCTTCCATACATACTCTATTCCATTTCATTTGTATAAATATTTTTAACCCTTCTAAAGCCACCTAAGATTCAACTTCATTATTTGTCTTAAATCCACTATTGAAATCGTAATGATCTCCTATGTTATTTCTAATTATTCATCCTCCTAGTACTGAACTTGGATTTCCTTTAGATGCTCCATCAAAATTTTATTTGACCAAATCTAATTTTGGTGGTTTCCACTTTATATTCTTTGGCTTATTTTTGTTTCTCTTGTACCCAAAATCATAATCCCATTTGAAGAATTGAATCCATCTGTCAAGGATCTATGCTTCAAGATTAGGGATTGGGTGAGTTGATAGGGTTGGTTTAGCCTCCTCTATGAAATAAAAAATCTTCCTTTTCATTACCTCTACATTGTTTTACTTTCCTTAAAATATTATTTTATTTCTTTCCATCCATAGGACCAAAGTATTGTATCTTTTGATATATTCCATATTGTCTATAAATCCTTATTTATAAAAATTCTATGTCATTGCTTTAACCAATCTTCAATTTTCTTATTCATCACCATGAATTTACCAAACATATTGAGAATCGATTGCCATAATTTCTAGAGTATTGAGAAGTGTCCCAAGAGATGGTCTATACTCTCCTCCCGTTTACATAGAACACATTGTGAGGGACCATGAAAACCCATTTTCATAGGGTTATCCTAGGATAAAATTCTTCTATGACCTACTAGCCAAACAAACATTTTGACTTTAGGAATGCTTAAGCTATCCCAAATATATCTCCATATTCTTGCAATATTCCTATTTTATTGGTGTTTTACATCATGCCCACTTCTTGTTGTGTATTCTCATGAGCTATTCAACTGCCAAATCAACTTATCCTTGACTCCCCTTAAAATAATCATTGTTGTTATCTTTTGCTCAACTGCCTCCTAGAATCAATGTCTTATATACTTGTAAAATAATCTTCTTTCCATTTGTATATTTCTTCCTAATACTTGTACATAATGTTTGAAACTCTATCACCATATTTATCTTGAAGTAATCTCATCCATGGTCTCAAAAATAGATCTATATTGAGTGGTTTTTTATCACACCACACATCCATCCAAAAATATTTTTTTCTCCAATTTCCATAACCCATCTTAGAACTTTAATCACTAGATCAATTGATTTTTTAAAACTGTTCCATAGTGCATAACCATTTGGTATTGAGAATGCAGTACATATTAAGCTTGGGTCATTGGGTTCAATGCACTTAGAAGAATTCTTGCCCATTTTCTTTGAATCTTTATGTACAATCTCCAATTTACCTTTTCGCTAATAGCTAAGTTCACATCTTTAAAAAAACTTAAACTCGGACCTCCCCTAGTTTTATCATCACACACCTTGATCTATTTCACCAAATAAAATTTCCTTTTATCATGTAATCTTGACCACAAAAATGACAACATGATATAGATTAAAAAAAATTCTACCAATTTTGGCATAGTATACAAGGACATATAATATGTTGGAATGACTTGTAAGACTGATTTAATTAGTTGCACTCTTCTTGCTAATGATAATCATCCTCCTTTCTATGCTAGTAGTTTATTATAAAATTGATTTATAATTGGATTCCACAATTCTATCCTTATTCTACCCTCAAATAAGGGCATCCCTAGATAGGTTGTTGGTAATTTTACCTCCTCCATTTGAAGTGACCTACATATCCTTACTTTGATTCTAGCTAGAGTGTTTAGGAAATAAATTTTGGATTTTTCCTATTAATGTTTTTCCTTGATGCTCTTTTATATTCCTTTAATAAGCTATTCAAAGCTCTAACCTCATTAATATATGCCCTCCCAAAAATGATTGTATCATCTACAAATTATTGATGGGTGATGTTGTCGATGTTATTACTTGCATGAAATCCACTTCTTAGCCCACATTTGTATTCCTTCTTCAAATTCCTACCCAGTACCTTTGCCATAATAATTAACATATATGGTGATAGAGGATATCTTTGTATAAATCCTTTTTTGACTTTAAATGATTTTGTTACTAACCCATTTAATTACACTATATATTATAGAGACACAAGCTTTAATCCATCTGATCCATTTCTTCCCAAATCCAAACTTTTTAATACTGAAAAATAAATCCCATTTAACCTTATCATAGAATTTACTCATATCAAGTTTTTAGATCATTGTTCTCTCTTTTCTTGAAGCTATTGAATGCATAACTTCATGAGCTACTATAATCTTATCCAAAATCTATCTCCCTTTCACAAATCCTCCTTGCTCTTCTAAAATAAATTTATTTAATGGTGGTCTTAACCAATTTACCATTACTTTGGATATTATCTTATATGTCATATTACATAGACTTATGGGCCTAAATGAATCAAACAATTATGCATTCTTATTTTTTGGAATTAGAGTAAGATATGTTGTATTTATTTTATAAGGTATGTACTATTTTACCCTAGACTATTCCACTGCCATCAATAAAAAAACCTTCACTATATTCCAATTATGTTGACAAAATGCTACCAAAATCTCATCTAGACTTGGGGATTTATCCTTATCAAAAGAAAAAAGTGCTAAATTAACTTCTCTAGAGTAATAGGCTCCATCAGTTTCCTATTATCATCATCTACTATAATTAAAGGTACTTATAGAATTTTATCATTAAGAAATTCAAACTCCTTTGATCTAAGAATATTCTAGTAAAAATATTACCTCCTTTTTTTATTTCAATCTATTCTTCAATCCAAACCCCTTATACTAATTTAACTCTACTAGTTTTGGATGTTGATCTTTGTATTATTACCATCCTATGAAAAACTATGTTTTTATCTCCTTTTAACCAAGTCTGTCTCAATTTCAATCTCCAAAATTTCTCTTTTTTACTCAAAATATTATGATATTTGCTAAGAAACTCCATTTCCTCTAAGCTTGGATTATTGTGCTCCCTTTTTGAAAAATTGAAAGTTTCTATTTTAGTTATTTCTTCTATAAAATATTTCCAAAAGTGTTTGTGTTCCATTATTTTAATCTAGATGTCATTTATTTAGTTTATTTTGGAAGTGTATACAACCCACCATTTCTTGAAGAATTTCATGTTTGTGTTATCATATCAATAGATTTGGGATGGTCTTCCCACATTTGCTCATATTTAAAATTTGATATTTATTTTAATTCACTTACCACCATTTTAACTCTTATTGGCCAATGATAGGAACCAATCCTTGTCAAGATATTAATATTAGCACAAGTCTTTTCATCCAACCAATGATATGAGAATATGCATCTATATAATTTTTTTACTTAGGTTTTGGCCTCTCCTATTGTTGGTCCATGTATATTTGTCCTCTTCAAACTCAACCTCCCATAAATTATTGTTATAAATAAAAGTTGAGAAATATCTCATACTTTGGGTTATATTCTCGATTCCTCTAAATTTTTCATCCAACTTGGTTATGGCATCTTATGATCATGAATCAGGTTCCTTGGAATTTTCTTCTCATAAAGGAATCAATCCTACTCCATACTTCTAATTTTCCTAACTAAGTTGTTGGTCCATAGATATTGATAAGGATGAAAAGAATATCTACAAAGTAGCATGCGATTAATAAGGCTATCTAATGCCTAGTTTTATGAATGATTGGACATGAGGTTTTAACAGGAATTCAACATATTAGAATCCCCCTACTACTCTAGATTCCACAATATACCATTCACATCTTGCCCATATTGCTTTCATAGTTTTGGAAACTTCTTCCTTTATCATTTTAGTTTCTTGGATACAAATAATACCAGTATTATTACTTAAACAGAGGTCTCTGATACACCTCTACATTGAGGGGGAATTAGAATCCCTTATATTCCATGATATGGTAATAATATATCATTAGTGGATACTGGTCCTCTTGCAAATTACCAATACTATTTTTTATTTGGTAAAGAGGAGTTCAACCAACTTAAATTGTATTCTTTTATCTATATTTGCTCTTGCTTCCTTGGCTCTTACTTGATAATTTGAGGTTTTCCTCCTTTTTCCTTGCCTGGATCAAAAGTAGTTCTTATTATTATATTCTTTATTATTATTTTACAAATTTCCTTTCATTAGTGTCCTCTCATAGCTTTGCTATGGAAGCTTTTGACTTGTCTTGCTCATTTTCTAGTATTTCCTTATTAATGGTAGAAATATTAACATCTAACACTATATTTTATCTATTACTTTTCTTCTCCTAAATGGTGCATGGTACTTCAAGAGAGTCTTAAAAATATGATGAGGTATATTACTTAGGTTTAACAAGAATTTTCATCCCTAAATCAAGATCATACTGAATAGAAGGTTCCTTGTTAATATTCTAATCATGTTGTACCATGTCCTCTAAGCTAAGATCTACTTTTTCTTCATAGGCTAAAGCCTCAAAATAATTGGTATTTCTTCTAATATCATTCCTTAATAATATCCACAATTTATTTATTTTGTGATTAGAGATAAATATGTGTTTTTGAAAGGGCCCAAACCCTTTTTTAATCCTAGACTAGTTTGCTTAGTCTTACCAAACAAAAAGTCTCATATCTAAAGGCTACAAGACATTCACATAATTTAATTACCTTGTTTTAATACTCTACATATTTACATACATTATGAATCTCTTTACCTTCATATCTTTGAAGAGTCTCCAAAAAATAGAACCCTTAGTAGACAAGTCCACAAATATTTAAACAATGGAGCCCTCATTAGCATACAAATCCATAGATCTTTAGTAAATGCAACCCTAAGTAGAAAAATCCATGTCTCCAAAAAATAGAACCCTTAGCAGGCACATCCCACAAAAACCCAAACTGACATATTTCTATCTTTGAAAATTAAGAATTAGCAAAAAATTGGAAAAGAATCAGTAAAAAATTGGCAAAATTTCATTGAAAAAACTGAATAAAATGCAAAATTTCATTGAAAAATAGTTTTTTTCATGCATATCATAATTTTTTGGAAAACATATCACCAAAATTGGTAAATATATCAGCCAAGCTATGAATCGGGAAAAATCAGCTTGAATAAGGATTTTTTGCAGATTTTCTCAACTATGCTTTGAACCTCATAATGCTTCTAAAAAGTCATAAATTTGCACATCACCAAAAAATGATATTCTCAGTAGATAGGTCCATAGATCTCTAGAAAATCTATCCCTTAGTAGTCAAGTCCCCAAATCTTCAAAATATGGAACCCTCAATACACATCTCCATAGATATTAAAAAAAATGAACCCTCAATAGACAAATCCATATATCTCTAAAAAATAGATTTCTCAACAAACAAATTTATAGATCTTCAAAAACAAGCAATTTTAGCAAATAAATCACTCAAAAACTCAAACGAACAAATTTCTCAATTTCTTGAAAAATCCCATAGATCTCCATAAATCTCCAACATTCTAAAAATTGGAACTTTCACCCATTGACTTGATTTTCTAAATTTTCTCCTTTGCCACTAACTAAAGTACATCTAGTGGTATCCATATTTTATCTTTCTCTCTGACAGTTCCCCAATTGGCTAGTCAATTAACCATCCCATTTCCTTCTCTATACACATGTATCACCTAAAATTCTTCTAGGGAATCCAAGGGTCTTAGTGTATATGTTACTATATCTTCTACTCTCTAGATTGCCACCAATATTTTATTGGGATAACTAACAATATTTAGTGATTCTCCCTCAATTATTAACCTCTTAGCTCCCAACTAAACTGCCATATTTACTCTTGCTAAGACCACTTTAGCTTTAGTCTAAGTACTAGTCATGATGCCCAAGTACTCACTCATCACTTTGATCACCATTCCATAGTTATCCCTTAGCACTATTCCTCCTCCAACCTTCCTTAGGTTACCTTTAGAAGCCCCATGAAAATTTAGTTTCAGCCATCCTTGTTCGGGTGGCTGCCACTTGGTCATGCTCCTCAAGTTTCCTTTGGGATTGTCATTCACTCCAACTGGACTTAGGTTCCAATGTTCGTTTAATTTTTTCTCCTCCAATGATTTTGGACTTTAATGCATTTTAAAAGCTTTATAATTTTCCACTATGGCTACTATGATGCGCTCTCTATTCCTAGCTATAGATCTCTTCTTCCCCTTGAAAAATCTTTCTATTTTTCTCCGACCAAAATCCCCATGCATAATTTATATAACTCAATCACTTCTCTCATGAGTGACTTTATGGTGGAGACTTTAAAACTTTGAATACATGAATCCTAGAAGACTATGGTTATAAACTATGTTTAGATAATTGAAATATGATTAAATAATCATATATCGAATAAACAACATCCTCATAAAAATAGTCATATATAAACCTATAATATCTAACGTTAAAAAATATTTTATTTATTATTTTCTTCATCTTATAAATATCAAATTAAATACTTGAGAACCACAATTGTTTCATGAAACACAATGATTAAAGACTTTGGATTTGTTAAGGGAGCGAAGCCAAGTGCACTCATGAGTGATGTAGAAAAGAAGGGTCTCACGTTCTCATATCCTAATTTCTTTGGAGTTGTTGATATATTGTCACATTATTTAGTTGTCCTCTCACATCCCACTTTCTTTGTAGGTGTGGAGATATTATAAATTTATTTAGTTGACCATCATTTTTAGTGGTGTTCTAGATGTACTATTATATATTAGTGGAAAAATTTTGGGTTTTGGATTTTCTTTGAGAGGTTTAAAGTTCAAATCATGGTGGTTGTGTATGGGTATGTGTTGATCCCCTATTGATAAGCTTAGCTCTCAGCCTTATGAAGGATCATGATTGAGATAGGAATATTCAACCCTAAACATTGTTGGCAGGAATTAAAGAAAAAAATTGTACTCTTACCCTCCCTTAGATAATTTAGTTTTGAAGACATAATTATGAGATAACTTCAATCTAACATATATGACGTGACAATTTTTATAAGATGACATGGAATTATACAATCTTTGTGTTAATGTTAATATTGAGAACACTATATTTTTTAATTTTTATAATTGTTGTCATTAATATTATGTAAACAATAAGTGTATTTATGCATTGTTTTTATTAGAACATTAAGGCCTTAACTAATCACTGTTCAATAGGCCTTAACTATTCATACACATTAGCTCAAATATTGTAGATATTTTGTCTATAGTGTAATAATTTTATTATTATTTCAATTCTTTAGGCCTTAACTAGCCATTGTCCATACATTTTAGCCTTAATTAGCCCCTATTCATAATTTTATACATGTTGTAGGATACATCACTATAACATTTCCATATAGTTCACCTTCATGTTTTCTTTATGTATATCTAATCACCTATCCTTCCTTTCGTATTTTCTCATTTGACACAGTCTTGTCATTAAAACATTATTCAACCCATAAAACCCTTGATAAAATTAATTCATCAAAAATACCATGACATTCCAAACCAAAACTAATCCTAATCATATACATTTATTACATAAATTATACCATTGATCCATTTTACATACTTTATAATTATCTAATTAATATATTTTATCATATTAAAGTAATTAATGTCACACATCACATATACATATCCCAAAAAATAGTTAGAGCACCAATATTAAATCTCTATCTACTCATAAGTCATCCGTATTATACATCAAAGTTGTGAACTAGTGTACCACAATACCAAAATTGGTATGCATGATTGTGTACATATACCACAAGATTAGTGTGCTACATGAATAAAATTGTCATATCTAACCCAAAAAAATGCACAAGTCTATAAAAATTGATGATCCTAACTTTATGAGCTAGTCTTCCTACATCACCTCCTATAGGTGGTGAAGGAGGAAATGGCAACATATTTACAGACCATGAAACTATCCTAGTCCTTGATATACTCCTACTCTATGACCTGGAGATAGATGATGATGAATATATTTATCCCTTAAGCATGGTCTAATAATATATGATCCTATAATAGGTGGCTTGATGTCTCTCTATCTATGCCTCATCCTATGCCTACTCCCTATATTCTCTTAGAAATAGGATGATATAGTATTGGCTCCCACTATCCTTGACAACTATCCCCTTTCCTCATGCCTATTGCTTCTCCCTCTCCAAATTGGACACCTCTTCTATTAGTTAGTCTTCCCCTAACTATACCACATCCCTCTCTATTGTAATCCTTGTTAACTACCAAACTATTGTATCCCTCTCAACCATGATCACTACTATCTAGCCATGTAGGTTGTCCCTCTCAACCACCACCTAGTCATGTAGAACTTGTAAAGTAGTGGTGCCTACCTACTACATCTGCTACTCTAAGGTAAGGTGGTCTATCTCCATCCTCAACTTAGCTAGTCTATGGATCCTATCTGCCTACTCTTGGTCCCTCTTTTCTATAACCTCCCCTAGTCATGCTTATACCTCTACCATCTCCCTCTTATATGTCTGCCACTTGGAGGTCAAAAATTTCTCCTAATATCTCATTTGTGCCTCTATATTCTCTATCCTCTACTAAAATACCTCTATATTTAATAGCACAACTTGATCCACCACCTTGTTCAACCCTACCTTTATGGATTCCATAACTACTCTCTCCTCCTTTATCATTCCAAGCTCTGCTACTTCTCCTATATTTTCTCATACCTCTACCCTTACCTCTAGAGGCACACCTCTAATTAGTACCACTACCATTTCCCTCTCTAGTCCTAGATTTACCTCTACTCTAGTATATCTCTCTCAACGCCTCCTCTCGAATGTCCTCCATGCCCTCTTCATATTTGCACTCATAGGCCTCCATTACCTAAAAAATATTTGTGGAGATATTCAAGCTAGATAGATCTCACTATACCACCTCTAGTAGCCTAGATCCACTTCTAGGCCATCCACCCCTAGATCAACGATGATCAAATAATATATATATTCATTCAAAAAGCTTATAAAATCTAGACAAGCTCCCACATCTGTTACTTCTTGGTCCACTCTTTGTTACCACAATTATAGGGTCTTAGGTATTAATTGGACCTCCCCAAACTATTGCATAACCTAGTCATATCTATGGAGCTCTCACTCTACTTGTTCATTGACCAACCATCTAATTCTATGAACTCAAGCCAACTTATAGCCATCCTCTTGCCACCTTGGATGTCATCACTAAGACCTCTAAATGATTTGGTAAGGATATAGCTCATCAACTACCCATTCAGTCAAGGATAGTGAGCCTTTAAATGATCTCCATTGATTCTCAAAATGGTATACCCATATATACACCATTGGCATATCTACATCATCCACTCTCCTTGGTAATCCTATTGGTATCCTCACTATGATGTGCTCCTAGCACTAGATCTAGAGTAATGTGAAGTATGTCAAGATCTTACCACACCTATACATGACCTTAAGCAAACTATACTTGATGGTCCCTCATCTATGTAATAACTCTTGCATACCTCCATGGTAGGATCCTTGAGCTCATGTGGATGATAAGTAATCTTGAGTTGATGATACATAATAGAAAAGTCATAATGTCTAGGTGATGATATTGGAACATGACATCTATATCTACATCGCTACCTATCATCTCAAATCTCGAGTCATCCAATAGTCTCTATAAATCCTATGCCCTATCCATCATCCTATACATCTATCTACCATGGATAGGTACTTGTAGAATCTTCCACATGCCCTCTAATGTTATGTCTATTTTGCCTATAGAAAGATAGAACGTGGAATAATCAAGGTACCACTACTTTACCATGATGGTCAACATCACTTTGTCAAACTTAACTTTAGGTATCTCTTCCATATGGAGAAGCCCCATAGCATCTAATAGCATCTTATCCCCTAGCATGCTAATGTCTATTAGCTCATCTAGAACCTATGAACACCACCCTTAAGGATCTAATATCTCAAACTACAATTACTCAAAATAAGATATCCCCTTAATAACCTACTTTAGCATATTTCTAATTCTCACTACATCCTCTTTTCTTTGCAAACCTAGCCTCTTAGAATGAAATTTGTCCTTAGGTGTGCTAACACGCCTTAGCATGAAATAACCAATTGATTCACTGAAGTAATGATTTGTTGATCCCTAGGATATGCTCATGGGTTATAAATTCTAGGGACCTACAATAGCACAAGTCCCCCACAAAAATATTGGATCCCAGTTGTGATAAAAAAATTTAAAAATCTTTGAAAAAATCCAAAAAGTCTACTTAAATGCTTAAAGTTTTACTAATAGGAATTGATAATTAATGCCTACCTAGTTGCCTATGTCTACTGGATCTCATTTACCCCTTAGAAATGTTGGATAGTGTATTAGACACACCATATCTCTCCTTATATCAGAGCTCTTATTCTCAACTCACATAGGGTAAAAATGACTTTTATTTTACCCTCCCTTCTCCTTTTACCCCACCCTATCTCCTTTTTCTCTTTTCTTCCACCATTTTGTTTACCTTGTCCCATGATTTTCCCAATCCATTTTAGTTTCCTCAAGAGCCTTTGGTTTCCCTCCAAAACTCAAGGGGGCATCCTAGATGGGGGTATAAGTGCAATTAATATTGCATAAAGAGGTAATTTTTTTGAAGTGCTTGAAAATGCATGATTTTCATATATTTATTTTCCTTAGCTTAACAATCAATAAGAAGTAATCTTTACTCAAAATTGAGGGTGTTTATTGCTATTTTTAATGCATTTATTACATAATAAATGCATAAAAATGGGGCTAATGTAGATACCCAAATTTGGGTAATCTAATTTTTAAGCCAATCACCAAACATAAAAATGAGGTAATTCAACATTTTGACCTTAAGTTTCGAGTTTTTTATTGCTAATATGGAATCACTAGTTATGACTTGAAAGCAATGTTTCTATGTAGAAGGTTTCCCTCTCCAATGGGATTCAACCTCCTTCGTATCCATGCAAAGGTCAAGTCCATGATATCACTTGCACAAGATTATTGGCAGTGATTTCATGTATTGAGGGTCAAACCTACAAATCTTGGATTCTTTGCCTCTTCGATCTCTGTGCCATTTAAGACACCACTCCTCCTAGGATACATGCCATCTAATCTTGCCTTCCCAGGATGATTCTTTTGGATTCACCTCCTCTTACCTCAATTTTAAAGTTTGAAAATTTTGCCTACCCTTCCCATCATAATGAATGCTTCAAGATCCATACCCTAAGGCCAATAAATCTAGATATTTAGGGCCTTGGGTACTCCTCATAACAATACTCTTAAGGCTAAAAAACTCTAGCACATGTTTTTCTCAATTGCTCTAAGTTCTCTTTATTCTCTAAGGCTCCTCTCTTAGTGCTTGAAATATTTCTTCTTAGGATCAAGGGAGAGAATGTATCACCTCCCCTTGGGTATATATATCCTCCCTTACTTTGATTCTTACTTACTAACAATATTAGTTGACCATGACTATCACCCTTTTTGTCATTTGATTTCTTGTTGTTTTAATTAAAAGGTATTGTACTAAGTTTTTTAGCATTTTTTGTTCTATAGCAGCCTCATTCAAACCCTTATCCATATTATTTAGTATTAGAGACAACCATAACACCGCCCTTATCACATTTATTTAAGCTCTTAACCTTAGCATATTTCTATCTAGGTTCTTAGGGCAGAAACACTACCTACATTATTTAGGCTACAATTTTTCCAACCCATGAATCATGGTTAAAATTTTCCCTTTATCTCTAGCTATTATGACATTTAGCATCTCTACTATTTCCCTCTATGCCTGAATACCATCCTTCCAACTTGATACAAGTCACTTTGTCCTTACTTCCTTATATTTAGTCCTTTAGGGTAGACATACCCCTTGTATTGTTCAGGCTATGTTTATATCAATTAGGCTCTCAATCCTATTTTACCAACTTAGGTCAACATATTGTCCTTTTTGTCTCTAGGTACTATCACCACTTGGGATTTTCATGTAGTGATATTACCTATTTTCTCAATTTAAATTATTTAAACTACATAACATCTTTCATAGTTTAGATTACCTCATTTTGTTGTTATAGACTTGATGTAAAACCTTCTCTCTCCTATCTAGGTAGTGATCCTACTTTTGATGTACTTTTGGTATATTATTTTTATTAATTTGTGGTCATATAAAGGACCTTAAGGTCTAGCTACTTGAAAAAATAAGCTTGTTGTTCTCCTAAACTTAGTAGATCCCCTAAAACTAATCTCTTTGTCTAGTCTATCTTAGTTTTGTATGTGCTACAAAATTGCTTATTACTCCTAGAGGCAATGGAATCATGGAATAATTAGATTGCAATCCCAAGGTGTATTTTTACTTCAACCATCAAACATGGTACTTTTTTGGTGATTTTATTACTTTTATTTTGGTAGTTAGCCCAAAATGCTATTTGCTATGTATTGGTAGCATTTTATTTTGTTTTAGAATATATTAAAAGGAGAAAATAAATAAATCCTTAGATTAATTTAGTTTTAATTTGTTTATCTCTTTTGTTATTTAGGAATCAAAAGTAAATTTATATGTAGTTGTGCATTAGGCTAGGTTATATGATAATTTTTTCTTCAAACTTTGCTGGAAAGGAACAAGAATTTACTTTCTTGTAATTAGGAGTAGTTATCATTTAAGAAAAAATCATATAGGTTAGATCTTGTATGCACACATTTTGTTTGATTGCATTTTAGTTTAATTATTTTTAGTAGCGTAGAATGTAGTTTTACAACTAAACTTTGGTGTCTTCAAAAGAATCCATCAAACTTAGACCATTAGCACCTGCAAAAACATATTATACATTGACAGTAGGGTACTTGCAAGATTAGCCAACAAATCCCTAAACTTGCATGCCTATAGAATATAACCCTATTCTTATCTTGATTCTCCAATCTACCTAGGTATGAAATATATGCCCTATACTAGAGTCAAGATTGAATTATCTATAATTGCTTCTAGATCAATCTCTAAGGAAGACCAACTTATTAAATAATTAAATAATCAAAGAATGTTATTAAAATACTAAAGAAATAAAAGGGGTAGGGTTGAGATAACTTGATTTAAGTGTGGTCAAATATTAGATAACAATATTATTTTTAGTTGCATGAGTATAGGCTACTCAGTACAAAAAAATCCTAACAAACTATACAATTGAAGCTATGAAGAAGACAAAAGAAACACAAATACTATAGTGTTTTTATATTATGATCAAAGAAATCCAAAAAGTCTTAAGCCTAATAGAATTCACTTCAACTATTAATTGATCCAAATAGCTTAAAACATAACATAATTTCCCCTGATCATATCATAACAAAACCTACTAAAAGCATTACATCATCCAATGTCGTAGGTGCTTTGATAAAATTAAGCCAATCAACTTAAATTTTAATAGACTTGACTTCAACTACCAATTGAAATTTTTCAAAAAACATGAAGTCTACCAAAATTTATTCCTATCATAGTGTAGATGAAAATGCAAGAAGGGTAAATATTACAAAAGATATCAATTCTTCATACTCCAACTAGGGTAAGTAAAAAAACTTTAGATTGTATAAGAGTAACATAAAAATTCAACCTATGATAGGTAAACACTAAAATATCTTATCCTTACAAATGAGGAGTGTTGCTCCTTTTATAACTTTTGCTAGGTTAAAATAAAGCTAACTACTATATACAATCATTGGCTAAAATTTATCAGGCATGATCTTGGGCTGCAATGGAACTACTTTACCTCTTTAGCTTACTCTACATGTTCTTTTTCAAATGGTTGAGATTTATTGGAACAACAATTATGCTTCATGGAGGTGGTTGTCGCTTTATCATTCTAACAATTGATGCATGTCCTAACTCTTTGCTAGTGAAAGCACCAAGTATATTTCACATTGAGCCTCTTGATTTTGGGATGCTATTGTTGTGCTATTGTCTTCTAGGATCCCCTTTTTCCTAATACAAGTATGCTAAACCATTTTGATGTTGATCCAATTCATTGCACTAAAAATCTCAGACATACATCTTGGTCATCCCTTTGGAAACTATCTTAGGTATTAATGTAAATGTCTAAATTATTCTCTATATACATATCCATGTTTTATATCCTTTCGATATATTCTATATGGTTGGATGATCCTCTCGTCAACCTCTAAATATAAATCCCTAAGATAATCCATTCCTAGATGGGATGTACATATAAATAATATATTTTTTTATCACCCTCTTTATATATATACCAAATGAAACTCTTTTTTATGTATATTAGGCATATTTTCATACTAGTATCCTTGTGTATAAATATATTTAGTGTGCATGCCCTCTTGAATGTTTGAATGTCCCTATTGATGACCCTTGTTTGTATTGAGTTTAAATACTCTCTATTTAAGAGTATTCTCCATGGGATCACTTTGTGAAATATTAGCGATAATGGACGACTAGATTATTGATCTTTAGGAGTGATAATGAATGATCTTAAGAAACGAGTATATCATTATTTGTTTCATAAAATATAATATCTATATTAATAACCATTTTTTTATACATAAAATCCTATAGAATCTAGAGAATTTTATAATTCCTATGATAATTCAAGAATGGATTTTGAGGTCCATTTTATGATGTTTTCGATCAAGAATATGATCTCATTCCACAAAATGAAATATCCTTAAATATTTAATATTAGAATTGAGGTTGCTTCACTTCTCTTCAAATATCAATTTTTAAACAACTTTGATGGAAACCCAATTTAGAATGTAATATAGATTGAGATTCATTGCTCTTCATAACTAATTTAATTCTTCTAGGTGGTTCATACACCTAGAAATTTCTACAAACCTTTTAGTTTATTTTCCACAAAGCTATTTTTCTGAGGACTATAACTTATTCTTTACTGTGATACTCCATTCATAATAAGGAAATTCTTAAAGGTGTTTCTCATATAATTCACAACTTTATTAGTATGGAGGCATTTGATAGAAACATAAATCTATTTCTCAATTAAGTATAATTTCTTCTCACTACTAGGATAGATATGATATTATCCTCCAAGAGATATCTTCCCATGATTTGCCATAAATTATACATATATGATTGTTTTTCCTCCATAGGAACCACAAGGTGAAAATTTCAACTCATAAATAGTTAAAACATGTTGATTTCACAAAGTAATCCATGATTATTTTACTATGGTATGCAAAAAATCTGCCATAGGGTAACATAAAAAAAATGTCATTCTAACTATTTGGAGTGATCAAGTAAAATTTTCATATGCAATATAGAGATATATGTGTAACTAATTTCCATTTATTGTATAATTTATTTTTACATCTTCATGCAAAGGGATTTACTAATCCAATTATCTTTAGATGATGTTGGCTATATTTTGAGAATTATTTTTAGTTGACAAACCATTTTCCTAGAGATATGTACAAAATTAGTGCTTTATTTTTTTATTAGTTGGAAAAGGGGTTTTAAAGAGATCCCAAAATATTTAACAGAGGGGTTTTGAGGCTTCCCAAACCTTTACAAACTAAAATATGATAAAGAGAAAACAACCCCTAATGAAACAAAGATGAGGCTCCACTGGAGGTACTAAAGATCTACCTAGAAATCTCTAAAATATTGAATAGGATCGCCTAAAATCAACAAGATATTATAATTATTATAATGTGCACCTTTCCCTTCTTTTGCCTTGACATGTGTCATTTGAATTTTCTTATATGGTGAGATGTGTCACCAGTATTCTCTTTCTCTTTGCTATATAGCTCTTGTAATACATTACTTTTATTTGAGGTTATTACCGGTTGCCTCCATGAGATGAGTTGTGTCTTGTTTATTTGCCTCCTATATCTTGTTTCATCTTATCATATTAGGACCTTGAAAATGTCCAACATTTGGTATCATAAATTAGGGAGTATACTCTCCACTTTCTAAGTGGATCCGAAACTAGAAAGCTCTTCTTTCTAAGTGGGATATTGTCCCGGTCTTCTATCAAGTTTTTTTGTAGTGGAGGTTGTGTTAGCTATATAATATCTCCATAGCCAAGCCAAGGTCTTAAGTATCCATTGTGCATATCTACTACTATTCTTGGGATCATCTTTTTTTTAAAGAAAAAACAAAAAAATGTTTTTTATTCGTTCCCTCCTCTACCTGTATTTTACCTAGTAAATAAACCACTATGACAATAACATAAATATTATTGATTGATGAGGGTTAGAGTATTCCTAGAGATATTTCAAGAGGATTGATGTGCAATAATCAGCGAGCTTGAATTTTGTGTAATAGCCACCATTTACTTGTTCATTTCTTCATTGGCATGATGTATATGGATGTAGCTATTTGTTTCCCACCAAGTCACCTGGGAATAATCATATGAAAAGAAGCACAACATAGCCCAACGCACTATACATTGCATTTAGCATCAACCTCACCATGTAATAGGGCAAGTGGCAATAGATGAAGCAAGGAGGACATAAAGGTCATCTAGCTTGCAAGATTCAGGTGGCAAAAACCAGAACCAATGGTGCCATTTACCTGAGAAGGTTGGGGTTGCGTGGACAAAAATAGCTTCTACATGAGGACCAACATACTCAAGTATTGGGAGGCAACCCCTAGGAAGAAACTACTACTACTACTGTAGATAGTTAGATCTATAGTTGCTCCAATCCATATTGGATTTGAACCCGTGTTTTCCTAGATCTATCAACCATTCTAGAATTCTAGGAACACGACACCCCCCATATCCTTTTGCTAAGGGTCAAATGAGGACTTCATTTTTCATAGAGGTGGGAAACTATGTTTTTTAAAAGAAAAATATTGTGACTTGGTTTTGCATCCTATGCTACATGAAGTGCCTTAGCAACAATTATCATCAAGGCATTGGCTAGGCAGCGAATTCGAAGTCGAGCATCCCTTCCGCAATGCATGTACTTGATGTGCATCATGGCATTCACGCTTCATCTAAAATTTAAAACTAGATCTTTCAAATCATTTTTCTATGCTCCTTCATGTATTTATACCTTTTCATTACTTTTGAATCCACCCCTACCTCTACTAGCATATCTTACCACCTCAAAGCCTAAGTGGGAGCCAATACCAATACCAAAACCACCAAGGGACAAGATCCATTATTGTAGACCTTGCAAACTCAAATTTCCACTCTTATTTTCTCTTCACTACCCTAACTACACGAACCCATCTGCACCGCCACCCCAAAAGCCATTTGAGGACACACTTCTCTTAATAGCCTTAGGGCTTCCAGATCTAACTCCTTAAGATCCTTAGGGAAACTAGTTGTTATCTACCATAGAAAGGCATTGCTTGTGAGGAAAATTTGGGCCTTCAACAACCAAACACATATTTGAGGATTTACCACCTCATTATCCACCACAACCTTGCATGGACCACCATGTGTAGATTTTCTAGCTCCTCACGCAATCAAAGTTGTATCATCGGTATTTTACATGCCTACAGGACCCTGTGCCTACCAACATTGAAATTTTTTTCTACATTTCCCCTTTCCACATGGATGCTCATAAAGCTTTGATGCTTTAGCTTTACATTCGATCACTTATTTAAAATTTTATCTTTTTGCTTTTTTAATATGCATTAATATACGGATGGTGAGGGTCATTAGCGTGCATGTCAAAAATAAAGGTGGATAGGTTAAATTTTCAAAAATATAAAATTTTCCAAAAATATTTTATATTATGTGAATAATATTCTTTATTCTTCATTGTAAAGGGGCTCATATTTATTTTTTTGGCTAGTTGGAGACCTTTTTTTTATTTTCATACAAATCGAGCCTCCACTCACACATGAAGATAACAACATATATACTCATTGGAAAGGTTTTTATAAGCTAGAAATATTGGTGGGGCTATTTTTAACTTTTGTGACCATTTTATATGCTTATTTGTGCTGTCAAATTTCTCTTGTAAAATAGAAAGCAATCTCAGAAGTGCTCGACACTCTTCAAAAAAACTTGTGCCACATTTGGATCATCACTATTTTAATGATCTTGGGAGATTGTTAGACCAACTTCTTCGTTGTACTTGGACAATTTGGAGGTATTTCTCATTGAAGCATTGAAATTGTACCACTCATGGTGGCACCATTGAAGGCTATTTTTTAACCACTTTCCTCAATAAAATCATCATCTTAAGGGGTGTTTTAGGGTCCCTTGAATCCTGCTTATGGAGTTCTTTTTTGTGGAATTATCTTGGTCAAATTGTCCTTGCATTTTACTTATGCTTACCTTTAAATTTAATTCTATGCTTGATATACCCCCACTTGCCTTTGGGGTTTATTTCATATTGTAATCAAGTGTAGTTTCCATTTGCATATACATAGTTAAATTTATTTTTGGCATATAAAATTGTGCAATTTCTTAAGAAAGCAAGCACCCTTGTAGGAGCAACTATTTAAACCTCCACTTCTTTCTCCCTTCTTCTCTCCTAGGTTGGAATAGATCATTTGTGCTCAAGATTCCTCCCACTATTGGCTATTTATATATTTATATTTATATATACCATATATATAACGTTAAATCATAGCCATTCATTAAATCACAATCCTAGCTTACCATGTGGTAATCCTAGCCACTAGCTCAATCTCAATCATAGCTTGCCACTTGGCAATGCTAGGGTACCACTTCCAAACCCTAACCCTAGCATTTTGGAAGGTTATAAAACATGATTCACTTTTGTGAATGAGGATCCAAAAAAAGAACCAAAAATCTATATCGACATCACAAAAGTAACCCTAACCAAAATTTAGAGATAGATTAAAGTTCCAAATATTTTCAAATCATTTTCCCAAAGTAGATCCAGATGTATCAAGGCATCTATGCAAACATAGATGTGGCTCTGCATCCACAGAGATGTAACACTACATCCAACTAGTCCCTCGAAATAGCCCCATGTTTTCTCGATGATATTTTTAGCCTCAAAATATATAGATCAAAATAAATTATAAGTAAGGTAGTTTTGGTTTATCTATTTTATGTCTTATGCATCTTGTTATATACTCGCATTCATAGTAGGGTTTGTAGATTTATACTTATATCAAATAGGGCCTCACATAGTGGAGACCCCTCATATACTATCGATGCTTTTATGTTGTTTGTATTCTTGCAGGTGCATGTGACAAGTCATTGGAAGTTGTTGGATCAATGGATAGTCTATAAGGATAACTGAAGCCCATCCCCAAATAGATTATAGCAAAGAAAAAAATTGGTACCATCATTCATCTATGATTGCAAAAGGGGAATATTCCCCCTTTTACCCATTATAATTTAGGAAATCAAGCAAATGCATTGTAATCATACCCATACACTCTAAGTGTAAAGAACTATAAAAAGGAGATCAAGGCTCCACAAAATTCAATACAAAGTAATTTCATTACAATCGCTTGTTTTTATTGTATTTTATTGGTGTCATTTTATTTGATTACAAATGGTGACCGTGGTGGGACCCCCAAAGGGTTTTATTTTTTATATTTCTTTCTATTTTTTATTATTGATCGGTGTTTGTATTCTATTGCAAGTTTTTGGAGTCCCTTTGTATAAAAATTTAAATTCGATACGGGAGTTCTGGAGCTTGTTCGGGTTTATTTTGAGTCTGAGAAGATGCAAATTTGCATTTAGGAGATCTGAGTAGATACCCCTTTGTTTCTAGGATACTAAATAGATGTGGCACCACGTTTGGTGATCTAGAAGAAGAAAGCCAAAGGCTTTCGAGTAAGCTATCATTAAAACCCTAACATATACCCTATTTTGGTTTTTGATACACAATTAGAGATGTAGATATGCATTTGGTTAACTCTAGACACGACATTACATATAAGAAGACGTAGCTCTACATTTGAGTAGATGCAGCTCTACATCTACTCAATTTCATATGCATCTCCGCATATAGTTTTGTGTTTCAAAAATATTCTTGGGTATATTTGGAGCATGTTTGTTACATTTAAGTTAGGGTTTTATCTGTTTTACGCTTCTATTTACTTATGTGTTTCCTGATTACATTTGTAGGTATTAAATCAAAATCGCATCCTAGTTTAGCATTCTGGTGAAATTATACTACATTTACTTTATAAAAATTGCACACACAAACCAAAACCAAAACCAAAACATAAAAACAAACCTTTTTGCACACACTTTTGCACAATCTATATTTCACACTTTTTGCATATATACAGTGTAAGGAAAACCTCCTAAACAAGTTGTATGTCATCAACAATCATCATTCGAGCCCTAGATAAGCCATAGTTAGCACACATAGCTTCTTGGAATTCATAACTGAGAGACTGGTTACCCTTGGGATTATCTTGGGATAAATTTTTTAGGCTAGATGCCCTTTAACCATAGGGTTAAATAATTAGTGGATGGCAGTTATCATTATTTTTTGAGTACGCTTGAGTGTGAAGGAAAGCCGCATTTTGACTAGTACTATAACTTAGACAGTGCGACATCCTTCAAGAGGTTTTTTGTTCCCCTAGGTTACACCCATCACTAAGCCTTCATTTAGAAAGCCTTTTTAGTCATTCATAGTTCATTATTCATTAGAAGGGTAGGTGTGAACACACCTTTTAGATTCATTCCACCACCCACATTGCATAGTTTTCTAGGCATAGGATTTACTTAAAACACACAAAAACCACAAATAAATAAATTAAAAATATTAAAAAAAGAAATAAAAAATAATCAAATTGTGAAAATTAAAAACTCTTGTTTGTTTGGTTGAGTATTTGCTTTATTTGTAGGTAAGTTTTACATCTTCACACACATATCTTGCACAATATCCCTAGCTTATGGTATTGAATTGAAGTCAAGCTAGAGTTTTGGACCAATTGCCCACAAACCAATCATCTTCATCCATGGAGAAATTTTCTCAAAATTCCCATCCCCTAGCCACTTTTGTGGCTAGCCAAGCCAATTTGTTCGTTGGACCCTCTCATGCAAACATAATGCAAAGGGTGATCCACCTTTCTATCCCAGGGATCCCCGCATATAACCATCCACACCTACTAATAATCACATCACCTATATAGATTCTGATGCTATCAAATCCTATGTGAACACATCCTTCTCATATTTACCATCCCTTACCATCCCACCTATTCCTACCTTTCAGTAGGAACCCACCCATTCACAACCTAACAACACTAGCAATTTCTACATTAACCCACTTTTTGAGCCCACATCCTTGAGCCAAAATCCACCATCATCATCCAACCCATATATTTCAATTCCATCCACCCACACCACCATTTGTTCTAACCCACTTTACAAAGCATAGGTTAATGTTGCTTCACAAGAACAAATATTTATCCCACCTATATCATAAGGATGCGTTAACCTCGTTTCCCATTTAGTTGCAATCCCCTTTGTAACTTATCCTCCACCAACCTCAACCCATGTCATAGCCACTCATCATATGCAAATTTCTACAACCCATGCAACCATGCAACCCCCATATATAGCCATACAACCATCTACAATTTCCATACAACAAATATTACAATATTTATAGCAATTACTTGTAGGTAGTGCTAGTCAAAGTTTTCACCCCATGTTGTAGTATCAGTCACAGGTGGTAGATTTCAGTCATCAACCTACCTTGAACCCAAACACCTTAAATCAAGATCCATCCTAGGTGTCTTGACCATCCAAAATAATTATACCAAACCATCCACTTAATAACATCATCACCTCACCAGTTCAACACATAACCATCCTTCTAACTTCACATAATCAACAACCTCCACCTCATCCACATCAATCATTCCACAATCAATTCTAGCAAAATATTCAACATCATAAAATACCCACTCACATAAATTCCTTGGCCAACTAGAATATCATCTCACTACAACAATCATCACTCAACAAATCCCACCTACCTACACCTACCAAAAAAACTAGGGCTTCCAAGACCATGGGAGGATCCCAAGTTTCAATTTTTACAAAACCAATTTGACAACCTAACTATGCAAGATTTGAGAATGTTATATCAGAAACCTACATTATGATAGTTGGTAAAACACCCTATTCATCCTTCGATACCATAATCACCTTATCCGATAGATTTTACATTACCAAAGTTTGACAAATTTAAAGGGGATGAGGACCCCAAAGAACATATAAGTGGGTTTATCCACACATGTTTTAGAATATAAGAAAATTATCCCTTAATGCTTTGAACTTTCCATTAGACATTTGGAGGAGACACTTTAGAATGGTACAACCATTTGCCACACCATAGCATTCATACTTTCAATCAATTGGTAGATCAATTCCTAGAGTGTTTCTCTCTAAATGTTAGAAAGAAAACTACACTCACTGATTTATTCAACTTACGATAATTTGAAGATGATTCGGTGTATGACTTTGGAAACTACTAGAAGGTAGTTTTTACTAAGTTTCCATTCACCCTCCCCATGGTAGAACTCACAATAATGTTCACCAGAAGCTATTTAAAACCCATCACCTTGTTTCTACAATTGCAACAATATAGAACATTCAAGGAATCACTCCCTCAAGCCTGTGTCATTGAAGAAATTAAAGTTCAAGAGGGTGATATAAAACTTAAAAAGAAAGAATAACAAAATAAAAGTTCAAGAGAAAATAACCAAGGCCAACCCAAAACTGGTCAAGTCAATCAAGTAGTCTTGAGTCAACCAATAGAGCAAATCCAACGACCTCAAGTCCAACATAAATAACCACTACAACAACAAAAACTACCATAATAATAGACTTATCAGGTGGTCCCACCCCAACAATAGTTGCACACTCAAGCTGAGGCAATAGATAATCATTAAAACCAATTGGTGAGCAGAAATTATCTTATGAAAATACTCATTTCTTATCCATTAATTATCAATCCAGTAGTTCGTAGACTTGTGAGTACCAGTGCAAAGTATATGCTTTCAATAAAATAAATATGAGTCCTCTGTATCACTTTGGTTTGAGGGGTGGTTGTTGGTGTAATTGGAGTTGAGCCAAATTGATAGAATTAAATTACAGGAAAGTAATTTCTACAGGAAATTGCAGGAAAAGTAAATTAAACTGTCAAACATGTGATTGAAAGGAAATATGCAAAAAAATAAAATGTAGGAAAGCAAACACACTTGTAGAATTTTAATAAAATAGAGAAAATGTAGAATTAACACACACTTGCAGGGAATAATTAACAAAATTTAATTAATGAAAAAAATAGAAGGAAACAGGGGAGGAATACTGCCTGGAGTGGGTCCAGGCTCCTACGGACATCCAACTAGTTAATTCACGCAATCACTCTTCGAACTCAAAAAATTGATCAAAACACTTTGATATTTTATTATGCAGTACTTAATTTTTACAAAACAAGTTCAGATCCTTTCTTTAGAGGTGGCCTGCATTTTTATACAAAACGTGGTCATCCCATGTTTACAATTTTAGATGCTGCATGATTTACTATAGTGGGCACACATAAATTTATTAGACATCTAGAAACAGATAAATCATGCTAAAATTAACCCTCACAAAATAATCATAGCATTTCCTATGTTTAAAAAAATACATCTAATTTTATACACGGTCTTAAATCTTCACAATCAACGTGTATATTTTTATTCTGTTCAATGCACACACTGTTCAGCCTATTGCTAGAAAACAGGTACCTTTTCAACCTATCATCGGGATATAGGTGCTATATTTAGCCTTCTTCTGTTCATTGAAGATCATTGTTGATTTTTGAGCATCGAACAGTGCACACTTTTATTCTATCATCGGGAGATAGATGTTGTCTAGCCTGTTGTTGGGAGATAGGCACCATCCTGTGTATTGGAAGACATGCACTTCTTTTTTACTAGAATATAGGTGCCTTCTAACTTATGACTGGGATACAGGTGTCATACCTTAGCATGTTTCAGAGTGCCTTAGTCCTTTGCTAATATCACCATTTTCTCACCAATCCTTCCTTAATTGCGTCATGAAAGTATCAAATGCTAGTTCTGCATGGGAACTTGACTAAAAAGGTGTTAAAAAGATAATGTACTGCATCTACACACAATTTCCACTTAAAACACACATTAGGCATTATACATAATTTTCCATTATATTTATACAAAAGTATCATAAAATATGCATTTATAATGTAATATGTCGCACGTGCTCATTATCCCCCCATGCCTAATTTTTGCCATGCCCTTGTGGTACTTGTTGGTAATACCCTGTTTTATCAATAGCCTACTAGTATTCCCTAATCCAATGCTTTCTCTCCTTGGTTGTGGCTCTATATCGTTCCTTGATATGTTTTTGTTTTCCACCTGATTTTAGTTGATTGGGACCTTCTTCTATATCTGGTGCGTTATTACATTTTCTACATCGTAAGGGCTGGCTGGGCACTACCCCTATTTTCAATTTTCTTGTGCTCCACCCCTTCTTGCCTGTAACTTCCTCCATGTAGAATCATGTGAATGTAGTGGTATCCTTCTGGAATGCAGGCTCAACTTGCTTCTAGTATTTATGGTTTGGGGGAAGCTAATCTACCAGTGGAAAGTTAAGCTTATCCCATGATAGATAATTGGATGTATCATGTACCTGGACCTTTGGTAATTTTACCATCTTTGGATTGAGTGTTGTATCCTCTGTGTCATTCTCCTTTGCATCTTCAGGTGGCAGAGGCTTGGGTTCTTGAACTGGTGATGACATCATTGGTTCTTCACTAAATATTCCCATATTCTTTAGATATTCTCGAATCCTTGAGGGATTGCCATCAATTGAACCATAGAGGTTCCAAATTTATTTTGGTTGGGTAGGATTAACAAAACTACTTGGCTCTTTGGCCATTTGTTTGTGATTTTTATGCTCTTTCTTGGTCTCCTTCAAATTCTTCTTTAGCTCCTAGAACTGCTCTTTCTAGCTGATGAAGGATTTCATGGATGTAGCCCACTATTCATGTAAAATTTAGGTCTAGTTGTACCTTCAATGCTTGTTGGGGTGCTTTCTACCTTTGTTGTTTTGTTGTTCTGACCCTTGTCTTCCACCTTCTCTATGATGCTCTCACTAATTTTCATTTGGGGTGTAATATCTTAGATGATTTGGGTGCTACTACAATAGCTGTGGATACCAAAGGACCAACCTCCTCTACCTTCATCGAAGGTGGTATTTATTGGACCTCAAAAGATTTTGTGTCTTTCATATCCTGGTCCCTTGGTGTATTCCTAGTTGGTTCAACCATGGTTTGTTTTTCAAACTAACCAACCATGGTTTGGTCAACCAATGGCTGACCAGTTGACTGTATAGTCTTCGTGGGATCGATTGACTCCTGTGGGTGATACAAATCATGTTATTACTCTTGCCTTGTTTTTGACTAGTTAGTAGGGTTAGATACCTATGTATCATCATTCGGTTGAGTGGCATCTAGTTGTGCTTCAAAATTCCTAACTAATTTGGCAATTCATTGCTTGGTCATCTGGTGGTTGACCATATGATTGGGTAACATCAAGTATTTTGAATGACTCTTCAACTTCACTATCATCAATTTCTCTTACAAGGGGTTATTTTTGCACAACAGGGCTCCCCTATTCTTGGGAAGTAGCCTTCACAAGGGCCTTTGATTGGTACCCTATTTTAATATTTTGGTTGTTTTATGCCCTTTTGGCATGGAAGTGAAATACCCCTATGGATACAATTTTCTCCTATGAGTCCATGGAAGAAAATGTTGCATCCATGACCCAGTCCATCTGTACGATAACATCGACCTTATCTGGTTTGGTGACCTACAACTATTGGACCATATTTTCTAATTGCCACACCTTTTTCTCATAATCATCACATATCATTCACTTCTTATTGTCTTACTATAGCATCCCGTCGAGACTCCTAAAATCCAGCATGCTCTTTATATTTTTCCTTCCAATTGGAGGCTTGTTATTTCATGTTTTGTAGATGGTTCTACAGGTCTTCTTCTTGATCATTCTAGAATAATATCACACCACTGGCTATGCCATGCAACACTTGAGCAGCTAGTTCATCCTCTGCATTTTATTCTTCAAATGAACTATAATCAACTAGACACTCCTTCTGTATTCTGCTTCTGGTTGTCAATGGTGATGAAGCCTAAAATGGGCTTGGAATAGTTTGGTCTACCTCCCAATTTGAATGTTGGGAGATAGACAATGGTATTGCTTGAGATAGGCTCTATTAAATTTATTCTACCTCCCCTATATAATGGCTATGCTAGGAGGTAGGTGATGGCATTGGGGAAGAAGGGCTTGATTCTACCTACCCTATTGTTTTTGTAGCTTGGTGGTTTTGGGAGTCAGACACCTCCTCTTTCTCCTGCTTCTCCTTGGATGCATTTGCATAAACCTGTATTTCATCCTCTATGTGCCTCGACATGTCTCCAACATCCAGTACATCCCTAACCTGTGATGTGCTAATGTTGTTACTATTCCTACTTGATACCGATTAGATTTTTCCTTTAGGGCACACATTAGATAGTAGATAATATTGATTTTATCACCATGTAGCAAATGATTAAGGAATATAAAATGGTTGGCATTCAACCAAGAATACTCATCAGTGCAGGTGAAAATTGAGCTACTTGATCGAAAACATTCCTCTAAAGGTCTAATATATACTGTTTTGGCAACCCTTAGCATGTTGTCTTCATTGATGGCTACTCAAAAAATTGTTGTACGCACCGTGCTATACTACCTTCCTTATATGTTTGATATCTCATGCATGGAAGAGCAATCACCTCTGAAATATATGCTTCTGTGATTGGAATTACCAATCTGTGCATTTGTACAATGTTATCATCCATTGAAGCTACAAATTCATGCACTACCATAGAGTCTTGATCCTAGCTAACTAGGTTATAATATTGCATCCATACTACAAACTCAAACTAATTTTTGACATCATCAATTATGCCCGAAAGATCTCAAGGCTCATTCTTCTTCAATGCATGATTAGTAAGTTTTCCCATGGTGGTCTTGCCTCTATGCTTTGGATTTCGTTGTGTTTTATGAATAGGCATTGTTTTTGGTTTATAAAATGCCAAAGTGTGCAACTATATCTATGCATACAGGGTACCTATCTCTCGTAATCAACAGTAATTATGGGTAATATGTATAATTTAATTTAAAATTATGTGCTAGATTGTAGATGGGTATTGATACAATTGTTTCCTTCCATATGATTGACACCACATGGTGTAGTACAGGTTTGGGCAACGTATGATTTAATACAAGTTTCATGGGACATGTGTCGACACATTATATAGAAATATTTCTTTATGAAAATCATGCATACACATAATAGAAAGTTTGGTACATACCTGAATGGTGTTTTGTGATTTATCATATGCAAATTCCGGTGATGCAATGTGATTGGCCGATGCATGACAACAATGTCTCCGGGACAAATGATCGGTGTGGTTTTTTTTCATGTAAAAATCATGTCAACTTGAATCTTCATTGGGTATTGCAATTTTATTAATCTTGATATTTTATGCAAAAAACTAAAGAAAATATGGAATTTTTATTCTATCATGGGATGACACACATCCCCTCCTTGGAAGTTGTTTGATTTTCCTTCGGAGCATGCATGGGTCACCAATAGAAAATAATGAACTCCTTCGATCAACAATAGAGAAGTAAACGAATTTCATCGATAAAAATACAAACATACTTTTATGCATGAAAAGTTTGACTCTGATTGTATATGGATTTCGGTGCCAATGTGGATCCAGTCATTTCTCCAATGCTAAATATAGAAGCCATCATTGCGTTGGAATACAGACACCCATTTTCTAGAATATGGGCACCCTTCGCTGAAATACGAAGACATGCACCCATTTGATGGGAGACAAGTACTTTTCACTGAAGTGTAGGGACAGGTACTCGTTTGCTAGAATATAGGTACCTTTTGTTGAAGTGTAGAGATAGGTGCCCATTTATTGGGAGATAAGTGCCTTACTTCATCTCACTAGAGACATGTGTCATTTGTTATTATGAATATAGATGCCTTTATTGGACATACTAGTACCTGCAACACACTTTTTTTTTCTAACAACAAGCGAGTTTTTTTTCAATTTATGTATATGGAAGATAGGCACTTTTGTGAATATAGGTACCTTCAAAATGTTACATATATAGGTACCTTTTGCTATACGTTGGATATAGGCACCTTCTATTGGCTGGACAATCAATGTCCACTGAGTTGATCCGCAGTTAGGTGCCTTTATTCGATACGAATACAGACGCTTTTCCTTGGTGTTTCCTAGACCCGTATATAGGTATTTTATTCGTGGAGGAAGTAGACACTTGTATATAAGTCCACCTATAAATACCCCCTTCTTTGTGGGTATTGGTGCTTCATTCATTCATTAATCCTCATAGAAAATTGAAAATATGTAAGACACCATGGATCCTGTGCTTGCCAGGCCTAGGTTTCCTAAGATACCTACATATTGCATTCAAGGCATGGTTTCCTACAAAATAAATGCACACGTAAAACATAAAAAAAGAATCATGGATCTTGTGCCTGATAGTCCTAGGTTTCCCAGGATGCTTACATATTGCATTTAGGGAACACTTTTCTATAAAGTAGTAAATAAAACAAAATTGGAAAATTTTAAATTTAAAATGTTTGTTTGCTTATTTTTTTCTACGGATGCACACGTGTATGTTAACTACTAGAGATAGTTTTTAATTATGATGGGGTCTCCCCCATTCCTTCTTTGAACTCAACTACATGAACTGGTGGTGTATTATATGGTCGCAATCGATGGTCATTGACTATCAATACAATATCACTTTCATCTATGGTTCGAATGCACACAACATCATTTTTGATAATTTCAACCACTTCATACGGTTTCATCCAACGTTGCATAAGCTTTCCATTTTTCTCCTAGAATTAGGAGTCATAAAACAATGCCCATTCTCCCACTTTGAACTATTTTAGTTGTATATGGCAGTCATGCCATCGGGTCCTCTACTTCTACATGATTTTTGTTTGTTGTAAAGCATCCTATCGGTATCCATCTAGCTGGTTGAGCTATTGAATTCAATATTTTTATGTGGCATACAAATTTAAATTTAATGCTATAGTAGTTCATAGGGTTTTGATTTCAAATTCAATGGAAATCATGGCATTTTTATCATACACCAATTAAAATGGTGTAAATCCAGTGGTAGTCTTCTAGGTAGTGTGATATACCCACACTACCTTTGGTAAATGTATTACCCAATATTTTTAGTGTTGCTTTACCATGTTAGTAAGAATATTTTCTAGCTCCTGATTTGTAGCTTCCACTTGCTCTTTTTCTTGCGGATGATAGGGGGTGGTTTTATTGTGTCAGATTCAATATTGCTGCATCAACTCTTAAATCACTTTCAAGGTGAATTGAGGTCCCTAATAAGTGGTAATTTCTCTGGGAATCCCAAGTCTAGTAAAAATGGATTCATACAAGAAATCGACTAGTCTTTTCCTTTGAATATTGTAGTGCCTGCACTTCAATCCATTCTATAACATAGTCAGTACAAATAAGAATATACATTTTTTTGCCTGACTGTGGATTAATGGGACCCACAAAGTGTTAGGATTATTTATACTAACCATTACCATTAATTAATCACTCATATTTATTAATTAATTCATATGGACCATTGTGTCATTTCACTCACAACCTTAGAATAGGTATATATTATGATTCAACAGGGTGTAAACAATCATCTAGGAAAATAAAAGAATATACATATATATTTTATCCATTGGTAGGAATTCCTCTAGTGCAAAAGTGATTCGTTTAAACAATGATTTAGTCATTTTATTTGCATATTTTGATATTAATTCTTGTTATTTCATTGCAAACCCAAGATAGGTACAAGGAACCTATCATATGATATCAGAGCAGTTAAATTCTTAACCCTTATCACGTCCTTTTCATCCATGTTTTGTTCCTATTCATACATTGCAACTTATCACTCCCATTACATATAACTTTCCTGCATTGAAGACATAATACATAAACATATCATTTAAACAACATATCATCATAATACAACATCATATCATCTAGGGTCTAGATCAAAACACATAGTCTCTATCCATTACACCACCACACTTTCATTATAACAAACATCCATCCATAACCCGATGTACACAAAAACATTGTTTACAATGATAAAATAAAGCACCAACATCCATATCATAGACCAGGGAGACAAATAATGCAAAAATCATTGTATTTTTGCACCTCCATAATCTCTATCATCTATTCATATTATATCCACCAACATCCATTCATGCAACACTTTGCAAACATTATCAAAATTTTCTAATCGATGACTCAGTCCCTATCTGCATTTTTCCATAAAGGATGAAATCATCCAACTTCAAAACGTCTCAAAAATTGTTAGAATCACAAGAGCACATTTTTGGTAGGCCAATCAGAAAAGCAGGAGATAAATATAAATTATTAAGCCAAACCTAAATTTTATAAATATTTTCATCACCTTTTACTACTATCGTCACCAAAATTTAGTTGTTTGGTCATCGTTGAAACCGCCATCGCGTTAATTCAATTATTCAACATATTTGATTAGGAAATTTTTGTTTTTGAGGTATTTGTACATACCCTTATTGATTTGGAACTTGATTATGCACTTATTATTTTTAGGGTATTTGTGCATATCCTTGTTGATTTGGCACTTGATTGTGTGCTTGTTGTTGTTGGGGTATTTGTGGAAACCTTTTTTATGTGGAATTTGATTATATGCTTGTTATTGTTAGGCTATTTATGCATACCCTTATTGATTTGGCACTTGGTTGTGCACTTGTTTTTTTGGGGTAATTGTGCATACCCTTATTGAGTGGGTTTTTAATTAGAAACTTGCTACTATTGGGGCATCTAAATGTGCACTAATGATTAATCGATTGAAGAGTAGGTGGGCAGTTCGAGAGATGACATGGTAGGATGAGTGGATGTCCAATATGGTGGCTCACTGAAGAATCCTATTATGGCATGTTGAGAAGGGTGTTTTTGATGTATTAGGGATTGATTAGGGGTGAGAGAAGTGAATGTGTTGATTTAGGCTTGTGATTGAGGATGAGGGGGTGAAGTCAGATTGCATTGGTGGTTGAGAAGTGAGAAGGAATTGATGTTGTTATTGATGAGATGGTGGTGGTTGGTATGTGAATACCATGTTTATTATAGGGGTAAGACTAGTGGATGGGGGAACAAAAGTTGAATTACCAAAAGAAGAGGCTTTTTACGACCCAATCAACAGTGGACTAAAGAAGAGGAAAGTGGAGAATCTGGGTGTGGCATCAGTCAGATCATAATCTGAGTAGATGGAAGAGTACACAATGTAGGTTAATTGTGGTAGTAAAATAGCACCTCAATTTAGGACATGATCGGTGGTTTTGTTTGAAGTTGATTTTGGTAGAAGAGTATGTAATTTTGAGGAATGTGTAGGGGAGACAATGAAGTTTATGGTAAACCAAATTTCTCTTGTTGGGATGGTGTGGATAAATATTGAGGGGGAGGTAAGTATGTCTCTCCTTGATGTTCGAACAATGGATTCACTCATGCATCTTTCAGGACTGTGTGCTCTTGACCATGTACTTTGTTTTTCATGTGGACTATTTTGGGTAGAAATTGGAACATGCATAGGTTTTGATAGGAAAAAAAAAGATTTAGTAGCCTAAGCTATTTCAAGTCTAGTTTTGTCAAACTAAGGTAGTTTTGGGGAAAACATACCCATCCATACATTTTCTATGTGGTTGTACCTATCTGTATGATTTCTTGGTAAAAATCATACATGTTCGTATTTTTTTATAAAAAACATGTTTTCTATGCATAGAAAGTCACCAAATTGCTTTTGCAGGTCTCTGGAAATGTTTTGGAAGTTTTTGAGACCATTTTGGAAATGTATTCAACAATTTTGTAATAATGTGGTTGACTATTTTTCACAAGTATAAAACAACAAGCAAATGAGTGTAATTGGTGTTGGATTTTATTCTTGATCATTTTGTTTTGTAGTTTTGTGTGTTTTGATGTTAGAAGACCACTAAAAACACAAGGTATGTGAGTGAAAACTAAGTGGGTATGTTAATGCACACCCTTCCTGCTATACCCGAAGGTACGCAAGGAGTGGTGAAACAAAAATAAACAAAAGGCTTCCTATTATGTGGGAAGGCTCTAGGTGACTAGAAGGGGAGATACAAAATTCCTCTTATGGAAGATGTGGCATTGTCTAAGACCTACTGTTGGCCTACCCAGGATTTTTCATCACCCTTAGATGGGCTTAGCAAGAATAAAAATTACACACTCACTGATTATGTGAAGCCCTATGAGCAGGGGTGTCTATCCTAATCCTACCCTAAGGTAATCTCAAGAGTAGGGGATTTTTTGGTGATGAAGTCTAGAAAACCACTCATAGGAGAAACTATGGCACGTAGGGTGGTGATTCAATGCTTGCTAGTGGGAGCCAATGTTGTTGATCTCTATTGGTGGTTGGTGATGAAATCCAATGAAAACCAATGTTTTGAGTGTCGTGCATGTGTGCTTGTTTTTGGTGTTTTCTTCTTTTTTAGAAATTAAAATGCTAAAATGAAACTATGCTATAACAACAAGACATGAAGACAACATTTTCAAATGCACTATTTGAAATAAATTTCATTTTTGAAAGAAAGCTACACTAATTATGAAAATGACCAAGCATTTTTGGTGTATTTTAAACTAATTTGCAAGTTGACCTATCAAGCTAGGTGCCTTTTGAAAGGAAAACAAATGAAAGAAAGATGTTTTGTAAAGGAATTATGCATTTTGACAAGTGACCTATCAATCTAGGTACCTTTTGGAAAGGATATAAGTGAAATAATGATTTTTTACAAATAAATTGTGTGATTTTGAGAAGTGACCTATTGATCTAGGTGTTTTTTGTAAAGAAGACTTAAATTACTATTGGGTTTTTCAAAACAGGAAAAAATAGATAAAAAAGTGGTGAAACTTCAAGTATTTGTATGCCTACCTATGATTTCTAGATTTTGGAGGCCTTATGGGATTTGATAGGGCTTGTTGCACATGCCAAAATAGAAATCGTATGGGTTTATACATTTTCTAGGTGATCGTATGGGTCCATACGATTTTTGTCAAAAGTGCTTTTTTGGGCTGTTTTGGACCTGTCTTGGGTTTGAGTGACAAGATTTAGAATTTTAAGACTATACCTATAATTTTGAAAACATAATTTCAAATTCCTTCAAAATTCAAATTGTGCATGTTTTTAGCACAAAAACTTGAAACATAATTGATTTCAGGAAATGAAATTTAAACCAAAAGCAATATGACTTCATAAATCCAATTAGGTGAATCACAAGGTTGTGTAGATGAGGCTTGAGATATGTTTTAGAGCTTTGGAAAACTCCATACTATTATTGTAGTACCTATAATGTAGCAAGACCACAAAAAGTTGTTAGCTAGATATTAACCAACAAAAGCAAATATATTGTGATTGCCAAAATACAACTAAAAGAAAACACGTTGCATTTTATTGATATTTTATAAATGTGTTGTAGTATCGTGTTTTGATATTATTTTATAACATGCCTTGAAGGCTACAAAATAGGGACTCCATAAGGAGGGAGCCTCAACATCAAACATCTTCACAACACTCCATAAATGTTTCTTTAGGTCCTTAGAAGGAAGTGGGCTTATGATGTGTGCCAACATGAGCTACATATATCCTCAAAACCTATGTAACCTTACAAAAACTAATTATATAATTTGGAGGCCTATATAATTTAGGCTTATTGTAAACATAGACATAATGACTCAAAAAATCAAACAAAAATGCATCAAGGAAATAAAAAAATGACCTAAAATTGATGTGGAAGGAAGGTGTTACCTAACAAGATGGTTCAGTAGTCTAAAAATGGAAAGCGTACCCATTCATACATTTTTTGGGTGGTCATATGGATTTGTACAATTTCCAATTTATTCCTTGTATTGGTTTGCCCTTTGACTGTATAGTCTACTGATGAAGTTTGGTGTTGATCCAAAAATTGTTGGTGCTTCTTATGCTCTTGGAGTCATAGAAACCTGCAAAGAAAACTCTATGGGAGGAGTGTTATATATTCAAAATTCTTAATCATGGATCAAGATGCAATTTGGTAGCATAAAAATATCTAGATTCTCCTCTTGAAACCAATAGGTAGCATGGTTTATTTTTAGCCTTCTTGGGCAAAAAAAGGAGCATGCAACATGGTAGGAGAAAATAAAAGAGAGATAAAGCCTCTTTATTGTGTTAGGTGGACGGGAAAGGTTTTTCTCTTATGAATTTGAAGTGGAGGATGGGTTTCCCATTCTTATTAATCACCTAGGAAAGAGAAGAGGGCCTAGGGAAGTGAAAACCCCTTTTTGATTAATTTTTATTAAATGCCTTAAAGGAGGAGAAGGGTGGATGCTCTGTGAAGAGGAATGGGTGTTTAGGGAAGTGTGTAGAGGGGTTTGAGTAAGGGATGAGGTGGAATTCACCTAGGGTTTAGATTAACATAGGTTTTAAGGCAATTTAATCGATTTTTGAGTGTTTCATTATTTGACCATTAATTGTTGCTACTTGAGACCGAGTGTGACCTTTCTAGGTGTTTATGGTGAGAAAATTTTAAGGAAGAGATATTTTTTGGAAATTTCTTGCCAAAAATTACCAATTCCTTAAATCTAAGAAAATAGCATGATTAGAACATGAAGCTCAAAATATTGTGAGAAAATCAAGAAATCATGATTAATCAACGATTTTTATATCATCCATACCTTGCTCCAAAGCTCCTACTTTGGAACATACCAAAAGGATATTGGAAAACTTGTTGAGTTTGTATTTATGCCAACCAATTGCATTTTCAACAAGCCCTTTTTGTGCATATCCTACTTTATAGCAATGCAACAATATTCTCCACAATATCAATATAAAATATTCACACAATTCGATGGCAAACTCACATAAAATATTTTATTGATAAACAAATATCAACTCAAGCAATATAAATACAATGTATTGCAAAGCTTGTTCTCACATAATATTATACCATTGCTTCATATATTGCATTATTTTACCTTCAATATATACACATATGGATATGAGACTCTTCACATTCACAACCCTTGACCTTTCTAGTTACATAGACTTTCCATCTCCTCACACACACGAGAGATTTAACACTTCATATTTCTATGGGATAATTACAACATATCCACATAAGAGCAAAGACTCTAATGGTTACACATACTAAATGATAAACTCTTATATAACTCCTTACATAACTGAACACTTACATAACATCTACTATATAGTCAAACATTTACAACACTCTAAACTAAACTATTTATATGGTACTTGCAATATTGTTGTAAGATTCCAAATAATGTAATATTTCTAACACCCCCTATGTATTACATTATTTGGTATAAAGAACATTATTTAGCTTTAAATATGGTTCTACTAGATTTATGTAATCTCCACTAGGTTTACCTCTATGAACTATCTAGGTCTACCTTTGGGTCAATACATATAGATCTCTACTTTAGGGTTACCTCGAAGTCTCTTCATTTATGTTTTCTCTAAATCATCATTACCTTTGGATTGTTCTACTTGGGATATTTCCTCAAGGTTATTTTACCTCTTGGGCTATCATACCTCTAAGTCAGTCACTAGAACAATCATAAGATCATCATCTATGGAAAATCATAATTGTAGGGGCTAGCACTATAGGTCATCTTCCAAGTTGTTCTTGGGTCATAATCACTTATTTCATACTTCTCCATGAAAAGACTCACATTATTATTTACACTCAACAAAATTTTAATTTCATCATACTTGGTTTCCTCCTATAGAAACCATACAACATTTCTTTCATCTTATCCCATTCATACATACTTATCCATCCACAATTTATTTTTATTTTGTTATTTTCTTTTCATTATATTGACAAGATTTATCGTTTGATTGATTAGAGGAAGGGGTTTTGAAAGGGTTCTTGAACATTTTACATTAGTAGACCATAAAGAGAGACTATCTCCTAGAAATAAAAAGAGAAGACCCAATATTGGGTTCAAATGAGGCTATCTCCTTGAGAGAGGGTTAGAAAAACAAACAACAACAACAAAAGAAAAAGAAAAAGAGGGGGTATCCAAAATGGGGGAGGCCACTTGACAAACAAGGAAAAGACCACAAAAGAGAAGATCCATAGGGATGCTTAACATTTGACATTGCTAAGAGCAGGGATATCCACTTGGTCTGCTTGTTGATTGCCATTGACCTAATTCCTAAATTCTTCTAGGATGAATATGGCATGTTGTAGTAGAAATGCATTGATTTTAGTTGCTTTGCACATAATGCTCATTACATTGTCAAGTTCTGGAACGTACTCTTTCTTGGTGATGAAAGGGACACACATTCTCTATTAGGAATGGTTGGATGAATTAGAGGAGCCACTTTGAGGACATTCATTTTGAGAGGAATATTGCATAGAGATGTCCTCACGTTTGAATTTGTGAGGCATAAAGGGAGAATCCTTTAAATTGTTAGGATCTTGATCTAGGATGATGGGGGATTTACATTTACCAAACTAAAATTTATTGTGTATTGAGCAACATCGATCCTTCAATTTCATAGTGGGGGGTTCTTCTACTTTAGATTTAAATTCCAACATAGAGTTGGTTTTGAGAGAGACATTATTTTGAGTAGCTCTATCAATTGCTTTTGGTAGAGGGTTTTCACAATGAATAGAATCAAGAAGCTAAGGATAGACAAACGAGCTTCCAACACAAGAAATAATTTCCCTTTGGTATTCCCTCTAAAGAACATGATTATAGATGATAAGGTGGAGATATTGGTGGAATGAGAAGGAGAAAGACCCCTTCTAAATTTTTTTGATAGACCTCTCAATGGAACTAAAAAGGTATTCCAATATGTTGATAAACTTATTTCCATGGAGATGATTAAAAAATGCAAGATGAAAACTCCTAAGTATGGAACTTGGACCATCCACCATGAAGTTCTAAAGGATAGGCACCATTACCTTATCCCATGGTTTGGGAAGGGACTCTATAATTATACCACGTTTAAGTCTTCCACTCTTATCTCCTTTGTTAGTAAAAAAGGATAATTTTTGAACTAGGGAGTTTTTCTCACGTTGAACAATCTCTGTATCATTAGGGAACCCTATAACTTCCACTAGAAAATTGATAATTATGGTGAAATTGAGCCCTCTGATAGAAATTTTTCATATTTACATGAATAAGCCAACTCCTAAGAAATCTCCATGTCATTACTCTTAAAAAATTAGAGGAATGGGAGGAGCACATGGTCCTTGAAAATCTCTTCAACAACTACGTCCAACTAAAGGACTTCTGACTCAAACCTATAGTCATGGTCAACCATGTTCAAATATGGGGGGCAAGGTAGAAATGGGAAAAATGAGGGTGCTAAGTAGGGGTGGTAGGGAATGCGAAAAATGATGACTCAAGATAGCAAGATAATTCTTCTTGAATCACCAAGAGGGAAGGCATAGAAGACCAAGGTTTGAGGAGAAATTAGGATGGAGCTGAATGCAACAAGCAATAAGCAATACACACACTGATCTTAAAGGGCTAAATATTTAGTTACCTAGAATAATTGAGAAACCTCCATTGCATATGTAAATGCTCCTAGAAATAATGCACCACCATAGCCATTGATGATCATCCTCATGCCAAAAAGTCCTCTCTAATTTTATCACCTACATTGTAAATTAGGAAGTGAAGGACTTGGCCTAGTGGTGAACACTAAGGAAAATGGCACTTGCAGTGTGAGTCTGATTTTGCACAAACCAGCATGATCAAGTGACATGGAAGGACCATGAGTAAGCTCAAGTGAGGTGATTAAAAAACTGGATCCATATTTGAGAATGATTACCATAAAGGTGGTGGCAAGTTCCAAAGGACCAAAAAATTATGGTAAGGATAGGACCAACATGAAGGTGAATGGTAGACCAACAATGGAGGTTATCTCTCTACGAAGAACCACAAGTAAGTAAAAAATGGTCACATGGTGAGGTTAGGGCAAGGTTAAAAAATCACAATGAGGAGATCAACAAGGCAAGCCACATGAAAAGGCCAGTGTTGAACCATGACAAAGGTTTTAGCTAGGTGATGTGGATCAGGAGAGAAATGATCCAAGGCTAAAGAGAAGAAACAATGATCCAAACATATAGATACAAAGAGATGATATACACTAGAGGCATAATGAGAGTCAAAAAGGGAGTGAAAGACCAGTCCATAACCTTGAGAAACATAGTGATGATGGGAGTCACCATGGAGGGATTAAAGAAAAGAGTGACTCCTAGTAGGACTGTCTCCAATTAAATATTGGAGAAAATTGTTATGCTAGATAAGGAGATATTATTGGCATAAACCCAAATTGGCCATGACATCTACAGCTTGATTTACCTCATGATAGACATGTTGAATGACATTATTTGTTGATTTTTTGTAAAAATCTCTTGGATTCTTCAATAAGATTTTGGACACTCTAGGGGGGCGATTGGGCTCCTTTGAGGTAATTGATTGTGTTCATTAAACCACCCTCTATGATGATACTGGATGAGAGAAGACCATAAAGAAGAGTTAACCCTTGGTAGAGGTCCCTAGCCGCAATAAATTGATTGGTTTGAATACCAATATTTTTAGCATAAGAAAGAATAATTTGGCCTTGATTATCTTTGAAAACACCATCAACACCAGCATATCCAGGGTTACCTTTAGCTGCTTCATCAAAATTCAACTTGGTCCACCCCATTGAAGGAGGGGACCACTTGATTTTGGATCTATAAATAGAAGGAATACTAGGAGGATTAAGAGGGGATGGGGGAGACTTAAAGAGACAACAAGTCTAGACTCTATGATGGGTTTTTGAGTTCTAGAAGGAGGAATAAAAAAATAATTTTCTTTAGCTATGAAAAGCACTCATATTCCAATAGAAATATGTTCCTTAGATACATTGCAAAAGGCTCTAAATTTTCTCTCTCTAAATTTCCTATAAAAATTGAGGGAGGCAAAAGGACCACAAAGATTTAAGGCATTCACCTAGGAAGGGAGAAGGCTATTGGAGACAAAGGTCAATTATGGAATTAGGGTGAGCCCAAGTGATCCCAAATGCACTAAGAATGGAATGGAGGACACTCTAAGAAAAGGAATAGGTAAGAAAAAGGTGATGGTTGTACTCAAAGTTGGAACCTATTGGGTATGGTCATTCCTTTAGATTGAAGATTATCAATGGTGAGAATTTTATTTTGAACCACATGCCAAAATAATAAAGCAACCTTGGGGTAAGATGCTTGAGCTATATGAGATGGGTGAGATGGGTGAGAAACTAATTACCCTTGTTGTCCTTTGAAATATAGTAGGTTAATTTGATTGAAAACCATTCATCTTCACTTGCTTTCCAGATTGGAGAGTCAACTAAATTAGCATTCATAATGACATGGGCTCTTAGAATATTAGGAAGGTCCTTCATTGCTCTCATCTACCTTTCATTTAAATTTCTAAGAGAGATGATTTTCCAAATTTTTCTCTCACGGTTGTTAACCATTAATTTATAGACTTTATCTCCAAAGAAGTGGTCAGTAATAGGCTTTAAGATGATCATATTTGGATGTTCTACGAGAGGAGTATCCAGAATCCATGGGTCCTTCTAGAAGTTGATACTCATGCCATTGCCTAGTTTCCATATGATTCCTTTCGAGATAAGGTGACTGGATTTTAGTATGGATTTCCAAAAGGTAGAGCCTTTGAGAATAGTGACCTCATCCAAGAACATATTGTTCTGCCAAAGGTATTTTCCCTTAATGATATCAATCCATCCTAAATTTCCATTGGTGAGGAGTCTCCATCCTTGCTTAGCTACGAGAGCTAAGTTCATCCATTTAATATTTCTAAATCCGAGTCCTCTTATAGACACCTAAAACGCATCATGTCGATGGCGACTACTCATATGGGACATGCTACAAGACCATATGGAAGATCTTGGACAGAATCCAAGATAGAGCAGTGGTTTTAACCACTCAATTTGGGCTCCTTGGCCTAATCAGTCTGAACCATGGTTGAGACCTACGGTCTACAGTCTGAACCACAGCTGACACCTACGGTTCACAGTCTAGGCCGCAGCTGTCACCTACGGTCTAAACTAAAGTTTAGTTGGCCTTCATTCGAGCCAAATCGGTTTGAATGACCATTTGTTCTAGAAGAAGGCGGTTAAAGGACGAAAGCTTCCAATCCAACTATCCCAACCACCTCTTCTTGATCTTGGCTTCTCCATGAAGCCACCCCTAGCCCTTGGGTAGTCCTATAAGTACCCCTTAGAATTAGGGCAAACTATGAGAGAGTGCATTAGAGATTAGAGCAGCGAAGCCCTATCGAATTGTGGACTCACTTGAGTGCATTGAGAGGGAGTTTGGTTGCTATCCACTTGCCAATTAATCAAGCATCATGTCAATTTGTGCCATGGATGCCCTAAGGAGCTAGAATGCCAAGAAATGCTAATTCAGGAAAACGGAGGCCCAATTATGGAATTCAACCGCCAATCTAGTCAGAGGACACCAAGGCGACCCTTGATCATCAATTGGACAAGGAAGATCAAGCCCACAACCCTTGATTTGGAGGGCAAAGCTACTTGATTGCTCATCACGGCTGACAACCATGGTGTACAGTGCAGACCGCTCATTTGAGCTACGGTTTGCAATAGGTGATAGATCTCCTTATTGTTTCTTTTGCATTGTGCTTAATTAGGCTAGATTAGGCATTTTAGTGGTTTATTTCATGTTTTAGAGACACTGACCGATTTAATTAGGGTTTTATGTAAGTTATTTCCATTTAGGCAACTTTGCACTAATCTCTTGTTTCCATGCATCATTTCATGCAATTAGTCTATTAGATAGATAGTAGTACTCTTCATTTCTATGTTTCAAGCAATATTTATGAATTTGGCATAAGTATAGCATGTTTTGTTCATTTTCTTGATTTCATTAGTGTTATGGCATCTTCATGTTTATATCCTTCAAAGGGCCTCATCATGAGAGGTTGCCTATGCTATTAATGCTTTTGTGTTGTTTCTTGACCGCAGGAAAGCAGATTCAAAGGAGATTCAATCATCTAATTCCTTCCTCAACGCGAAGAAGAGGGTCAACTCCACCCTAGAGCAGTTCGTGTCACCCCAAATGGCTTGAAACTCACATTCACCCTTGAGAGGGATTTCATATGCTTTTCCTACTGTAATAAGAGTATCAAAATGGTATCCCTAAGAGGGACATATTTGTAACCGAAATTGGCTTCTTTAATGGAATAAAAGTGTTCTTCTTTCCCATTTGTTGTCAATTTTGCAATGCATTCTTTTGTATCTCTTATTTCGTTTACGTAGTAGGAAGCATAGGTGTGAGGCCATTTTGGTGGTCACAGAAGGCGATCACGGTGGAACTCCGCAATTCATGCCCCTGATTTCTAATATTTTTGTGTTTTCTTATATCAGGTGCAAACCGTAGCTTACAGCTACGGTCTCATTGTTGGCCCGCGGATTGCAAAACGTGGTCTGCAGTAGCAACCGCACCACAGATCTATGGTTTACAGTAGACACAACAGAAAATAGGAGTTAAAAGCTAGATCAAATGAGGACCTGAGGTAGGCCCTTCTGACACTCTCTGTCTCTATATTTTGTTTTTGTGTTTTCTAGAATAGAAAAATTGAAACCTAAATAGACTAAGGATAAAAGGAACATGAGAATGAATTAGGTCCTTAGGGTTTCCTTTTCTGAGTTTTGGCTAGGTGCTGCTAGGAACAGTGGACCTCTGATTGTAGTCCACCCTAGAATCCAACGTGCTAGAGTATTTCATGTGGTGGTTTTGCATGCTTGAGGCCTAATCAAAGGCCATTAGTCATCGTAAACTTGCATTGTCAAAAGGTCATGTAGGATGTAGCATGCATGTTTCCTGAATATCAAACATTCTTTTTATGCATATCATGTAGAAAATGATCATGTGAGTGCTATATTATGCATATTTCCTTTTATGCAATTTAAAAAGAACCACACACACCACGTTTCAATTAAACGCTAGTGAGTTGGAAGTGACATCCAACCACTAGTAGGGTTTCAACGACGGTGGAGGTGATTTCCATCCGTTGGCCCAAATCCTACGTACCCTTGGATACTAGACCAATATCGGATCTGAGAACCTTTCGTACCCTAGAAAATTTGCATGTATTCTCTTCGAAGGGTATAACATTGACTGGGGGAAAATGGGTGAGGATCTGGGAGGACCTGTGCTCCCTGACCATGTGTGGGCTTCATTACCACACATTATAGGTTGGATTACATGACTTGGAGTTCATAGCCAAGTTTTCGAGCTATGAGTATACAGGTGAAAGCCAATTAAACTGATATTATCATCCAACAAGCTTTCAAACATGATAAGAGTTTCTAATACTGATACAACAAATCATAAAACAACATCAAATAGTTTAGGGCTCACATTTAAAATTTAATACGAGATAATCACCATTGTATACCTTGTTTGCATAATAAAAGATAAATCTAGACACTAGGTGCACCATGGTGGAGACACGGGGAGGTCGATAGAGGCTTAATTCTGATGCCAATGACCAAGCCCCACCAAATTCACAACAAAATGTGTCGAACCCTCGCCCACATGCACTTCTCGAACATCGTTCGACGAGCATCAGAGGAGACAATTCGACACGAGGGGACACCATTGAGCGTACCCCCGATAGAGGAGCTTCTATACACTCTTCTAGACATAGGATAGAGCATGGAGCCTCTCAGCATGAGGGTGCTCCACTCGGAAGCCATTATCGAGATCGTAGTGCACGTGCATCCATGGGATCGACCGATGAGTATGTCATACAGGGAGCCAAGTTGGTACCCCTACGTACTAGGTCTATAGGAGGTTCCATGCCTCCAAATTTAGAGTATAGAAGAGATCGAGATCCACCCATTCAGGGGCATGCAGATAGGCCAGCTTTCGAGCATAGGTCTGTTCACACTCCCATGCATAGTGAACCTCGCAAGATCACTATCGACATATCGAAGGTGGGAGCCAATGGTACGCCACCGCATGAGCCGTGGTGATCCAGACAGTTGGATGGTTTAGGTAGCATCCTCGAGCAGTTAGGCTACAAGCCTTCGGCTCCACCCACTCGTGCTCCGAGTGAGCATGGCGGGAGCATTATCAGGACTACCAGAGAATATGGGGAGGCTTCCAAGTGCCCTCATGGTTCGCATCCACCATCCACGCATGGTGGCACACAACACAGGACTCAACATGATGCCAATGTCATCTTCATGGATAAAGGCAAAAGCATGGTGAATCCGCCAGATGGGTACATAACCCATAAGGTCGCTCGCATGGAGCACACATACCAGAGGCCTCTTACGATCGATCACATTGATAGATCGCATAGACTGGTATCCAAGTAGAGACGACAACTCCTCCAAGATCAATTGGAGGATGCCCATGCAGAGAGGCAGCGCATTGAAGATGAGAATATTCAGTCACAAAGGCTCATTAGAAAAAGATTATATGAGCAGCATATGCGTGAGGAATGCATCCTTGCCCAAAAGGAGCATGTGGAACAAGAGGATAGGCTAGCCAGGGCTGGTTTATACACTCATGCTGAGCACAAAGAGCGCATTCATAGGAGGGCTTTTTCACAAGCCGACGTGCATCAAGAGCGTAGAGATGCTCACACTCATGTCAATGCCCAACAGAGAGAATGACAACCACCATTCGAAGATCAGAGGCAAAGACAATATGAGGAAGAAGAGGGAGATGGAGCCGATCAAGGATATCCTAAAAGCTCCCAGGTTGAGGAGGAGGAAGAGCAACGTCCTCCACCTCGACAGAGGAAGAATGTACCTCCAAGACCACCCCCACATTAGTTTAGGGAGGAGGACTTTCTATCCTCGTAGGCCTATAAGGCCTTAGCAAAGAAAGTGAAAGCAATCGAGAGGCAAGGCATGACTTTTCAAAAGCTGACATTGAGCAAGATTCATAACGAGCCTTTGGACCCCTCGGTGCCTACTCCAGCATATCCTGAGCATTTTGTCATGCCCAGGCTAGATAAATTCAAAGGTGACGAAGATGCGCAAGAGCATGTCACAAGATTTTTGGATGTATGCTTCCATATTGCAAGCAATAATGCCTTACTTTTGCATACATTCATCACAACCCTCTCAGGCCCAACCTAGGAGTGGTTTAATCAGCTGAAGAAGCATAGTATCACCAGTTTTGAGCAACTGGCTGATGCCTTTCTTGAACACTTTTCTTTTGGCATCAAGAAGTAAGCTAACCTTTTCGATTTGGCTACGCTAGCTCAGCGTGATGATGAGCCAATCTTAGAATACGAAAAGAGGTGGAGGAGATTAATGGCAAAGTTGCCATTCCCCATTCCTACTATAGAACTGACCCGGATGTTCACAAAGAGTTGTGCCAAGCACATCTCGTTATTGTTGCAACTGCAGCAATATCCGACATTCGAGGAAGCTTTGGCGCAAGCCAAAGTAATTGAGGATATCAAGCTGCAAGAAGGCAACTTGAAGCTCAAAAATAGGAAGGAGGGGCACAAGAAGAGCTCCACGAAACATCAGGGCAAGCAGGCCCATGTCAATCAAGTGAGGTTAAACCTCCAAAGAGAGGATAAGGGGCAACAAAAGCAGAATTATCAGGCCCAACCTCCTCCTACGCAATACGAGCAGCACAAGAATAATTACAAGGGAAAAAATAAGGAGCAACGCCCACCTCACCAGTTCACACCTTTGACGGAATCATTGACATCAATATTCCATCAATTATGCGAGGCTAAGGCAATCAGGTTGCCCGAGATTAAATTGGTCGATCCTAATCAGCCCAAGTCAAAGGGGTATCAGGATGATCTATTTTGCATCTTCCATCGCACGAAGGGCCATGACATCGAAGTGTGTTGGTCCTTCAAACATATTGTGCAGAATATGATCGATAAAGGTGAGCTTATAGTGTCGAATAATCCGTTGGTGCCCGACAACCAAAACATGGGGATTTATAAAAATCCATTGCCAAACCATGAGGCACCATGCAACAACGTTGGCCAGGTCAACCAAGTGCGCATCGAACCACCTACCCAAGGGTTCGTAGGTATGGTTAATGTTGTTACTAGACATGGGAGGTATGAGCAGCCAAATCAACCTCGCGCTCCCATCAGGATACAAGCTACGCCGAATCAATGACCAGCTTAGAATATTCTAGGCCCACCAACTAGACCGGTGGTGACCATACAAAGCAGGTTGGTTCAAAGCCTATAGATAAACTCCTGCGAAGTTGTCTATTTATGAGCTGATACAAGTAGTCCCCTAAGCACATGGAGACTCTCATGGACATTCTAAGGTCCATCGAGGTATAGTCCCAGGATGCTCAAGCATTCACCAATTTTGTGGGACACGTACAACAGTGCCAAGAACCTATGATCCAATTCTACGATCATGAAATCAGGATGGTTCCTACAGATACGGTTGACCCGCCATTACATATCATCACGTGTGTTAATCACATGCCATTCAAGAGGGTCTTGGTCGACACTGGTTCATCGATCAATATTATAACGACCAAGGCATTAAGTCCTTTAAAGTTTCCCAAGTCACATATTGTGCCCATCGCATTTACATTGAGAGCATTTAATGACGCGCTATGCTCGACGGTTGGCACAATCGTCCTACCTATTCAGGTGGGCCTAAAGACCATCCCCATGATGTGTCACGTGATCGAAGGTACAATGCAATATAACATCCTTCTTGGAAGGCCTTGGATTCGAGAAATGCATTGTGTTCCCTCTATACTACATCAATGTGTAAAATACATTCATGAGGGATGGGTTCACGTGGTGCCGTCAGATGAAGAGCCCTTCAAATTCGTGAACCTAGCTGATTTTCCAAGGGGTTTCATACTCCCATCAACGCACCTGGACGTCCGACCAACATCACCGATTAAGAATCCAGGAGGTAAACAAAAAGTGTGTGCTCAACCATCGACATCTGTATCGCATAGATCCGAGCACACTACAACTTCTTTGAAACCGACTGCATCAGCAATGCTTCAAGATGAAAGGAAGCTAAAGGTGAAAATGGGCAAAAAGGAAAAGAAGCATGTGCCCAAACCAATCACCAATGAGGCTCCCACTCCCATGGAAGTGGAAGAAGCCCAGGACAAAGTCGAGGAGGTACCTCAACCTGCCTCGCCTGCATCATCAGCAGGGTCATCCGCACCACGTGTGACTGTTCATCTAGCCAACACAGGGTTAGGTGAATATATTGTGCAAAATGTTACCTTTGGACCAATCCTAGAGACTGCACAAGCGATGGGCCGACCGCATGCTCATCATTTTTTGGTTGGATCAGTAGTGCCATTGGGAGAGCCACCCAATCAAACGAACTTCATCTACGTTGGGCTGGATCAACTTCCTTCTCGAACACCCATGGATGAAGATGATGACGAACCATTCATAGTGAATGTTCGTTACCTATCCAACCCTGAATATTCCATGCGTATTTTTGAATTATATCATTGGCATGGGTATGGCCTTGGTATTTTTGAGCAAGGACGTAGGACTCCTCTTGAGCCACATTATCAGTTGGCAACTGATAGGTTTGGGCTAGGGTTGCAAATATGAGGACAGGATGATTTTCTTGTAGCATCTTTAGATCACCTATACCTTAGTCTGGGGGACGATGTGGATTTCAACCCATATCACCCTAATCCTTCTACATTCCAGAGGGATAGTCGGATGGTGTCTTACGTCACCATAGTGCCACCCGAGATGTATCATGAGAATATCTTGGTGGACAGTGAGTCCTCACCCGAAAATCAGTCAAGGGATGAGGCTGAGCCGATTTATGAGGTAGTATCGTATTTACGGTGTTTATACCCGATTTTACTGGACAATGATGATAGTGATTAGGAGATAGCCTATATGGGGCCACATTTTCCAGAGCATCCCATGCTAGTGGATAGTGGTAAAGGATTGTATTACGATAGTGATGAAGAAGATGAGACGAAGAGAGCCTATCTAGGACCTCCCTACCTACATCACCGTAATGCACCTTATACGACTGAGGACATGCGTAGAGAGATCAATCTCAATCCTCGCCTTAGGGGAAGACCACCGAACTTTGATGTGATCTATCACATGGTGTTTCCCGATCCGCCTATGTACATAGAGCTCATTGAGCCGAATGATCCAATATTGCAATCAGTGCATAAAGAGGACCCAGTCATCCATAGCCCGCATAGAGAGGATCCATTTGTGCCCATGTTGATAGAGCCAGATCTCGGGTATGGGAGCTGCATCGATGATGTAGATGTTTGTCCATGTGGTCTTGGAGATCAATTCCATTCCATCAATATGGTCTCCATTGATTTGACCACTCCACTCTGCAATCCAATCGATCCGTCCAAACCGTTGCCTCTAAATGTAGATGTTATCGATTGGGATCATGTTGACTCACCTGTTGAGCCTGAATATTTCTTCCCTAACGAAGAAATGTTGCAACCATTTCATTTTGCACTAGGCTGTGCTTATGATGTCTATCATGCTGAGGATGCTTCCAATGTAGAACCTATAAACCCAGTCGATGACATCCATTTGATCCCTACGCCTCATCAGCTTGAGGAGGGATCACACATGTCAATAGAGGAAACCTTCGATGTGGATATCGATAATGATCCCACCAATCCAAGGAAGGTTAAATTTGGAGAGAGTCTCACTCTAGATGAGCGTGCCACCCTCATCCCTCTACTAAAAGAGAGACCTAATATTTTTGCTTGGACTTACAAAGATATGCTAGGTCTAGACCCAAAATTGGTTACCCATAACCTTTCGCTAGATCTGTCAAAGAAGCTAGTCAAGAAGAAGCTTAGAAAGATGCATCCAATAGTAGCCTTAATGGTGAAGGAAGAATTGCAAAAGCTTTTGGACGTAGAGTTTGTTATCTCCATCGACTATCCGGAATGGGTATCCAATATGGTGCCTATAGGAAAACTTGATGGAAGGATCCGTATTTGTATGGATTTTAGAGACCTGAATAAGGCAACAGCAAAGGATTCATTTCTATTGCCGAATATTGATGCTCTTGTAGATGCAACTGCAGGTCATGAGATGCTCTCCCTGATGGATGATTTTTTTGGATACAATCAAATTTAGATTAAGCCTAAAGACCAGCATAAAACCGCATTTATAATGCCATGGGGGAAATTTTGCTATAAAGTTATGCCATTTGGCCTTAAAAATATTGGTACCACATATCAATGGGCCATGACATATATCTTTCATGACTATATGCATAAGATCCTAGAGGATTATATTGATGACTTGTTGGCTAAGTCATTGCTGCGTTCTGAGCATGCTAAGGTCTTGAGGAAGGTCTTTGATCACCTGATAGAGCACAATGTCAGGTTGAATCCTAAGAAGTGTGTATTTGGCATAACTTCAGGAAAACTCTTAGGATTCATCATTTCAAAAAAAGGCATCAAAGTTGACCCAACAAAGGTCAAGGCTATTCTAGAGATGCATCCTCCCTCAAACATTAAAGAATTAAGAAGCCTTCAGGGCAAAGTAGCATCCATAAAGTGATTTATCACTCAATTATTGGATAAATGTTGACCCATGAATCGAATACTACACAAGGGGGTCCCATTCAATTGGGATGAGGACTTTCGAGCAACCTTTGCTAAAATCAAGCAATACCTGGCGATGCCGCTAGTGCTAGCTCCACCAAGGCTAGATGTGCCATTTTTGCTATATATATTGGTGACCAAATTTGCATTAGGGACCTGTTGACAATTTTGTCACATTGCACAATGGGGTAGAAAAATAAATAAAAAATCAAAACTTTGTACAGTGTTCTTTGTTGTAAAGTATTTCTTTTGGTTGTTTTTTTTTTAAATATTTGTAAGTTGCAGCAATTTTGGCTTTCCTTGCCACCCATTTGTACATAATATGAAGCAGAAAGAACTTCGCTACCGAACAAGCTAGGGAAAATAGCTTCACCAAAGAAAGAAGAAGTATGAAAAGAACTTTGCACCCGAAGCATTTCTAGTGATTGCTTCGGGAAAAAGTTGGCGAAGCAATGTTACCGAAGAAGAATAAAAGAAAGGCAAAAGAGCTTCAGGCCCGAAGTTCCTCAAAAAACTACTTCGGGGGAAAACCTTGCGAAGCAGCATTGCCGAAGCAAAAATTCTAGAAAGGCGTAAAGGAGAGCTTTGGACCCGAAGCATTTCAAAAGGCTACTTCGGGCAAAAGTTTTGCGAAGCGGGATTTGAAGGAGCTCAGCACTGAAGACACTTCACCGAAAAGCCGACGAAGCATCCACTTCGGCCCCCCACGCTAGTGAACTATTTCTACTTCGTCGAAAGTCATTGCGAAGCATCTGCTTCGGCCATATTTCATGTGAAGTACTTTCACCCAAAGTAGTGGTGGCCATAAAGAATGCAACATCTTTTGAAGGCAATTGCTTCGGCCAAAACCTCCCTGAACCATAGTTTTGAAAGAGGATCGCAGTGAAGCATTTCTTTAAGGCATCAGCGAAGCAATTTTGTCAACGAAGCGACGAGGAATGAAGAGGCCCATTTTTTGAAGCAAATATGCTTCGACACTCACACCCCCCGAAGCAGTTTTGTGAAGCTCCATTTTGCGAAGTACAAATCAAGGAGGAGTTATTGCTTTGGCACAAGTCCATTGCGAAGCAAAGTTACAAATGAACATCTTACAAAGCACTTCAAGGGCACGTGTTCCAAGTCAGGTATTTTCTTGAGGCAATCAAGTGCCTCATAAATGCATTTTTACGTGCCCGATAAGACCACTATTCATTTTTGGCAATTGGAAATGAAGTATCAGTTATAGAAGGAGAGCCCAACAAGCATGGCGGCCACTCGAGCACCTCACCCAGAAGTCGAGGATGCTCAAGCGGCTCATTAATGCATATTTCCCTGGTTGACCCGGTTGCAGCTACTAATTTTGGCAAAGGATATGAAAGCTCAGTCATGAGAGCCATGAAGGGCTGACTTCTTAGCTTCCAAGGATGTACTCCTCCATATTGTGTAATTATGGCTCAGAGGGTCGGGTCCTCTATAAAAACCCAGACATTGTAATGTAAAAATGGGGGGAAATTTTTGTTAGAAAGCTGTTGTAACTTGATGTCCTGCGATTAATACTAAAGAGCTTTGGGTTCAATTTATCTCTTATATGCTGCCTTCTGTGTTTATTTCTTTTGTCTTTCTTCATTTGCATACTATAACTCTGAATCTTGAATTCGGTGTGCGATTGGGGACTGTACCCTAAAATTTGCCCAAAGGATACATAGGAGAGGAAAAACGCTATATTGGTTTTCTTTTATGCTTCCTGGTGGGTTGTGGTTTCTGTTATATTCACTTGTCCTAATCGTCGTTACTTTGAACCCTAAATTTTGATGAAAGGGAGAAGGAGAATCCTGGAGCTCACCCAAAGGATACATAGGAAGGTTAATGTGGCGTTTCTTTCATTTATTCTTGGTGTTCTTTGCTGCTATTCAAGTTGTTAGTTAGTGATCGTGCTTCTTGTTCTCTCCCACTTTAAATTATCGATCTCTCTTCCCTTACCCCTTTTTTATTTCTTTATTTAACCCTAACTATTTTTATCTCTTTCTTGCATCCTTACTATGTTTATCTCTTTCTTGAATCCCTTATCTCAAAACACCAAAGTAGTTTAGCATAGGAGCCAGAATTTCTCCAAATATTGGCATGAGGGGCATCTCTTCCCTTCGGCCTTTCAATGTTGGTCCAGGTCTAGGGCGCATACACTTACCCAAATCCTTTCCCAGGAAGATTTGATGACAAATAGTTTATGGCATGCCTGGTGGGACAAAGGTCCCATATTTTAGGAACGTGAATCTCAAACCCCCCTTCACTAGGTCCAATAGTTCTAACCAGTTCCTGGTGTGACTCGGTCAGTCTCACCTGACTAGTGGTAGTGAGAATTGATGCTCTCATTATCGAAAGACTCTTAGCATCTGGTGACTCTATTTACCCAAGAATATTTAAGTCATAAATACTAGTACCAAAGTCAGTGTCTTCATGCAAACGAGATGGAGAGTTAGGAATAGAGGAGAGGAAACCGAGTTCTTTGAGTTAGATATCGACGCCTTTGGGGAGCGATCAATGTTGGTCACCCCCGAGTCACTGTTACATGGAACATCCTCGTAATAGGCTGCTGTTGATGAACAAGGCCTAACTTCTGATAGTACAACATCTAGTTTTCCTCCCAATCCTCCTAACTCACCGAAGCATCCTAGTGCTTCCATTCCTATTAGTCGTCCTATTAGCAATCAAGGAGGAGCTTCGAGGATTCCTATTTCTCAAAATCCAGGAGCAAGTATGGCACAATAGCAGCAACAACAACAACAACAAATGCAGCAGCAACCGCTACCCAGGTTGTTCCCAGCATGGGATTCTTTATCACCGCTAAATCTAGTGGGACAAGGGCAAGTGCCGCCTGTTGCTATAAAGAAGATCCCAACGTTCGATGGAACTGGGAAGACTGCTCTGGAGCACATCCAAGACATAATCTCTCTGGAAACGATCCACGACATCATAGAGGAGCGAGTTATGGTAAAGCTTCTGGTTCTTTCCCTTAGAGGAAAACTCCTCTATTGGTATAGATCTTTACCACCCGATACTATTACGGGATGGGACCAGTTAGTTGGGTAGTTGATGGGAAACTTCAATGAGTCCTCCGATCCTACCTCTCTCCTGCATCAGTTCACTTCAATCTAGAGACATCCACAAGAAGAGATCACAAAATTCAATGTTAGGTTCACTTGAACCTAGTAGAGAGTACCAGTTGGACTTTGGCCAACCAACGAAGCTGTAGCATACTATTTCCTTCTAGCTTTCAACCCTGATATTAGTATCATGGTAAGATATTCTAACATCGATACTTTTCTTGAGTTGTATGAGTTAGCCAAGAGGGTGGAAATAGATTTGATAGCTATGGGCAAGCTTCCCCAAAGGATGCCGATGCTCATACTTCCTGAATTACCTCAATCCCAGTATGCGAGCACAGTCGCTTCGCAGATCTCTATAACCCCTATATACCCGATCTCATATTAGAACCCGAATCCTATTGTGTCTCAAATCACCGCTCCAAAAATTCATTTTCCCACATTTTCAACTCTGCAGCCCACTGTCACTTTGGCATTCCCTGTATTGCCAGCACCACCTCAACACCCCGCCCTGCCTCCAATACCGATGATGGCTTCATTGCCACTCATTCCAAAATCCGAAGATATGCAAGCTAAAATTATGCAAGAGGTGCAGTATCTGAACTCCACAGTCCAAACGTTGTCCAACGACATGACCATTGTGAAGAAGAAACAAGCACAACAAGAATTTCTATCGAGAAGGTCTTATCCAATGCCTGCGCTTACCAAAGACCAAGCAGTCCAGCAAGGGAAGGCTTTGACGAGAAATGTTGTGATTGATGAAGCTTCGGGTACTTATGATTATGTATAATGGTGCTCTACGTGCAATGATCCACATGAAGAGAATACCTGCATGCTGCACCGAAACTATGTACAAACACTGGAAAGCAGTAGTCATGCCAGTCAAGTCAACGTCATCAGGCAAATGAGTTAGAACCTGGTGATTGGTGAAGAAGAGCCAGTTGCAGTGCTTACCAGAGGAGGAAGGAAGGTGATAGAAGTGGATGCTACTCAGATGGCCCCCTTAAAAGTGCACAATCGACCCGAGAAGGGACAATCATCTTCTTCAGCCCCAAAAGAAGCTCCTCTGCCTGCACTGATCAAAGAAAAATCTCAAAATTCCTCCGTTGAACCACCTCAGGAAGAAACTAAAGAGCAGGCTAGGGAAAAGCTCAAGTTTCGTTCACTGACTAAGCGACAAATAGTTGAAGCTACGGAGTAGTATCGCATCCGATATGAGCTGAGAAAGGAACCCGAGGTGCTCAGTTCCCTAGCGTACAACATTGTAGAGGAGTTAAAGAGGATTCTAGCCAAGATCAGCTTGTACGATGCACTGCAACTACCTGGACAAGTGGACCTGCTGCAAGAATCATTGAAGACGACTAAAGCAAAAAATGTAGCACCGCTTGCTCTTGTGCAGACCCTATCCACATTCATTACGGGGAAGAATAGACCACCTCCATTCTACCTATCTCTACAGATGGAAGGGTATATTGTACATAACTGTATGATCGACTCTGGGGCCGTGACAATAGTCATGCCAAAAGTAGTCTGCAAAGAAATAGGGATGGAATATACGCGAAGCAGCCAGGGCATACTCCAGTTGGATGGTACCCCAGTGAAGACTATAGGAGTGATCAAAGACATTCCTATTCGACTACATAAGATGCCTCAGATCATGGTCATACAAGAGGTAGTGGTCGTCGACCTGGAGCCATACTTCAGTATGTGCTTGTCAAGGGAATTCACAACAAAGCTAGGTGGATATCTGTCTATGGATTACTCTCATCTGGAGATTCCATTCAAAGGAAAGAATGTGAAGATCTACAATGAAGAGCCTTCTTCCTTCCTTGTGCAAAAGATTTCCAAAGAAGAGATCAGCGATCCAGTGAATGCAATAGTGGAGGAAGTAGAGTAGGTGGACCTGGTCAAGGAGTCTCTTGCACAACTAAGTTATGAAGATGAGTTCTCATTGGAAAACTATAACGCCATGGTAGAAATCGAGATAGGATGTTATGCGATCATCAAGCCTGAGAAACACACCCAACCAAAGAATAGAACAAGTGCCCAAGAAGGACTATGAAAATTGTTCTTCGACGGTGCCTGATGTAAAAATGGCACTGGGGCAGGTATTCTTCTAGTTTCGCCATCCAAAGAGCAAAAGGAGTATTGCTACCGGTTGATATGGAGCTGCACCAACAATGCAGAAGAATATGAAGCATTATGCCTAGGACTCAAAAAAGCTGACAAGTTAGGCATAAAGCACCTCCAAATCTTTGGAGATTCTGAACTGGTATGCAACCAGGTCACCAACAAGTGCACTTCAAAGAAGCACTATCTCAAGTCATACTGAAATAGGGTATGGGACTTGCTCGACCAGTTCAAATCTCTCAATCTACAGTCTATTCCAAGAGAAAAGAATTGACATGTTGATGTTCTGGCATCCATCGCAACCAAGTACTCTCTAGTAGAAGACATGGTGCACAAGCCCAAAGCTGTGAGAATGATCTATAGACCCTCTATCCCAGACAAATATCTGCATTCACAAGTATTTGACAATGATGAGTAGATTGTGAATTTCATGATCCAAGAAGTAGCCACAGTCCCTAACGGTGAGGAATATGAAGGGCTAGTTCAATTGAAGAATAACCACCTTCCTAAAGGATTGATTACTCTAGAAAGCCTCTTTGATCAGAATGATCGAGCAGTTTTGCATAGGATCAAAGTTAATGCCAAGCAATATCAAGAGTTGGAGCTCGAGCCTGGAAAAGCAATAAAATTTGGAATAGATTCTACTTCGGAAGAGCTAGAGTAGATCAGATCTCTATGCAGAAAATATCCCAACACGGTGGCTTGGTCTTATCAAGACCTCAAGGGATACGATCGGAAGCTGATCTAGCATACAATTGAATTGCATGAAGGGGTAAAACCCTTTCGACAAAAGCAAAGGCTGGTTAACCCAAAGATCGAGGTCCTAATGAAGGTTGAACTCCTGAAAATGCTCAAGGCGAAGATAATTTATCCCATCAAGCATTCTTCTTGGGTAGCGAACCTAGTCCCCATCAAAAAAAAGAACAAAGATATATGGCTATGCGTGGACTTTCGAAACCTGAAACAAGACTCTCTCAAGGACCACTATCCTCTTCCGCAAATCGATCAGATATTGCACTCGGTGGCTAGAGCTCAACGCTTCTCCCCACTCGATGGTTTCTCCGAATACAATCAGATCTGGGTTAGGAATGAAGACCAACATAAAATAGTTTTCACCACTAAGTGGGGACATTTGCTTACTAGCGAATGCCATTTGGCCTTTTGAATGCTGGTGCCACTTTCCAGAGGGTGATGGATCTAGCTTTTGGGGAGCTTCTAAATAAGGTTATCATCATCTATCTGGATGACATGACCATCTTCTTCCGAATAAGGGAAGATCACCCATTACACCTACAACAAATTTTCAAAAAATGCTGAGAGTTTGGCATCTCAATCAATTCGAAGAAGTCCATATTCGTAGTCAGCGAAGGAAAGTTGCTAAGACATGTGATATCATAAAAGGGCCTCGCTGTAGATCTCGACAGAGCCGAGGCTCTAACGAAGCTCCCACTCCTAGCAGACAAGAAAGGACTTCAATATTTCTTCAACCAGATCAACTTCGTGAGGAAGTTTATCCTCGATTTTGCCCAAGTCATCAAGCCGATGTCCAAAATTTTGAATAAGGGCACCGAATTCATCTGGACAAAAGAAAGAAAGGAGGCATTCAAAGAGATTAAGGCCTGAATAACTCAGGTGCCGATCCTGATCAACCCGACTATAGTTAGGATTTTATCCTGTATGCCATAAGGGAACCCGAGAGCTATGCTACAGTCCTGACACAAAATGGGGAAGACAATGAAGAGCATCCCATCGCATTTTTGAGCCAGGTGATCAATCCCCATGAAGAGAAATACAATTTCATAGAACGTCAGGTGCATGTAGTAATGAAGTCTCTCAGGAAGTTCAAGCAGTTCATCTCCCAAAGTCGAGTTACGGTCTTTGTCATTCACCCCGACGTGTGCAATTTCATCATCCAAGGAGAATTGGGAAGCAATAGAGCTGGTTGGGTGAACAAGATATAGGAATTTGACATTGAGATCAAACCCACAAAACTAGTTCGCAGTCGCACATTGTGTCAAGAATTGGCGAAGAGCGCAACAGTCGAAGTGACAGAATCTCAATGGGATGATTCACCAGTCGAAGGATGCTTCACAAACCAAGAAGCGGATGAAAAGGACTGGGTTGGAGAGATAGTTGACTACTTCAACATCGATAGATGTCTTCGCATATAAATGCTTTGCAGTGAAGGCATTTCAGGATTCGGTCTTCCCGATATACTTTTTTCCCCGAAGGCCTATTTTTCAAGGAACATTGATGGTGTCCTTATTAGGTGCATAAAAGATGATGATAAAAGAAGAGTCTTGGGAGAATTTCATTCAGGGCTATATGGATCTCACTTCGTAGGGAGAACAACGACACTGAAGATAATCAAGGTGGGTTATTATTGGCCCACTCTCTTCACCGATGCCTTCACCGTTTGCTGCAGATGTGAGCAATGTCAGAAGTTCATCGGTCGAAGAAAAAATGCTTCGATGCACCTTCGTTCGATACAAGTAGAAACACCCTTTCAACAATGGGGGTTGGATTTCATAGGGGCCATATCATTGACTCCTTCGTGGGACATAAGTTCATCCTGACCGCAACTGACTACTTCACCAGGTGGGACGAAGTGATTCCTACGAAGCATGCGGATCAAGAGACTGTAATCACCTTCCTAGAAGGTTTGATCACCAGGTTTGGCATCCCCAAAGCAATCATCATGGAAAATGGTCCTGGCTTCACAGGTGCCAAAATCAATGATTTCTTCTACAAACATGGGATATATCATAAAGTCTCCTCCAACTACTATCTGCAGGGCAATGGATTGGCAGAATCCACCAACAAGACTCTGTTGAGGGTGCTAAGAAAGCTCATAGAGACAAACAAAAGGACTTGGCTCTCATTCTAGATTGTTCCTTGTGGGCTGATCGAATTTCTATCAAGAAGTCAATCAAGACTTCACATTATGCCTTGGTATATGGCAAGGAGGCCATCTTACCCACCCATGTGGAGATCCCTGCACTGTAGCTATTAGAAGAAGAATATGGAGTTAGTCCAATGGAAAATAGATTAGCTCAGCTGTTGCAGCTAGAGGAAGATCGTGAGGAAGCCTACCAGAACTTCGCTAAGCATGCTCATGTCACCCAAGGTTGGTTCAAAAAAAAATCATGCTATTGCACATTCAAAGTGGGAGATCTGGTATGGAAGTGGGACTCCTGGAAGGCCAAGCCTGGGAATCACGACAAGCTCGACGCCTTCTAGGATGGGCCATTCAAAATTGTGAAGGTGAACTCGGCCAACTCTTTCATCCTCAAATATGCAGATGGCCAGGTCTTGCCGATCTCTGTCAATGGTCTTCATCTGAAGACTTTTCATCGCTGAGGTAAAACTCTTGTAAAAAAAAAATGTGTGTATGTAATTTTGTATATAATTTTGTGTATATACGTCCTAATCCGAGATGCAAAAGCCAAGAAATACACTCCAAAATCTCCTTTGAGGACTTTTGATGCAAAGTAGCAGTTGCAAGGAGGTTCGCAATAAATCGCTTTACCCTCAAAAGAGCCGAACTGAAATTCAAACAAAGGCATGAAAAGAGCTTTGCACTCGAAGCATTTTAAGAGGTGACTCGAGCAGAAGTTTTGCGAAGTAGATTTTAAAAGAAATCCTTGCGAAGCAGTTTCCAAGAAAGCAAGTTTCGGTAGGTGGTCTTCACGAAGCAAAGTGGCAGCGCGGCGATGGAGAAGTACTTCGGGCCTGAAGTGTCGAAAAGCAGTCCACACCAAAGGTTCACCGCGAAGCATTTTCAATGCTTATTTCAACTTCGCTGAACCAACAATGCACGAGATGGGAGAATTTAAAACATGCCTTGAAGAACGTGCTGACAGCAACCTTGAGAAGAGTTCAAAGTAGATGAATTTAAGGTAAAAGTTGTAGAGCACATCCCGAGGCGATTCGGTTAATGTAAAAAGCTACATCGAGGTACGAGGTGGCAGTAGTTTGCATTTCATGATTACCAAAGCACGTGGCCCCATGTACTATGCTGCTGTAGAGCCAATCAAAGAGTAAGGCAACTTCCTCTGACCGAAGCATTAATTTAAATTGGTAGGTGTCATAAATTGAGGTAGTTACCTTTTTAGGCTATAAAACACAAAGCTCTAGCAAAGGGGAGGTTATTTATCCATCAATTCGTGCAAGACTAAGAGCCTTCGACTACTCTGCAATTCTCCTGCCCTCTACATCTAAGCCCTTCACATTGAAGCCCTCTGTATCAAGGACTCTGTCACCATCATTTTCAACATGGGGAAGAAAAACTCCAAAGAGAAGGGGAAAGAGCCCGAAGTTGCAGGCCCTAAAAAAACAAAGAAGGACAAGGAAGAGAAAAAGTGTACTCCAAAGAAGATAAATCTCACCCCTCGCCCTAAAAAGCAACCGATAGAAGAAGGGGAGGAATCTGAGGAGGAGTAGCTTGTAGAACCACCAATTGATGTGTGGGAGAATATTAGAGACACACGGCTCCCTAAGGGTGTGTTTGACCTCCAATGCACCATAGAGTTTATGACGAGCAGACTCACCCTAGAGAATAAGAGAGCTACTACATATTACTCTCAAATTTACTGGTATTTGACCCCGCCTACTCACCATTGTCCCAAACTAATCTATGCTATCATGCAAAATTACCAGCTTGCATCCAGGCAAGTGTTGGATACTTCAGGTCATAAATTGTTTTCCATTTTGAAGGAAGATGTACAAGTAGCCTTCACACCACAACAAGGTCTGCCCAAATGCTATTCTATTCACAACGTCATTTTAAGCAAACAAATAGAGAGGTTCACCTCTAACAGCTACATATTGAAATTCCTGTGCGAGAACCTCAAAAGTGGGCTACCTTCAAGCAAGCTGCCCCAGATGCCCTTACCCTTGGCGGCATTCAAGAACACCGATATTTTCTCCATCATTGCATGGGTGGCGGGCTTGTCAATAGATGCTTCGGTGCAACCTTGGCAGGTGTCTTTGGTCGAATGTATTTTGAGAGGGGAATTATATGCCCTTGACGCTTCAAGACCAAACACCAACCTAGTTTTCTTTTACTGGGCAGAATGGGTGGCCCGAACCCTACACATGAGGCTCACTAGCATGAAGAATTTGGCAACGGGCCAGTACTTCACACCCTATTATTTTCTTGTATGGTTGTTTTTCTACAAGGTTCATAAGAGATTCCCCCATATCACCATTTCTCCAAGTGGTGAGGATGGAAATCCTCTGTCAGTGTACCAGTGGACTCCCCTCCTATTGAAGATAAAGTCCTATTATTCTTTTAATCAACAGTTTTTGGGACCCGCCATGCATTTGTTGAAAGGCTCTTGCCCTCAGGTGCCCCTCAATTTGAGAGATAGAGTGGTGCAGGAAAAAAGGGGAGATGTTTTCCAATTGACACAGGGACTGGTGATTCGCCTATTCGGTTTCATAGGGAAGCCCTTCCTGTTACCAGTCTACCCCTCCAAGTATTATTTTGCATTGGAAGTCGCTCGGTAGAGCGACGCTACAAATTTAGTGTATGACCACGGTTAAAAATGGGCACATACCTGTGACTTCCCCTTCAGAATGGGTGTAATCAAAGTCTTTGCCTTGAAACTGTGATTCCAAGATTAAATTAACCTTAGATTAACATTAGCCAAGGTAATAATTGACATGAAATATACAAAGCCAAAATTATTCATAAAAACTAACCAACATAATAATTACATTATAATAAACCTTATATAGGCTTAGAACATGCACAATAGTAGGAAAGGGAATGTGGAGGAAGATCGGGGAGATTAGAGAGTACGGAGGAGTAGGAAGTGGAGTGGGAGGTGGCAACGAGAGTGGGGAGAGGAAGGAAGTGGAGTGATAAGGGAAAATGGATGGTAGGAAAGGAGGAAGGAGAATGGAGGGATAAGGAGAAAATAAAGGTAAGGTAGAAAGAATATCATGCCGACCATCCGACAAGATTACCCGACAAAAGGTAAGTGTTTTCACACTGGGCTTAGAAAAACTAGATTTTTCTAAGCCGTTTCAAGCTAAGTCCTATTCACACTTGCTACATTATCCCCCTTAAAGTTGAGATAACTGACTATACAGTATCTCAGCTTTACAAATTGAGCTTTAGCCAGCGCCTTGGTGAAGATGTCTGTGACGTTCTCCAAAGTGTGGCAATAGTGAAGCTCAACAATATTAGTTTCCACCATATCTCGGATGAAGTGGTACTTCATATCAAAATGCTTTGATCTACTATAGTGGACAAGATTGTATGCCAACTGAATGGCACTGATATTATCATAGAACATTTGAGTTGGACCACTTTGCTGCTCTCCAATCTCTTCTAATACCTTTCGTATCCATAGAGCTTTAGTACTAGCATGAGTAACTACTATATATTCAGCTTTTGTTGAAGATAGCGCTACTACTATCTGCTTCTTGGAACTCCAAGTTATTAGGCCCGAACCAAGACTAAAACAATTACCCGATGTGGATTTTTTATCATCAATATTGCTGCCCCAATCACTATCACTAAAGCCTTCAAGCTTGATAGTATCACTTTTGTAGTACTGGATTCCAAAATCCAATGTACCCTTCACATATCTCAAAATCCTTTTAGCTACCTGCAAATGCAACTTAGATGGATTAGACATAAATATAGAAACAAGAGATACAACATACTGAATATCTGGTCTGGTGTTGGCAAGAAACATCAAACTCCCAACAATGCTTCTGAAAGTGGTCACATCAACTTTCGATGCTCCATCATCCTTGCTTAATTGGATCCCATGTCCAATTGGAGTTGCAACTGATTTGCATTCCTCCATAGCAAACTTATGAATCATATATCGAGCATACTTAAGTTGATAGATGAAGATCCCTGAATCTGTTTGATGTACTTCCATTCCAAGAATGTATTTCATTAAGCCAAGATCCTTCATCTCAAATTCCTGCATCATGGAGTGCTTGAACTCCATGTTAACTTTTTCATTACTACCCATAAAAATGAGATCATCCACATACAAACAAACTATGAGGATGTCATTTCCTTGATTCAAGTAGTAGAGCGTGGGTTCATTTTTGCTTTTGATGAACCCATAATCTTTAAAGTACCCATCAATGCATGAGTACCAAGCTCTCGATACCTGCTTGAGGCCATAAAGAGCCTTCTTTAGTTTGTAAACAATATTTTCCTTGTCTTTCTCTTCAAATCCCTGTGGTTGCTCAACATACACTTCTTCTGTCAAGTAACCATTTAGAAATGCACTCTTTGCATCCATGTGTTGGACTATCCATCCCTTGTGTGCAACTAAGGCAAGAACTGTTCTGATAGTCTCCTATCTGGCGACAGAAGCAAAAGTCTCTTCATAATCAATTCCATATTTCTAAGTAAATCCCTTTGCAACTAATCTCACCTTGTGCCTCTCTATGCTACCATCAGCATTAAACTTGGTCTTGTAGACCCACTTACATCCAACACGTTTCTTTCCTTTAGGAAGCTTCACCAGATCCCAAGTGTCGTTGTTTTTTATAGAGGTGATCTCCTCTTTCATGGCATCTTGCCAAATATTTTGAGTACAAGCCTTCTCATAACTAGAAGGTTCAATTTGTGTATTAGTTAACAAATCATAGTTAACTAAATCTCCCCTAGGTTCCTGCTGGGAAACATCATCACCATACAAGTGCATATTTTCTAATCTTTGTAGAACAGAATTCATTTCACTACCTTGACTCCTAGTGTATATTTTTGAAAAATTCTTATCCAACATCTAATATGATGGATGATTCTGAAGAGTTCTCTTACCTCTGGATGGAGAATCGATGTCCATTGGTGAGGAACTTACTGATCTCTGTGAAGAAGGACTTGGTGAAGAAGTTGAATCAGAAAATGAACTTGGATCTCTGGGAGGAGACTGCTTAATTTTCTATGGTGTCTGCTGCTGCACCTGCTTAGAACCTACATCACTAGATTCATCCTCACTAAAAATCTGGGGCTTACCCCATTCTCCCCCTTCATCAAAAATCACATCCCTGGAAAGCACAAACTTTCTAGTCCTAGGATTGTAGAGTCTGTAAGCTTTTGTATTATCATAATATCCTACAAAGATGCATGTCTGACTATTTGTATCGAGCTTCTTTCTTAGCTCATCAAGAATGTGAGAATATGCCAGCAAGCCAAACACTTTAAAATACTTAACATTTGGCTTTTTACCATACCAAGCTTGGTAAGGTGTCTGTCCTTCCAAACTTGCGGTGAGGACTTCGTTCAAGATATGTATGTCTGGTCCTAGTCGCATCTTCCCAATATGAATTAGTCAAATGCTTTGACTGAAGCATAGACCTTGCCATCTCCACAATGGTGTGATTCTTCCTCTCTGTGACACCATTCTACTGTGGAGTGTAGGCAGCTGTGAACTACCTCTTAATGCCATGTTGCTTACAAAAATTCAAGAACTCATTAGAGGAGTATTCTCCTCCCCTATCCGATCTAAGACATTTTACAAAATATCTACTCTCACTTTCAACTCTTGTTTTAAAATCGACAAAGCATTCAAATGCTTCATCCTTATATTTCAAAAAATATATCCAAGCACATTCTAGTAAAATCATCAATGAAGAGTAGGAAGTAAGAGTTGTTACCCGGACTCTTGGTCCGCATCGGACCACAGATGTCTGTATGCACTAGCTGGAGTGGATAGCTGGCCCGCCATGCTTGTCCATGAGGAAATTTTGATCTGGCATGCTTCCCAAGAGCACACCCTTCACAAACTTCCTTACTATCCTAAACCTTAGGAAGTCCGGTTACCATCGCTTGTGAAGTTAGCATTTTCAAACTAGCTAAATTCAAATGACCATATCTCAAGTGCCATAGGACACTTGTATTGGAAATAGCAACATTTGCTAACTTATCTCCCCCTGGGTTGGCCAAACTTTAAAGGAAACAATCTATTCTTTGACATTGGCACTTGTGTAATGATTCTATTACTGTTATTTTTATCAAAAATAGTGCATTTACCCTCATCAAAAAGTAACTTGTAGTTATTTTCTAACATTTGACCAACACTTAAAGATTGTGTTGAAGATGGGGTGTGTAATAGATATCACTTACATGTTTGACGCCTTCTTTATTTGGAACTGACATGGCTCCAATGCCTTCAACTACCAATGAGTTATCATCTCCCAATTTGATGCTGGATTTGTATGAAGAGTTTAGAGTAGCAAAGAGCTCTTCTTTGCCACTCATATGGTTTGAACACCCAGTGTACAAAATCCATGTATCATTCATATTCTGATCTGCCTGACCATAAGAGAGAAAGAGATTTGTGGCCTCTTCCTCTTCTCCAAAATTTCCAAACTGACCGCTCTCGTTCGCTACTAGTCCCTTGTGAAGTCTTTGTCCAACGATCCACGAGCATAATGGCCAAGTTTGCCACAGTTGTAGCAAGATTGTTTTGACTTATCTCCTCCTTTGTCTCTGCTTGATTGTTTTCCTCTATTTTGCTGTCCACCTCTATTCTGTTGTTCACCTCTATTTGAGAATCCTCCTCTGTTCTAATTTCCTCCTCTGTTAGGAGTTCCACCTATTTGATTATTTTTGCCTCTACCTCTATATTGTTCTCTACCACGACCTCTACCTCTGCCTTCTTGTGAAGCAAATGCTTTATCATCTCCTCCGTAACTTGTGGAAGGAGTTTGCTGTAACCTCTCTTCATGTGAGAGAAGAGAGCCAATTAGGGATTCAAAAGACAGAGAAGTTAGGTCTTTGGATTCTTCTATAATTATGGCGACTGAATTCCACTTTGGAAGAAGTGTCCTCAACACTTTCTTCACTATAACTTCAGGCTTTACATCTTCTCCTAAAGTGACCATATTATCTACTACGACTCTCACATGCACGCAGTAATCACCAACCTTTTCACTCTCTTGCATTTTAAGAGTCTCAAACTCTCATTTCAAGGTTTGTAGTTTAACTTGTTTGACTTGGTCACTACCCCTATAACTTTATTTTAAAGCATTCCAAGCAGATTTAGCAGTTATAAAAGAAGCTATTCTAGGGAAAATACTTCTTTCAAGGGCGGCTTGGATATGATAAAGGGTGGAAGAATTATTCTTCTATGCTTCCTTTCTAGCCCTTTTATCAGCAACATTCAAAGCTACCCAATCAGTAGCAGTAGGTTCAGTATATCCCTCTTCAATCACATCCCAAAGACCTTTGCCTATAAAAAGATTTTTCATTTTAATTGACCAATACTCGTAATCACCACCATTGAACTCAGGGATTGGTAGACTAGTATTGGAAGACATTTTAGAAAGCAAACTTTATTGCAACTTCAAACAAGTAGTACAAAGAAGTACAAAATAGATCATCGATTTACTCGATTTAAATCAAATCTAGCTTTCTTAATATGCTCACTGATTTGGCGTTCTTCTCGAGGATCACCCAAAACTAGAAAGGTGAAATTGTCTGCTTCGTCATCACTAATTATAATGACTTCTTGTGCTGCTGCTGGTTCATAACTTCTTTTGAGAACTTTTCGTTCTTCAGTTGTAGGTTTCACCTCCACTGGTTCTTCTTCCCCTTCTTCTTCTTCTTCTTCTTCTTCTTCTTCTTCTTCTTCTTATTCTTCTTCTTTTGCTTCTTCTAGTTTTGAATCAGGAGAGCGTGGTGTATAGCTCTCACTTGTTTCTACTTCAGGCACTACAGGTGAATAACTGTCACTTGATTTTCCTTTAGGTACTATTTCAACTATCTCGTATTCAACTATCCTTTGCCCGAAGATATTATCTTCAGAATCCACCTCGTAGCCAGAATCTGGTTTCCTCAGATGAGCAATCACTTGATTATCTAATTGGCAAAACACTGTATGAAGTCCATACCGCTGGACATTCCCGTCAAAGAAATCAGGAGTCTCTCTTCTCAACAGAGAGAGTAATGCATTATAGCATACAGCTGACCGGATCATCTACCCAGAATCACACCGTATGAACTGGGTTACAACTTAGTATGATGCCAAAAAAAAACTTTATATATCAAAATATCTTTGCACCCTTTTTTTTTTTTTTTAATTTCTAAAATTTGTTTTAATAAAGACCCTTTAATTTTTTTTTAACAATTTCCTTTATATATTTTTAATTATTATTTTTAAATAAAATGGATATTTAAAAAAAACATAATAAAAAATATATAGCAATTACTAAAAAAAATTTAAAACCTTTTTTTAAAACAAATTATAAAAAAAAATTCAATAAAAATTAACCTTTGTTTTTTAAACCCTTGACGAGAATCAATATGAAGACCTCCGCTGTCTACTTGGCAGTCTTAGCCACTGCACCACACGGCTACTGATGGTAGCACAGAACCAAAAAACAAATTTAAACCATCATTAATCGCGAAGAGACAAAAAAAATAAAAAACCTTTTTCTTTTACCCCGGCGGGATTCGACCCTGGGTCTCTTCTCTGCACCACGCGGCTACTGATGGTAGCACAGAACCAAAAAACAAATTTAAACCATCATTAATCACGAAGAGACAAAAAAAATAAAAAACCTTTTTCTTTTACCCCGGTGGGATTCGACCCTGGGTCTCTTCTCTGCAAGGTGGGGGACTTGACCGCTAGACCATTCTAGCCGGACGGAACGGAATAAGAGAGTAAGGAGGTTATACTTCATATGGTTGGCTTAAAACAGATTTAAAAAAAAAATTTAGTCCCACATTCAGTGGGCAAAGAGTGTGTCTAGGCTTTATCAAAGCCTGCGAACACTCTTTAGGTCGATTGCCTTCGGGAAATCGATCTCGCCAACCTTTTGCCCGTCTGTCGACCAAACAAACTCTTCCATGTGGCACACACCTGGAGCATCCATGTAGTCCATGTCAGCACTTGTCCACATCTCCTCGTGCTCTGCCATGTCAGCTCCTCTCTACCATGTCAGCTCCTGGTCAGCTCTGCCACATCGTCTGGCCCAGGTTGAAAAATGCGGTGTCTTTGATTTGAAGGGTGAAAAGTTACATAAAGTGAAGAAGGTCCCTAAGGTCCAGAAGCCTCTGGATGAAATGACTCTGGCTGATTATGATTACCAGGAGAAGACCAAGGACCTGGAACATTTGAATATAGATAATGAATCTGCATCCATGCACGTCAGAATCAAGACTTTTCGAGCTCATGCAAATATTTCTAATCAGCGTAGGTTCGAAGCAGAGAGCGCCAACATCAAGTTGGAGGAAGAGCTGGCTAGAATCCACTCCAAGCTGGAGGATTCAGAGGAGCAGTGTAAGCTAATGAAGAAAGAAACACATGCCCTGAAACAACAAATACTACAATTGTAGTGTTCAGCCGAGCACCAAGCATAGAGATAGGCCAAAAATGAGCTAAAGGCCAAGGAGCTCGAAAGCAAAATCTTGCAGACTCAGTAGCAGTTGTACAAAAAATCAAACCTAGAGCTGTTCGACAAAGGTAGAATCAAGGAAATTTGCTCACACTTGCTTAAAGGTTTTAGATCGTGGGCCTCCAGTGTCCTGTCAACTTTAATCTATGTCACCAAAGCTCAGTATGTCGTTTCTAAGAAAGGGCCAATAGTAGATGAGGTCATCCAAAAAATCAAAAGGTGACTCAAGTTGGCTTTTGAGGTCCAAAGTATTAGATATCAAGACCTGCAGGTTGCTGCTATGAGTCGAACGGCTAGGGATTGGTCTACAGCCCAAGCCACTGTTCGCGCCTTCTTCTCCAAGGTGAAGAAAGTGCAGAAGGTGAAGGACCTCCTAGACATATTTGATCAGGAGCAGCGCACATCAATGGGTTACTTCGAAGATCTTTCTTCCTTAGGTTTCCCGAGTTTCATAGATGATGATGGGAACCTTCTCACTAGGGAAGAACTCAATCTGGTGTGGCTCCATTTCAAAAGTGACGTCTCAGAAATAGATGAGTGGGAAGAGCCAATCACAGAAGGACAAGTCACCGACTTCATTCTAAGACACTGCAAAATTACGGCTTGCCTGAATGACCTAAGTGTAAGAATCAAACATGCTGACATTGGATAGATTGATTGGTTCCATGTTTTGGTCAAGGCACTCGAAGACCAAGAGCCATTTCAAAAAGGTGTTTGGGCTCACGTCCACCGAACCATGAAGAAAATCCACGATCGTCTTGTCCCATCACTGCAGCAGGAGGCCGTGCCAGAAAAAGAAGCAGAAGAAGAAGAAGAAGCAGAAGAAGAGGGAGAACAAGCTATGGAAGTGCCCCCGGAGGTGGAAAAGGGAGAAGGTTTTGGAGGTGACTCTGGCCCAATGGATCAAAGCTAAGGGTTCTTCCACCAAGATGAGCTCGTTGCCCCATGAGCCACCAAAAATGTTGACAATTTTGTCACATTGCACAATGGGGTAGAAAAAAAAAAGTCAAAACTTTGTATAGTTTTCTTTGTTGTAAAGTATTTCTTTTGGTTGTTTTTTTTGAAAATATTTGTAAGTTGCAGCAATTTTGGCTTTCCTTGCCACCCCTTTGTACATAATATGAAGAAGAAAGAACTTCGCTACCAAAAAATCTAGGGAAAATAGCTTCGCCAAAGAAAGAAGAAGTATGAAAAGAACTTCACATCCAAAGCATTTCCAACGATTGCTTCAGGCAAAAGTTGGTGAAGCAGTGTTACCGAAGAAGAATACAAGAAAGGCAAAAGAGCTTCGGGCCCGAAGTTCCTCAAAAAACTACTTCGGGCAAAAACCTTGCGAAGCAACATTGCCGAAGCATAAATTCTAGCAAGGCGTAAAGGAGAGCTTCGCACCCGAAGCTTTTCGAAAGGCTACTTTGGGCAAAAGTTTTGCGAAGCGGGATTTGAAGGAGCTCAGCACTGAATACACTTCACCGAAAAGCCGATGAAGCATCCACTTCAGCCCCCCGTGCCAACCAACCATTTCTACTTCGTCGAAAGTCATTGCGAAGCATTTGCTTTGGCCATCTTTCATGCGAAGTACTTTCACGCGAAGTAGTGGTGGCCATAAAGAATGCAACATATTTTGAAGGCAATTGCTTCGGCCGAAACCTTCCTGAACCACATTTTTGAAAGAGGATCGTAGTGAAGCATTTCTCCAAGGCATCAACAAAGCAATTTTGTCAACGAAGCGTCGAGGAATGAAGAGGCCCATTTTGTGAAGGAAATATGCTTCGGCTCTCACACCCCCCGAAGCAATTTTGCAAAGCTCCATTTTGTGAAGTACAAATCAAGGAGGAGTTATTGCTTCGGCACAAGTCCATTGTGAAGAAAATTTGCAAATGAAAATCTTGTGAAGTACTTCAAGGGCACGTGTTCCAAGCTGGGTATTTTCCCGAGGTGATCAAGTGCCTCATAAATGTATTTTTACGTGCCCAGTAAGACTGCTGCTCATTTTTGGCAATTGGAAATGAAGTATCAGTTCCAGAAGGAGAGCCCGACGAGCATGGAAACCACTCGAGCACTGCACCCAGAAGCTAAGGACCCTCAAGTGGCTAATTAATGCATAATTCCCTGGTTGACCCGGTCACAGCTGCTAATTTTGGCAAAGGATATGAAAGCTCAGTCACGAGAGCCGCGAAGAGTAGACTTCTCAGCTTTCGAGGATGTACTCCTCCATATTGTGTAATTATGGCTCAGAGGGTCAGGTCCTCTATAAAAACCTAGACATTGTAATGTAAAAAGGGGGGGAACTTTTTGCTAGAAAGCTGATGTAACTTGATGTCCTGCGATTAATACTAAAGAGCTTTGGGTTCAATTTCTCTCTTGTATGCTGCCGTATGTGTTTATTTCTTTTGTCTTTCTTCATTTGCATACTGTAACTCTGAATCCTAAATTCGGTGTGTAATTGGGGACTGTACCCTAAAATTTTCTTGAAGGATACATAGGAGAGGAAAAACGCTATATTTGTTTTCTTTTATGCTGCCTAATGGGTTGTGGTTTCTGTTATATTCGCTTGTCCTAATCGTCGTTACTCTGAACCTTGAATTTCGATGAAAGGGAGAAGGAGAATCCTGGAGCTCACCCAGAGGATACATAGGAAGGTTAATGTGGCGTTTATTTCATTTATTCTTGGTGTTCTTTACTGCTATTCAAGTTGTTAATTAGTGATCATGCTTCCTGTTCTCTCCCACTTTAAATTATCGATCTCTCTTCCCTTTCCCCTTTTTTATTTCTTTCTCTAAACCTAACTCTTTTTATATCTTTCCTGCATCCTTACTCTGTTTATATCTTTCTTGCATCCCTTATCTCAAAACACCAAAGTAGTTTAACATAGGATCCAACATTTCTCCGAAGATTGGCACAAGGGGCATCTCTTCCCTTCGGCCTTTCAATGTTGGTCCAGGTCTAGGGTGCATACACTTACCAAAATCCTTTCCCAGGCAGATTTTATGACCAACAGGACCGTGTTAGCCTAAAATAACATGCAAGGTAAAGAGCAAGCCATATATTATATGAGTCGAACCTTGGTAAGTTATGAGCTAGGATATGCATATGTGGAGAAGTTGTGTTTAGCAGTAGTGTTTGCTACAAAGAAATTATGATACTATATGCTAAGTCATACGACATATGTAATATCAAAATAAAATCCTTTGCAGTATATGATGAGCAAGATATATCATAATACACGTACTACAAAGTGGATCATGCTACTGACATAATTTGATCTAGAATTCATATGCCAAAATTCCATTAAGAGACAAGTCATAGTTGATCAACTGGATGAGGCACCATTGTCAAATAGTAGTCCTCTGACCATTGAGCTTCCAGATGATGTGATCTTCTTCATATCCCAGGCTCACAAACCTGAAGAACTAGAAAATAATGCTTATATGACCTTGTTCTTCGATGGTTCAAAGTGCGAGTAAGAAGCTGGTGTAGGAATAGTGTTTATCACACTACAAGGAGCTCCAATGCCCTTGTCATTCAAATTAGATTTTCCTTGCGCCAACAACAATGCTGAATACAAGGCCCTACTGTTGGGCCTCCATACAACCGTCGCCATGAACATTAAAATATTAAACATCTTTTGTGACTCCTTGCTCATAGTCAACCAAGTTAAGGTGCTCTTTCAATGTCGATGTCCTATGTTAAAAGCATCTAAAAATCTTGTTGTTACATATTTGGCTAAGTTGGAATGGTATGACATCGAGGCAATCCCTCATTTATAAAATAGGTTCGCAGACACCATGGCATCTTTGGGATCCTTGATCCCTCAAAATTTGTCTGCCAATTTTACTACCATTCATGTTAAAACGCTCTCGCATCCTACAACGGAGTGAGAAGCCTTTGATAATAAGATGTCAATCAACATGATTAGCATAGAAACAAAATTTGAATGGTTTTGTAGAGCTGAAGACTTTCTAAAGAAGGCACCCTAGGGGTAATTAACCTCTCAGAGTTTGATGAGGAGTGGTACCACCATTCACCACATGGTTGTTTCTCAGTTTGCATTTGCTCATATCGATACGTAGGGGGAGAAAGTCGTCTTGGCAGTCGAAGCTGAGGCTTACCAGAGCTGGATGTCAAAAATCCAAGACTTCTTAAAACTTGGTCTAATCCTAGAGGGATTGTTGCATGCTGCAAGACGCACATTCAAGCAGAAAGTGACTAAATATGTCTTTCTAGGAGACATTTTATACCGATGAGGTTATTATGGAGTTCTCCTTCATTGTCTAGATCCCCAAGAGTCATCTTGGGAAATTTCACAAGCTCATGATGGTACGTGCGATGGCCATTTTAGCGATATGGCCATCATCAAGCACATCCTTTGAATGGGATACTATTGACCCACTATGGAGAAGGATTGCAATGTGTATGTCAAGAAATACATCAAATATCAGCATCATGCTAATCCTATGCACTTGGCATTATAGGCCTTACAACCCATCCAAGTGGCTTGGCCATTTTCTCAATGGGGATTTGATCTCATTGGTAAGATCTCTCCCCGTCATTGAGCTGACATACTTTTATTTTTATGACTACTGAGTACTTTACCAAATGGGTGAAAGCAATACCCTTAATAATGATGACTAGAGCTCACATAGCAGAGTTTATACTCAAGCATATCATATATCATTTTGGGATTCTGTAGACACCTAAAACGCGTCATGTCGAGGGTGACTACTCATATGGACATGCTACAAGACCATATGGAGGATCTTGGATAGACTCCAAGATAGAGCAGTGGTTCTAACCACTCAATTTGGGCTCCTTGGCCTAATCAGTCTGAACCGCAGCCCAGACCTATGGTTTACAGGCTGAACCATGGTTGAGACCTACGGTTTACAGTCTAGACCATAGTTATAACCTATGGTCTTAACTAAAGTTTAGTTGGCCTTCATCCGAGCCAAATCGGTTTGAATGACCATTTGATCTAGAAGAAGGTGGTTAGAGGATGAAAGCTTCCAATCCAACTATCCTAACCACCCCTTCTTGATCTTGGCTTCTCCATGAAGCCACCCCTAGCCCTAGGGTAGTCCTATAAGTACCCCTCAAAATTAGGGGAGAGAATATAGAGAGTCATTGGAGATTTGAGCAATGAAGCCCTATCAAATTGTACACTCAATTATACATGAGAGAGCTATTGCACTTATCCCCTACCTACTTGCCAAGATTTCATGATGAATTGCATTATGGATGCCCTAGGAGCCTAGGAGAGCCAAGAAGCACATATTCAGGCAAACGAAGGCCCTTCACAGTGAATCAACCACCAAATCAGTCTAAGGACACCGAAGGTGACCATTGAACATCAATTTGGACAAGGAGGTCAAGCCCACTACCCTTGAAATTGAGGGTAAACCTATCAGATTGCTAACCATAGCTTTCAACCATGGTTTACAGTGCAGACCGCTCACTAGAGCTACGGTTTGCAATAGAGGTATCACCACCTTACCTTTTTCATTTATATCTAGTTAATTAGCTTAGTTTAGCTATTTTCATGGTTCAATTGTAGTTTAGAAGATTTTTGACCGATAGAATTAGGTTAGAATAGTTTCTTTGTATTAAGCATCAAATAGGACATTAATGGATTCTTTATGCACTTTCATGCTTTATTTCACATAATTGGTCCATGCATAGTGTAGTTGTTATCTTTCTTTATGCAATTCTATAAATCTTGATTCAATTAACATAGTTTAGAAGTGCTTTTCATGCTTTCTTGATTATACATGCTTAATGGTATCTTTATGCATTTTTCCTAAAAGGGCCTCATCATGAGAGGTTGCCTATATTTTTGACACTTTTATGTTGTTTCTTGATCGCAGGGAATAGATTCAAAGGAGATTCAACCATCAAGTTCCTTCCTCAACGCGAAGAAGAGGGCAACTCCACCCTAGAGCAGTTTGTGACTAGTTGAAAAGCAACATTAGTGTACCTACCCTATTGAGGGCTTTGGCATTGTATTAATCGTATCATCATTTGAGTGACCCTAAGAGGGGCATGATTGTAATCGAGATTCTTTGCAATTATTAATACAAGAAACACTTATTTTGTTGAATCTATGCAATCTTGTCATTTTTATGCTTTGAATGAATGAATATGATATAATACAGTAGATGGGTGCACACTTTTTGGTTAGATCAGAAGGCGATCATGATGGAACTCCACAATTCTAGCATCTGACTATGTATTTTTGGTTTTTGTGACTTGTAGGTATAGACCGTAGCTACCAACTATGGGCCAACAATTGAACCATAGGTTCAACCCATGGGCCACAGTCAGAACCGCAACCTAGACCTACGATTTCCAATAGACACAATAAACAATAGAGGGATAAAGCTCATTCAGATGAGGACCTGAGGTAGGCCCTACTTCTCACTCTCTATAATTTTTTTATCTCTATATTTTTCTAGAAAGTCAAATTTTGAATGCAATTAAGAAATTAAGAAAGAAAAATAAATGAATTAGGTCTTAGTTGCATTTATATTTTATGTCATTAGAAAGGCACTACTAGGAACAACGGATCTCTAATTTTAATCCACCCTAGAATCCAACATGCTTGATAGAATTTGTGTGATTGGTTTGCATGTGTGAGGCCCAATTAGTGGCCAATTATCATCGTAATATGCATGGTCTCAAAGAGCATCTAGAATAGCTTGCATTTTCTGAATTTGAAATGTTCTTTCATTTGCATAGCATTTAGAAAATGAGCATGAATGCTATATGATGCATTTCTTTTATGTAAATTAAAAGGAACCACACACACCACTTGGCACTTAAACGCTAGTGAGTTGGGCTTGACATCCAACCACTAGTAGGGTTCAACGACGGTGGGCGTAACTTCCATCCGTTGGCCCAAATCCCATGAACCTTTTGGATACTAGACCAATACCGGATCCGAGAACCTTTCGTACCCTAGAAAATTTGCATGTATTCTCTTCGGAGGGTATAACGCTGATTGGGGAAAATGGGTGAGGATCTAGGAGGACCTGTGCTCCCTGACCATGTGTGGGCTTCATTACCACACATTATAGGTTGGATTACATGACTTGGAGTTCATAGCCAAGTTGTCGAGCTACGAGCGTACAGGTGAAAGCCATTAAACTAAGAATAAAATCCAACAAGTTTTGCAAAACATGATAAGAGTTTCTACACTGATACAACAAATCATTGAAAACACATCAAATAGTTTAGGGCTCAAATTTTAAAATGTAAAGGAGATAATCACATTGTTTACTTTGTATGCTTCTTTATTGCTTAATTCATCAAGATAAGGCCCTCCTTGAGGCCATAATTTTTAGTAAGAGAGGAAACCTCTCGAGTCTTGTTTAGTCGGTTCATCATGATGACTAGGCATGATAGAGCTCAATCATGAGCTAATGAGTCAGAGAGTTCATGGAGAGGCTCTGAATGCTCTCGATGTTCTCCTGAGGATATTTCAAACCTCGTACGCCTCCTTGCTAGGCATCACACTCATCATGCACCTGAGGATCCAATCCTCCTAGCATGACATTCTGAGAGTCATCGTGAGCTCCCTTCATCATGCAGGGGGTTCACCCATACAGATCATGGGGTTTCTTCACATATGGTGAGAACCCAAGTCATTAGGTCTCCACTTGGTGAGATAGAGAGTTGTGGATCATACTCCATGAGTCAGTCCTATAGGGAATCTGAGTCTCATGCAGCCCATGAGAGGCGACTACTCCAAGACCAATTGGAGGAAGCGCGTCATCAGTGTAAGCGTCTAGAGCGTGAGTCCGTAGAGAGAAAGAGAGTGCATCAACAAAGGTTGGATGAACTCCAATGATATGAAGAGAGGATTTACCAATAGAAAGCATGTGAAGAACAATCATGTGAGGTAATTCCTGAAAAGAAGCTCATACCTAGAGTGCTTAGGCAACAAGTCAACGTGATGCACCCAGTGCATCATCAAGAGTTGCCACTTAAGCAAGTAGATAGCCATTCTTCTAGATAGATAGACATGCCTAGGGTTATCGAAGAGCAACAGAAAGAGATATCTAAGGATCCCATGCATAAGCGTGAGGTCGAGAGTAGTCAAGTCCGATAGGTGAGCAGTGTCAATGCTCGAAAGTCATCACAATCCTTGGGGCATATATAGTCTATTCCACCATATAAGGAACCTATGATTACTTTCCATAAATAGGAAGTCAAACCTATCCCTATCAGGGAATCTGATCCTCCATTGCATATCATAGCGAGGATACAATAGATTGTGTATAAGTGAGTGTTGGTGGATACAGGATCATCGATTAATATCATCACCACCTCAACATTCAAACATCTCAAAATTCCATCATCCCACATCAAGGAAACAAATTTCATATTGCAAGCCTTTAACGATGTGGAATCCCCTACAGTAGGCACAATAGTCCTCCCCATCGAGGTGGGACAAAATATTATTCCTACATTGTGCTACATTTTAGAGGGATCAAGATAGTATAATCTACTGCTTGGAAGACCATGGATAAGAGCCATGGAGTGCGTACCATCAATAGTGCATCAGTGCATTAAGTACACCCATGGAGGTGAAGTTCATGTAGTTGAGGTGGACCCAGATCCCTTCAAGTATTATAAGCTTGAGGATCATCCGTAGGAACCTGGTGAGGCGCCTATGCATCTGCAAGTTAAATTGGATGAGTCTATCCAAAGTGTGGATGTAGCCTCACAGATGGTGGTGGAGTTACCATCCCCACCGCTATCACCTATGGAGTCACCTACAACCCCTGCACTCTCGACACCGCTTAGCAGGGAAGGATTGATGAATGCCCTTACGGAGTTGCTCACAACCACTTCGGAGGTATCATTAGAGGATCTTCACACTCCTATCAAGGAGGAAGAACCTAGCATGGTCATGGATGCACCTGAGTGTATCACACCCTCTTCATCCATCATGTCACCAGATAGTTCTCATGAGGATGATGGTGAATATGAAGAGCTTATAGAGGCTAGCATTACGATGTTGCCCACCATAGAGTCCACTGAGGATCTAGGTCAACTTTTCATCGAGTCTCCACCTATGGATCCTATCCTGGAGACATCGTATGAGCATGAGGAAGGTTCAGTTATCATGACTGAAATAGAACAACCTCAGTATGTTGATGAATTACCTACGATGCATGCAGTTGTGGAGTTTTCTCATGAGTTTGTGGGAATGGTCGACATTAGGCCAGAAGATCAAGTGATTCCTAATCACATAGAGCCAGAGATGGGGTAATCCAATGGTGTTTTCACATTGCCAGGGCCAAAAATTTTGAAATTGGTCACTCCTGACTCATTTCTCATGGCACCATCTCGAGAGCACAAACAAGTAGGTTCCTCACATCAGATTGGGGGTACCGAAAGTGACACAGTTCAACACAACGAAGTGAAACAAGAGCTTGAGCTGAGTCATAGGCATGAGCATGTGGATAGCATTGATGAAGTGTGTCATCAAGAAGCATCCACATCAACTCAAGTGAAGGAAATAGGTGATTTGCAATTACCTAATGGATCCATAGCATCCACTTTTCTATTTCCTTCAAATGACAAAGGTATTTCGAATCAGTCATTGGAAATACATATGAATTCTTTGTTAGTCTTGCGATCCATTTTAAGCCATCTAGAATGGATGGAGCATCGAATGGATGAGCAAGATAAGGTATTGCATTTTATCAAGAACCAGATTGAAAATCTAGAATTACAAAAGCAACCCTTGTCTGAGGATGAATCGCTTCCTATGCAAGTATAGGAAAAGCCTCAGTGAAAGCAAAAGCCCATGCGGCCAACCCAACCATTGGATTCTCAAAGCAAACCAATGTGGGGCAAGAGCCCAAAATAGTCGTAGCATAGTGGGACTCCATTACAAGAGTCTATGTCTGATATATTTTAGAAGTTGCAAGAGGCTAAGGTCATCACCTTACCTAATGTCATCCCTCTAAACCCAAATAGAGTTAAACCTATGGGTTACAGGGAGCATCACTACTATCTCTACCATCGAATAGAGGGTCATGGCATTCGATATTGTCATGAATTTAAGAGTGTGGTGCAAAATATGATAGATAAGGGGGTTTATCATGTAGATGGTTCTCTCAGAGTGCCCCAACATGCTGAAGTGGAGGTCACACCTCCTCAAGAGTGACCTCGGAGTCGTCAGTCACCTCGTAGGCCCAATAGGCCAGTGCAATGAGTAGTTTCATTTCAGATGACTACTCTAACTTTGTTTCAAAAGTTACATGAGGCACAAGCATTCATATTGCCCGAAGTCAAGCATAGGGCATCCGAGACTGGGTCACCTGATAGGGGTCCCTTTTGTGTGTATCATCGAGTGCATGGACATGACATTCGGAGTTGCCAATCATTTAAGAGGGTCATCGAAGACCTAGTAGAATGGGATGAGATCCATGAGGATGGTTCTCTCATTCACCCATGCCAAAGCATAGGCACACCGGTGAGGTCCGATCTTCACCTAGGGGAGTTGATTTCTATCACTCTTCCTAAACAAGTTGATTACTTTTTAGTAAATAGCATGCACGCTGGGGGTCTTCAAGGTAGCATACCTTTCCCACCAGCCATACCAAATTTGATAAGGAAAAATGAGGAATCTAGAGGTATTGCACCTCCCTCACCATCATCGAATGGCACACTCACTAGGGGTATATAGGGCAGCATGCCCTTCCCAAAAGGCTCCAAGGGTTCCTAAAACCGTGATCAGTTTTATAATCACTCGGTCATCCTAAACACAAAGAGTTTCTATAAAAACTTTCTTGGTCAACCCAAAAGCTCCAAGGATTCTCAAAATCACTTGGTCATCCCCAAAATCCCCAAAGGTACCCATAAATCCCTTTGGTCAACCCAAACGGTTACAATCCTAAAAAGCTCCAAGGATTCTTAAAAATTGCTTGGTCAATCTAAAGGCTCCAGAGGCATGTACTCACCGTTTGGTCAGATATGAGGCTCAAAACTCATAAAAATTATAAAATCAATAAAATCCAAAAAAATTGGTAAAGCATAAAATCCAAAAACATTTGCATTTTGCATTTGAATTTTGCATTCTCATTTTGCATTCACACATGCATTCATTGCATTATTGCATTGCATATAGGCATTCATCATCCATTGCATTCCATAGTAGGAGGGATTATGTTTGTCAATCTTACAAATGACACCACGTTTGTGTTTAAATCATGCATCTCTGCATTTATCATGATCCATCATTCATGTGAGTAATTGTGTTTTTCAACACAACCTATAATGTTGCTATGGAGATATACTAGGGTTTTTCGGTCACTCAACCATACCTAGTGGTCTTATCAAGAGTTGGTAGAAATCTTGCTTTGCTTTTGTAGCTAAGGTTCAGTTAGTATAGCCCTTAGCATATCAGAAGCCTATCACTAATCAACAAATTAAACAATCCTAACAAGGACTAGGGGAAGATGAAAGTCATGAAGCAGGACCGGGTATCCTGAAGTGAAAAGAGTTATTCTTGCTTATCCCTCTATGCGGACGGTATGGGAAATGTTGGTAGTTGGAAAAAGGATAGGTTAGTTCCCTATTCAGAATCCCTTGCTTACGATAAAATGAGCAATATCCCAAAGTGATATCCCACATCAATCCTCATGATTGATACCCTAGATCGATATCATAGATCGACTTCCCAGATTGATATCCCATATTGATATCATAAGATCGATATTCTCAATCGATATACCAGAAATAATTTTCCCAAGTAAATCCCCCAAAGGAAAGTTTCTGAAGAAAATTATCAAATGTAAATGCCGAAAAGTGAAGATCGAATGAAGATCAAAAAATAGGCTTAAATCAAAGTTCAAAGTGAAGATCAAATGAAGATCATAAATCAAAGTTCGAGTGGAGATCAAATGAAGATCCAAAATCTAGTTCGAAGAGAGATCAAATGAAGATCCAAAGATAGTTCAAAATGAAGATGGAATCGACTCCCTTGCTTCACTACATATGAGCAAGTATCCCAAAAATTGAAGGATAGAAAGGAATGAGCCTGAATCCCTAGAATTGTTGGCACTACTATACCTTACGCATGATGATATGTCTGATACACTTGCATCTCGCTTATGGGTAAACCAATGTTTGAATGTGGAAGAGCTAGCTTCAGGTGTCCTGCATTGCCTAGTGGCTTAGTCCAACTAAAATCTAAACTTGGGATTGGATAAGACATTTGTGGAACCCCTATCTTAGCAATGGGCTGAAAGAATCCCGCCTGACATCGGGGAACGCTCGTGTCTTATCTTAAAATAATCATGTGCACACACAGGGATAATGAATAGTTAGGGCCTATCCTAGCAAAAGCCTTTTATCTCAGAAGTCTAGTGTGGTTAGTATGCAACTTTTGATAAGTCTATTAGGGTGTTTGAGTCTCATGGAAAACCTCAAAAATTTCTCTCATAGCAACAAAATATCAAATATCGCAAACCATATAAAATCATCAAATTGCAAAGTATCGAGTCCATGATACATCATCATATAGAGCACAATCAAAATATAGGATAGATACCGGATGGATATTAGAAATAATATTTAGATGACCACTGACTATATCATGCATATCTTTCAAATTTTGCAAAAGAAAATAGAATGACACATTATATCATTCGCATCAAACAACTGCATTCATTGCATTTCATATATGGGTGATTAATTGATTAAATTCTTATCTTAAGGATTTTCAATTACATTCATGATTTTTATACATTCTGTGGTGTCATCCATTAGATTGATAAACATATTTGCATTCATTCCTTATGTTTTAAGTGATTAAAGCATACAAGTTCATTTACATTAGATTACCATCATGTAAATAAATCATTACATACATTAATGCATACAATAAAGCAATATCAAATATGCGTTAAGAGAAAACATTGCATCCATATGCATCCATCATAAATCGCACATCTAAGCATCTAGATCACTGCATATAATCATCATCATAAATCAAATAGCTATCTAGTGCATGTCATCCATACATCACATCATATAGCATCAAATTAACATAAGCATTGCATCCATGTGCATAAAATAAACATAAAATCAAAACATATAAATCAAGTACACATAATGAGCCATAAATGATCAAGTCATATTATATATATATATGTGTCTCAAAGTACATCAGATGAGTACAAAATACCCGTAGGCTACAATCGTGTAGGTCCTCGACCTTACACCAAAAATGATACATATGCAAAATGTAGCTATGATCAGAGCCCTAGCTCTGGCTGGCTCCCCCTAAACTAGAGCTCTCACCACCTCCCTCAGCCCTATGACCTAGAGCCTACTCTATAGTTAGATCTGGCCCTATTGTATGCCCTATTGAGGGCCCTATGTACCACCTAGCCCGAAGAGGCCTAGCACACGAGAGACTGGTATGTCCAGGAAGCTAGTCCTATGGCTAGAAGTATCACCCATCTCCCTATGGCTCCTGTGTGAGCTACCACCATGTGTGCTAGAGGACCTATGTGTCCTCTCTATCCTATGGGTCCGCTGGCTAGAGCTAGCTATGGACTACCCTGTAGTCCTAGACCTAGTCCGCTGAGACCCTACAACATGAGAATCCTCTAGGACCATGCCACCAATCAACTTGATGTAGCCCTCCAACTGGTCTATATGGGCTACCCTACTAGTATGTCTATCATTGCCCTCCTCCATGAGGGCTATAAACATTAGATCTCTGACATGGGATCATGATCGCTAGGTAGCACTAGCACTAGTGCTATAGGTGGTGCCATGACAACATGAGAAGATGAAGGATCTCCCCTCTGAGCTAGGGCCAAGTCCCTCTCTACTATAGCTATACCTAGATGCACCTCTACCAAATCATGCACACTAGTGAGCTCCTAGACCCTCCCCTCTACTATCATAGCCCATGTAGTTAGGCTAGTGATCTACTGTGCTACCTCGATTAGTCTATGATCCCTATCAATCATTTGTGCCCATAGAGTAGTAATAGTGGTGTCTCACTCCATCTATTGCATGACATATCTATCGAGCTGACTCTACAAGTCAGCAACCTAAGCTAAGAGCAGCCCCTCTACACTATCAAGAGGGACCTCACCCTCCTCTAGAGCCTCGTCATTAGGGTCAACCTCAAGAGCCTCCTCGATGGTGGCCTCTATGCCCCATCCACCCTCTATCCATTGGTGCACCCTACACCCATCAGGATCCACCTCTACCTCTACCTGGTCTAGCACTCTACCCAGAGGTCCCAATCCATGCCATCAGAGCATGGACCACCATCCATCATATGCTAAGGTGGTAGCAACCCTATCAACCCCAGTCTCCTAGAAGTCATCTAGCTCATCTCCTAGAGTCTGAGGTCGAATCCATGGTAGATCCCACTCTAATGCCAAGGCATCGTACAAATGGGATCTCCAAGATGTCCTACACTATCCCAAACTACCGTAGGACATGAGAGTAGAACTGATACTCTCTAATATTAACCTTTTGATCGAGTAGCCACCTATCTCTATGAGCCTATCGAAGCCACTCACCCACCTCAGCCCATGCTAGGGCAATCCATGTACGACCACCACTCAATATCATCAGGGCCGAGTGATCCAAACCATGTAATATAATTTTGGATGTCACCAGCATGGGTCCTTCTCCTAAACCCCTCCTCCTCTCGAGGCCAATAGGTGGTATAACACTGGTGATCATCATCAATATCTATGATGTATAATGGTAGCTCTCTAGGATGCTCTATCTTGATGTGCTACCAACCCCAAATCTGAAGAAGTAGGTATAGCTAATGCCTCAACGAATTTGGTCAGTGATATGGTAGAACTCTATATACAACTGGTAGAGTAGGGTGCTCCCCTAGGCCAGTAGTGGCTGAGTCATTGAGCTCTGAACCACTCTACGGATAGTGGCTAGGAGGTTCCAAGGAATCCTCATGCCCGAGGAGTCTAGAAGAACAACTTGCACCACCAGGTGCATAAAAATGGCCTCTCACATAGAGAAGATGTTCTTCCCCTACCAGTATCCGATATGGACTCCTCCATGATCGATACTACGTTGAGCCTCCTAGCTTCGATCATCAAAGATAGCATCAAAAATGGGCCCTTTGGCCCTAGAAGTAGAAGAGATGATGGCCTCACCATCAATGGGGATCCTGAAGATCCTATAGACATCCTCTAATGTAACAGTCATTTCACCTATAGGTAGGTGAAATGTGTTGGTCCATGCATTCCAATGTTGGGCCAATGTAGTCAAGTAAGCTTGATCTACCCTAATCATGGGTAGATCCAGGATGTAGCCAAAGTCGATGGCTCCGAACCATCTCTGCTCCCTGAGAGTGAGCTCTCCATGAAGAGTCTTAAGGATGTCGGGCTCTCGAGCTCTAGAGGTCAACCTCTAAAATAAAAAGCATAATATAAGGAAAAATCTAACTAAAAACAAGCAAAAACATTTAAAAATGACCTAAAAATCATCAAAAACATCTAAAAACTGATAAAAGTACAAAAACATGTCATCATGCAGTCATAAAAATTAAAAATGTCACTTAGACAAGTCAAAAATGCATTAAATGACATTATTTGCCTATTAAACCTTAGAAAAATTAAAAATTTGATAAATTTTTCCTAAAGTTTGCGAACCGTGGGTCAACCCTACGGTCCGCATGCGATCAAAAATTGACCATTGGGATTTTAAATGTGGACCGCAGCTGGTACCTATGGTCTCCGATTGAGATCCCACCCGATCATTTACCACGGCTAAAAAAAAAAAAAAAAAATAAAGCCTAAACTAGCCTAATCTAGCATGAGGTTCATTACCAATAGTTTAATTAGGTTTAATTAACCAATTTATTTGTGAGGTTAATTTTATTGGTAATGGATGCGAGGTCTTGGTTTGAATTACCTTGCCCTCGCCTCGGCTAGAAGAAGCTTGACCACTCTCTGCCATCATGCGGTGTGTAGGTGTGAGTGTAGAGTTTGATAGTTTCAGGTCAGTTTAGCTTTCAGCTGTCACTATCAAGCTCTCCAATTGCCAAGTCATTGTCAAGGAATAATGAAATAAATTTGAAAATTGAGCCTTTTATAAGCTTTTCTTATTCCTGTGGACCAAGCCCTAGCCACGGTTCCCAAAATTGCAATTGGGAACCGTAGACCCTAGCCGCGGTTTGCAACTAGTAGCAAATTTAGTCAAATCCCACCATGGGAAGGTCTAAAAAGGTAAATTAATGACTCCCATTGGATCAAATTTTCAAAAAGAGCAATCAATATTGCAAATTTGGTGATGTTCAAAGCACCAGGATCAATTCAAAAAATCAAAATTAACAAAAAAATCAAATAATTAAAAACACCAAATGTGCCTCGTATTCAGTAATTTACCCTATACACTTGGCGGTTGCAGCGACTTGCGCTCCATGCAATCCGACAAGATGAGTAAATTACCATAAGGACATTTGGGGTAAAATTGTCATCATTGATCTGATATGCTTCTTTTCAATCCCTAAGAAGGCCTTCGAGGCTGGACTTCTCCATGGGAACGAGGCATTTCATGTCATGTCTCCTATGACATCTTTCAGCAAATCATCGATAATTTGATTCAACACAAATCTAATTGGATTTGTATCATTTCGATTCCCTAAGATGGCTATTGTAGCCTGACTGCTCCATGGGATAGGAATGTGCAATTACTATTAATAGTTGGAATCAAAAGCTGAACTAGGCCTAGCCAAGGCATTAATATGCTCAAATCTAAATTTGTTCAGATCATCCATGGTGGTCAAGTGACATCGTCACTTTAATCATTGTCATTACCCTCATCGACTCATCGCTTGAGGGGGTAGTCATAATATCAAATCATAATCAAAATCAATAGAAGATCCCGGAGATCGTAGATCCCTTGATCTTGTCAAAATTGTGTTCATCCTTGCGAATCATTGTCAATAGCTATCATAAGCTTACCCCTTTGCTTGGGGAAAATAGCAAATATGATAATTTGTTTGTATCTCTTCTCCTTTCGGTTATATAGGCCTAAATCCTATTGTAGCATCAATGCTACCCGAATGCCTGATGATGAGTGCAAGCTTTTCAAATATAAGCCTTTCACCGAGTTGGAAGCAATGATTCCAGGATGCGCATCCTTTTGTAGGACCTAGGGCATCTAATGTTGATCTGACTAATGATCATCATAGAACCTTCGACATCATTTTAGGAGGTATATTTTTGCTCAGCATTGTTCGATCTCACAATGCATCTCAAAAGGGGCATCTGTAGACACCTAAAATATGTCATGTCGAGGGTGACTACTCATATGGACATGCTACAAGACCATATGGAGGATCTTGGATAGACTCCAAGATAGAGCAATGGTTCTAACCACTCAATTTGGGCTCCTTGGCCTAATCAGTCTGAACCGTAGCCTAGACCTATGGTTTATAGGCTGAACCATAGCTGAGACCTACGGTTTATAGTCTAGACCATAGTTGTAACCTACGGTCTTAACTAAAGTTCAGTTGGCCTTCATCCGAGCCAAATCGGTTTGAATGACCATTTGATCTAGAAGAAGGTGGTTAGAGGAGCTTCCAATCCAACTATCCTAACCACCCCTTCTTGATCTTGGCTTCTCTCAGAAGCCACCCCTAGCCCTTGGGCAGTCCTATAAGTACCCTTCAGAATTTAGGGGAAATAATATAGAGAGATTGGATATTTGAGCAACGAAGCCCTATCAAATTGTACACTAACCCAATATACTAAGAGAGAGGCTATTACACTTATTCCCTACTTCAAATTCAAGATGAATTTGCATTATGGATGCCCTAGGAGCCTAGGAGAGCCAAGAAGCACATATTCAGGCAAACGAAGGCCCTTCATAGTGAATCAACCACCAAATCAGTCTGAGGACACCGAAGGTGACCATTGAACATCAATTTGGACAAGGAGGTCAAGCCCACTGCCCTTGAAATTGAGGGTAAACCTATCATATTGCTAACCATGGCTTTCAACCATGGTTTATAGTGCAGACCGCTCATCAGAGCTACGATTTGCAGTAGAGGTATCACCACCTTACCTTTTTCATTTTTGTCTAGTTAGTTAGCTTAGTTTAGCTATTTCCATGGTTCAATTGTAGTTTAGAAGATTTTTGACCGGTAGAATTAGGTTAGAATAGTTTCTTTGTGTTAAGCATCAAATAGGACATTAATGGATTCTTTATGCACTTTCATGCTTTATTTCACATAATTGGTCCATGCATAGTGTAGTTGTTATCTTTCTTTATGCAATTCCATAAATCTTGATCCAATTAACATAGTTTAGAAGTGCTTTTCATGCTTTCTTGATTATACATGCTTAATGGTATCTTTATGCATTTTTCCTAAAAGGGCCTCATCATGAGAGGCTGCCTATATTTTTGACACTTTTATGTTGTTTCTTGATCGCAGGGAACAGATTCAAAGGAGATTCAACCATCAAGTTCCTTCCTCAACGCGAAGAAGAGGGCAACTCCACCCTAGAGCAGTTTGTGACTAGTTGAAAAGCAACATTAGTGCGCCTACCCTATTGAGGGCTTTGGCATTGTATTAATCGTATCATCATTTGGGTGACCCTAAGAGGGGCATGATTGTAATCGAGATTCTTTGCAATTATTAATACAAGAAACACTTATTTTGTTGAATCTATGCAATCTTGTCATTTTTTATGCTTTGAATGAATGAATACGATATAATACAGTAGATGGGTGCACGCTTTTTGGTTAGATCATATTCCATCCAAGATAATTTCAGATAATGGAACGTCATTTAAGAACAAAACTATGAGAACTTTTACGTCTAAGTATACAATCAAACACATTTTTGCAACTCCATATTATCCATAGGTAAACAGACAAGTTGAGGCCTCAAACAAGATATTGGTGGCTATCTTGAAAAAGACGGTCCATAAAAACCACAAAGATTGGCATATCCAGCTACCCCTTGCATTATGGGATTACAAGACTAGCATTCAGATACCCATTAGGGCAACGTCGTTTTCACTAGTATATGGCACTGAGGCCATTATGCCCTTAGAGTTGGAAATTCCAAAGCTACACATTGCATTAAAAAAGTTCATTTATGATGACACTGCACAACAAGCTCGGTTGGATCAATTGACGTTGCTTGATGAACATCGCGTGAATGCCCTTGAGCATCTCCATGTTTATCGGGAGCGATTAAAATGAGCTTATAATAACAAAGTCCATCAAAGAGACTTTGAAGTTGGGGATGTTGTGTTGAAATAGAACCAACATAACTCTAATTTACCGCCTGATATGTGAGACAAATTTACGGCTAATTGGTTAGGACCCTATATCATATATGAAAATATTAGTCTGGGTACCTATCGTCTAACGCCGCTAGGGGGTTTTGAAGAGCCTGAACCTCTCAACATCATCCATATTAAGGCATTCTATGCTTAGGAGCATAGCAAAAGACCCCGAGGGTTTTCTTAAAATTGCTCGATCAATCCCAAAAGGCTCAAAGGGTTCCTAAAACCACTTGGTCATGTCAGCAAAAGGCTCCAAGGGTTCCTAAAACTTCTTGGTCGTTCTAGGTAAAGGTCCTGAGGTTTTTCTTATAACCGCTTGATCATCCTAAAAAGGTACCAAGGGTTTTTGAAAAATCGCTTGGTCAACCCAAAGGCTCGAGGGTTTTCTTAAAATCGCTCGATCATCCTCAAAGGCCCCGAGGGTTTTCTTAACACCGCTCGGTCATCCTAAAAGGCTCCAAGCTCCCTCATGAGTAGTTTGGTCAATCAAAAATCCCCAAAGGTGCTCATAATCCCTTTGGTCAATCCAAAAAGGCTCCAAGGGTTCTTAAAACTGCTTGGTCAAATCCAAAAGGCTCCAAAGGCATGTACTCACCGTTTGGTCAAATATAAAAGCAATAAAATCCAAAAAAAATGGTAAAGCATAAAATCCAAAAACATTTGCATTTGCATTATGCATTCACACATGCATTCACTGCATCACATTGCATATAGGTATTCTTCATCCGTCGCATTTCGTAGTATAATGGATCGTGTCTTTCAGTATTACAAACGATGCCATGTTTGCATTTTGATCATGCACCTTTGATCATAAATACATCATTAATGTGAGCAAATGTGTTTGTCAACACAACACCTGTTGCTATAAAATATGTATGAATGTATGCCAAAGTTTTTTAGTCACTCAGCCATACCTAGTGGGTTTCTTAGATGTCATAGAAAGCTTGCTTTGCTTTTGTAGATGAGCTCACTAGTTGTGATAGTACTTGGTATATTAGGATCCCGTCACTAATTGAAACATTTAAATTACTACTAAGATGAGGGAAGATGAAAGCTATAAAAGTGGTCCTGGGTGTCTATAGAGAAGGGTTTTATTACCTGCTTATCTTGCAAATAGTTCAATCTAGAGTGGTAAACCTTGGAAAAAGGATAATATTTCCCCTACCCATACATTCCCTTGCTTAAAAATAAAGGAGCAATATCCCAAAGTAACATCCTAGATCAACATCATAGGTTGATACCCCACATCGATATCCTAAAATTGATATCCCAAATTGACATCTCAAAATTCAAAACCCCTAGTATTCAAATCAAAGATCAAATGAAGATCAAAATCAAGTTCAAATTTAAATCTAAAGTGACATAGTGAATCAAAAGCACTATATAAATACCTTGCTCAAGAAAAATGAGAATAAACAATGATTTTTATCACTCAAAGTAAAACAAGAAAAATAGTGATTATTATCACTACACACAAGCAAGTATCCCTATGAATAGAAAGAAAATAAGGGTGAGAACTTGAATTCCTGAATTGTTCACCATTCAAAGCCATAGAGTGAACCCCAATTGTAGCAATGGGTTGAAAGAGTCCCACCTGCTTCTGGAGTAGTAGTTCTATTGGGTTGAAATAGTCCCGCATGATTTTTTGATTAAAAATCATTTATTGAGAAAAATAAATGATTTTTAATCAAAATTTTTTGAAAAAACTTAAATAAAATGCTAAAAAAAATATACCTTTTTTTTGGATTGCTCCAAAAATAGAGCGGTGGGCAACCCCGAAGGGGCTTGAACTCGTAACCTCACGATTACCTATGCCTTAGCACATAGTGGCCGACCAACCGAGCTACGGCTGGACAGGAAGAAAGGGATAGATTTACCCTCTTCTTTACTTCCCACTGGGCAGCGCGTCCACTCGCCCACCATCGACGGTGCTTCTGTTGTTCGCTCGTGTGTTGGGTGGCGTTGCTTGCTCCGATGGATTCTCAGCCCTACGGATGGTAGTATTCGAACAGTTGCACGGTGCTCCTCCACTATGCGTCACCTTGCTTCCACCTCTCACGACGGTGCTCTTCAACTTCCTAGCAGGCTACTGGCCAGATTTATCTACAAAATACTGGTTTTATCTCCACTCAGACTGCGCGCTCGAATCACTTTGGAGCACTCCTCAAAATTTACTGGCATTACATCAATCAGGTGTCCAGTCCTGTAAATGGCAGATAAATATTATGAAACACGACGATGTTGGCGCTTCTCCTCCAGCGCCTGAGTTTCGATTGACGGATTCAACTTGTGGGCTTACTTTTATGGAAATGTTTTCCATATCAATTTGAATTGCGGGTGCAAATCATTCACGGCTACAAAAAAAATATCGTCTGCAAATTTATCCCGTGCGTGTCTGCATAAACGAACCCTGCTGCAACTCCTTCAGAAAGCGTCGATCTTATGTGGATTTTTTTTTTTTTTTAAATAAAAAAATATTAATAATCATTTCATTTGTGCCTTCAAGACATCTCGCAACATGATCTCCGTAGCACATCCACGCCCACGAATCATGTTTTTTTTATTTTCTCTCAGGGTAGTTGCAACTCGTTGTGATATGCTTCTACGGTGGTAACAATCAGCACATCTGTGATTGGAATCGGCTACCGGCTACAAAATGCCTCCACGCTCACCACGCTAGGATCCGATCAGGTCCAAACAAAACAATAAAGCAGTGCTTTAGATTTCCTAGTTCAGTAGGATCTGCTCAGGTCCAACGATCGCCTGATTCACGTACTCATTGGCTGAGATGTCAGTAGCCGCACGACTCAAAAAATCTGTCCTCAAGCTACAAACGATCCCGGAGCTCTATGGCTCTGATACCATGTGCTAAGGCATAGGTAACCGTGAGGTTACGAGTTCAAGCCCCGTCGGGGTTGCCCGCCGCTCTATTTTTGGAGCAATACCAAAAGGTATATTTTTTTTAGCATTTTATTTAAGTTTTTTCAAAAAAAAATTAATAATTTAATTTTTTTGATTAAAAATCATTTATTTTAAATTTATGATTTTTTTTTAATCAAATTATTTTATTATTAATTTAAAGATTGATCAAACTTAATTTTTTGCAAATTAAAATTAAAAGAAAGGGCACTTATTTCTTTTGCAAAGGGGATCAAATTTATTTCTTTTGAAAAGGGGATCAAATTTTTTTTCTCCATCATCAAAGCAATTAACAAGGCATTAAACTCATCACACCTCCAAACCTATTTTTTTGGTCCTTCACACAGGGGGGATTTTTTTTGGTGACATTTTGTGCTAATTTGCCTAGGAGGCAAGCTTTGTAAGAGGGGATAAATTTTGCAAAACCAAGGGGGGAAAAGCCTTCTGGAGCGTCCATTTGGCGCTGCCCCTTGGAACCCCGTACAGGGGAGATATAATTTTTTGCAAAACCAAAGGGGGAAGACTTATAAGGGTGCATTTTCGGCAGTGACCGACACCTTAGTCAAATTATTTTTACAAAATTTTATTGTAAAAGGTGCATTTTCGATAGATACCGAAACCTTAAGAATGGGTAGATCAAAGAAGAAAACTATCCCTAAACAAACTGATGTTGTTGAATCAGTTAAAGGTCCTTACTTTCCACCAGAGATGGAAGGAATGGATTTTTATGAGGATGAAAAATATTCTACACTACGTAGTGGTGTAAAATCCATTCTCAAAGATTCTGAAGGTTCTGAAGATCTTCAGAAGAATGGTGTTCAAATCCCTATAGGCGTCATAAGGGCAGTCTACATATCATTGCTTTCTCTTGATATTGCCCAACGTAAAATCTACAGGGATTTTAGTGAGGAAACAAAGGTGAAAATGGTTGATTATTGTAGTGACACAAGTGACCTTCAACCCATGGTGGTGAATGCTTGTTATGACACATGTGACCTTGAGCCCATAATGGCCAATGCTTGTTGTGATACAAGTTACCTCATGCCTATAATGGTAGATATCAGTTGTAGCACAGGTGATCTCATTTCAGTAGCAGATTTTGCTTGCGACACTAGTGACTTAACAACTGAACCTCCTAAGAAAGAACTTCATAATCTCATCAATAGTGACAAATGCCATATTGTTAAACACATTGATGAAGATGATGAAATTGGATGTTTTGAAAAACATACCAAAGGATATGGATCCAAACTAATGAAGAAAATGGGATTCAATGGTGAGAGATTAGGTAAAAACGAACAAGGCATTAAAACTCCTATAATGCTAAATGTCAGGGCAAAGAATGAAGGCCTTGGCTATTCTGGTCAAGAAAGTACCAGTAAGACCATATTTGTAAATCCTAAATCTCCCACATCTCCTAAAAAGCATTGTTGCAATCATTGTGGCAAAATAGGTCATGTTGCAGCTAAGTGTTGGAGATTACATCCTTGTGATTTTTGTGGATGTACTAATCACTCTTCTTCACGATGTTGGCATAAAATGAAAATGACCAACAAGGTTCATATTGATTATGGATGGACAGATTTCACACAATTGACCATGATGAAAGAAATGTTGTATGGCTTCTACCAAAAAGGTAAAACCTATGGTAAACCCTGAGGCAAATCCAGTGACAGACCGAGTGGTAGTACCAGAGATAATGACCCAGAGATAGACCTAAAGACAGACCCAGAGACAAAGTTCCAGAGGCAGATCTACAGGCAGATCCAGAGGCAATGATCCAAAGGCAGATTCACAGGTAGATCCTAAGATAGATCCAGAGGTACAATTCCAGAGGTATGCTTAGATCCAGAGCCATGAGCCAGAGCCAGAGCCGAAGACAAAGCATGAGCCACCATTATTTCATTTCTCTTCTTCTTCTTCACTGTATTGGGGCAGTTATATACTTTACCCAAATATTGTTGTATGGGGGATGATAGTGTAGCTAGTAGTTATATTATTACCCAAATAATGTAATAAGGGGGGATGTTAGCATATATTAGTTGTTATTACATTATTCTCTAGATGATAGCGTTTACTATGTTAGCATTATATTGTTAGCTCGTATTGGTTAGTGAGATCCGCTTCTCATGGGCTAAATGGGCCTACATTGTATTATTTAAATGATTCAATGCATATGATTATTAATTTGTTCCCTAATAGATCCCCAATCGCAGCAATGGGTTGAAAGAGTCTCGACTATTTTTGGAGGGGTAGTACTGATCAGTTTGCAAGATAAGCTAGCTATGGGTGCCCAGGGTTGTCTAGCATTATAGTCCAATCAAGTTTGAAACAAGGATGATACGAACATATGAGAAAATTGATCTCACATATGGGTTGAAAGAGTCCCGACTAACATTTGGGGTATGCCTATGGTCTATCTAAAAATACTCACGTGCACACATAGGGGTAAGGAATAGTTGGGTCATTCGTGATTAAAGCTTTGTACAACAAAAGCCTTATACAGTTAGTATGTGACGTTTGAGAAGTCTACTAGGGTGTTTGAGTCTCATGGAAAACCTCAAAAATTTCTCTAATAGCAACAAAATACAAAATATCACAAACCATATAAAATAAAGTCATTTCAATCATCAAACTACAAAGTATCGAATTCGTGGTACATCACTTACATTGAGCACAAAGTTTTTGAGGATATAGGATAGATACGTGATGGATATCAAAAACGATATCTAGACGACCACTGACTATATTGTGCATATTTTTCAAAATTGCAAAAGGAATATAGAGTGACATATTATATCATTCACATCATACCACTACATATCATTGCATTTCATATATGGGTGATTAATTGATTAAATTCTTGTAATGAGGATTTTCAATTACATTCATGATTTTTACACATTCTATGGTGTCGTCCATTAGATTTTTAAACACATATTGCATTCATTTCTTATGTTTTAAGTGATTAAAGTATACGTGTTCATTTACATTAGATTACCATCGTGTAAATAACACATTACATACATTGCACCAACATATTGTGACATCGTCATAAATTAAATGCATACAATAAAGTAAAATTAAATGTGCGTTTAAAAGTAAATAGCGCATCCATATGCATCCATAATAAGTAACACATCTAAGCAGTTAGATCACTGCATATCATCATCATCATAAATTAAAATAACTATCTAATGTATGTCATCCATACATCACATCATATAAACATAACATCAATATGAACATCTGCATCCAAGTGCATAACATAAACATAAACGCAAAAATATACAAGTACACATAATGAGCCAAAATGATCAATATCATATAAATATGTGTATCAATGAGTACATAGAGGTGCATCAAAATTCCCATAGGCTACATCTATGTAGGTCCTCGATCTTACACTCAAAAATAATACAACAAAGTATATCTAAGACCTGTACTAAGGGCCTGTACCCTTAGCCTGTGAGTCATCGCTATCCCCCCTACCATCCTTGTGGCTCCTGTGTGAGCTAGCTCCATGTGTGCTAGAGGACCTATGTGTCCTCTCGGTCCTGTGGGTCCTATGGCTCAAACTCATAGAGGACTGCCCTGTCACCCTAGTCCTAGATCGGCTCTGCTGAGTACCAAAAGCATGTGAATCCTCTGGGACCTTCCTGTCAATCAACCTAATGTGGCCCTTTAGCTGGTCTATGCGGGCTACCCTGCTTGTGTGCCTCTCATTAACCTTCTTCATGAGGGCTTGTAAATGAAGGATCTCTACCATGGGATCTTGAACACCTGGTAGCAATGAAGATGGTGTGGCTGGAGATCCCATGATGGCCTGGGTGGATGAAGGATCCCCCATATGTACCTAGAGTAGATCCCTCTCTGTAATATCCGCACTTAGTTGTGCTTGTGCCTGATCATGTGCACTAGTGATATTACAAACCTATGTATCCACCGTTGTAGCCCATGCTGTGAGGGTTGTCCTATCCTCCTGGGCCTACTGAAGCTGCCTCTCGCTATGAGACAACTTCACCTCCAGTACGATGATAGTGGTGTCCCACTACAACTACTTTGTTTGTAGCCTCCCAACCTGACTTTGAAGATCAACAAACTGAGCTAGTACCTACCCCACCTCACTATTAGGGGGCACCTCACCTTCCTCTAGCGCATCCTCCTTGGCATAAACCTATGGATCATCCTTTGTAGTGGCCTCTATGCCCCATCTAACCTTAGTCTGTTGGTGCACATTATGCCCCTCTAGATCAACCTCTGTCCCATCATCTGTCTGATCGAGTGGCACCAATTCCTACCACTGTAGTAGGGACCACCAAGTATCATATGTTGGGGTGGTCCCAGCCCTAGCCATGCCTGACTCCTGGAAGTCATTGACCTCGTCTCCAAGTGGTGTCGAATGAATCTAGGGCAAATCTCTCTCCAGTATTAGGCACCGATAGATGGTAGGCAATGCTAAAATATCTTGTATAAGCCCAAACTACCGTAGGAACCATGAGTAGTACTGATGCTCATGGATCTCAACATTGTGGCCGAGTAACCACCTATCCCTCCTAGCCTGGCGAAGTCGCTCACCAACCTTCGACCACATAGGATAATCCATGTACGGATGCCACTCTATGTCGTCCGCCTAGAGATGTGTAATTCTAGTGATGTAATAGTCCATGTCCCTAGTATGGGCCCTACTCTAGAACCCCTCCTCCTCACGAGGCTAGCATGTTGTATAGCACTGGCGTGCAATAGGAATAGTGTTAATAGTGAGCGGCAAGTCAGTTGGTCACTCGATCCTGATATGCTACCAGTCTTAGATCTAAAGTAATAGGCTACAAATGATACAAACCTAACTCTTGCATGTAGCCTGGTACAAATCTTGATAAAATTGATATAATAGAGTGCTCCCCAAGCTAAGAGTAGTGGCTACCATGTGGAGCTCTATGTAAATATCCTTACAATGGCCAGGAGGTTTCAGGGGATCCTCGTGCCCAAGGAGTCTGGAAGCACAATCTGAATAACTAAGTGCATGAAGATCGCCTCGTCAGACTGAGAAGACGTCCTTCCCCTACCAATAACCGATATGGACGTCTTCATGGTCGATCTTGCCCTAAAAATCTGCACTACGGTCACCAAATATGGATTCAAAGACGTCCTCCTTGTTCTAAAAGGAAGAGGAGGTGATGAGCTTGCCATCAATCAAGATCTTGAAGATCTAGTAGATGTCCTCCAAGGTCACAATAATTTCATCTGTGAGCATGTGAAATGTGTTGGTCTACGCATCCCAACGTCGGGCTAATGTAGTCATGTATGTCATATCTACCCTGATCATAGGTAGATCAAGCACATAGCCAAATCCAACTGCACCAAACCACTCTCGCTCCAGATCAATGAGCTATCCACGGAGGGTGCGGAGGAGATCCGAATCCTGGGCTCTAGAAGTCAATTTCTGAATAGAAGCAGTGCATAAGGGAAAGAGATAACTAAAAACAACTAAAAATAGTTTAAAAAAATGACCTAAAAAATGTCAAACAAATCTAAAAATTGCTAAAATACAAAAACATGCAAAAATTAATCAAAAATTTCAAAAAAAATCACAAATGCATCTCAGAAGTGCAATACATTGCATTAATTACCAAGAAAAATAAAAAAAATCAATAAAAAGTTGAAAAATTTATCAAAATTTGGGAACCGCGGGTCAAAGCTGCAGTCTGCATAACGGTCAAAAAATTGACCGTTGGGATTTGAATCCCACCGCGACTGATATTTGTGGTCCCCAATATGATAATTGGGAACCACATCTGCCAACTGCGGTCTAGGAACGTGACCTTTTCTAGGTCACTTCCTAGCCTGACACCCAAGAAAATTAAATCCTAATCTAGCCTAATCTAGTGTGAGGTTCTTTGCCAACAATTTAGTGAGGTTAATTGAACTCATTTCTTAATGTGGTTCATTTTAAATTGGTAAGGAGTGCGAGGACTCAATTTCGAATTACCTTTTCCACACCAATACCTTAGCTGGATGAATTCTATGATGGGTCTACCTTCGGGATGTGTGTGAGGTAAAAGTTTGTGGTTTCAGCAACACTTCGCATCAAATATGATTTCTAACCTCTCAGAGCTCTCCAGTTGCAATCACTATCGAGGAATAATAATGAAATTTCAAATGGAGAAAATTCATATACTTTTTCTAATTGCATCAGACCACATCTAACAATCACAGTCCTAGAATTAGGGTTTGTCGATCACAGCTCTGAGCCACGATTCCCAAAATTTGAAATACCAACCGCAGGCCATGCATGCGATTTGAAACTAGAATTAAATGCACCAAAATACCACCGTGGGAAATAAATGACAGATTAATGATTCCTAATGGATCAAAATCTCAATAAGAGCAATCAATTTAATAAATTTTGTGATTTTCAAGCACCAAGATCAATTATAAACTCAAAAAGTCAAAATATTTTTTTAAAACAAGTCAAAAACCAAATGCACCTCATATTCAGTTATTTACCCTAGACACTTGGCGGTTGCAATGACTGACACTCCATGCAATCCTACGAGATGAGTAAATAACCATAAGGACATTTGGGGTAAAATTGTCATCATTGATTTGATATACTTCTTTTTAATCCCGAAAAAGACCTTCAATACTGGATCGCTCCACGAGAACGAGGCATTTTATGTCATTTTCCCTATGACATCCTTTTAGAAGATCATCAACAAATTGATTCAACATAAATATAATTGGACTTGTATCATTTTGATTCCCTAAGAAGGCTATTGTAGCCCGATCGCTCCATGGGATAGGAATGTGCAATTACTATTAACAGTTGTAATCATAAGCTGAACTAAGTTTAGCCAGATAATTAAATGCTTAAATCTAGTTTATTCAAATCATTCACTGTGGTCCAGCGACCTTGTCGCTTCATTCATTGTCATTACCCTCATTGAATCGTTGCTTGAGGGGGTAGTCATAATATCATAATCATAATCAAAATCAGTAGAAGATCCCTAAAATTGTAGGTCCCTTGATCTTATCAAAATTGCGTTCCTCCTTACGAATCATTGTCAACAACTATCATAAGCTTACCCCTTTACTTGGGGAAAATAGCAAATATGATAGTTAGTTCGTAGCTCTCATCCTTTTAGTTATATAGGCCTAACTCCTATTGCAGCATCAAAAGCTACCTGAATGCCTAACGATGAGTGCAAGCTCTTTCAAATTTAAGCCTTTCACCCAGTTGGAAGCAATGATTCTAGGATGTGCGTCCTTTTGTAGGACCTAGGGCATATAATGTTGATCAAATAAATGATCATCATGGAACCTTCGACATTGTTTTAGGAGGTCTATTTTTTCTCATAATTATTCGATCTCAGAACACATCTCAAAAGGGGCATCTGTAGACACCTAAAACATGTTATTTCGATAGTGACTACTCATATGAGACATGCTACAAGACCATATGGAAGATCTTGGATAGATTCCAAGATAGAGAAGTGGTTTTAACCACTCAATTTGGGTTCCTTGGCCTAATCAATCTAAATCGTAGTTGAGACCTGCGATCTATAGTCTAAACCACAGCTGACACCCGTGGTTCACAATCTAGGCTGCAACTGTCACTTGCGGTCTAGAAATTAAGTTCAGTTGACCTTCATTCGAGCCAAATCATTTTGAATGACCATTTGTTCTAGAATAAGGCGATTAAAGGATGGAAGCTTCCAATCCAACTGTCCCAACCACCTCTTCTTGATCTTGGCTTCTTCGTGAAGCCACCCTTAGCCCTTGGGTAGTCCTATAAGTACCCTTCAGAATTAGGGTAAACTATTAGAGAGTGCATTGAAGATTAAAGCAGTGAAGCCTTGTCAACTTTTGGACTCACTTGAGTGCATTGAAAGGGAGTTTGTTGCTATCTACTTTTTAACTAATCAAGCATAATTTCAATTAGTTCCATGAATGCCCTAAGGATCTAGAATGCCAAGAAACACAAATTTGGGCAAATAGAGGCCCAACTGTGCAATTCAACTGCCAATCCAGTTAGAGGACACCAAGGCGATCCTTGATCATCAATTGGACAAGGAATATCAATCCCACATCCCTTGATTTTAAGGGAAAATCTATTTTATTGCTTGTCGCTACTGACAACCACGGTGTACAGTGTAGACCGTTCGTTTGAGTTGCGGTTTGCAACAAGTGATAGATATCCTTATTTTTTCTTTTACATTGTGCTTCATTAGACTAGATTAAGCATTTTAGTGGTTTACTTAGTAATTTAGAGACATTGACCGATATAATTAGGGATCCATGCAAGTTATTCTCATTATGGTAATTTAGGTAATTTTGTACTAATATCTTGTTTCCATGCATTATTTCATGCAATTGATTCAATAGGTAGATAGCAGTATGTTCTATTTCTATGTTTCAAGCAATATTTATGAATTTGGTATAAGTATAGCATGTTTTGTTCATTTTTTTGATTTCATAGTTGTTATGGCATCTTCATGTTTACTTTCCTCAAAGGGCCTCATCACGAGAGGTTGCCTATGCTATTAATGTTTTTTGTGTTGTTTCTTGACCACAGAAAAATAGATTTAAAGGATATTTAAACATATAATTCCTTCCTCAACGTGAAGAAGAGGGTCAAATCCACTCTAGAGTAGTTCATGTCACCCCAAATGACTTGAAACTCACATTCACCCTTGATATGGATTTCATATGCTTTTCCTAATGTAATAAGAGTATCAAATGAAGAACACAAGCTTATACTGAGAGGGGGGTGAACAATATAAGACCTCTTTTTACTTTTTCCTTTATACCTCAAAACAGTAAAGCAATATACCCAAAGCAATATCAAAGCAATGCACAATATCATCCACAAAGTGACACCAATTTTAACGTGGTTCACCCAAAATGGCTGGGCTACGTCCACAAAACTTTTCTCTAAAAGTTATCTCAAAGTTCTTTGGGAATCCTTCCCAATTACAATGTTTATGAGCCTCGGCCCAAAGGAGATACCTTCCCCTAATCAGAATTTATGAGCCTCTCGCTCAAAGGAGATACCTTCCCCTCTACTCCGGAAATGATCCCTCAGAAGATCAACTGCCTCTACCTCTTGCCAACATGTGGAACTCCTTTCCACCGAAGACCTCCTGTCCTCAATGCTTAGCCTAAGAGACCTCTCGCCTTCTATGATCACGTCCACAGCAGCTCAACAACCTGTACCAAACACAGTCAGTCGGTCTAGTACAAGTCTTCCTCTGTCTGTCAGATCTGTCCAATGCTTGAACAAATCAATCCTCTACACACAAGCCTTCTCAAAGACTTGCCAAATCTGTCCTCAGGTTCTTCTCAAAGAACCAATGCACCTCTGTCCTCAAGTTCTCTGATAGAACTATCAAACTCAGCTCACAAGTCCTCTGCTAGGACCTGTCCAAATCTGCTCACAAGTCCCCACCGAAACCTATCCAAAATTGCTCACAAGTCCCCACTGAAACCTGTCCAAGACTGCTCACAAGTCCCCATCGGAACCTGTCCAAAAACTCAGCAAGCTCACCAAGAAAAAAACTTTCTTAGTAGGAAATCACAAGGTGAATTGTTAGAGACCCAATGTGATTTGTCAAACTCATAGAAGCATAAAGAGAATTGTTAGAGACTCAATATGTTCTATACTCAACTCCCAATCTCAAAACTCAACTCAAATCAACTCAGCTCAAACTCAATCTCAAATCTGAAAACTCAACTCAATATCCGAAATGGATAGGATAGAATGCTTTCTTTCAAGAACATGAAACCCCAACAATTGCCAACTATGCAAAGAATCACATAACAATGATACTCATGTTCTTTTCACCATCAATTAGGGCTTCAACAACAATGCTCATCAAACAAGGTTCAATCAACACCATTCAACTCAAAACACAACCTTGAAGCATTTCACAATCAACATTAGAAAAGGAAACAAGTAGAACTCCTTTTCTCTCCAATATTGTTTGAACAAAAAGCATCCACCAACTCAAATCACAATAGCACAAAACAACTTTTCAAATCATCAACAAAGGAGTAAGCCCAACACTTTAACCAAGTAAAGAATAGCTTGATTATTACCAATTTAATGAAAGCAAATGTCAATCTCAAAGCTGCCCACTTAAGGTTTCACAACTTCACACAAGAAGCAATTTTAACCTTAAAACATCATGCTTTCATTTCCATAATCAACCAAAAGCACTCTCAACATTACAAGAAAAATTTATCCCTTATACACCTTATTTCTCCCTTATAGTCTTATCAAAAATAAAATTTATCTCTCATAAGAATGCAATAAGATATTTCAAACAACACCTTCAAAAGAATCTTTTATCAAAAATAAAACAAGCTTTAAACTCCTTATAACTCCTAAGCTGTTTTTCCCTCTAATAAACTTCCTCCATCCGCAAAATACACTTAGCAAAAATTAATTTCGAAAATACCTTGGCCAACATCAAAAATCATGCTATGGAGAAATTGCGCACGAATTCTAACACCACCCACTACGTCCACTTCACGATGAAAAACCCTTTCACGTTATTCGAACGCGGAACCTCCCGTTTGGGTAGCGCGCCAACAGCCTAGCCGCTACCGGTGCGCCAAAGGCGCCCGGTGAGGTTTAAACCTCACGTTGTTAGCCTTGTTCCTTCTACGCCAGGGATTAAATAAAACAATAGTGCCTCCCTTTCTTCTTTGACGCGAACACGAAGATGAAAACCTTACGATGAAGACACAATCGAAGAAGAAATCCGAACAACGGATCACGAAATCACAACGAGGAAGAAATCGAACAACAGATCACGAATTCACAATGAGCAACTCTTTTCAAAATGCGGATGGGATCATTCTTGATTTTCATCGAGGGAGATTTATATGCATTTTTACCATAAGCTCTTGACGTCGGCGAGGAGTTTAACACGTCGACGGAGGTCTTGGCTAGCGCCCACAATCTTAAAACATAGCGCCCACATAGTTAAGACATTTGCGCCATGGGTTAGGAGAACCCATTGCAAACAATAATTTAATATTTATTTAAAAATAATTAAAGGGAACCTTAACAAGGTTTTTAATTATTTAAATAAATACTTCCTCCTGGACCCAAATGCATTAAACTAATGCATCCACCTGTAATATTTAAACCTCCCAACTTGGGGTTTACAAAAGACCTTTGAAACTGCCATGCCGAACCTTCAAGAAACCTTTTATTAAAGCAAAACTTTTGACATCAAACAAATTCCTTCAAGAGCTTCTTGACATCAATGACAACTTATACACATGATCAAGGGCAATGTACCCAATGTACCCAAAATTGCCAACAATCTCCCCCTTTGTCATTGATGGCAAACCTTTATCGAAAACACTTCTCAAGAGCCAAAACTGAAACCAACTGTGCTAACAACTGAGAATCTTCCTTTGAAGTTTTGCTCCCCCTGACTTGAAGCTCTCCCCTTCACTTTGAAGCTCTCCCCCTTACTCATATCTCTCCCCCTTTGTCATCAATGGCAAAGGGTCACCTTTGGGGCTCGGGACTAAGAATGAGCCTCTTAGCTTAGTCCCTCCCCCACCTCCCGATGAGGTGATTAATTCTGGGGTGGGAGTAAAACTCCCATTAGGCACTCGTCATCATCAGTGTCTATAACTTCCTTGTCGGGCCTTCTCTTGAACTCTTTGTCCATATTCCTGTTCTTGTCACTGTTCTTGTTCTTGTTCTCATCCCTGTTCTTGTCCATGCCTTGATCCTTGGACCTGATCATGCCACTGTTCCTGTTCTTGTATTCTAGAATTTCAGCTCTACACTGTCTGATTATGTGACCTTCATTGTTGCACTTGAAACACTTGACGATGTTGTTTCTCTGAGGTAAACCTGATCTTTGAATCCACCAGTTCTGACCAAACCTGTCTTGACCAAACCTGTTCTGACCAAACCTATTCTGACCAAACCTGTTCTGATCAAACCTGTTCTGATCAAACCTGTTCCTGTTATTTGCCTTGCAATAAACTGCCTTGTGCCCAAACTATTGACAAGAGTAGCAATACCCTTGAAAGAAACTAGCACTTCTGAAATTGTCATTTACCTTCTTCACTTGAGCCATGCAATGTGAAGCCATGTGACCAAACCTGTGACAAGCAAAACATCTGCCTTGAAACTTTCCTTTATTTGACCTCTTAGGTTCTGAAAACTTCTTCTTCTCATTCTGAATTCTGTTTTCTATTTCTGTGCATCTATCATTCAAGGACTCCTTTTCTGAAGTACTTTCCTCATCAGAACTCTCTTCCTTTTGGAGTCTCTTACTAGACTCTCCAACTTGTTCCTTGTGTGGCTTAACAAAACCAAGGCCTATTTTATCTGTTGTCTTTCTTTGACCTTTGATGAGTGACTTAACCTTTTTGGAGCTATCTTGAAACCTGTAAAGCTTATCCTTGTACTCTTTAGTTTCCTCTTTCAAAGAAGCCATTTTCTGTTCTAACTCACTATACTCAAGAACCTTAGACTCTAACTCATCCTTGAGTTCTTGTGTCTTAGCTATAGAGAAGTCAAGACTTTCTATAAGATCATCTCTCTCCATACAACATTCATCTAACTTATCCTTGAGTCTAGCATTCTTCTTTCTTTCCTTTTTCAAAGCACTAAGAGCACTAATAAGTTCACCTTCAAGATCTACTTCACCTTCCTCTATATCTTCCTCTATTTGTTTGCTTTTTGAATCATCAAAGCCTTTTTCAGATTTCTTATCACTAGAGGTGCTACCCTTTTCAAAAACCATACATGCATCTTCCTTATAGTTTTCTGAAGCATCCTCATACATACTAGAAACCAAATCATTATTTGTGCAATCATCCTCAAGGTGACCAAAGTTTCCACATCTAAGACATTTCATGATAATGAATCTATGTTTCTGGTTCTTCCTCTTTTTTTGATATGAACAACATCTCATTTTCATCATCACTTGAAGAACTTTCACTATCACTACTAGAACACTTACTTGCTTTGTCTAGGTAGAAACTCTTCTTGTGCTTGTGAGAATACCTCTTTCCTTGATTGTTGTGCTCATCTTTGTTCTTCCTGTGATGCTTGTGCTTTTCAGAATCCTTGCTCTTAGAATCCTGTTTATCTTCATCACTTTCATTCTTGGGAACAATACAATCAGTAGCATAATGACCAAACTTTCCACAATTGAAACATCTTATATTTTTCATACTTTTGTGCTTTCTAGAGAACTTGCCTTTCTTGTTGTAATATGCCTCTTCATCACTAGAAGACTCATCACTATCTTGAAGTTGTTTACCCTTGGATTTCTTGGTAGCCTTGAAAGTCGCCTCTTTCTTGACATCAACCTTCACTTGAGTTCTCAACTCAAATGCTGCAAGTATACTATGGAGCTCATCCTTTTTCAACTTATCCAAATCTTTAGCTTCCTCAATAGCAAAAATATTTTCACTAAATCTATTAGGAAGAGATCTTAAAATCTTATCACAAACATCATTTTCAGCAAGCTCAAGACCTAAGTCTTTCATGGAGTTAACAACCTCATCCATACGAAGCATGTAGTCACTAATATTTTCATCATCATTCATCTTGAGTTGTTCAAACATACCTTTGAAGTGTCTCAACTTGGCCTTTCCGACATTTGTATCACCTGTATGAACCACCTTCAATCTGTTTCCACATTTCACTAGTTGTCTTGCAGTGAATCACTTTGGTGAGATCTCGCTTTCTATAAGCCTTTCAGATTGCATTCATTGCTTTTGAATTGTCTGTGATGTAGGAGCCTTTCTTCCTTAGTAATAGGACCATGTTCAGGAATAGTGTACTCATCTTCAATCACTTCCCAAACCTCATTCCCAAGTGCCATTAGATGAACCTTCATCCTTGCACTCCAAAGACCAAAATCTGACCCATCAAGAATAGGTGCTTGCATTGCCACTTGAATGATCCATTGTGTTCTTTACTAGCTTTTCCTTCAAGTTGTTAAACTTTTCGAAGGCACCCGCTCCGATACCAATTGAAGAACACAAGCTTATACCGAGAAGGGGGTGAACAAGATAAGACCTCTTTTTACTTTTTCCTTTATACTTCAAAATAGTAAAGCAATATACCCAAAGCAATATCAAAGCAATGCACAATATCATCCACAAAGTGACACCAATTTTAACGTGGTTCACCCAAAATGGTTAGGCTACGTCCACAAAACTTTTCTCTAAAAGTTATCTCAAAGTTCTTTGGGAATCCTTCCCAATTACAATATTTATGAGCCTCGGCCCAAAGGAGATACCTTCCCCTAATCAGAATTTATGAGCCTCTGCTCAAAGGAGATACCTTCCCCTCTCGCTCTAGAAATGATCCCTTAGAAGATCAACTGCCTCTACCTCTTGCCAACACGTGGAACTCCTTTCCACCGAAGACCTCCTGTCCTCAATGCTTAGCCTAAGAGACCTCTGCCTTCTATGATCACGTCCACAGCAGCTCAACAACCTGTACCAAACACAGTCAATCGGTCTAGTACAAGTCTTCCTCTATCTATCAGATCTGTCCAACGCTTGAACAAATCAATCCTCTGCACACAAGCCTTCTCAAAGACTTGCCAAATCTATCCTCGAGTTCTTCTCAAAGAACCAGTGCACCTCTATCCTCAAGTTCTCTGATAGAACTATCAAACTCAGCTCACAAGTCCTCTGCTAGGACCTGTCCAAATCTGCTCACAAGTCCCCACCAAAACCTATCCAAAACTGCTCACAAGTCCCCATCGAAACCTGTCCAAGACTGCTCACAAGTCCCCATCGAAACCTGTCCAAAACTCAGCAAGCTCACCAAAAAAAAACTTTCTTAGTAGGAAATCACAAGGTGAATTGTTAGAGACCCAATGTGATTTGTCAAACTCATAGAAGCATAAAGAGAATTGTTAGAGACTCAATATGTTCTATACTCAACTCCCAATCTCAAAACTCAACTCAAATCAACTCAGCTCAAACTCAATCTCAAATCTGAAAACTCAACTCAATATCTGAAATGGATAGGATAGAATGCTTTCTTTCAAGAACATGAAACCCCAACAATTGCCAACTATGCAAAGAATCACATAACAATGATACTCATGTTCTTTTCACCATCAATTAGGGCTTCAACAACAATGCTCATCAAACAAGGTTCAATCAACACCATTCAACTCAAAACACAACCTTGAAGCATTTCACAATCAACATTAGAAAAGGAAACAAGTAGAACTCCTTTTCTCTCCAATATTGTTTGAACAAAAAGCATCCACCAACTCAAATCACAATAGCACAAAACAACTTTTCAAATCATCAACAAAGGAGTAAGCCCAACACTTTAACCAAGTAAAGAATAGCTTGATTATTACCAATTTAATGAAAGCAAATGTCAATCTCAAAGCTGCCCACTTAAGGTTTCACAACTTCACACAAGAAGCAATTTTAACCTTAAAACATCATGCTTTCATTTCCATAATCAACCAAAAGCACTCTCAACATTACAAGAAAAATTTATCCCTTATACACCTTATTTCTCCCTTATAGTCTTATCAAAAATAAAATTTATCTCTCATAAGAATGCAATAAGATATTTCAAACAACACCTTCAAAAGAATATTTTATCAAAAATAAAACAAGCTTTAAACTCCTTATAACTCCTAAGCTGTTTTGCCCTCTAATAAACTTCCTCCATCCGCAAAATACACTTAGCAAAAATTAATTTCGAAAATACCTTGGCCAACATCAAAAATCATGCTATGGAGAAATTGCGCACGAATTCTAACACCACCCACTGCGTCCACTTCACGATGAAAAACCCTTTCACGTTATTCGAACGCGGAACCTCCCATTCGGGTAGCGCGCCAACAACCTAGCCGCTACCGGTGCGCCAAAGGCGCCCGGTGAGGTTTAAACCTCACGCTGTTAGCCTTGTTCCTTCTGCGCCAGGGATTAAATAAAACAACAGTGCCTCCCTTTCTTCTGACGTGAACACGAAGACGAAAACCTTACGACGAAGACACAATCGAAGAAGAAATCCGAACAACGGATCACGAAATCACAACGAGGAAGAAATCGAACAGCAGATCACGAATTCACAGCGAGCAACTCTTTTCAAAATGCGGATGGGATAATTCTTGATTTTCATCGAGGGAGATTTATATGCATTTTTACCATAAGCTCTTGACGTCGGCGAGGAGTTTAACACGTCGGCGGAGGTCTTGGCTAGCGCCCACAATCTTAAAACATAGCGCCCACATAGTTAAGACATTTGCGCCATGGGTTAGGAGAACCCATTGCAAACAATAATTTAATATTTATTTAAAAATAATTAAAGGGAACCTTAACAAGGTTTTTAATTATTTAAATAAATACTTCCTCCTGGACCCAAATGCATTAAACTAATGCATCCACCTGTAATCTTTAAACCTGCCAACTTGGGGTTTACAAAAGACCTTTGAAACTGCCATGCCGGAACCTTCAAGAAACCTTTTATTAAAGCAAAAATTTTGACATCAAACAAATTCCTTCAAGAGCTTCTTGACATCAATGACAACTTATACACATGATCAAGGGCAATGTACCCAATGTACCCAAAATTGCCAACATCAAAATGGTATCCCTATGAGGGACATATTTGTAACCGGAATTGTCTTCTTTAATGGAATAAAAGTGTTCTTCTTTCTCATTTGTTGTCAATTTTGCAATGCATTATTTTGTATCTCTTATTTAATTTATGCAGTAGGAAGCATAGGTGTGAGGTCATTTTGGTGGTCACTGTAAATGTGCGAACAACAATTGCATTATTGAGCAGGGATTAAATAAGGTTACATCAGCCGGGAATAGAACACCGGCGTAACAGCTGAACTGGACTGTTGTAACAGAGCAACAGTCTGAGCAACAGTCTGTCTAATAAACTAATAAAGACAAATCAATAGTACGCTAACATCCCCCTTTATTACATTATTTGGGTAATGTAATAACTAATAGCTATACTAGACTACTAACATCCCCTTACATCATTTTGCAATACAAAGTGAGCTGCGAAACAATTCAAATTTGACACGTCCAAGTGCCTTAGTGAAAATGTCTGCAACTTGAGCATCGGTGGGAATGTGCTGAAGCTGAATTCGGTGCTTTGGAACTTCCTCTCGAATGAAATGACATTGTGTGTCAATGTGCTTTGTTTTTTCATGATGGACTGGATTCTTGACGAGGTTCAGAACACCCTGATTATCGCAAAACAAGTGTATTGGAGTTTTTGATGGATGGCCCATACTTGTCAGAATGCGACGTAACCATATCACTTCGCACACAGCTTCACGTGCGACACGATATTCTGCCTCTGTTGAAGAAATAGCAACCACCTGTTGCTTCTTGTTGTGCCAAGAGACAGGACCGGATCCCAGATGAAAAATGTATCCAGAAGTTGACTTGCGATCATCAAATGATCCGGCATAGTCGGAGTCCGTGTATCCTTGCAAGAAGAATTTGTTGTTCCTCTTGTATTCTAGGCCATATTCTATAGTACCACGGACATAGTGAAGAACACGTTTTGTTGCTTTCCAATGAGTAATCTTAGGCTCCCGCATGAACCTCGAAAGATAGTTTACAAGAAATACGAGATCCGGCCTAGTATTGGTCGGATATATGAGACTCCCAATCAACTGTCGATAGAGAGTGCCATCTACCCGAGGTGAGTCATCATATCGCGATAATCGAAGTCCATTCTCCATAGGAGTTGCCATTGGCTTGCGATCGATCATGCGATATTTATCGAGCAATGTCTTGGCATACTTTTTCTGAGACACTTTGATGGAGTGCTCCTTCTGGCTGAATTCCAGACCAAGACAAGTAATGGAGAAGTCCGAGATCTGTCATCTCAAAAGATTTGCACAAGTTTCTTTTGACAGTAGAGATCATATCTTCTGAACTCCCTGTAATGAGCAAATCATCCACATAGAGTACAAGCAACACTATCTCAGAACCCCGTTTCTTGAAATAGAGGTTTGCATCTGACGAACATCTCTTAAATCCATGCTCGCATTAGGTGATTGTCCATTTTTATATACCAAGCTCGAGGAGCTTGTTTCGGACCATACAAGGATTTGACCAATTTGCAAACTTTCTGCTGTTGGCCTTCCACCTCAAATCCTTCAAGCTGAGTCATATAAACTTCTTCTTGGAGATCACCATTAAGAAAGGCACTTTTGACATCCATCTGGTGAACTTTCCACCCATATTGTGCTGCCATAGCACACATAACCCGAATTGTGGTCATCCGAGCAGTAGGTGCAAAAGTTTCCTCATAGTCGATGCCTTCCTTTTGAGCATAGCCCTTTGCAACAAGTCGGGCCTTATGCTTATCAATTGTTCCATCTGCCTTGTACTTGACTTTGTATACCCATTTGCAGCCAATAGGTTTCTTTCCATGCGGCAGATCAACAAGCTTCCAAGTTTTATTCTTCATCAGAGACTCATACTCTGTATCCATAGCGGCCTTCCACTGAGGCTCACTGAGAGCATCTTGCACTGATGCAGGTTCAAGACTATCTATGGTAGACATGAATGCCCTGTCATCATCAATATCCATATCCTCAACTTCTCTACTTGGAGTCATAGAAAGTTCCTCAAAAGATTGACAAAGATCATCAACCTCACCAGTTTCTCTGGCTTCTCTTTCCTTTTGAGCCATACTGCGTGTACGAGGTCTATCCAAATTCAAATTGGGAGGAGTGGATAAATTTGCATCTCTCGATTGTATTTGTACACCATTTAGGATTCTCCTTCGGTGGTGGTGAAGAAGATGTAGAAGGACCTCCTGTCTCGTGTTGACGAAGGAATCTCCTCTTCCTTAGGTTCCACAATATCCTGGTGTACTGTAGATGTGCTCTGTGATGTGAAAGCTTCATCAAAGACAACATCTCTGCTGATATGAATTTTCTTGGTCAAAGGATCTATCAACCGATATCCTTTAGAGTGCTCAGAATATCCAAGAAAAATACATCTCAGTGTTTTCTCATCTAGCTTCTTCCTTTTCTCTTTCGGTATGTGCATGAAAGCTTGACACCCGAAAATACGTAGATGAGATATGGAGGGTTTTCGACCACTCCATGCTTCCTGTGGAGTCATTCCTTTTAGGGCCTTTGTGGGTGCCCTATTCAAAAGATACACTGCAGTGGTGACAGACTTCTGCCCAATATTGTTGCCCAAGAGTTGCACCCGTGAGCATACAACGAACCATTTCCATGATAGAACGATTCCTTCTCTCAAGCAACTCCATTTTGCTGAGGAGTATAGGCAATTGTTAACTGTCTCTTGATCCCATGCTTATCTAGGAATGCAGAAAATTCATTAGAGGTAAACTCTCCCCCTCGATCTGAGCGGAGGGTTTTGATAGAAGCCCCTGACTCCTTCTCAACGGATTTCTTGAACTGTTGGAAGAATGCAAAAGCTTCAGATTTCAGTTTGAGAAAGAAAACCCACATCTTTCGTGAGTAGTCATCTACGAATAACTCGAAAGTACCTCTTCCCTCCAACACTCTTGGGTGTGAAAGGACCGCATAGATCGGTGTGAATTAGCTCCAGAGGTTTTCTTGCTCTTGTAGAGCTCTTCTCAAATGGTACTCTATGTCGCTTTCCGCTAAGCAGTCAGAGCACACCGGCAATGTGGCGTAAAGGGAAGGAAGACCCTTTACCATCTCATACTTGCTGAGCTCAAGTAAGTAGCCAGAACTAAGATGCCCATATCTCTTGTGCCATAGGGAAGTTGCCTCCTTGGTAGAGACAGTCATGGCAACATGTGGAGTAGAGATAGCATCTAGTGCAAATAAGCCATGCTTATAAGAAGTTGTTGCAATCGCTTACCCTTCCCGGTAATTGTACAACACTTCTTTCCATTCTCAACACGAAAGTTGACAACCATATTTCTGTCCAGGATTTGTGTCACTGACAACAAATTGTTGGCCAATCCCGAAACATAGAGGACCTTGTCAATCTGACACTTGCCATCAGGAAGAGTGACTGAAACTGTACCCTCTCCCTGAACCCTGTAGGTTTTATCATCAGCAATGGTGACAGGTTTGCCCTCCTTGGCCACAAATGATTCAAACCACGATCCGTCGCCGATCATATGTTTACTAGCTCCGGAATCGACATACCAAATAGGATCCCTCTGAGTGGAATCTGTGGTAGTCATGAGCACCTTGTGTGCCCATTCAGAATCTGAGTCAGATTCTTCAACAGCAACATTCACCTGGGGTTGCTTGTTTTTATTTTGTGGTTTGTTTTGGCCTTTTTGCTTGTTCTTATGCCAACACCTGTTGGTGTCATGGTTGTCTTTCTCATAGATCTTGCACCACCTCTTCTTCTATTGAGGTTGCTTGCCTTTTCCTTTCGTATCCTGTTGAGAATTTCCTCCTTTCTGAAAGTTGCCTCCTTTTTGCCCATTACCTTTCTTCCTAGAACCCTGCATGTTGGTGTATAGGGCTGTATTGGAAGAATCATCCTTGTGAAGTTGGCGTGCCTCCTGTTGTTGGAGCAGATTGACCAACTCGATGTAGGTAATTTGTCGTTGGGACACCTGGATGGAGGTTATCAACATATCAAATGAAGAAGGTAAAGCTCTCATCACAAGTGAAATGAGAAGCTTTTCATCCACAGTATCTCCTAGAGAACTCAATTTCTCTTTCAACTCAGACACTCTGCACAGAAAGATTTCAACTGTTTCACCCTGCCTCAAACTCAGGTTATGAAGTTGTTGTTGAAGATGAAGAATGGTGGATTCATTCTTCCCCTCATAGATGGTTCTAAGGGCATCCCATGCCTCTTTACCACTTGCTTTATCAGCTATATGAGGTTGCACTTCATCTGAAACAGCAAACAAAATGAGCACCTTTGCTCTACTATCTTTCTTGTCAAAAGCAATCCGATCTCGTTGAAGGACCTGTGGATCCTGCTGTTGGTGAAGGCCTTGTTGCTACTCCAGTAACAATATCCCACAAATCTTCCATTTGGAGAATAGCCTTCATCTTATGTTTCCATGGTGTATAATTTGGACCTTTCAATAACTGATGCGGATCAGTCATCAATTTTGCAACAGCGGCCATAGTGAAGGTTCCTTATATCACCAAATTGGTCCCCCTTTCGATATACCTTTTGCTAGGCCAATATACCGTACAAAATACCCGCCCTTACGTGAGGGAAACTATAGGTATTTAGAAAGATCAACAAAAATCACCCGCCCTTACGTGAGGGAGACTATAGGTGAATTTTAGAGATCATACGATACGTGGAACATAAGCGGTACCGAAAGGGAATCGCCTTGTTGATGGCACCTACCATAGAAGATTCTTCTCATGCGTGGGGCGTAACTTCCCCTAAACACTATGAAGAATACTTCGTCAGGATTTACGCCTAAACACAAGTGCGATAAAGGGTAGTGGATGGAGTAAAAAATGCAAAAAATGGCGTACTTATTCCTCCCCGACGATTTATAGAGAACAAGCTCAGACGTCGTTATAGCAGCTATATTAGGCGGCGGATACAGTAGCCAAATCACGACAGCTTTACCTGTAAGTGCTGGCCAGAGGTATCACAAATACCGAACGCTGCAGTGCAAATAAATTGCACAGATGGGTTTTATATTTCGGGGACTTAGGGAGTGTTTGATTTTAATTTTTAATGTTATAGTGCAAAAATGAAATATGCAACATACAACAAAAAAAATGCCCACTAGAATAACCCACAAGGTGTCGGTCACAGCCGAAAATGCACCTTTTACAATGCCAAATTGCTATTTTTCATAAAAATTACTCTCAATCCCCCTTTGATTTTTTGAAAAAAATCCCCCCTTAGCTTTCTTTAACAAAGCATTTTTATAATCATTATTTATTTAAAATTAAAATAAATAATTTCAATTTATATAGTTTTAAAAAACTTTAGAAAAAATAAATTAAAATTAAATTTTAATTTATAAAGTTTAAAACTATATTAAAAAAATTAAAATTAAAAATTTTAATTAAAAATAATAATAATTAAAAAATTACTTTGAAAAAAAAATATACCTGAGGGGAGTCGGCGGGATTTGAACCCCCGACCTGCAGGCTCCCTGAGCCTTAACCGCACGGCTCACGACCACGTGAGCCAGCGGGCTGATCCGGAAAAATCAGCAAGTCACCTCCCTTTTCAACACCCTCTGCAGCAGCCTCCGGCTCGGCTTCCTCTCTGCAAGTCGCTGCGAGAAAATTTTTTATTTTTATTTTTTTTCGCCCGGGGGGCTTACGTCGAACCGCCCTCTTCCGCTCTCTGCCCCGTTGTTTGATTTTTTTTTTTTTTTTTTTTTTAAAAATCAGGGCCAGCCCCGCGCGCAGGGATTTGGTAGAGGGCCCTCGGCCCTTCTGCGCAATGACTGCGTCTCACGGACGCAGTCCCGCGGGGGGGGGGGTTTATACCCCCTCCGATTTCCCGCGCGGGCGGGAATTTGAATTCCCGCTCCGCGGGCGGGGAGAGGTGCGGGTGCCCTCGGGGAGTGGGGGTGGGGAGGGGGGGGCCACCTCGGGGAGCACGCACGCGCAGATCGCGCGTCGCGCGGGGGTGGGGAGGGGGGGGTGGGGCGGGGCCACCTCGGGGAGCGCGTGCACGCGCGTCCGTTGACGCGTGACGCGTCCTCCCTCCAACGCGCAGCGTTTGCGCTGCGCGGGGGGATTGGGGGGGGTTCTCCCCTCCTCGACTGCCGCACGCGGGTCCGACCCGGCAGGCCTGCTCGCGCGCTCTGTCGCGACAGTCCTGTCGCGCGGGCACGGGCCTCGACAGTACCCTGCGCGACGCGTGACGCTCGCGCGTGTGGGCACGTCGCGGCCTGCGAAGCGCTGCGCTCTGTCGTGCGTGGGCGCGTCGTGGCCTGCAGAGCGCGGGCTCGCGCTCGATCGTCACGAACTGGCCGCGCGTTCGGCTCCTCCCCGCTCTGCGCGAGGTCCTGCACGTCTCTTTTTTTTTAACGCACGGACTGCGAAAAAAAATGCGCCCGAATCAAAAACGCACTCTGCTCCTCACCTCGCCCCTGGCTCTGATGCCATGTAAATGTGCGAACAACAATTGCATTATTGAGCAGGGATTAAATAAGGTTACATCAGCCGGGAATAGAACACCGGCGTAACAGCTGAACTGGACTGTTGTAACAGAGCAACAGTCTGAGCAACAGTCTGTCTAATAAACTAATAAAGACAAATCAATAGTACGCTAACAGTCACACCTCCTTACTCTTTTTTGGAACATACCTTATCCCAAGTGACCAACATAAATCTTCTATGAGTTTCAAAACTAGACCAAAGGAATTTTTTTTAATTTTTTTAATTTTTTGACACATGGACAAAGGGGTTTTGAATAAAGAAATAAAAAAATGAGATACTTTGAAGGTGAGCTTGAACCAAGTGGCTTTCCTAACCTAGCTTAAAAGTGTACCTTTCCATCCTGTAAGCCTTTTGTGAAATATTTCAATTACTTTATTCCAAAGGATTTTTGAAGTATGACCAAAGAAGAGAGGAAGGCCAAGGTAGGTAGATGGAATATTTGAAATGGTGTAGACAAGTATTTTGGCTATCTTGAGTTGCCTTCTAATAGGGGTGTTAAGGAAGAAAATCTTACTTTTGAGGTAGTTGATATTTTTCCCTACAACTTCTTCATAGAGATTAAGAATGTATTTGATGACTCTAGATTGGGAAACAAAGGATAAAGTGTTAAGGATAGTGTGATAAAAAATATTTTGGTGCATAATGGGGTTGAGGTATGAGGCTTATTTTAAATCTATAGATGGTTCCTTGGAGACAAGTCGTCTTGAGGTATCTACCTAGAGCTTCAACTAGGATGATAAAGAGAAAGGGCGATATAGGGTCTTCTTATCTAAGATCTCTATGAATTTTGAAGTAGCTGATAATAGACCCATTGAAAAGGATAAAGAAGTTAACATATGAGATACATTCTTTTATGAGATCAACCCAATATGAATGAAAGCTAAACATGGATAATATAGAGAAGCTAAAATCCCATGATACTTATCAAAGGCTTTATTCATGTCCAACTTTAAAAATAATCTCTCTTTTTTAGCAACTGAGTGGATGAGTTCATGAATTGTGATGGTTCCATCTGTGATGAGTCTCCCTTGAACAGAGCTTCCTTGGCATGGATTGATGATAAGGTGAAGGATTGAAGTCATCTTGTTTGCTATGACCTTAGTAAGAATCTTATAGGTGATATTGCACAGACTAATGGGCTTAAAATTAGAGAGATACTTGGTGTCTATGGATTTAGGTATGAGGGCTAGGAAGGTGGAGTTGATATATTTTGGAATGTGAATATTTATTTGAATATCTTGGATGGATGCAATAATATCATAGCCGAAAATATTCTAGAAGTTGTGAAAGAAGATATCTAGGAATCCATCAAGACCTGGGGCTTTGTCATCAGCGATGGAGAATATTACATAAATTATTTCATCATAGGAAAAGGGACATAATAAGAGGAAATTGAGTTTGGAGAGATCAGATGGGAAATGTTAGGTAGCAACCTTTCATCCTCTTGAGAAGCATAGGGGTTACTTGGAATAATAAGATCTTCAAAGTGGGCAACAACTTCATGTCTTATCTCTAACATATCTTCAATAACAGTCCCATCAACCTTAGTTAGTTTTATAATTCTATTTAAGCTTCTATGTTTAAGGGTAGTTACATGGAAGAATTTGGTATTGGAGTCACCTTATTTTAGCCAAATTGCTCTAGAATTATGCCTCCATAAGACTTATTCATAGGCTAGGGTATTGTGAAATTTAGATAATAGATCCTTTTCAGTGTGTTTGAGGTCTGGTGAAGAATTACCATATTGAAAATCCTCTTCTAAGTTAGATAATTGCTTTTGAATATTATATTTTTAACAAAGATGTTGCCAAAGACTTCCTTTTTACATTGCTTGAGATTGGATTTGATAAATTAGAGTTTTTTGAAACTTGAGAGATGAGTGGGCCTATGAATTGCTTGCTCCACCATTCAAAGACAAGAGGTCTAAGGTCATGGTGACAAAGCCACATGGATTCAAACCTAAAAGGAGTTTTGAAGGATGATGTAGGTTGGAGACCTTCAAGAAGGAGAGGATTATGATCTAAGCTGATTTTGGGGAGGGAAAAAAGCATGGAATCATTAAAAAGATAGATTGCCTCGTTAGAAAGAATAACTCTATCAAGATTGAGTTGGATGAGTTGCATGCAAAACCTCTTATTGCTCCAAGTGAACATCATACCTCTTAGATGAATATCCATTAATTCATTGTTATCCACAAAATTTGTAAATTTGTAAATTTGTCATGGCATTTAGATGTGATGGTACTCCTCCACTTTTATCATAAGCGAAGAGAGGAGAATTAAAATCACTAGCTAACATCCAAGCTTCATTGGAGAATATGTTTCTCATATGACTTAGAGTGTTCCAAAGAGAAATTCATCCTAGATGAGTGTTTGGAGCATATACATTTGTAAGGACCTAGCTAAATTTGGTGTCTTTATAATATAAAAAATATTTGTAGTTTATTTTGATGAGAATATGAGTCTTCCATTAACTTTAGATGCATCCCATAGGTAGAGCAAACCTCTAGAGGCTCTCTGAGTTGGGCTGGAAAGAAATTCATTGTTCCTCCAAATGGCTTTGGAAACTTTTTCAATATTACAAGCTTCAATTTTGGTTTCCTGAAGAAGGATTATGGTGGGTTTCAATTATTTCCTCATGGATGCAACCAGGTGTTGTGACCAAATCACAATGACCCCAAAATTGGGGACCCACCAAAAATGTTGAAATTTTGTTTGTCAGTTTTGTTGACATATTTGTTATTGTAGCCTATGGTTTGTTGAATGTTATGTTCACTATGTTAAAGTAATATATTGTCTTATTATTTTGAAGGTTAATTTTAATTTTTATTGTTGCTCAAATGTTCAAGTTCAAAAGGGGTTTTTGCTTATTTTAAGTATTTTAAATTCAATATTGATTAAAATGTTTAATTTAAAATATTTCAAATTAAACTCTATTTTAATATATTTTGAAAATGATTTTAATAAAACGTTTTGTTTATGTTTCATAGGAAGATACTTAAAAAAAACTATTTGTTTATATAAAATTAATCACTTTAATATATTTTGAATGGATTTTTAACAAAATTGTTTGTTAATGTTTTGTAGGGACGTCAAATAAGCAACACGGTCTACAAGACAAAACTAGCGATCAACTCGATGCAATTTTCAAAATGTCATAATATAGTCATCAAATAGGTGCCCCAAGGACCCATGGTGGAGTAAAGTGAAACTAGGTGCATTGGCAATTAAAAACATCATCTGATTCCCATCTTGGAAATATGTGGGATAAAAGAAAAAGCGCTAGAGAACCCAATGAATTAGAGATGACGTGAATGGTTGGGAAGATAATGCGATGTGTAATACGACGACAATGAAGAGTGTAGTGACAAATCAGTGCACATGCATAATGGGACAGTGATGAGAATGTATAATGAATGCGAATGCGACAAAATTTGTGAATGATGGTTTCTTGGTGAAAAGAAAGTTCGCTAGTTTCGAATGATTCAAACAAATACGGACACAACAATGTCTATGTAGACACTAGTGATAGTGGATAGGATTGTTTGGTAAAACCAAAACATGACATAGATTTATAATTTATCCAAATCATGGTGGTGTCATTGGTGAGTGTTTTTGTTGTCAAAGTTTCAACTACACCCGAAGATGATGTGAATGGAAATGGAATTTACGTATGAGAGCATCATTATGATGAGCAATAAAACATAATTATATTGACCATACTATAAATGACAGTGATATTCAATTGTCATCCCCAGTACATACCCTGATTTTTGAATCTACACAAAGAAGGTTTTGAATTACGTTAGTCTAATGTTGTCTCACAGAGCAATGGTTACAATGAAATAAGATAAGTTTGGATGGGGTACAGATAGTATTGGCCTCAACACAACAATAGTGTAGTAAAGCGATAGTGACCGAATGTGTGGATTAGTGTGGTATCGTTGGTGTTTTTTGGCTATGGAGTTTCCATATATAATCCATAAGAAATTATCCATTTTAGCATTATTCAATGACTTGGAGAAACATGAATTTGTAGAGGTCTATTCTTAAAGTATATATGTGCGGTAAGGATAAACCATAGAGAGTAACACAAGGAAAAAATCAATTTATCACCGCATCTACATTATCATTTCGTGCGCTCATCCAGGCATTAAGGATCATCGTGCTCCACAAAGCCAATGATGGATTGACAACAAAGACAACAAAAATCAGACAAACAGGTTAATCTTAATAGATATAAAGGAGAATTAACAGGTATAAATAAATATGACAGGTGCAAAGGGTCCTAGAAGGAACTGGGTCGTAGTTTGATTTTTGAGGTATAGGAAGAACCATTACTAAAAGTAACCACATACATTCTTGGCCACGAGGACTCATCTAGATTGGGCGGAGTGATGTAGCCAATAATGCAAACAAGGAAGATATAAAAATATATCTGCCAAACATTACTAAAGGTGTTAGTGAAGGCATTTCCAAAGTATATGAAACTGTGGAAGTTATTAATCAAAATGATGGACGAAGTCCAATGATAGAACAATTTTGAAATCCATTTCACAAACTATCATGGAACGAAATGGATGAACAGAATGAACTAAAATTTTTCAAGTCATAAATAAATGATTGCAAGACAAGAACGAGGTTGGAAGATTAATTGAAAAATTTCAAAACTATTTGGGAGAAATAGAGAAGCATGGCTGGAATAGGGAGAGCAGAAGGGCGTACAAGAGATGGGAGACCATTGTCCGATTTACATGTTATGTGCAGAAGGTTTTGATTTTCTAAATAAAATGATTTTATTGCATACTTTTCCTATTTTCATGTGTTATTGTCATTAATAATGTTTTATGCACATAGATGGTAGCATTATTTAATGATTTTGATGCATGTTTTACCCCTTGGAGCTTGCACTCGATCTAATATAGATTGTGTGAATACAGGTCTTCTTAAATTGAGTTATTATTTAGGAATCATTTTACACTTATGCAGATTTTTACAGCAACCCTTTTGATTTTTGTTTTACAACATTTTATTTCCTAACCCTACTCTTTTCATTTTTATAAAAAAATTTCAAATATAAAAAATGTAAAAAATAAAAATCCAAAAGAGAGATGCACAGGTTCAAAGAATAAGCTTTAAATTGTTATTTAAAGCAATTTCGATTTTAATTTGGAATCAATTTGAAATTATAAAATTATTTATAAAATTCATATTTTTAAGGAATTTTATAATTTCAAAAGGCTTTATTTCATATTTTAAGTTTTGTATTTCATTTTCAAAGCAATAAATTAACTTGCATTTATGGCATTCAAAAGACCATTGTATTCAAAGCTATAGATTAACTTCCCTTTATGAAAATTGTAATTTCATCAAAGAGGGGTTAATTTATAAGGTATTTCAAAGGTTATTATATTTTAAGGTTAATCATTTGGATCATTTTTCTTTCATGTTTAAAGCAACATAAAAAAATCAATTCACTTATTATTTCATTAAGTTTCATGAATAATCAATAGCATAACATTTAAATATTACCAACACAGACCACTTATTAACAGTTGTTTGCAAATAACTAAGGTATTCTAGGCACTTATTTGACACATTTTTCAAACATACAAGCACATATTAAGTAAAATGAACCTTGGAGAAATTTATATTTCTTTGCAAGAGAGGGTTTTCATTTAAAAACCTAGCTGTGATAGTGATTTTGCAATTGGACAAAATTTCCACTCAACACCAAGCATTTTTTATAGTTTCTATTGAGGCCTCTCACATTTCATGAGAATATATTCATTTGAAACTTTTGGAAGAGGATTTCTTCTCCTTTCCATAGGGTGATGGGGGTTTGGTTCGATGTTTATTTTCACTGGATTGATCAAAAAGGATGTTCTCCTTTTGGGATAAGCATAGGGTGTATTAGGTTCCATTAGCTATCTCTTCTTCAGATTATTTATACCTAATATCTTGATTGAAATGTCATTCTCTCTTGTTGTTAGTGTCAACATAAACTATACATTTCTTCTAATATCTAGTTACCAATTGAATAGGACTTGAGGAGAAGCTACTTGATTGAATATTTGGGATAAAATCACCCTTGTAAGAGAGGCCCTCCAAAAGGATGGGAGGAGAGGAAAGGGAAGGACCATGGCCTAGAAGTAAGAGGGACTCGAAAAAATAAAGAGTAACATACTTAGAAGAGGAAGTCCCAACATTGAGGGGAGGATTTCCAAGATTAAGAGAAGGCTCAGATGAGATTTTATCAAGGTCAATAGAGGATTGAGTCATGGATGAAACTAGGGCAAGGAGGTCACTAAAGGGAGGAATGACCTCCTCAAGAGGAGAACACTTATTCAAAAGACAAGAGAAGCAGTTTTGGTCAGAAAGAGGGGAACATACCTAGGATGAGGTACCAATATTAGAGTCAGGAAGCAAATTATTGCCTTTAGACACCACATTGCTATTACCAAACCCTAAGATGAAAGCATCCCTCTTTTGTGGGTCAACTTTATATGGGATTGAGGAAGATTTCTTTGGCTAGGAGTGAATATATTCTTTCTTGGATCTTTGGATTTTTTCTCCATTGTTGGATTTATATAGGGTAATCGCAACGTGAGATGGCCCTACTTCTTGCACTCCATGTAGAAGGTTGGTTTATTTTCATACTCAATGGGTTGATGTTTGCAGCCCCTATTTGAGACAAGATAAATGAAGGTGGGTAGTTCAGACTCCAAATTGGCATTGATAATTTGATGCACATATGACCATAAACCATCCAAGATTTGGATTTTATTGTTGTATCAATAGGATGTCCTTATGGTAGAACTAATGGGAAGACCTAGAATCTTGACCTGGATAGGGGCATAGTTTATGCTTTAATAATCAAGGTTAAAATTTGGTCTTTATTTTCTTAGGAAGAGGTTGCACTGACTAAAAAATTAGGGTCCTCCGATGATAATGTGGTTCGAGTCCTCCATGTTGTTCAGTTTATTGAGGAAGAAACCTTTGGAAATTGCAATAAGTTCTATATGACCTTGGGAATGCCACTTGATGAAATCCCATTTCCTATTGGACTCAATATCTTCTCTAGAACCAATGAATTTCCCAATAACAGAAAATGAATCTTGAGATATGTTTAAATCCATGAGATAATTAGGAACTTCTAGGATTCTTGGTTCAAAAGGAGAACAAAGGAGCCACTTGGAGAAAGAGAAAATTTGGTGTTCTTTTGAACTATCTCCGCAAAGGAGATAAGGTGAGTCTTTTGAGAAAAAGAGGGTAGGTCAGGATCAATATCGAGAGGATGGTTCCCAACAATACCTGTGATGTCCACACATCCTACAAAACCATCCTACTCACCATTCCCATGAGCCACATCATCCATAGTCATCTCCAAAATTCTTGCCATGAGAAAATTCAAAAACCTAAGGAGAGTTGCTCGCCATAAGATAAATTCTTGAGTATGAGGATTGACTCTTGAGAATTTTTCCTATTGTAACTCTTTTGATATATATTGATAAGATTTTCTAGAATGATTATGTCCTCCAAAAATTTCACAACAATGAAGATCCCAACATTTTTCTATATTATGCCCATATCTACCACAATGGTTATAATTATTCCATGTTTTATATTAATTGTTATTGTTGGTCACGAATCTGCCTAAGTATAAAATATTATTTGTGCGCCCTAGACCCGATCAAAATTGAAAGGCCAAAGGAAAGAGATGTCCTTTGGGCCAATATATAGATAGGGTTGGTTCCCATACTAAAACTAATAATCGGTTTAAATATTAAGGTTACAGGAAATAAATGGGAAATGATAGAAAGAAATGGGAAATATGGCTATAAGCTAGATATGAAATGTGAGGATAAACTAACAATAAAATTCATAAGCATATATTAGCATATAATAGAAATCCAAGCACAAAAACCACTCACAGTTTTGTAGAGATAACTTCCAAGAAGCATTCCAGTATTCACTCCCTCACAAGCAGTAATTAAATCCAGATGCAAAATTTAAAATCAGCAAATAAAGGACATGAACTTGATAAAAAATGACAAGCAAAAAGAAACCAAACACAATACTTCTCAAGGAACCAGAAGCCAAATGTCTTTCTATTTATGTAGAAAACTTAAATATTTTTTTTGCAGAGTGTTTATCCTCCTTCATTACATCAAAATGCTTAGTATTTATAAAGGATTTTGCCTCTTTCATTAAATGCATAACACAACAAAATATCAACAGTAAAAAATCAACAACAATTCTCTTCCTTGGTAATGGTGATGCTTGAATCAAATTATTCTTCAAAGGACAACGATCCGGTTTTCGTGGAGTGCACTTGGAAAATTGGCAAGAATGGATGATGGAAAGAATGTCCCAAGAATCGGTGAATCAAGACTCAACAATGTCACGCAGCAATCAAGAGCATAAATATTAAATTATGGATGCCATTACATTCACTCTTGCCTTGGAACCTTACCCTTGCTAGTTGAAATCAACGAAATTTAATTTGACTTTGAAAAGGAACGAACTCCATCGAGGGTGCCTCGAAAACAATCAGGATCACTCTAGATTTGAGGGCGTAGCATTTAATCTTGGAAAATTTTTAGCAAAATTTTTGGATCATCACTCTTGTTGCCCCAAGCATTAAATTTTATCAATCTTCGTCCTTTCTCGAAAACATCTGGTGTTATGGTGCTTCTGAGAGGAAAAAATAATACTGTGTTGATGGTTGCCTCCAAAGCTATAATTTTACCTTTTACTTTAATTTATTTTGTCCCTGATGTCTTCTTGTTCATATGACAGGAAAACAATGGGAGTTTCACCCCTCAATGTACTTTCGGATTTTTCCTAGGTAATTTCACCCCAAAAATGATAAAAACATCTTCTACAAGGGAGGAGGAAAAAAATAATTGATTTTTCCCCTGAGAGGGACAAAAATGATTTTCGCCCCATCCCAGGGCCAACATTGACTTTGACCAGTAGGCAAAACTGTTTTTTTGGGGACTTTCACCTCAGGACGCATTTATTTGGAATTTCACTCCGAAGGAGGGTGAAAATCCTCTGGAGGGGTGAATTTGAATTTGACTTTCCTATCATTGCATGGATGACATCATCTTCCCATTTGTGCTTCGAAACTTTCGAAACTATCTTTTTCTAGGATTTCACCCCTGAGAGGGATGAGAATGATTTTCACCCCTATTGAGGGGTGATTTTGATTTTGACTGTGCCTAGCATGTTCTCCTTTCTATTTCCGGCTCGAAGAAGCTATTAATTGGATTTTCACCCCTAAGAGGGGCGAAAAATATTTTTGCCCCTTTCTAGGGGTGCTTTTGACTTTGACCTTCACTTGCAAATTTTTCTCTTCCCCTTCGTTTGGATAAAATCATTCAAGGTAATTTCACCCCAAAGGAGGGGCACAAAGGATTTTTGCCCCTCCATGGGGTGAAAATGTCTTTTAATTTTTCTAGTGCCTTCATCTTCAAAAAATTTTGCCAAAGTCGTATTAACCCTTCAATCCCAAAATGTCTATTGCTGTCGAATTTTTCCCTTCTATGTTTTTCATTAATTTCTTACCAACAAAACTACTATGCATCTCGAGAAACAAAATCAGCCTTTTATTTAATGGAATTGCTTACAAGGAAGGAAAATATTAAAACAATAAAAATAACACAACTTCATCATTTTCAGTTCAGAATTTTCATTCTTTTTCTTTTCAAAATTTTCATTCTTTTTCTTTTCAAAATTTTTACCAAAAAATTCAATGTGGCAAAATTACCAACACTTTTGGAAGCTCTCAGGGCATTTAGTTCTTATGAATAAAATCAACCCCATTCCTTCATCCATTGGTATCAGTTGTCAATGCCATCGACTGCATCAGATATTCTAGCTATATTGGATGGTGTGTTTGATCCTGCAGCCTCCTTCTTCTCTCTTTCCTCCTGTTCCTTCTTCTCATGTTATTCTACTGCTTGTTGTTTTGCTTCTAGCCGTGCTTGGGCTTCATTTTTGGTAAGGATCTTGCTTGCATTTTCATACACGATAATTGCCTCAACCCAAGAATCATCTGTGAATGCTGAGAAGGTGCTCAGTAGATCTATGACAAAGTGTAGCATCTCAAATTGATCTAGGATGATATAATTAGCTCTCTACTGAAGTTCCAGTAAGAAAGATTCAATGTGGGTGAGCCTATCCATATAGGGAAATGTTTGTTCCTTTGTTATTGGTTCCTCCCAGCTATTGATTTATGAAGTATCTTCTATGAAAGCTTGCCAAATTGTCTTCAGTTATTTTGTAGGTAACAACTCACCCTGCTCATCAATGAAGCTTGGAAACCCAACATCGGCTAGAACCTCAAAATATATTAGCAAAATACAATGCTCCTATTCAAACATAGTTATCAACTTTCGGGCTTCTCTTGCTAGCTCCAACTGAGAAAAATAGTTTCACGTCATGCAGACAACTGATTTCTCTTCTCAGCCAGCTTAGTTATTCTTATACAATCGTTCAGCGAGGTTGGATTGTGCATGTCTACCTCCACTCTAATATTTTCTTTCAATCCATTACGAAAAGCTCCTACCACTGTGTCGGGACTGAGGTCTAAAGTATATGGTAGTAAACTGGTGAACTCCAAAATGAATTCGCTAACCGATCCCTCTTGTTTAAGAGATAACAATCTTACTGTGTATGACGATGTAGCTCCTTCATCAAATCTTTCTAAAAAAGAGGTAGTGAATTTTCTCCAGTTAATAGTAGCTCCTTTCTCTCGCTTAAGCCATACGAACCATTGGTAGGCCTCAGTGCCTAATTTTGATGCGACGAAAAGGACTTTATCAAATTCCTTAATTTGGTATAAGTCGAGAATGCCTTCCATTTTGGCTATCCAACCACGAGGATCATGACCCTCAAAAGTGGGCATATCAATGCATGGAAAATTATTAGGGCCTCTCGGTTGGTGATAACCCGTATCCCTTTCTTAATCTTGGTTATACTGCTATCTATGATAGCGATCCCTGGAATTATCTGAAGTGCCTCTTTGTTGTTCCCAATCGTCATCTTGATCGACATTGTCTTCATTCCTTTGGGCATGGGAGTGATTTTGGGGATTAGTATTGGGATTAAGCTGGTTTTGTGCTCGCACTAGGGTTTTTAGGTTGAGACTAATTTCGTTCATACCCTCTAATAAGAGTCGAAGAGATTCATCGTTGGAAACGGCTGAGTTACTTGAGTTTCCTTGTGTGATGTTTTCGTGAGTTGGGGGAGGGTTAGTAGCCATAGGATCTACCAGTGGATGATGTGGATTATAACTACCAATTTTGAAAGGAGAAGGAGAATTTTTTGTACCTGGGCTTCGATTAGGTCTTCTTGCGTTGTTATTGGTCATTTTTGAGCTTGATAATCGACCGTCAGATCCTTTGGTCCACCTTCTGCTCATGTACTTGTTAACATAACCTGCTTAGGAACTTTTGAACTTTGACTGCTGCAAAATGTGACTGAATTTAGCCAAAATTTTGGTTTTCGCTTCAACTGTCGCTCCAACTACGACGCGGATTTGAATTTGGATTTGGGCTCCTTCTTGACTACAATTTTTTTGACAGCTTTTGACAATTTTTGACAACTTTTCTTGACGGCAATTTTGATAGCTTTTGACAACTTTTCTTGACTGCAATTGTTTGACAGCTTTTGACAATTTTTGACAACTTTTCTTGACGAAATATAAGACATGACATGGGACTAACCACTAACCACGGACCACCAGAAGATGACGGACAACGAGGACATAGGCGCAGTCAGCAAGGACAGTGGACACAATGGACGACACGACAACTGGACACAACGGACGACGCGACAGTTGGACACAACGGATGACGCGATAGCTGGACACAACAGATGACACGACAGACGTGACAGCTAGACATAATGAACAACGTGACAGCTGGACAGTGGACACTATGAAACGAATGAACAAAACAAAACAGGATGCACCACGAAACGAATGAACGAAACAGAATAGGACGCGACAAAACGAACGGACGAAATAGAACATAACAAGACAAACGGAAGGACAGGATAGAACGGGACAGAACGTGATGAAACAAACTGACGGACAGGATAGAACAGGATGAAATGAACGGCCAGGACAGAATGTGACGCGCGTAGGAGCTCTGGGCATGACCACAGTCACGACGTAGAGGGTGAGACGCCCACATTTTAAATCCTCCCGTAAACAAAACACGACCAATGTGGGACAAATAGCAAAACCCACGAAGGAGGAAAAAATGGAACTGACGTCAGCGCCCGAAATTAAATTAAAAACCTTAAGTTTTGCGGGCAATATGAAAAATCGCTAATTTTGATTGGCTGACGGTGTGGAAGAATTTTGCAGGTTTTTTTTTTTTCGTCGGGTTTTCAAAGGCGTGGCGACTGTTTAACTGTACCGAGACCGCCTACGAGCTGAACGCTGCCTGTGGTGGCTACGAAAAGTAGCGTGCGAAAAGTAGCGTGCGAGCGAAGGATGTTGGCTGCAGTAGAATCGTAGCTGCGAAGGACGCCTACGGCTGGGTGCGGCAGTGGATCGAAATTTGACAACTGATACCACTTAGAAGGATTCAACTTAGTTTGTTATAATTAATTCGGATCAATTTCCTTAAATGCAATATGATGAACAATAAGAAAACCACGACAGTAAATAATTTAAATCAAATGGAATTAGTTCGCCGCTCAGGGAGGGCACGTCCCCGCCGTGAAGGCAATGCTGAAATGCAGAGAATATAAAATAAAAACGATGATATAATTTGGAATAGTCTAACTACTATATATATGAAATATTTTACTCTTGGAATACCTAGCCGACGGCTAGGTTTGGTGTGTAACAGGGTGAGCCTATCCATATAGGGAAATGTTTGTTCCTTTGTTATTGGTTCCTCCCAGCTATTGATTTCTGAAGTATCTTCTATGAAAGCTTGCCAAATCGTCTTCAGTTTTTTTGTAGGTAACAACTCACCCTGCTCATCAATGAAGCTTGGAAACCCAACATTGGCTAGAACCTCAAAATATATGAGCAAAATGCAATGCTCCTATTCAAACATAGTTATCAACTTTCGGGCTTCTCTTGCTAGCTCCAACTGAGAAAAATAGTCGTACAGTTTCATTTTGGCCTTAGACCAACTACGATCCATCCCATTCATCAGCTTAACATAAAAATTAGAGTTCGCAAATGCCTAAATCTTTAGCACCAATTTCAGTTTTGTTTCTAGTCTCTCTTCAGCGTATTCCAAAGTTTGCTCTCCAAGAAAAATTACTATTCGAACCTCATGAATGTATAGTAGAACCTTGAGTGAATCCATCACCAAAGTCACACAATATTTCAATAAATGGTAGTGAGTCTCTTTGATTTTTCCTTCTAGAAGCCTGCTGATTGTGTGGCTTTCTCAGCCAACTATTTTTGCACAACCTTAAGCTAGGATATTAATGCTTGTTCTTATTTTTCTACTCTTGTCCAAGCTATTTTGTAGCCCTTGGCTTCTTTCTCCCATTCCTTTGCCTTCTTATTCCAGTGCTCTGCCTTTGATTTTGCTGCTTTTAGTTGATCTCTACTTTCGACTAGAGCATCATTCAACTCAATAATCTTTGCCTCAGCCTTGAAGAAACTTTTCTTGTAATGTTCACCATGCAAGTAAAGAGAGCTCATGTCCACTTGCATATTCCTTAGATTTTTCATGGTGTCAATCTTCATTAGGTCCTCTATAATAACTTCACAAGTGTAATCACTTGAAGTCATTTCTTATTGAGGTTTCTAAACCTGGGGAATCATTCTTATAGTATTAGACTCCATTTTTTTAGTGTTAAAAGTGACCTTCTTCAATACCTTTAATGGATCCTGAGCTTCTTTTCTCTTATGGATATTCAACCATTGTGATGCACTTAATCGATCTCAGTTCATCTTCATCACAACATGATGCTTTGGTATAATATTTATCTTTGGCTCTATCAGCACCTACAACTCAAAAAATGGAGTAGGGGAAAAATGATCCTGCTAAAGTTTTGGCTCAGTAAGGGAAGTGGAAACGGGAATGGTTGATGGAACGAAAGCAGTTAAGGGGATGAAAGTGAGGGTTTCAACTGCAGTTACACTCACTTGAGGAGGAGCTTATGTACTTATAGCCACGATGGAAATTACTAGAATGGAGGATGAATGGAGCAAAAATGGGTTGGGACCAGATGTGAAATAACTAAAAGAAAGGGAAATAGTAGAAGTGGGAATAGAAGAAGAGGGAGCATCGGTGACTGGGGACTGGGAAACAAGAAGTGAAATGGAGGTGGTAGGTATACCAAATGGAGGGGATACAAAAGCAATAACTACAAAAATGGGTGCAACAATCATCGAATGCTCAAGAGAAAGGGAAGAAGGTGTAGAAAATGTACCTTTAGGCTCGGACACCTTCTTAGCCAGCGATGAGGATGACTATGGTGATGGCCTACCCTTGTTTTGATCCTCCTCTATCTCCTTCTCCAGATCTATGAATTCCATGTGTTGGTCAAGTTGTTCAGCCTGAACCAAAGGAGGATCTTCTAAAATTTTAGCCTATGTGGCTTTGTCTGTAGGAGGAGGGTTCACCCCAGATGGAGTAACTGTGCCTGTTCTAGGATTTTTGGATATTTTTGGGAAAGGGAGCACCTCACACTTATTCTTATTCTTCTATTGGAGTTGTACTTCTAGCGATGGTTATCTTTCTTCTTCCACAAGTGGTGCTTCTTCAACCACATGTTGCTCATGTTCAGCCATAATTTCCTCATTTTTAGATATTTGAAAAGTTCGAGGCACAATATTGGTGAAATATATTGGTTTATAGCCATTATAGTACTCATCATAGACATTCAAAAATATCTCATCCATTACTAGACCATAATTTGACCTGATTTTCCCTCTATGGGCCCTCATAACCCACATGTTGGTATTTTTTTGTCAAACCAAGCTGGCAGTTGTTCTTTCATCCTTTTAAACAAACCCAAGGGAGGAATTTGATACCTGTAAACTATGAGGTTGTACTCGGTATCCATCTCATAAAAATCATGCCATGGTGGAAGCGGTGTCATCTTCTCAACATACCATTCGAGATCATGCCCTTCTGGATTATTTCAGTGCTGCTGAATATCAGGTTTGGACAACAATGAAATTTTTTGGCATTAATAAAATCTATGAACCAACCCAAAGGATCATACTTCCACCATTTAGGTAACTCCAGCATACCCATATTCGATAGTGCTTCATTAAGCAATTTATTCTGCCCGACTTAGTCAACTTAGATGCCACCGAAGCAAAATGGCATGGTGCATGTAGTCTTTTTGCCTCGTCCTGTCCCGTAGGTTTCATTGGTGAAGTTGGTCTGTCGGACGACTTCCATTGCAAAGAGGTGCTCAGTAGTAAAATAAGGAAGGAGAAATGACCTTCTAGTAAAACCAAAAATTTACACCATAATGCCCTGCATCAAAAAGAATATATCTCATTTCTCCTTAGTGACAACTTCTTCCCGCATTACCCTCAACACTCTCACTTATGCAGAAAATAAGTTGGAGGGTAGGACCTAATAATATGCGGTTAAAATTATAGAATAATTCTCCCATTGACAAGCTCTATGCCCACAAATATACTGGCAACTTATTATCTACCTCATAAGCTTGCTTCATTACAATAAAATAAAAACATTGGTGCATGTGAAAGAAGAAATACCAAGCCAAAAATAAAGTGTTCCTGAACAAAACTACTTCTTCACTCTGTATTCTCTCCAATTGGGTGTGCATTTCTTGGGCCACATAATCTACCTAGTTAAAGAAGACGGGACTTGTGCTTGCTTGCAAAGTTGTAGGGGCATAAAATTCTACTTATGAAATACACTACACCATCGTTGCTTGCCATTTATACATCGTGGTTTCAGTAGAAAGACTAGACACCCAGGACAACATAGAATACATATTCGAGCTTTTAAAATCCATTAAGGGTTTTGGCATAGTTGGAAACTCTCCGAACTGGGGCACCTTTATCAGTTGGTTCTCCATGAATTGGTGCAATGTTACGGTTGATTGGTACCTTTCCTCTTGCTCCTTGAGATTCATCTTCTTGAACATGACATCCGAGGAAGGCTTCAACCTGCAAGAAAATGCCTCTCTGACTGCATCGGGTGAAATGGTAAACAATTTATTTCCCTTTGCATTGCAGATGGTCCTTTTTGTAGGCTGATAAAATTTTGCAATTGTCATTATCAACTCACGGTAAGGATGCATAGGTGTACACAAGTACAAGGAAAGCTATGCATAGTAAACAATTTTTAACGGGATTTCCGATATCAGTCTTTGCCTAACTGTAGTCTCCATGTCCAAGCATAATTTTTCTATGCCTTTGTTTAAAATGGAAAAATATCTAATACTTGCCAACTTGTTCGAATATGGGTCTAACTCGGTATTTTCATGCCACCTAGATTTTTTGGTTTTTTACCATCCTTTGCTTTTTTTGGCTTCGAAGATTTCTCTGAATTAGTCATATTATTTCCCATATTTGTACTGTAGTTCCTTTGCAATAGCCTGATAAATCTATAACAAAGCAGCAACTCAGGTGAACTTAGAAAAATAAAAAGCTTTAACTCTCTTATTCCAGAAGCTTCTGACTTGCTTCTTTTATAACTTTCACACTCCAACTACTAGATTAAATGCATGTATTGTACCAGAGGAATTTGGGTGAACATGCTCCTTGATTATCTTGCTCGGTAAGTTTTTTTAATGAAAAATTAATTGCTCTTCAACTACAAATAATGCCCTTGCACTATGAATCTTCTTTGGATGTCGAACTCAATCACTTTTTTGCCTTGAACAACGCAATTTGGATTTTAACGGTTCACCTTGGGAAAAGCAAGTGCTACGTGTGAGAGAAAGGGGCAAAAATAATTAATTTCTCTTTAGAAAATACTGAAACATCTTCTAGAATCCTTGCAGATGAAATCAATTCGACATTAACTTCGAAATCTCTCCTAAAAATAGTTTCGTTCAGCAAAAACATTGAGGGAGAGTTCCTGCTAAGTTGAAAACATACTAGGACATAGATCTTCTCACCACATGCACTCCGAAATAGTTTCTTCTACCTGCATTATGAAATTACATGCCCCTCAATCCCTTTTAAAATAATTCTTCTCTAATTTTACCCCAAAAAAGTGAACTTAACTAAAAGTACTTTGCATGAAAAAAGTAGGGCAAAATTAATTTCACCTTCTTTCTTGCCGAACTTGGTGCCATCAACTAGAGTTTGGAAAACGCATGTATTTATTTTTAATATTTTTCTTAGCAATTTTGCTCTGAAAATACCTGCTTGAGGGGCGCCATGAGATTTCATCCCAAAAATAGAAAAATTAAAATAAATTTGCTCTAGGGGGAAAAAACGCAAGTTTTAATCTTTTTTATTTTTGCCTTTTTGCTTTATTTTGGCCATTTTAAAAAAGTGGAGCGCCCCTTTTCTTTTTTAAGCTTTTACTTTACTTTTTCTTCTCCATCCTTTTTTATCTTTTAAATCCTTTATTTCCTCTAACAAAAATAGGAGCACTCTTTTAATAAAAAAGCAAAATTTTGAAATCCAAGTGAGCCCATGACGCTTTCACAGTTTCTTAAAAAAAGATAATTCAGCCTTCGTTTTTCCCTCATTTCCGCCCAAAAATAATGTCTGTTTTAAAACATTTTCAAGCAAAAATGATTTTTTTGCTAGTGGCAAGATACTTTTGGGGCGAAATCACCTGGATTGGGGGCGGAAATAATTTTGCAGTGAAATCACCTTCATTCTTTCTATTTTTTTTTAATATATACATTTATTATTATTATTATTAATTTGATATCATATCACTTAAAATTAAACAACATAAAATAATAATTTATGTACATATATACATACTCGATCAAACTTCTGTCATTGATGGTAGGCCTTCAATTGAAGACCATTTACGGGAATTAGTAGCCCATGACCATCTATATCCGGAAAATAAAAAATGTTGACCTAGTTCACGTCTGAAATTGGAAACAAACCCTCCCATATCGCTTCAAACTTGTGATACTTGTGGGGATTGGCCTTGTTTTCGTTCCACTTTAGAACTAGATCACCCACCTCAAATGATTTTTAGAAACTTTCTTTTCAAACCACTATGTCATTCGAGCATTCTCTATGAAGAAATTTTAAGATTTATCCCTCTCCTATTCCAACTATAATAGTTGTACCAACCTCATGCTCATGGAATTGGATTCATCATCCTTTTCACCATACAACAAGTGCTAAGACTATAGAGCTGACAATTAAATATGAACAGGTAACACCGCTTCTTTATCGTAAAACAAGGAGTAAGGATATGTTTTAATGGATTTATTCATGGAGATTCAATTGGCCCACAATGCTTGGTTTAAGAGTAAGTGCCAACTGTGCTTATTGTCACCTAGGGTCCTCTTCAGAATTCTCAATAAATTCTTGTTTGTGGACTCAACCAAGTCATTCCCCTGTGGGTAATAATTAGATGATGTCTTCAAATAATTCCATACTTTCCCAAAAATTCATTGATCCTAGCACCAATGAAGGGAGTCCCATTATCCATTATAATTGCATCTGGTATGCTAAAATGAGTGATTAAACCCTCAAGAAATGTGATCATTGTTGCTTGGTCCGTCTTCTTGGTTGGAATTGCCTCTGACCATTGGGTAAAATAATTGGTTGCAGTCAGGATATATTTTTGTTCGACAGAGTAATTGGGATCAATAACCCCAATAAATTCTATGTCCCACTGCTGAAATGGTGCTTCTACCTAAATCGGATGAAGGGGAAATAGTGTGTTCTTGCATATACCGACATATCTCTGGTACTTGTCGTAATTCTGAATAACTTTGGAAGTATCTACAAAAAGAGTAGGCCAAAAATATCCTTCTTTGATTATCTTTAATGCCATTAGCCTCCCTGCATAATGGCCTCCTGATAGACCAGAGTGAAACTCCTCTAGGATTCTTTGTTTCTCTGATTCTTGGACACACCTGAGAAGTACTCCATCAATTTTATTATGGAACAACCCATTTGGAAGCATCACGTACCTAAGAGCCTAGAGTATAAATCTCAGTCTCTATGAGGCATTAAAGTGTGAAGGATATATTCCTAATTGGAAATATTTGATAAGGTCTTTTATCCAATCATGATCGCATGTAGAACAGTTAGCAAAATTGCCTCTGCTTGTTGAATTTTCAACTAGGTAAACCATGGATTCAAATGCAACACTTTTTTCAAGCTCTTGACAGAGTGCTTGACCTTGAACTAGCTTGATCAGATGGATTTCAATGTCATATTCCTGGATTCTGGAGACCCATCCTGCTCTCTTGTTTCCAGGCTCTCCTTGAATGATAAACTCTGGATATCTGGGTGGACCACATAAACTATTGTCTTGATTTAAGAAACAAAATGTCATAACTTCTTCAAGTATTTCATGATCGCATATACTTGCTTCTCAATGAAATTATATTTTTCTTCATGCGGTTGGATGACTTGGCTCAAGAAGGCAATCGATTGCTCGTATCCATCATCTCCTTTTGTGTGAGCATCGTTGCATAGCTCTCTTGTTCACCGATGGTGTATAGGATAAAATATTTTGAGTAGTTGGGGTTCACTAGGACTAGAGCTTGAGAAATTATCTCTTTTATTTTATTGAATTCCTCTCCTCTACTCGGTCCATTTGAACTCAGCATTATTTTTTAGCATATCTGTCATTGGATTCACTACTTGAGAAAAATATGCTACAAACTTCCAAAAAAAATTAATTTGATCAAAGAACGATTGCAAATCCTTCTTGCTGGATGGTAACAGAATCTTAAAGAGGGCTTCAGCTCTAGCTGGATCAATTTCCAAACCTTCTTTTGAGATAATGTGTCCTAGGATCTTTCCTTCCTTTACCACGAAGATGGACTTCTTTGGGTTGATGGATATTCTGAACTCCCAACACTTTTTTAAAACTTGTCTCAGATATAGACTATGCTTCTCCCTATTGTGATATAAAATAGTCATGTCATCGAAATAAATAACAAGAATACGATTCAATAACTCACCAAAGGTTACACCTATTTCTCTCTAAAAAGTTGCACCAAAATTTGAAAGACCAAACGACATCCGCTGATAAGTGAAAGTTCCCCATTTTGTGGTAAACATCATTTTGTGTTGTTCTTCATCTTTGACCCAAATTTGATTATAGCTAGAGAATCCGTCTAATAAAGATAATCTTTGGGTGCCAGCTACCACATGAAGAATTTGATCAATTTGTGGTAGTGGATAGTGATTCTTTAGAGATGCCTGGTTCAAATTTTGAAAATCCACACACAAGAAAATATCTCCATTATTATTTCTCATAGGAACCAGATTCACCCCCCAGGTAGAATATTTAATCTGATAGATTTTAGCCTCCTGCATATTTAGCAGTTCTTCTTTCATCAAGATTTCAATATTGGGATTAACCAGTCTCTACTTTTTCCTGAAGGGTTTTACTCCTTCCTACAACTCGATGGTATGCTGGATTACATATTTTTTGTAGCACTTTAGGTCCTAGTAATTCCAAGCAATAATGTTTGGGTACTCATGACATAACTATTTAATCTGATCCAACTCTTCTTGAGTGCAATCAGTGCTGACTTTAATCAAATTCTCTGGTCCCATATGCAATTCAGTGTACTCCTTTTTGTCCACCTTGATCCTATACTTTTTTGCTCTATCATTTTGATCAAAGAGGCTCTCTAGTATAATCAACCCCTTTGGGATATGATTATTTTGCAACTGGATCAAACCCTTGACTTCTTCCTCATCATTTTTTCTCTCTTCCACATCTCTAGCTTCTTTTATCAAGAAATTAACAATCTACTCATCACTTTCGAACACTTGCCAATGGATATTTTTTGAGGACCGAGGGTCTATAAATTAACCTCACATTCTTGGGCTTCCTTACCACATACTCCACTGGGGAAAAATTAGCACCAAGGGATACCAAGATATCGATATGCTTGTTTTCCTCCTATGAGATTACTTGGATATTCAGTGTTGTATAAGCCTCAAACAAATCCCATACCTTATTTTGGTATGCCTTCAAGTAGTACTTCTTGGAAACACACTTACTAGTTACTTGATTGATGATTAGCTTGAAATCTTCAAATATCTGTAGTTGCTTGATCTTGAGATTTTTTGCCTTTTTCAGACCCAAGCAAAGTGCTTCATATTTGGTAGCATTTTTTGTGTAGTTCCAAGTCAATCAGTAAGAGTACATATTTTGTATACTATAAGGATAAATGAGGAAAATTCCAGCTCTTGCATGATTCTTGCATCTAGCACCGTAAAAATAAAACTTCCATAACTGATCAGGAATAGGATTTTCATCATTCGACAACTTCACTTCAATTTTTTTAGGTTTAGTGATGGTGTAGCATCTAATTTTGATCTCCATCATGGCATTAAAATAAAGCATTGAAAACTCATCTTCTATCCAAATTTTGTCTAGAATGTCTTCCATTAGGTCTAAATCCAATTCTTCGGTCATCAAATTGATGGAGTTCATGGATTTATCCTCCTCTTCAATCTCTATGTGATAAGTTGAAGGCTTCTCATTATAAATTTGGATTCTCCTCCCTTTGACAGGAATTTCCAAATGAGAATAGTCAAGAGAAAGATAGCCTACCAACTTGGTAGTAAAATCCTGTAATAGGTATATGCTAAAGTAAGGCTCCATATCAACCACAACCACTTCTTAGATCACAATTATATGAGGTATTTTGTGCAATATGATGGGGATATATTTGATGACTCCCACTATCCTGATAGGGGTTCCATACAACTACAAAATTTTAAGTCTTATCCTTGTATAGTCCATACCCATAACATTGTGCACTGCCTTTGGCATGATAGTCATTGCAACATTCGAGTCGATCATGCAATTGTTCACAATCCAACCTTCCATCCTGAGGGACAAGTAGAAAGGGGGTGGTCTATACTTTCCAGTGGTAGAATTCATCAATGTTCAAGCTAACATTATCTGAGTCGAATTCTCCCTTTATCTTTCACAAATTTTAGCAATTCTTGTAACAAGTCCACTTGTCCAGGCAATTGCAGTGCATCATAGAGACCCACCTTGGATGGAATCCTCTTCAATTATTCAACAATATTATATACGGATGCACAGGACCCCTTGGATTCATTGGTAGTCTTATATATACTCTGATACTACTGTGTAGCTTCTACCCTCTAATGCTTATTCAAAGAGGGGTACTTGAGCGTTTCTTTGGCCTGCTCCTCTGTTTCAGCTCTTGCCTACGAAGTCGAAGTATTTTCTTGCACTTTCTCTTTCGCTTGTGGAGCTAAAATATCTTTCAATATGATAGGTGCATCGAGTTTGGACACTGGAATAGCTACCTTTTATTACGCTTACTTTTTCTCTTTGACATTAGACTATTGTATGGTCATACTGATATCGAAGTTGAAAGCTCAAAGGTAGTAAAATACCACTTTCTCAAGAGTCGGTCGAAGACCATCAGGAACTCTATGCCAAGTCTGGGTGAACCTGATATTGAATTCTATGATAACCTCCTATGGATGCCTCTGAATAGTAGTAAACTAATCATTAAAACATTTGATCAGTAGTTTAGCCAACTAGGCCCATGTAGTAATGGTGGCAGGTTGTAACGATCAGTACAAGTAAAACAACTTACCTCTAAGAGAGATAACAAGTAATCTTACCATTATATCCTTATCTGTGATGTTGTGAATAACCAAAGCAGCTACATCTTGGACATGCTCATAAGCTATATTCCCCGTACCATCGTAGGTAGGCAAAGCCTTCATTGCTGCTTGTAAAATTGAGTTCTGAGCTTACAAATATAGAGGTCTAGAGTGGTTCCATGCTAGGAACTACCTTGGTGGTTTTGGTGGTGGATTTTGGGCCATATGGACAAGAGTGTGTGCTTTGGGAGGTGGAAAACTAGTGGTTGTGCTGGTAGGACTTGAAGGAATAAAGAACACACTAGCTAACTATGAATATGTAACACTTAATGGGACAGTTGGGGTAACTAACCTAGGATGTTATCCTAGCACTTGGGTGTCTAGCTTATAAAACTCAATGCGGTATTTTAGATTTTTGGCCTTCGATCTTGTGATCATGAAGAAATATTTCGTTCACTTAATGTTTGGAGGCTTCTAGGTAGAGATGAGTCATCAAATTTTCTAATCATACAGTACAAAGGTAAACATCAAACCTCAATATTGTTGAAAGTGGAACTTTTTTTAGTGTCCCACTAAGCATTCCAAAAACTATTATTTGTGCATCCTAGACCCAACCAATATTGAAATGCCGAAGGAAAGAGATGTCCCTTAGGCCAATCTCCAGAGAGGGCTGGTTCCCATACTAAAACTAATGATCGGTTTAAATATTAAGGTTATAGGAAAGAAATGGGAAATGATAGAAAGAAATGAGAAATATGGCTATAAGCAAAATATGAAAGGTGGGGATAATATAACAACAAAAATTCACAACAAACATGGATTATCATATAACCAAAATCCAGACACAAAAACCACTCACATTTTTGTAGAGATAACTTTCAAGAAGCATTCCAATATTCACTCCCTCACAAGCAGTAATTAAATCCATATGTAGAATTTAAAATCAGCAAATAAAGGACATGAACTTGATCAGAAATGACAAGCAGAAAGAAACCAAACACAATACTGCTCAAGGAACTAGAAGCCAAATGTCTTTCTATTTATGTATAAAACTTAAAGTATTTTTTTGTAGAGTGTCTATCCTCCTTCATCACATAAAAATGCTTAGTATTTATAGAGGATTCCACCTCTTTCATTAAATGCACAACACAACAAATTATTGATTGGTAAAAAATTAGCAGCAACAATTCTCTTCCTTGGTAATGGTGATGCTCGAATCAGATTATTCTTCAAATGAAAATGATCCGGTTTTCATGGATTGCACTTGGAAAATTGGTGGAAAGAATATCCCAAGCATTGGTGCATCAAGACTCAACAATATCACGTAGCAATAAAGAGCATAAATATTAAATTCTAGACGCCATCACATTCTCTCTTGCCTTGGAACCTTACCCTTGCTAGTGGAAATCAACAAAAAATAATTTTGCTTCAAAAAGGAACAAACTCCATCAAGGGTGCCTCGAAAACAATCGGGATCACATCGGATTTGGAGGCGTAGTATTAATCCTGGCAAATTTTTAGCAAAAAATATGGATCATCACTCTTGCTGCCCCAAGCATTAAATTTTACCAATCTCTGTATTTTCTCAAAAAGATCTATTGTTATGGCGCTTCTGAGAGGAAAAAATAATACTGTGTTTATGGTTGCCTCCAAAGATGGAATTTTGCCATTTATTTTAATTTATTTCACCCCTGACGTCTTCTTGTTCATATGACAGGCAAAAAATGGGAGTTTCGCCTCTCAACATGCTTTTACCCCTTTCCTGGCTAATTTCATCCTAAAAATGATAAAAACGTCTTCTACAAGGGAGGAGGTAAAAAATAATTGATTGATTTTCGTCCCAACCTAGGGGCAACGTTGAATTTGATTAGCATGCAAAACTTCTTTTTTCGGGACTTTTGCCTCAAGATGCCTTTATTTGGAATTTCGCCCTGAAGGAGGGCAAAAATAATTTTTGCCCCTCTTGAGGGATGACTTTGACTTTGAATTTCCTATCATTGCCTGGATGATGTCATCTTCCCATTTGCGCTCCGAAATTGTCTTTTTTCGGGATTTCACCCCTAAGAGGGGTGAAAATGATTTTTGCCCTTGTTGAGGGGCGATTTTGACTTTGACTGCGCCCAACATGTTCTCCTTTCTATTTTTGGCCTCAAGAAGCTATTAATTGGATTTTCGCCCCTGAGAGGGATGAAAATGATTTTTGCCCCTTTTTAGGAGTGCTTTTGACTTTGACCCTTCACTTGCAAATTTTTCTCTTTCCCTCCATTCAGATAAAATCGTTCAAGGTAATTTCACCCCAAAGGAGGGGCACAAAGGATTTTTGCCCCTCCATGGGGTGAAAACATCTTTTAATTTTGTTGGTGCCTTCATCTTCAAAAAAATTGCCAAAGTCGTATTAACCCTTCAATCCCGAAACATCCATTGCTATCAAATTTTTTCCTTATATTTTTTTTATTAATTTCTTACCAGTAAATCTACTGTGCATCTCCAAAAACAAAATAAGCCTTTTATTTAATGGAATTACTTACAAGGAAGGAAAATATTAAAACAGTAAAAATAATACAATTGCATCATTTTCAGTTCAGAATTTTCATTCTTTTTCTTTTCAGAATTTTTACAACAAAATTCAGTGTGGCAAAATTGCCAATAGTTATCTATCACAATTTTTCCTATCTCAAAATTATTTTTACCGTTCTCTAAATTACTATTATTTGTTTATCCTTCCATTTTATCTATCATAAAAATTGCTATTAGTGGTCCCTATTATAATTCTACTAGTTTATCATATATATCCAAATCCTTCATATTTTGGCGTATTTCTAGTATTATGGGCTCTTTCATACCTTGCTCACGTTTTACCAAACCTATATCTTTGTATTCCATTTTATTTTACAATTTTGAACCAATCCCTTTAGTATAACTTTCAAAATAACCAAATTCATCATCATATTGAACCCTATCAATATCAACACAACTTAGAGCATCATTATCATTTTAATCTATGTCACTATCACTATTGATTTCGATAATATAACTTTTACAATCATTTTATGTAAAATCATAAACTATATTCAAATATATTGTGCTACATGCTATATCTTTTAACTTAGTGTCATAGGCATTTACTATCATGGTTTTCAAGCCACTATTTGTTATCTTGAGCTTCTTATTCAATTCCTCTTTAAATTCAACTTGCTTTTGACATTGTACTTCTAGGATCTCTAGTGTCATACACATTTTTCTTATATTATCTATAGATATTATCACACCTTATTTAAAATATCCTTCATTAGATTTCTTTAGGATTGATTGCAAATAGGATCTTAGTTTTATGAATTCTTCATTACCTGATGATATACAATTTTTATTTTCTCTTGCCATAAGAGTCTTATGTGCAACTTCACATTCTTCTTCTAATTTTTGTGCCTCTTGAGAAATGTGTAATTTCTATTTTACCTTTGACATTAATATTTTTCTTGTTTTATTGATATTGCCTTAGATTAAATCTAAAAATTTGGCGATATGTCCTTTTTCACATATATAACAATACCTTTTTCTCCAATCTGGCTGATTTTGTGATGAAGATGAAGTGAAAGGAATTTTTGTGCTACTTTGTTATTTCTTTGCTGATATAAGAGTATTGTTAAATAATTCATCTCTTAATTTATTTTCAATTTCGTATTGGTAAAGAATATTAACTAATTATTCAAATGACACCTTTTGATTTGATACTCAAAGATATGACCAATATTTTGATTGATTTAGAAAGTGCTATAAGTACAATTGAAACTAGAAGCCTATCCTCAACCTTTTATCCCATGGTATGTAATTTTGATTTTAATTCTACTAGTCGTCAAAGAAAATGTTCTATCTTTTCTCCATCATGAACTTTTAGTGAATATAGCTATGATTGTAACTGTAAAATAGTAGCTTCATTTTTTACTTCAAATGTTGTGCATAATTTATCCCAAGCAATTTTTTTTACTTTTAGCCTTACTTATGTATGCTTGAATCTCATATGATACATCAAATGTTATTAGCATAAGAACCTTTGTATCTTCATATTAAATATCTGTCTTCCAATTATATCTTCTATGATGGTTTTCTCTCTTTTTACTTCCCAAAGTTTCTTAACAATAAGTATTGATTTCATCTTATTTTTCCATGGGGTAAAGTTAGGTCCTTTTAGTAGTTGAGATTCTAAAAGAAAATCTTTGTATTTTTCATAATATAAGTTTGCTAATAATTTGATGCTTCCTTCAACTCTACCTTTAAATTTAATAAATGAATTACCTTTATTGTTGGCAACCTTATTTTTAAAACTTCAAATAACTATTCTTCTCTTTTTATTTATTTTCTTCAATCTTCAATTTAATATTCTTCTTCTTAATATTTGTTTTCTCAATAAATAATATCTTCCTTCAAATAATTAATTTATTTCTTCAAATTTTATATTCTTCTTCAATTTAATTTTTGTCTCTTTGGACAATATTCTTTCTTTATATAATTTTCCTTTAATTATTTTTTTCATAATAAATTTATTCACCTTCAAATATTTCAAATTCTTTATTTCCTTCAATAATATATTTTTCCTTCAAATATATTAATAATCATGTATATTCAAACCTTCAATTTTTAATCTTCTTCTTCAAATATTTATTCTTCACATTAATAATATTTCTTACAGTAATTAAAATAACTTCATTCTAATAGAATAACTTCCTCAAATTTTCCTTTCTTAACAATTAATCTCCAATAATAAGTTTCTCTTCCTTTTCAAATTTAATCCTTCATCGAATACCTTTGTAAATTTAAATAAATCAAAGGTTAATATTTTGTACCTTTGCAAACCCTAGCTCCCCAATTTACTGAGCATGCACTCATTTCTCCAATGGTGCTCTCTTTCATGTTCTCACTACACTATAACATCCAAATAAGTGTTATGCTCTTCCTACTATATTTTTTCAGCAACAAGGATGTCTTTAATGTTTGTAACTATCATCATTCTATCATAATTAATTTTACCTGCTACTATATTTTTCTTTGTTCTATGTTAGACATTTCAATTTTAGCTTGTATCTAGCCAACTCCAATGTTGGCTCTCTCATCTCCTACTTGCCAAGTTTTCCAACACTCTACTTTGAACTTATTCTATGCAATGGTGGATCTTTCATTTTATCTCCAACTACCTCTTTTTTTTCAACTTGGTCTACACCTTTTGTTGATACTACTTCTATGTTGTTTTCTACCTTTGCTCATCATTTTCTTCAATTGAAAAATGTTTCTCTTATTTTTCCTAAGACGTATCTTCTTCACTATCAATAGGTTGAAAATTATATAGATGTTTGACACTTCTTACTAGATTAAATGAATAGTATATCTCTTGGACAAATACCTCACTATTAACGCTAGTACACTTAGACATAATACCTCTTGGGTGAATAACTTATCACCTTAATGGACTTAAATGAATCCTCTCTACGAAAATAATAGACTTCACTTAGTATGTGGCTCCTCTCAACTTTGGACTTCAAACAAGGTTTCTCTCAGCCTTGGACATATAAGAAATGCGGTTTTAATACCACAATTAGCAACACAAATAATTTTTTTAACAGGATCAATATAAAATGTTCACATAATCTAATAACAAACTCACAAAAAATAAATTTTTAATAAAAATATACATCAACTCAAGCAATGCGAATATGATGTATTGCAAATTTTTCTCTCACATATTATTATCTCTTAGTCCAGTAGGGATACCTTAGTGGTATGTCATTGGACTATCATCCAAGCTACCCAAGTTCAAATCATAGGGAAGGAGACCTTGTTATGCCCTTAGGGATTGTGGCCCTTGTTGTGCCACCTGTTGTACTTTACCTTCAACACATTATTATCTCACTACTTCAATTATTAAATTATTTTAAATTCAATATACACATAGATATAAGACTTTTCACATTCACAACCCTTTGATAGCTTCTTAACCAAATTCAATATCTTTTTTAAAATTCAAGATCAAAATATATGAAATATTATATGGAAACAAATCACATTATCATTGAATAAATAATTCATAATATTGATGAATCAAGTATATATCTTGAGAATAGAACAATACGCATTTTCACTTACAATATATAGAGATTTGTCTCCATAATATAATCTTTGAATATGACTTTTGAATACTTGACTATTGCTAGGAGATGCAACCTTTCTTATTCCATATATAATACAAAAATCTCATGAATCTTGACTTTCTAATCACCATCATACTTTATTATATAATACATTGCACTCTCCTACATCTACACACTTGCACACATTGTTACATGGCACTTGTACACATTTTACACAAAGAAACATCACATATCTAAACTATAGACATACACACTTAATCTAATATTTACATTTGTACTATGGTGATACATTAGCATGTACCAAATAATATAAAAATCTCCAACACTCCCTTGTATTACATTATTTGATATGAAAGTATCTTGATGTTCATAGAATATTCTAGAATATATGATACTTGTTTCGACAAAGAAATTTTGTAAATATATTTACAATTTATTTTTTATTTTAAACATGTTATACCTATTTTTGATGATCCTGAATATGATCTCTAATAAAGTGACACTGAGCTTCAATATGTTTTATCCTTTCGTGAATCACATGATTCTTTATTAATTTAAGAACTTTTGGATTATCATAATAAAGAACTATTGGAGCCCATTTGATTCCTATATCTGACGAAATGTACTATAACCAAAGTGCTTCACATACTACATCTCTTGTTGGCCGATATTTTTCTTCTATTGATGAAATAGCTATTGCATGTTGTTTTTACTATACCAAGATATATGTCCTAACCCAAAAATAGAACACATACCCTGATGTTGATTTCTTTCATCTATAGATCCAACATTGTCAAAATTTGAGGATCCCTATAAAATAAAAATTATCATTTCTTTTGTATTTTAATCCCTACTCTATAGTTTTATTGATGTATTGCACTATATTTTTGTAGATTTCCAATTACTTTCTCTGGGTTCTTGCATAAATCTAGAGAGATAGTTTATAGTAAAAACAATATCAGGCTTGGTGTTTGTTAAATACAAAATACTTCTAATTAATTTTCAATACATAGTAGTTGAAACTAATGGAGTCTCATAATATATTGATAGTTGATAACCTTGTTCCATAGTGTATGTCTTTAGATTTACAATTTATCATTCTAAAATTTTCTAGTAATGATTTTGCATACTCCATCTCTGTTATTGTGATGCTATCATTATTTTGACAACTTTATAAACCAAGATAGTAATGTAGAAGTTCTAAATACATCATTTTAAAATCCATTTCTAGATATTTTTTACTTCATCTATCAAATTTTTTGAACTTTCTATAATTATTATGTCATCAACATACACTACAATAATTATTCTATTTGAGCCAATCTTCTTTATATAAAGCTTTGAATCTATTGTACTTCGTTTGAACTTGTATCATATCAGATGATCATTGATTTTAATATACCATGCTCTTGGTGCTTGTCTAAACCATATAGATATTTGTTTAACTTACAAACCTTCTATTCTTGACCCTAGATAAGAAAACCTTTTTATTGAGTCATATACACCTCTTCTTCCATATCACCATTAAATAATACATGTTTGACGCCCATTTGATGAAGTTTCCATCCTAGTTGTGTTGCTAGTGCATATATTGTTCGAATAGTAGTCATTCTTGTTGTAGGTGCAAAAGTTTCTTTATAATCAATTCCTTCTATTTGAATATATCCTTTTGCAACTAATCATGCTTTGTATTTATCAAGAGAACCATTTGCTTTGTATTTTATTTTGTAAACCCATGTACATCCTAGTACTTTCTTTCCTTATGGTAGATCAACTAAATCCTATGTTTTATTTTTTATTAATTAAACATATTCTAATTTCATGGCTATTTTCTATTCTAAGTTTCTTATAGAATCTTGTGTAGTTATAGGTTCTTTTAAAATACTTATTAAACCCATATTTTTTCTTGTCATGATGTGAGTTTATGGTCTTATGGTGGTAAGATTTGACATTTGCTCAAACTTTGAATCTTTAAGTGTGATGAGTATTTAGTTGGCATGTATTTTTTGTGATAAATTGTTTAAATTTCATATTTAAATCATGATTGCAATGCATTTTAATGGTTATTTCTATTTATTTTTTTATTTATCAGCTAAAATGATGGATATGGTTAATCTAACAAATGTTTGTATTTCATGCAAAATGCGCATAAGTTGTGTATGATTATATAGGAACATGTTGAAAAATGTCTTTGGGCATATGATGCAGTAGCTGTAACGTCCCCACTATTTGTTATCATTTTTATTTTAGAATAATGTGATACTGAGTTAAGTTATGTGGTGCAGGTGCAGGTTTTCATGCAAAAGCAGTATTCCAGACATGGAGAATACCCACCCCATGGCAGAGTTAGAGATTGTTGACATCAGCTAAGGTGGGATATGATGTTTGTGCCATGAGCACCTTGGTCGTGGGTACATGGAATCCCATATAAAGAATTTCATATAGATCATGCTTGTTTGCTATTGCATCTTATGCATATGATTGTTGGATTTCTTGATTTTTTTTTGTTAAAACAACAACAACAAAAAATAAATAATAATATATATTGTTAATAAAAAATATATAAATGACTGTCTTAAGTGATAAAATATTATTTTAAAAGAATGGGATAATAATAGTAAATAATGATAAGAACTGTATATAGTAAATTATAGAGAATTAAATATATATATATATATATATATATATATATATATATATATATATATATATATATATATATATATAATAATAATAATAATAAATGAAGCATATAAATAATTGTTAAAAGGAGAACTTCTAACCATAAATTATTACTAATAAGCTATGATGTAATATATGAATAGAAAAAATAATTCACATAAAGAGTGGAAGCTAAGAAGGATTTTTAAAAAATAAAATAATACGTAATAACACCACACTTATGATAATGCAACCATCTAGCGGACGAGTAAAAATCTGTCCGCATAGTGGGATGTTATGTGTCATCATAATCAAATGAATTACAATCTATAAAGGAAATATGTGAACTGGGTTTGGGGTGTGCCTTCATAATATCATTTATCATGTTGCTTGCTGCATCTCAGTTGGTGTGGTAGTCAAAGAGTGGAATTGTCACAGAGGAGAAGCTGGGTATTCTGCACGGCTTTGCGTCACCAAGTGAGTAATGCTAAAATCTTATCTTGGCTATCTTAAATAAAGAATAGATTTGTATAAAATGATTTCTTTCTATTAGCGATTTGCCATGTACTTTGTCTATAATTGTTTAGTAGATTGAAATGTTGAAGCGAAGTGGGAAGTGGGCAAACCAGAAAAAAAAAAAAAAAGTTTGATTATAATTAAATGATTCATGAATTTATTAAACCAAATATATAAAAGAAAATGATGCACAACTGTGTTAATTTTTTTAGCATATAGGTGTATCTTACTTCATTTAGTCTTGCATTCATCAAAGGCCGAGTCTGACCCATACCATCCTCAACTCTTAAACTTTGCCACCAGGGAGAAGGAAATGTAGAAGTATCTATTGATATTTTCATACCACAAGATATCTAGTCTGAAGAGCACACAAGGAGGAGGTGTTGGACTCTTAGTACAGTATGAGTGTGTGAAGAGTGTTACTCAGCTAGAGAATGTCGTAGTACTTAATTTCATCTGTAGGGAAATTAGAAAGAAATTATAAATGCTACTGTGGGTCATGGGAACCTGTGTCTTTTAAAAATGTATATGTAAAATGAGAGAAGCTATCAACAAGGCTGAAAAATAATATGTTAAATTATACGCTCTTATTTTTCTATTTTTGAAAAATGTTATTATTCTTGGAAGTGGTAATATAGAAATAATACATATGAAATTATAATTAGTCAATTGCTTGGTAAAAATGTTATGTTTTATTTTATGATTGAGTAGTTGCTATTGTTTTTGTAATTGCATTTAACTTTAGAAAGAATGGAATACATTTACCTTACCATGAAGCAGCTATGGAAATTATAAGGCTCAATAGTTTACTTGGTTTATGTTATGCCATAAATAGGAAGCATGACCGGGTCTTTTGGTGTGCTTAAGTGTAGCTAACAAAATATATTTCTCTGTCATAATGAGATTAAGTAATTGAACTTTCAAACTCAAATAAAATTTTTGACTGTTGCAAATTTTTAACTGGCCTTCGCCTGTTGTAACATTCCCTATAGACTACCACAACCATTAATAGCATAATCAACTAGTAGCGCCTAAAAAGGCATAGGTAATGATTTCTAAAATAGCCTACTAAAATCCTAGCTTGATAGCATTGGTTAAAGAACACGTTGCAGTTGATTTAAGTATCTTAAACAACAAGCCCAATAACAAGATTTTGCGGTACCAAGTAGAAGTCTAATTTATAGGGCATGACCTAAGGATAGAATAAACATTTAATAAATAACTTTGGTGACTGGTTTAATTATTGTAGAGTCTTAATTTACGCATCTAGAAAAATATATATAAACATATTGGGGCATGTTAAAATTAGAAACGAAATTACCATTTAGGATAATTTAAGTTTATGGAATCCAACGATAGTAGAAAGTATTCATTATTTTTATTTGAAAAGTTCTTTTGGGACTTGAGCTAAGTTTAATTAAAAATTGGGTGACATACAAGAGTATTATAGCATCTAATTTTTCTAATCTTATATGGAAATAAGTATCTTTTTTTAAATGTTTTATTTTAGTTTAAAACCAATTTGTTATATTTATTTTATAGGCTTTATGAATAATAAGTCTATATTTATTTAGAATTTACCTAAATCATTTAAGTCTTTCCAGATTAGAAAATTAAAACGAATTATTTAAAAGACTTGAATAGTTTAGGAAATCGAATTCATGTGATGGTTGTCTTTATTTGATTTATGGAATTTATATTTCTAATGTGTGCATAATAGACTTGGGTAAATAAAAAATTAAGTTGACAAACCTAAACAAAAAGATAAACCAATCTTACATCGAGAGGAATGATGATTTCTAAGTCCATCATCAGGAATGGATATTTGATGAAAAAATAGTGGTGTCGAGTAAGGACATACACTATAACCCAACTACAATAGTCACAGAGGTAACTATCAAAGATCAATGCTATCCGTTCTCCAACCAAAGAATGGGACATAGGTTCCACGCTATTGAGAATAATGAGTGGCGATATGGGATGTCATTCTAGGATAAGATACGAGTAGTACGTGAGTATGCTCATGAATCTACTTCGGTTGCAAAATTACCAACACAACTCTTGGCCAGAGAGATGGTACATGAGGTTGGAAGGTCCATGGTATGGGCAGCATTATCATCAACTAGAGCTGGGTTTGAGTCATATGGTCCATAAACCATGTGATGGTAGACACTTGTTAAAACCTATTAGAAGGTCCATGATAAGGCACTGGAATAGCTACGCTAGTTTAAAAGCCCAAAAAAAGAGAATTCATGTATAACCCTCATGGAAATAATAGGATTGTGAATCCTCGTCCAAAAAGCTTTGAAACAGGGGAATTACTGCGTCCACCCTTCTAGGTTTTATGGACCCTGGATGGGCAACCCCATGCCAAGATCAATAGATACCTGAGGAAGGGGTTAGGATCTTATGATAATGGCAACCATTTGTAGTAAGTTGGCCGATACCAAGCACTTAAGCCACCATCTGTAGTGGTAGGAAAACTTGAAGTTGAAGAACACAAGATTATACTAAGAGGGGGGTGAATAGTATAAGACCACTTATTGCTTTTATTTCCCAATCAATAGTATGCAATGTATAGATAGAAATATCAAAAACAATAATCAAAGAAATGCACAAATCACCACACATAATAGAGACACCAATTTTATGTGGTTCACCCAATGTGGGCTACTCCACGAAGAAAATATTTCACTAAAATATTCTCAATAAATCTCTTTGGAATCCTTTCCCTATTATAATGTTTATGGACCTCTATCCAAAGGAGATACCAATCCCCTAATCAAGTTTGTGGATCTCTATCCACAGGAGAACTCATTTCTCCTTAGCTCTGACTAGTGATCTTCTAGAAGAACTATTGCCCCCACTACTTTAGCTAACGAATATTTACCCACTGAAGACACCTATCCTCACTAACCTAGCTAATGGATATCTATCCATTGGATACTATAGTCCTCTATACTCTATCACCTTCAAAGATCTATCTCAAATTTGCACTAAACACAATCCTTCGGTCTAGCACAAATCTGCTCAATATTTGTATCTGGTATAGCACAAACATGTACTCAAATCTACACCAAACTCTATCCTCAAATATGTACTAAATAAAGTCCTTCGGTCTAGCACAAATCTATCCTCAATCTCTATCCTCAAGCCTTAACACAAATCTTAACTCAATCTCAAATCAACTCTGCTAGATCTGCCACAAACCTTAACTCCAGGTTTGAACAAATCAATCAATCAAATTTGCTCTCAAGTCTTCTCAAAGACTTACCTCAAATCTGCCTTGTAAGCTTCCACAAAATCTCACACTAACCTGTCCACAAGTCCTCTCTAGAACTTGTCTCAAAATTTGCTCAACAAGTCCTCACTAGAACCTTTCCAAATCTGCTCAACAAATCCTCACTAGAACTTGTCCAAATTTTCTCACAAGTCCTCACTAGAACTTATCCAAATCTACTCAACAAGTCCTCCTTAGAACTTTTCCAAATCTTCTCAACAAGTTCACACTAGAACTTGTCCAATTCTTCTCAATAAGTCCTCACTAGGACTTACCCAAACTCATAGAAACATAAAGAGAATTTTTAGAGACTCAATATGCTTCATACTTATTTCAATGCTCAATTACTTTCAATCAATCTTTTGGAAACATATAGAGAATTTTTAGAGACTCAATATGCTTCAAATTCACCACAATGCTCAATCACTTTCAATCACTCCTTTTACCACAAAAACATATAGAGAATTGTTATAGACTCAATATGCTTCACACTCACTAACTCTCAATCACTTTCTCAACTCAATTTAGAAAATAGAATGATTTGTTTCATAGAACTTGAACAATCACTTCAGCACATCCATTTGACTAGGCTCAACCAACTCTACTCAACCAATCACTCAATGAATTAGTATTTGTTTACAAACTCTAGTCCAAGCATATGAACACTCACTCAAATGTTTTCAAAAATGCTTATCAACCAATCTCACATAACAATGATACTCATGTTCTTTTCAAACCCTAGTTCAAGTTCTTCACTCAACCATTCACTTCAACAACAATGCTTATAAAACAATCTTCACATAATAATGATAATCATGATATTTGCAAACCCTAGTTCAAGTTCTTCACTCACTTCAACAACAATTCTTATAAAATAAGGTTTTATCAACAACTCTTTATTCCAAAAAACCTTGAAGCATTAATTCAACACACTCAACAAGGAAAACCTTAATCAAATCCTTTTCACTCCAACTTAGCATTCACAACATTCAACAATCACTCACTAGGAATAATATGCCCATACCTTTTGTTTGATGTAGAAGTGCCCTTGGAAAACTTGTCTAAATCACAATTTCCTTCTTTCCAATTTCAATGGTTAGATGACAAAATATCACTCCAACACTTTCTCAAAATATTCCTAAGACACAAAAATACTCAAAGCTCAAATACACCTTATTGCTCCTACTTGTAATTAAAATTCATCAAATCATGCACAAAAATAATTACTTGGATACACCTTATAATCTCCAAATTAAAATAATATCCAACACCACAAAAATACAACCAATCTTTCTAAAATACCTTTATTTCCTTTTCAAACCCTAAAGCAAATAATACCAAAAATTTATTTTACAATAACCTTATAACTCCTCAAAAACCTCATATACCAAATAAAATATGTAAAAAATAATTTTCAAAACCTCAACAACCTTCTCCAAAAATTCTGGCACTCAAAATTTAATGCATACCTTATTATTCCCCAAAAAGGGTTTCAGCATGATTCGATCCGTCGTCTCCCCAAGCGCCAAGCACCTTAGCGCTTTGGAGTCCACCACGTGGGCTAGAGGCACCCACGTGAAGGAAGTTAACCTTACTTCCCTTTCAACCTTACTCTGCCCCATTTTCCAGCAAAAACCAAAATGATCCTTCACAAAGATTTGAACCTGCGCCTATCACTGCCCTAACGCCTTGCCACTACCGTTGTTGCAAACTGCGCTACCAGTTTTTGGTGACCAAGGATCCCTTCTTGGTGGATGATATGATATCACCTCCTCTTAGCACTTTTTAAAAATTAAAAACTCTTTTTTGCACACACAATTCGCATGAAATTTTCATAGCATAGGATATTATTCTAAAGCATTGGGATATTTTGGTAAGGTGGGTAATCCCCCTTTTATACACATGATAAATGTTCTTCCCACATCGATGCTAGAAATTTGAATTCAAATTTAAAATTATTTTAATAACCCTCCTTAGGGTTAGTTAAAAATTAATATAAATTAATCTTATAACTAATATCAAAATTAATTAATAATTAATTTAAATAACTTAAGTAAATTAAATTATAAATTAATTTATAATAAAAATTATATTAATTAATTTATAATTAATTTAAAACTTCCCTTTATAATATTATAATATTATTCACTTGGGATTTTTGCACTTTAGACCACATCTAACTTCCTAAAATCGGGTCTTGATCAACTGAAACTGGAGAACCTAAAACTGATGTTGCCCACTGAAACTCCTACTAACTGGTTCTGAAAGCTTGACATCAATGACCACTCACTATTGATATCAATGACAACTTATCTACTCAAAATTTTTAACAATCTTCCCCTTTGTCATTGATGGCAACCCAAATTCTTTTTACCAAACACTTGACCTTGTTCTTGTTCTGCTCCCCCTAGGACATTGCTCCCCCTGACTCAATGCTCTCTCTTTAAACCAAATATCTCCCCCTTACTAAAATATCTCCCCATTTGACATCAATGGCAAAGGGTCACCTTTAGGGCTTGGGGCTAAGAATGAGTCTCTTAGCTTAGCCCCTCCCCCACCTCCTCTTGAGGTGGTTAATTCTGGGGTGGGAGTATTTCTACTTCCAACAAGCATTGTTTTTTACCTTTGTCATATTTCCTTCTCATCTAATCCTTTTGGTTCCTTTGAATGTTCCTATTCATGTCCATGTTCCTGTTCCTATTCATGTCCATGTTCCTATTCCTGTTCCTGTTCATGTCCATGTTCCTGTTCCTTTTACTATTCATGTCTATGTCCATATTCCTGTTCCTATTCATGTTTATGTTCATGTTCATGTTCATGCTTGATTTTGGAATGTCTGATCTACACCACTTTATTGTATTTCCATCATTACCTTTCTTTTGGTACCTGTATCTTTCTGATTCCCTATTCTTATGATCCTATTTTTCTTCATCATGACCATTTCTAGCTTCTTGACAATCAGTTGCATAGTGACCATACTTTCCACAGTTGAAGCATCTAACATATTTTGCATATTTGAACCTTCTTGAATCTTTATTTTTTCTACCATAATTAGCTTCTTCATCACTGGATGACTCATTGCTTAAATTTGATTTCTTGCTCTGTGTCTTCTTAGTAGCTTTGAAATCTACTTTCTTTTTGAGATTAGGTTCCTCTTTTGTTCTTATCTCAAAAGTTGTAAGAGTACCAAGCAACATGTCTCTTGTCAAAATATCACCATATTTTGATTCTTCTATAGCATAAATATTTTCACTAAATCTCTTTGGAAGAGATCTTAGGACCTTATCACAAACATCTAATTCTTCAACCTTAAGTCCAAGTCCTTGCATAGCATTAACAACCTCATCAACCCGATGTAGATAAGTACTAATGTTTTCCTCATCCTTCATTCTTAATTCTTCAAATTATGCTTTGATTTTTTGAATCTTTGCCTTTTTGACACTTTTATCTCCTTCATATATGATTTTCAACTTATCCCAAATTCCTTTTGCATATTCACAATGCATAATTTTTATGAATTTTGTTCTATGCAAACCTCTCAATATTGCATTTATTGCTTTTGAATTGTAATGTTGTAGAAGCTTAACTTCCTTATATGTAGGTGGATCAGCTAGTGGTATGTATCCATTTTCAACTAGTTCCCATTTTTTATTGCCAAGTGCCTTTAAGTGAATCTTCATTCTCATACTCAAAAATATATAATCACTTCCATAAAATATTAGAGTAGAACCCATTTTTATATTCCATAGTGCTCTTGTAAGCTTTTCCTTCAAGTTGTTAAACTCTTTCGAAGGAACCCGCTCTAATACCAATTGAATAACACACGCTTATACTAAGAGGGGGGTGAATAGTATAAGATCACTTTTTACTTTTCTTTCTCAATCAATATTATGCAATATATAGATATAAATATCAACAACAGTAATCAAAGCAATGCATAAATCACCACACACAATAGAGATACCAATTTTACAAGGTTCACCCAATGTGGGCTACTCCACGGAGAAAATATTTTACTAAAATTTTCTCAATCAATATCTTAAGAATCATTTCCCTATTAAAATATTTATAGACCTTTGTCCAAAGGAGACACCAATCCCCTAATCAAGTTCGTGGATCTCTATCCATAGGAGAACTCATTTCTCCTTAGCTCTAACTGGTGATCTTCTAGAATATTTGTTGCCCCACTACTCTAGCTAATGGATCTCTATCCACTGAAGACACATGTACTCACTGCCCTAGCTAATGGATATCTATCCATTGGATACTATCATCCTATATACTCTGTTACCTTCAAAGCTCTATCTCAAATCTACACTAAACATAGTCCTTTAGTATAGCACAAATTTACTCAATCTATATCTCTGGTCTGGCACAAACATGTCCTCAAATCTGCACAAAACTCTATTCTCAAATCTATACTAAACATAGTCCTTCGGTCTAGCATAAATCTATCCTCAATATTTGTCCTAAAATATATACTAAACATAGTCCTTCGGTTTAGCACAAATTTATCCTCAATATATGTCATCAAGCCTTAACACAAATATTGACTTAATCTTAAATCAACTCTGCTAGATATGCCCCAAAACTTAACTCAAGGTTTGAACAAATCAATCAATCAACTCTGCTCTCAAGTCTTCTCAAAGACTTACCTCAAATTTTCCTTGTAAGCTTCCACAAAAGCTCACACTAACCTATCCACAAGTCCTCTCTAGAACATGTCTCAAATATGCTCAACATGTCCTCACTAGAACCTATCCAAATCTTCTCAATAAGTCCTCACTAGAACTTGTCCAAATCTGCTCACAAGTCACTAGAACTTGTCCAAATCTGTTGAACAAGTCCTTACTCGAACTTGTCCAAATCTGCTCAACAAGTTCACACTAGAACTTGTCCAAATTTTCTCAATAACTAGGACTTATCCAAACTCATAGAAACATAAATAGAATTGTTAGAGACTCAATATGCTTCATACTTATTTCAATGCTCAATTACTTCCAATCAATCTTTTGGAAACATATAGAGAATTGTTAGAGACTAAATATGCTTCACATTAACCACAATTCTCAATCACTTTCAATCACTCCTTTTACCACAAAAACATATAGATAATTGTTAGAGACTCAATATGCTTCACACTCACTAAGTCCCAATCACTTTCTCAACTCAATTTAAAAAATATAATGATTTGTTTCATAGAACTTGCACAATCACTTCAACACATCCACTTGACTAGGCTCAACCAAATCTACTCAACCAATCACTCAATGAATTAATATTTGCTTACAAACCCTAGTCCAAGCATATGAAAACTCACTCAAATGTTTCCAACAATGCTTATCAACCAATCTCACATAACAATGATACTCATGTTCTTTTCAAACCCTAGTTCAAGTTCTTCACTCAACCATTCACTTCAACAATAATGCTTATAAAAAAATCTTCACATAACAATGATACTCATGATCTTTGCAAACCCTAGTTCAATTTCTTCACTCACTTCAACAACAATGCTTATAAAATAAGGTTTTATCAACAACTCTTTATTCCAGAAAACCTTGAAGCATTAATTCAACATACTCAACAAGAAAAACCTTAATCAAATCCTTTTCACTCCAACTTAGCATTCACAACATTCAACAATCACTCACTAGGAATAATATGCCCATACCTTTTGTTTGATGTAGAAGTGCCCTTGGAAAACTTGTCTAAATCATAATTTCCTTCTTTCCAATTTCAATGGTTAGATGACAAAAATATCACTCCAACACTTTCTCAAAATATTCCTAAGACACAAAAATATCGTGATTCGATCTACCGTCTCCCCAAGTGCCAAGTGCCTTAGCGCTTTGGAGCCCACCGCGTGGGCTAGAGGCACCCATGTTAAGGAAGTCAATCTTACTTCCCTTTCAACCTTACTTCGGCATATTTTCCAGCAAAAACCAAAATGATCCTCCATGAAGATTTGAACCTACGCTTATCGTTGCCCTAATGCCTTGCCACTACCGCGGTTGCCAACTGTGCTACCAACGGTTGGTGACCAAGGCTCCCTCCTTGGTGGATGATGTGATCTCACCTCCTCTTAGCACTTTTTAAAAATTAAACTCTTTGTTGCACACACGATTTGCATGAAATTCGCATAGCATAGGATATTATTTGAAAGCATTGGGGGATTTTGGTAAGGTGGGTAATCCCCCTTTTATACACATGATAAATGTTCTTCCCACATCGACGCTAGAAATTTGAATTCAAACTTCAAATTAATTTTAATAACCCTCCTTAGGGTTAGTTAAAAATTAATATAAATTAATCTTATAACTAATATCAAAATTAGTTAATAATTAATTTAAATAACTTAAGTAAATTAAATTATAAATTAATTTATAATAAAAATTATATTAATTAATTTATAACTTCCCTTTATAATATTATAAAAAATATTATAATATTATTCACTTGGGATTTTTGCACTTTAGACCACATCTGACTTCCTAAAATTGGGTCTTGATCAAAATAAATTGGAGAACCTGAAATTGATGTTGCCCACTGAAACTGCCACTGACTGGTGCTGAAAGCTTGACATCAATGACCACTCACTCTTGACATCAATGACAACTTATCTACTCAAAATGTCCAATAGAAGTGCAGTTTCTATATGCCATGTACTAATATCAAATTTGGGTCAATCAATGTAATGTGCAATATTTTACTATGCACTTAACAAATTTTTATATTTGCGTATTTGGTAACTAGGTGAGTAGGCTTGGGTTTTGATAGTAACACAAGCTTTAGATCAAACCTTGGACGTGAGAAGATGGAAAAAAGGATGATGCATTAAAAAGAAGGCTAAAGATGGTTATAGAATACAGTAGCTGATAATTGTTATAAAAGATAGTCACTAAAGTGAGTTACATAAGGTAGCTACTAAAGACTGTTACCGAAGATGACTTTTACCATAAGTTACGCAAAAATTTGACTAATATAATTGACCGACACTGCATGCCACATCAATGACAACATGGCACTTTTACACGATAGCAAAGTATTTCCAGTCAGCACAATTAGTTGACTTGTCAAAGATTATTCATGAGGATATTGTGATTAATAAAGTTGTTGTAAATTTGTTTTATCAAGTCATGAACTTCGAGTATTGTTAGGTTGTCTAGATTTCGATGCAATATTGTTATGTCCTTCCCGTGAATAAAGGGGCATATAGTTATGATGTTATATCTTGCAAAATATTCAAATTAGTATTGTTTTGTTATGTTCGTTCATGAAATACCACTTGGACCACTTAGGTTATTTATCAAGTCCAAGTAGGTTAGGGAATTATGTTAGTTTAGATTATTTTTGTTAAGTACATAGTTGTCGCATTATCAAGTCCACAATGCCACATGGAAAAATACATGGAAGAGTTATATTCAAAATTTTCCAAGTCATATTATATATTACATAGGAAGACCTTTGAAAAGGTCTAATCATCAATCGCCTATCTAATGAAGAAATATTTGAAGTCTAGCTAATGTCTGTAAAATTTTTGAAGAACTGCCATCATGTACATCTAAACTTCCAGCAATAAAAGCAACACTTTACTTTTCACATACGATAACTGTATCATTTGTGTTATCTATTGCTTGATTTCTTTTATGTAGTTGTAATTGTATTTTTATTGCATCCATAGAATAAAATAATGTTAGTAATAATTATGCATCTTAGTTACTGAGATAAAGTAGTTTAGGGGAGAAATACTTACATTACCCTCTAGGATGCAGGACCCACTCCTATAGTCATGTTGGCAATTTTGGGTATGTTGCCTAGCTTCATGGTTGTGAGTTGTCATTGATGTCAAAAGGAGTTTGTGTTGATATCAAAAGGAATTTGTGTTGATGTCAAAAAGAGTTTGGTGCCAAAAAGATCTTGAAAGTTCCATGATGTTTTTTTAAGGGTTTATAATTAAAAACGCGGTGACAAGGTTAAAGGTTTTTCTTAAAATCATCTGGACTCATTAAGGGTTTTTTATTAAAACCATCTTGGCTTAATGAAAAGGTTTTTTCTCCTTGAAAAAACCTTAAAAGTCCATTTTGATTATTAATAAATAAATTAACTCAAACCTTTGAAAAGGTTTCAAGTTAAGTTTATTATTAATAAAATAATAATTATTAATTTAATAATTATTATTGAAAGGGTTTCGAAATCCTTAGCGACGCCAATGTAGAAGACTTACCTCACTGACGTCGTTTGTTTGGAAGGAGCACCAACGTCAACTTACATGGGATGCAAAAGAAAATTAAAGGGCATTAATTCCTAAGGTTCAATACACCTTCGATTTGCACGATTACCTTTGAATTCGTATTGCTCTGTGACCTTCAATTTTGTATTGCTCTGTGACCTTCGATTTTGGATTGCTCTGTGATTTTTGAGTTTCATATTGCTCTATGTTTAAGTTTCGATTTCGTACACATGTGAGGAAGACAAATATGTTTATCTTTAATTTTTGTGATAAAAGGGAAGGTAAAACGATGAGTGGTGCTTGAGAGTTTCGTTGGGCACTTGTGCTCCAATGACGGAGGTAGTGGAGCGAAGGCGCTCGCTAGGCAGAGGTGTCGAGATCGATTTGCATCGGGGGTGTTTCATTTTTGGTCACGAATTATTGTGTATGTGGTACAATAGTTTCCTTGGACCACGAGTTTGGAGGAGGAAACACTTTGGCACTTATGTTGGTGTCTCCACACTTCTCCTAAGGTTGGAGAATTGATTTTTGGCCAAGGTAGATCTTTTGTTGATAATATGGAATATTTTATTTGACTTGGCAATTATTGTTGGTAATTGGATGGAGGTATAAGGTTAAATACAAATATTTCTTTGACATTGTTATTATTGATGCTTAATGTTTATATGGTAAATCATTTAGAAGTAAATGTATTTCAAGAGTTATAAGGGTTTAAGGAATAATTGTACTTAATATCATATTGAGGTTAGAAAGCCTTTGGAGTTATTTAGTGGATATTCTCTTGTAATTATTTTTGAGGTTGAAGTTATTTTGTGATATATTAAGTAGGAGTTATAAGGTGTAAAGTAATATTGTTGATATGTATATTTGTGAGTTTTAATTATTGATGAGTTGGAGTGATAAGGTGTTATTAGAACTCTTATCATTGTGCATTATTCCATTGTTGCTAACTCTAATTTGTGACAAATTGAGATTGTGTTGTGATAGATTTTGAGTTCTCCTTCTTCATCAAAGTAAATGTATGGGCACATTTTTCCATGGTTATTATTGATTGATGGTTTTTTGAAAATAATTTTGGAGTGAAAAGGATTAAATTAAGTTTCCTTATTTGGAGCGGATCTTAAATTTTGAAAGTGGAAGTATTGATTATGCATTATGAGATCATGATGATTTTATGAGTTATTGCATAATTCTGGTTTATGAGAGTGGAAGAATTTGAAGTTTGCTTTAGGGTTTTTGAGTGAGAAGCTTATGCCATTGCTATAAGTTGTTGAAACCCTAATTGAGTTGTTTGGTTGTTGAGAGTTTGGTTTTGAGATTGCTCCATTGAGATTGAGTTGATCAAGTTATGCTTTACTTGATACATGAGTTGGGCTTGCTCCTTTGAGATTTGATTTTATCAAGTTATACTTTGCTTGATAAACTTGGTTGTGTGGTTAGGTTGAGAATTCCCATTTGAGAGAAGTTGGAAATATCTTGAACCCCTTTTTGATCCTTAGAGAGAGATTGCTTTGAGTTCTTGAAAACTAACTTGGCTAGGGTTTGATAGCAAGTTATGGTTCTATTTTGGAGAATTTTATTCCTTGATATTACAATATTGAAAATTATTGGATTGTGGTTCAAGATCTTGTGAAAGTATACAACTTCTATCTTTATTCTAATTTGAGAAAGAGTTTGTTTTTGAGTTGAAGGATAGAACATATTGAGTCTCTAATAATGATCTTTATGCTCTTATGAGATTGACTTGAGCTGATATTGAAAGTTGAAGGATAGAACATATTGAGTCTCTAAAAATTATCTTTATGCTTCTATGAGACGGATTTGAGTTGAGATCGAGAGTTGAAGTATAGAACATATTGAGTCTCTAACAATTCTCTTTATGCTTCTATGAGATTGATTTGAGTTGAGATTTAAATTTGAAGGATAGAACATATTCAGTCTCTAAAAATTCTCTTTATGCTTCTATGAGATTGATTTGAAATGATTGGATGAAACACATTGGGTCTCTAACAATTCTCTTTGTGTTTTCACATTGGGCAAGTTTCTTGGTAAACTTGCTTCAGTTGATTTGGGCAATTTCTTGGTGAGCTTGCTAGGATAGATTTGGAAAAGTTCTTTTGGAGAACTTGTGGACTGATTTGGACAGGTTCTTGTGGAGAACTTGTGGACTGATTTGGACAGGTTCTTGTGGAGAACTTGTGGATTGATTTGGACAGGTTCTTGTTGAAGAACTTGTGGACAGATTTGATGAAGTCTTTGTGAATACTTATGAGCAGTTGTGATTGATTTATTCAATATTTTGGCTTAATATTGGGACAAATCTGATAGATATTTGAGAGCAGATTTGTGCTAGACCAGAGGACTAAGTTTGGTGCAGATTTGTGACAGAGTTTGAGAGGACTTGTGCTGGACCGACTGACTGTGTTTAGTACAAGTTTTGATGAGCAGTTGTGGAGATGATCAGTAAGGACAGAAGTCTCTAGAGCCAAAGTAAGGAGGACAAGACGTCTTCTGTGGAAAGGAGTTCCACCTACTAGCGGTAGAAGAGGTAGTGATCTTCTGAAGTATTATTTCCAGAGCTTTGGGGGATAGGACATCTCCTTTGGGTAGGAGGCTCATAAATACTTCTTTGGGGGATAAGACATCTCCTTTGGGTAGGAGTCTCATAAATATTTGATTAGGGGAAGGATTATCCTTTGGACAAAAATTCCATAAACATTGTAATTGGGAAGGATTACCAAAGGATTTGATTGAGAAAATTTAATGAAATAGTTTCTCTGTGGAGTAGCCCACCTTGGGTGAACCACATTATATTGGTGTCTCAATTGTGTGATGACTTGTACACTAGTTTGATTACTGCTTTGATTTTGCTATTGGTTCAATGCATTGCTTTCTAAAGTAAAAGAAAAAAGTTAAAAAGTGGTCTTATACTGTTCACCCCCCCTCTCAGTATAAGCTTGTGTTCTTCAATTCATTCCCTATTCTCTCACCCCTACAAAATGTTAGGAATAGTTAGTATGTAGAATTAACCTTAGAATAATAATAAATTAAATTGCATTATCATAGATCAGAAAGTCAAAATAGATAATTAAAACTAATTGCATGAGGATCCTCATCAATAGGTAAAATCATCACCAATAGATAAAATTATCATTAGATCAACTCATCAATAGGAAAAAATCATATTTATTGCATAAATCATAAATTGCATTTTATTTCCATTCTTGCACGATTTAATTTATGTTTGCTACGATTATTATTTTTCTGCAAAACCCAAAACTAAAAGAGATCTAAATTATGCTTAGAATTAATCTCCATGGTACAATATATATTGGATTTCTACTCTTTAAATCTATGTTGATTACCTCATATTGATAAAATTAAATGTAAGCTATTGTAGTCAATCATTTTGGCACCGTTGTCGAGGAGAGTAGCACCATAGTGGTTAATCAAAAAATTTGTTTGGCAATGCAAAAAGGAGAGGCTTACTTGTATGTGGAAAGAGGTATGTATGAGTCCTTGACGTGCATATGAGCCAGTGGCATGATATGGTCCCAAAAATCCCCTTTGTTTGACGTTGCCAGGTTCTTTTCTCTTGAGGAATCATTATTACTGCTTTCATAGTTAAAATTTTATTTCTTGCAAAATTTCATTTCTTGCAAAATTTTATTTCCTACAAATTTTTCAAGCTTTGGGTGATTATTATTGCTTAATTTGGTTTAGGACATGTAGAAAACAAGAAGTAGGTATGGCTGAGTGAGACAGTCATAGTGAAACATTCCTAAATTTGGCTTAGGACCTGTAGGAGCAGGAAGTAGGTATGGTTGAGTGACATAGTCATAGTGAAACATCCCTAAATAATCAAAGAAGCAATAATAGTTTAACCTTTTTATTTCCAGTAATTTCCAGGATTTGGGTGATTGTTATTCATTTGTTTTGGTTTGGGTTATCTTGTAAGAAAATATGAAGTAGGTATGACTGAGTGGCACAGTCATAGTGAAACACTCCTAAATAACTAGGACATGTAGAAGTAGGAAGTAGGTATGATTGAGTGGCACGATAATAGTGAAATAAAAGTTCCTACATAATCAAAGAAATGATAGCAAAATAAAATTTTATTTTTACTTATTTTATTTCCAGTAAATTTTACTTTTCAAGCAATATTTCATTTTATTTCTTGTTATACTAAAATTAGCTATATGAATTCATAGACTGAGTCGCACCTAGTTTTAGTTATAGTAGGATTGCTTAGAAAAATAAAAAAAATTATTTCATTTTCCTACTATTTTAATGATAGTTATCGATCCATTTGCTGTAACTTATATTTAAACTTGGCAACAGTAGGATTAAAAATAAAAATAAAATCAAAACCTAAACAAAACAAAAACCAAGGAGAGAGAAAGAAGAATAAAATATAGGTTTCTAGATGGTGGAAAATAGTCTAAATCAATCTATACTTATAGACATTAGAAAATTACTAATACAACAATAAGTTAACCTTCTTTTTGAGAAAGAAAATAAAACATCCAGTCAAGAGTGGGAGTGTTTGTGTGAACACATTGACATTATTAAAGAGAGATCAGATGATCTGAATGAAATCAAAACAATTGGCATAGCAAAACCTCTAGGGTCAAACTACCATTCACCTTATCTAGATCTTGGAAGGAGTTGTGAGCATTGGCTTTGGTATAGAAGAGCAAAAATAAATCCAATAATTTACCCTTGGAATCAATATTTCAAGGACTCCCTCATCATTCACAACTTCCTTGTAGACATAGAAAAGAGAGAAGTAACCATAGAATATAGCAAGAAATACCGCAAGATACCTAGAGTTGTGCACTTTAGAGAGTTGTGTCAAGATTTACGCTTTAAGTTACAATTTGGAAATCCCAACCCCATTCCAACACAAGATTTTCTTGTTCAATTGATCCAATTAGTGATAGATGATTTTAAATTTGAAGAGGAACACTACATGACACCTGAAAAACTTGATCCAATCAACGATATTCATAGAATACTCAAGGAATATTAGAAAGGAAAAATTTTATTGCAAAACCTAGAGAGTCTAAGGGAAGGTTTATAAAGATAAGAAAATCAGAAGGAAATTTCCAAAGAGACTTTAACAGGAAACCTAGAATTTATAAGCTAAAAGAAGTTGAAACTGCAACATCAACCAATCAAGCTAAAATCCCAAAACAAGATCCCAAGTCCTATTTATTACCTGAACCATAATTTGACAACCACATAGATCCCACTTCTATATCCACTGATCCTATACCCAGCCCGATCCTTGAAATTCTACATTCAGTCATAGCTGATTGATAAAGTGAACATGGAGAAGTATAAGAGAACCAAAGGGAGGATAGACAAAGACATAATAGAGAACAAAGGAGGAATGGATAAAGAAATACATTTGTCTTCCCAATATTACATACATATGGGACAACAAGAGAACCCAAGTCAATCTCTGCTTCTGTATTTCCCACCTTTCATGGGAAACCACACAGAGATCCTAATGCTTTTCTCTTTGAATTCGAAGTGGTGTGCCAAGCCTACTTTTACACCACTGATGAACAAAATCTAATATTGTTTCCCTCTACTCTTAAATATGTAGCTTTAAGATGGTTCATGGGTCTAAAAGCATTTGTAATCGATGGGATGGAGAAAATGGATTAAAAGAGTTATTCCTTGAATGATATCAGGATTACTGTAGAGTTAGGGATAAGAAAGTTGATCTATTTCACATAAATATAAAAGAAGAATAATATTTGTAGGATTACCTTGAGATATTTCAATTCGTTTGGTCTAGAGTAAATATAGAACTTGATGAATAAATCTTAAAAGAACTATTTCTAAAAGGACTAAAATAAGATGTCCTTGAGGTTCTAAACCTTATGACAAAAGGAGATATTCATCTTATGAAATTTTATGAAATTGTAACTCTTTGTAGAAACTATTCAAGAAACAAACCTCTTAGAAGCAATAATTTTACATCAGTAAGTGGAGTGACAAGGGCAAAAATTGGAAACATGTTGGAAGGATTAAAAATTGATTTTTTACGTACCTTGAATTCATATTTGGATTTAATGTATAGGAATCCAAAAGAACAAGGACAGTGAAGAGATTTACTGTCACATATGTAGGAAAAAGCACAACCTGAGAGAATGCCCTCTCAACATTACAAATATTTCTAATATTGTTGCTTGTAAAATTTATGATAAGAATTACAAAACTAAAAACTGCAAATATATCTATGTTGTTAAAGTTACCATAAAAGAACCTAAAGTTGAAGAGGTAGAATATGTTTATTTTGTAGCCCAAATATGAAATGGTCCATTTAATGGAACACCTAATTGGTCAAACACTAGTTATTCCAACCAGCAAAGGCCTAATCAATGGTCCAATGCACCATACTGGGTAAATTGGAACTCATATTCAAATAATCAATACTGGAACATACCCCCATGGGCCCACTTTATGGTTAATACCTATGTAATTACACCTCTATGAAACCAAGGAATATCAAGTCAAAACATGCCTAATTATAATACTAATGGCCAATATAATCAAGGAGGACCTAGTTGGTCCCAAAATATGTCACAACAACAAAATTTTCAAAACCAATTTAGGGGATAAGCCCCTCAAAATAGACTTCTCTCACCTCTAGTTAATAATAATAATCCTCCTAAGAAACCTCCTCTACCATCTCAACCAGTCCTTAATCCTAACAACAAGAGAATGTTCAACAAGTCTATGAAACAAGTGAGACGTGTTCTATATTTGTGGCACCTTGTCAACAAATTCAACTAATATCTAGAAAAGTACTAGAGAATAATGTAACTCTCACAAAGCTTGATAATCCCATTGCGGACTTGTTTGAAAAGGAGGATAACAATGAAAAGGAAATAGAAAATTCACCAAAAAAAATTCTAACAAAACAACAAGAGATCCAAATTCCTCAAAGGAAGGAAGTAGAGATGCCATTTCCTCAAATACTGGCAATACCAAAAGAACCATCTAAGCCATTTTTTAACTTCCTTCAGGAATTAGAAAATGTTACTATCAAAATCTCTTTATTACAGGCTATCAAGGATATCCCCATATATTCCAAGCTCATAAAAAATATATGCACAAATTTAGGAAGGAAAAAGAAGAATGAAGCCCAAACTATTTAAGTCGTTAGACAATTATCTGAGATAATAACGGGAGGTAGATTATTTCCAAAATACACAGATATTGGAATACTTATACTCACGGTACATATTGGTGACATAGCCTTGCAAAATATTTTGTTCGATTTGGGATTTGTTATTAATGTCATGACTAAATAAACAATGGAATATTTAGGGGTACATAAACTACAATCAACTTCTATCGTACTCCAATTTGTAGATAGATCTATAGTTAAGCTAGAAGGAAAACTAGAAGATGTCATAGTCTCTATAAGTTCATGGGAATACCCTATAGACTTTATAGTCTGACAATCCAAGAAAAAGTTATGGGGACATCCCTTAATTCTAGGGAGCCCATGGCTTGCAACAGTTGATGCTTACATTAGCTTTAGATCTAGAAACATGACTATTTTTTATGGTAAGAATACTAAAGACCTTAGCCTATTCCCTAAATCAAAAATAGAAAAGGATTCCCCAAAGCAACTATGGTATGATTTCCCTCATGATTTTGATGATATACAAATCTTATCAATCAATGTTATGAGTGAACATATTCAACAAGAAATTGATGGACCATTACCATCATTATTAGAAAATAAAAAAGAAGATCAAGGTCAAGACAATGGTTGTTCATCTGAATCTATTATGGGCATTGATGAAGCAAGCATGAGTCAGTCTCAATAAATGGTACCATATTACTATCACTTAAATATTCTTGAACATGTTATAATGAGGATAGATGCAAACACTGAGAAATATAAATAGATAGATATCACACCAGGAAGAACTTTGAATATTAGTAATGAGCTCACAAGCATACAAGAATCACAATTAGTAGACGTGCTTGAGAAGCACCAATCAACATTTGCATGGAACTACGAAGACATGAAAGGTATACATCCAAATGTTTGTACCCATTGCATATTTATCCAAGAAGGTTGTTATCCAGTAAGACAACCCCAAAGAAGATTAAATCCAACTATGAAGGATGTGGTTCAAGAAGAAATCATTAAATTTTTAAATGCAAAATTTATATATCCAATTTTTGATAGTTATTGGGTGTCACCACTTGTGATAGTCCCTTAAAAGAATGGTAAATGGAGGATTTGTATGTATTATAGGGAATTAAACAAAGTAACAAAGAAAGACTATTTTCCCTTGCCATTCATTGATCAAGTTCTTGATACCTTGGTTGGAAAGAAATATTTCTGATTTTTGGATGGTTTTAGTGGTTATAATCAAGTTTCCATAGTTGAAGAAGATCAAGAAAAGATAACCTTCACATGTCCAGTAGGCACCTATGCTTATAAAGTCTTACCTTTTGGATTATGCAATTCACTTTCTACTTTTCAAAGAGCTTTTTTGGCTATCTTTGCTGACTTAATCAATGAATGCATAGAAGTCTATATGAACATGAGATAATGAGGATAGATGCAAACACTGAGAAATGTAAATAGATAGATATCACACCAAGAAGAAATTTTAATATTAGTAATGAAATCACAAAGCATACAAGAATCACAGTTAGTAGACTTGCTTGAGAAGCACCAATCAACGTTTGCATGAAACTAACAAGACACGAAAGGTAGACATCCAAATGTTTGTACCCATCACATATTTATCCAAGAAGGTTGTTATCTAGTAAGACAACCCCAAAGAAGATTGAATCCAACTATGAAGGATGTGGTTCAAGAAGAAATCATTAAAATTTTGAAGGCAGGATTTATATATCCAATTTCTGATAGTCAATGGGTGTCACCACTTGTGATAGTCCCTAAAAATAATGGTAAATGGAGGATTTGTGTGGATTATAGGGAATTAAACAAAGTAACAAAGAAATACTATTTTCCCTTGCCATTCATTGATCAAGTTCTTGATACCTTGGCTGGAAAGAAATATTTCTACTTTTTGGATGGTTTTAGTGGTTATAATCAAGTTTCCATAGCTGAAGAAGATCAAGAAAATACAACCTTCACATGTCCAAGAGGCACCTATGCTTATAAAGTCTTACCTTTTGGATTATGCAATGCACTTGCTAATTTTCAAAGAGTTTTTTTGGCTATCTTTGATGACTTAATCAATGAATGCGTAGAAGTCTATATGGATGACTTCACTATTCTACAGTAATACCTTTGAAGAAACTCTATCGAGCTTGCAAAGATTTCTGGTTAGATGCCAAGAGCAAAACCTCTCTTTGAGTCATGAAAAGTGTTTCATGATGATGAGAGGAGGCATTTTTTAGGACATTATATATTAGAAGAAGGTGTTAAAGTAGATCCTACAAAGATACAAGCTATTCAATCCCTTCAACCTCCAAAAACACAAACAGAGGTAAGAAGTTTCCTAGGACATGCAGGATACTACCATAGATTCATTAAAGACTTCAGTAAAATTGTTGCTCCCATGCTTAAGCTCTTAACCAAAGAAAGTGAATTCAATTGGACTAAAGCATGTCAAGAAGCCTTTGAAGTTATAAAAGATAAATTAATTACTGCTCCAATCCTAAGAGGACCAAATTGAGAATTACCATTCCATATACATTGTGATGCTTTAGGTTATGCAATAGGGGTAGTATTGCAACAAATAGAGAACAAAATACCTTATGCTATCTATTATGTGAGTAAAAAATTGCATGGAGCCGAGCTTAATTACACTATTACTAAAAAATAATTTTTAGTTGTAGTCCATGCTATCAATAAATTTAAACATTACATAATAGGGTATGAAGTATTTGTTCACACTGATCACTCTACCATTAAATACTTAATGAACAAAGCAACAATAGGAGGTAGAGTGGTTAGATGGCTTCTTCTATTATAGGAATTTAATGTTACAATCATAGATAAGGTAGGGAAAGATAATGTCATTGCAGATCACCTATCTTGTATGCAAATTTTTGATGATGATGAGTTAATTCCTGATAATTTCCTAGACAAACATTTGTTTTCTCTTTCTATTTTCACTCCTTGGTATGATGATATTGTAAATTACTTAGTAACAAGAAAAATACCTCAAAACTATACACCACATGAGCGTAGAAAATTAATACGTCAGAGTATCCCTTATATGTGGATTCATGGAGTCTTGTTTAAAACATGTCCTAACCAAATAATTAGGAGATGTGTGCAAGAAGAAGATGTATATGACATCATTCGGGTGACACATGAAGAACCCTATGGAGGCCATTATGCCACCCAAAGGATAGTTAGTAAAATACTTCAAACTGGTTACTTTTGGCCTACCATGAATAAATATGTCCATAAATTTGTTGATAGATGTGATTCTTGTCAAAGAGTAAGCCTACACCTTCAATGGAAATGCCTTTGGTCTCACAAGTAATGTTTGAACCATTCGAGAAATGGGGAATTGAATTTTTTGGACCAATAGACCCTCCAAGTGCAGGTAATAAATACATACTTGTGTGTACAAACTATGTTACTAAGTGGGCTAAAGTTAAAGCTTTACCACGAGCACAAGTTGAACTAGTAGCTGATTTCCTTTATGAAAACATTATGCAATACTTTGGAGCACCTAGAGAGTTAGTTTCAGATCATGGAACCCAATTTCTCTCCAAATTAATTGCACATTTTTTTGACATCTATCAAATAAAACATAGGAAAACCTCACCATATCACCCTCAAGCCAATGGATAAGTAGAAGTTACAAATAGAGAACTTGAAAAGATCATTACAAAAATCGTAGCTGTTAATAGGGGTGATTGGGCTAAGATATTAAAAGAAGTTGTATGGGCATATAATACAACTTGGAAAACTACCATAGGATTATCACCTTATGAAATGGTCTATGGCAAACAAGCTATCATGCCCATTGAATTTGAGATAGAAACTCTTCGCACAATGGTACAACTTGACATGAACTTGGACCAAGCATAGAAATCTAGATTGGAAAAGTTAAACATTCTGGATGAAAGGAGACTAGAAGCATTACATAGGACTGAAATAACCTAGCAACAAAGAAATAAATGGCATGATAAACACATTGTACCACGTACATTTCAATCAGGATATTGGGCCTTGTTGTTTGACTCTCGTTACCAAGATTTTCAAGGTAAATTGAGGACAAGATGGCTAGGACCCTATGAAATTGAGGAGATATTCGGGAATGGTATAGTCAAACTTAAGCCTATAGATGATTCAACGAGAAAACTACTAGTAAATGGGCATAGGCTTAAACTTTACAAGAAGCCATTATCTAAGGAAGAATTCATACACCACCTTAAGCAACAAGCTTATTTGTAGTGTATCTCTGAACTGCAATCAAAAACTATTGAATAATAACTTCTCTCTCACATAAAAAAAAGATATTATGCTTCCTTTATTTCATTATAAATTTTCTATATCTGCAATATTTCTATCTTATTTTCATCAATTTTCAGTCTCAATGTTTCAAAAATAGCCAAAAGGATATTTCTTTAATAGCTTGTAGGAAAATGACTACCACATGTTGCATAATACCTTTTTTGCTGAATGAAATCTAGGTGTTCTCAATTATTCAACCACCACTAGTGTTTTGAGCAAATTTTCATTGAAAGTCAAGCAATATTTTGGTGTTGTAAGATATTCCTAGTCAATCAAGTTTTATCTTGGACCACGCACATTAGAACATATAAAAACATTGTGAGAATTGGAAGGATTAACTCATAAGTCACTACTTCCATTGAGTAAAAGGTTTCCCTTGCTTATCCATCTATGTGCATGGTCTAGAGTACTAATGAATTGGCAAAAGGACAAGCTCACCCTTCACCCTTGAAAAAAAAAAAGAGGAATATAAAAACAAGAGTAAACCCAAAAAATCCTTTACAAAAAAAAAACCCTTGCTCCTCATCTAATCGAGCAAGTATCCCAAAAGAATCTTCTTGCTTCCTCTAAAAATAAGCAAGAACCCCAAAAAGGTAATAAAAATCCCTTGCTCCTCACAAAATGAGCAAGTATCCCAAGAAAAACCAAAGAAGGGTAAAAGAGCTTGAATCCCTGGAATTCTTAGTGTCTTGAAAACCATGGGGTGATCCTCATTACAACAATAGGTTGAATGAAACCTTCCTGGAAATAAGGTATCCCTACATAGTAGCGCTAAGTCTGGACAAGACCTATGGATGCTCACAGATAAGCTAGCTTATTGGTAGAAGTGACCATTGTTTTACTCAATCCTTACTCATAATGGGAAATGAATATTCACTGCACACACAGTTGGTCCTTGAGAAGCTTGAAAACATTAGGACAACTTTAACATCATATCGATTTGTGAGATGAATAGATGAACTTGTTCGAAGTCACTAGGATGTTTGAGTCTTTGTGAAACAACTCTAGAATATCATAAGTAGGCAAAAGTCTGAAGCAAATCCTTATAAAAATATTATAGTTCATTTTATCCTACAAAAATGTGGCTTGTATCTCCCAGAACTTTGCACCCTTTAGCAAAAGCCATCAAGATACTATCGAAATATATATTCCAATTTTTCAAGTGATTGAAAATATCCCAAGCCTTTGATAGAGATCTATTTTTGCATATATTGATGACTGATATCACGCTTTATAATCATTTATTTTCTCTCACATGGGATACTTCTTAATGAAATTCAAGAAGCACAATCACAAAAATAATCTTAATAATACCCCATAAATAAAACTCATTACTATATCATCCACCATAATATAAATAAGACACCCTTCATTTTGTTTTGGCTATATAGCCAAAATTATAGTTTTGGGGGGAGTAATACATTCAAAGTTCATAATACAATTTGGGGGGAAGAATCAGGTAAAAGTATTTTCTTAACCTTAACAACTACAATTTCTATAAACAACTTCTGTAGACATCTTCCATAGATAGTTTTTGTAGACAACTTTTGTAGATGTCTTTCGTAGATGTTTTCTATAGATGTCTTCTATAGATAATTTTCGTAGATAGTTTTTGTAGACATATTCCATAGATGTTTTCTATAGATATCTTCTGTAGATGCATTATGTAGATATATTCTGTAATAATCCATAAACATCTTCTATAAACACCATTCGTAGACAGTTTTCGTAACACACACCATGAAATATTTCTAAGTGTCGATATTTAAATTGGCCCAAGTATAAGCGACACATGGCAATCCAGAACATGACAGAATGTGACAACGTAGAAAATAAAAGAAATTTATAATATCATTTATAAAGTTTGGGGGGATAAAAATTATACGAATATTTATAACACCCTTTTGACCACCCTTGGCATACGAACTAAGGTATAAAGTTAAAATTTAAATTTTAAAAATTCTTTACGTCGATAAGTATGCCAAAAGCTTATCCACAAATGTGCAAAGGTAAAATTTAGCACCAAACATGTACACCCAATATGGCACCACGTATCACACACTTTTATTTTTCTCTCAAAAATGGAGATGCCTCTCTATGAAAGCACGAAGGCTAACCACAAAAGCATGAAAAACATCAACTATTGGATACACGTGGATGCTAAGACAAATGAACTTAACCTTGGGACCAATCTAAATAATGACACGATGAAAAAATATATAGAACAAATAATAAACTTTAAATTATATGAAAATATGGCATACGATGGCAGTCACATAATAAAAGACGTCGATAAGGAAGCATGAACATTGTCCATAAGGAAGGCATAAGTTTCAACCGTGAAGACCATATGAATGATGCCAGCCAATCAGGACACGGTGGAATACAACGTAAAATAAGATAACATGGGCATCAATATCAACAGTATGACAAATGACTAGGCAACAAGACCAATGACATGTTGGAGGGTAAAGGCTTATGTGGCACACAAGCGTTAAAAGTAAAAGGGTTAAATTTTGTTTTAGCCACCATGGCAATAGAAGGTATAAACCATATATCATAATATCACCAAGAACCCATCCTCACCATGCAAGGTGGTGGGAAATCTTGTACCTCGGAGACTGTCAAACATCACAAACGATAATGAATGCCATTTGGCTTCATGCAACCAATAACAAACACTACCATGGATAGAAAATGCTAGTCATTGATCTAAATCTAAATGAAAGGTCATGATGAAAGGAAGGATAAACCACATTTCAAATCTAGAATCTTCGCATACCATTTACAAATGATTTCGATTGCCGACACATAGTTTTAACACCCAATTAAATGGTGATGACACAGATCCAAGCTCTGGGCCATCGATTAACATACGACAAAGGGCTATGATTTATCGAAATACATAATTACATGCACGAAGAAATAAAAACCTAAAATTTACTATTCCTTCCATAGAAGGCTCTCCAAACCACGATGAAAATTACTCTACAAAACTAAAACAAAGTCGAAACCCTAAATAATTTTTGAAATTGTACACCAAAAAGGGGAAATCACCGTAGAAGGGTCAAATTGTAGGAGAAAACGTAGGCAAAAGGTCAAATTCTGAAGGTCTTGTCTTGGGGCGATAGGAAAGTTGGCAGAAAGCGACGGAAGGTAACATTTTAATCATTTCAAATTTGTTTTCAGTTGCAAATAGTCATAGAAGACAAAGATATATTATACCCTAATATTTCTATCATATACAAATATTATATTATATATATATATATATATATATATTTTTTATTTAAATATATATATATCTTTTCATAGTTATATACATAGACAGATAGATTTTAAAATTATAATTGTTTTTGTCACTGCAAAATATAAAATTATTCCCAAAATTTTATGATTTTGAAATGATAAATATTTTTTTCTATTCTGCAAAATATCAAAAGTTTTTTTTGTAAATGGAATAATCTTGTAGGTCTTTCAGCTACTGAAAACAAGCTTTGAAACCACAAAAATTTTTGTCTACCTTATCTATTATTTGTTCTAAACCATACCCCGTTCCATGTTCCAAAAGAGGAGTGAACCCCCATCTGTTGAAACTCAGAACCCCAGCGATTTTGTAAAATAATTATTCCAAAATGCGAGGTGGTGGGATGCCCTCACGAAGTTCCAAGGGTATGACCAGGGTGTTGTAAAATAATTTATCATGAACTGTAACCCTGCAACCATGGTCACTCACATTGGGGATATCCAAATTGCCCTGAATTCTAATGTTATTTTTGAAGTCCTAAGTTTACCTGAGGTAGGACTACCCTACTACAAAAATTCTTCTAAGAGTGTTACCCAACTGGTAGATAAATTTGGTGAAAAGTGTACCATCATCCATGACAAGGAAGGATGGATAAAGGGCATTGCTACTTCTACACTTCCTCTTAAGTGGCAAGAAGTTGCCATCCTAATCATTAAGTTTTTCACTCTAGAAGGTCGAATGTCTACCTGTGCAACCTATCACCTTAGGATGTTGATAAACTTAAAGTTTCAAAAATAGAAAGATTGTATCATCAATTTGCCATATTTCTTACTTCAATATTTGAAATCTATAGTTGTTCGCGTAAAGCCTAAAAATTCTGATGACAATCCTAAATTTCATTTAATCGCACATCACGGGATTATCAAATTATTGGTCTTGCAAAAAGCAAATGAAGTTAAAATTTCCTGGGATACAATCATAGAGGAGTCTAACCTACCGGATTATTCTGAACCTAGTCGATAGTGAGTCCCAAGAAAATAGTCCATCTGAGGAGGATCCTGAATCAGAGAGTTAGGAAGAGGAGCCTGAAATCCCAAAACGTAAAAAACATCAAACCAACACCAAGTCTACTAAATCATCCCAACCTGCACAGAAAACTTGGCGTAAGAAACCCATTCTTGAAACTCATGACAAAGGAGAAATATCTAGATACGAGTCCAATTTACCCACACCTAAACCAGATGCTGAATCTCTATCACATATTTGGGCACAAAATACTATTTTGCAGATCAAAATTGACAAAATTTAGGAAGATTTCGTAGAGCATTCAAAACTAGTCCAACGAGCTCTTACCCTCTAGATAGACATGATCAAACAAATCTCAGTGGATAGGGTGATGAAACCTGCTGACCCCATCAACCGACCGCCACCTGTCGATGCCTCTCCCAATAAAAGTTCCATGATTGGTAAGAAATAAAAGAAGTCTATCAACTTCAGAAAAATCAACAAGACCATTGACTTTTCCAGGATTCTCGAAGAAGAGAGTTCGTTGCCACTTGCCAGTCTGATGTAACAGAATCAACCTCAAGAATTAGGTCCCTCCACCAAAACTAGAAACCACACCAAGAAAATTGGCCCTAGACGTCGGGATGCCTCCAAAAATTGATGCAGTCATCAACAACGTGGTTGCATCAGTTGAGATGCCTCCACCTTCCAAAATGCAGGACACAACGCAAGGAGAGGATTCCATTGAGGTAGAGCATATCAAAACAGTTATGGTTGAAACTCTAGTTGATGAGCAGAAGATCAAAGTGCAAGTGTAGAAGGTCAAGCATGAACACAAATTGCCACCAAAACGACCTCCATCATCAAGAATTTCTACCCGATGGACACAAGTTGGATAAACTAAAAAACTGTTAAAATATTTTCATGATTTTCAAACTTAATATTTGATATTTGTATATTTATTTTTGCAAAATGTTTGAATGTTTCATATCTGTAGATATATTTTTTGTGACATATATATATATCTAAGAATGATATTGTAGATAGTGTTTTATATATGAAATTTTTGTGTAGTATTTAATTTTTATGCTTACAGTCTTCATAGGTTATCACAATAAAATAATTTTGAGGACTCATTTTTTTCTATCCAAGAACCGTAATGATATTTCACTCTTGCAAAGGATTTTGTTATCTCAGATCAAATTGTAAACAACATATAGTGCTAATTCATTCATCATATAACGATTAGATGTTCTGTATTTATTAATAAAATTATTTCTTTTATGATATTGTTATAGGAAACCTTTAAGAAATCATTATTTATTTATTTATTTGATTGGTAGTTTTTGTAACATTTGTATTGTCATAGAAATGATTTTTAAAGATCTAAAATATTTTACTTTCAAATTGCAAAAAATTAAATTGGAACCTATGTGTTGTATTGTCATACGTTGAGTTATTTCTGAAAATGTTCGTTTCTTGTGATTTTAATTATTTTCATAAACAAGATCTAATAGACCTATTTGATTATTTCTAATATATAAATAATTGTATTTTCTTGTTTCATGCAATTGTAAATTTTTGAAAAATATGTAAAGTTTCATGAATATTTCAATTTGCAGAAATCTGGAATACAATATTTGAAATATGTGTCATGTTTGTAATATTTTATTAAAACCTCATTTTCTCCAAATGCATGAGGACATGCATACCTCTCAGTTTGGGGGAAAATGATGAGTATTTATTTAGCATGTATTAGTTAAGATAAATTGTTTAAATTTCATCTTTAAATCATGATTGCAATGCATTTTAATGGTTATTTCTATTTATTTATGTGATTTATCAGCTAAAATGATGGATATGGTTAATCTGACAAATGTATGTATTTCATGCAAAATACACATAAGTTGTGTATGATTATATAGGAAAATATTGAAGAACGTCTTCGGGCATATGATGTAGTAGCACAAGCTTCAGATCAGACCTTGGATGTGAGAAGATGGACATAAGGATGATGCATTAAAAAGAAGGCTAAAGACGATTACATAATACAGTAGCTGATGACTATTACAGAATACAATAGCTGATGACTATTACAGAAGACAATTACTGAAGTGAGTTACAGAAGGTAGCTATTGAAGACTATTACTGAAGAAAACTTTCACCAATAGTTACGCAAGAAATTTGACTAATTCAATTGACCGATGTTGCATGCCACATCAATGACAACATGGCACTTTTACATGGTAGTAAAGTATTTCCAGTCAACATGATTAGTTGACTTGTCAAATATTATTCATGAGGATATTATAATTAATAAAGTTGTTGTAAAGATATTCTATAAAGTCAATAACTTAAAGTATTGTTAGGTTGTCTAGATTCTAATGCAAGATTGTTATGTTCTTCCCATGAATAAAGGGGCATATAGTTATGATGTTATATCTTGTGAAATGTTCAAATTAGTATTGTTTTGTTATGTTTGTTCATGAAGTACCACTTGGACCACTTAGGATATTTATTGAGTCCAAGTAGGTTAGGTAATTATGTTAATTTAGATTATTTTTGTTAAGTACATAGTTGTCGCATTATCAAGTCCACAATGCCACATGGAAAAATACATGGAAGAGTTATATTAAGAATTGTCCAAGTCATATTATATATTACATAGGGAGACCTTTGAAAAGGTCTAATCATAAATCGCCTATCTAATGAAGAAATGTTTGAAGTCTAGCTAATGTCTGTACAATTTTTGAAGAACCACCATCATGTACATTTGAACTTCCAACAATAAAAGCAACACTTTACTTTTCACATATGGTAACTGTGTCATTTGTGTTATTTACTGCTTGATTTCTTTTATGTAGTTGTAATTGTAATTTTCCTGCATCCATAGAATAGAATAATGTTAGTAGTAAATTATGCATCTTAGTTACTGAGATAAAGTAGTTTAGGGGAGAAAGACTTACACTATCCTCTAGGAGGTAGGGCCCACTCCTACAGTCAATCCCTATTCTCTCGCCCCTACAATAGGTTAGGAATAGTTAGTACGTAGAATTAACCTTAGAATAATAATAAATTAAATTGCATTATCATAGATCAGAAAGTAAAAATAGATAATTAAAACTAATTGCACGAGGATCCTCACCAATAGATAAAATCATCATTAGATCAACTCATCAATAGGTAAAAATCATATTTATTGCATAAATCATAAATTGCATTTTATTTTCATTCCTGCACGATTTAATTTTTGTTTGCTACAATTATTATTTTTTTGCAAAACCTAAAACTAAAAGAGATCTGAATTAAGCTTAGAATTAATCTCCACGGTACAATCTATACTAGATTTCTACTCTTTAAATCTAACCTTGATTACCTTGGATTGATAAAATTAAATGTAAGCTATTACAGTCGATCAAAGTGTACTTATGTACTATTTTGCCTCTTTTCTTTGAGGTGTCATTGTGAATCTTGCATTTTCAGTTGGCTCATTAAATATTTCTAATTTTGACTCTTCACTTGATGAATTGTCTTCATCTAAAATATTTAGAATAGATCCTATATCAACCTTTTGATCTTCAAAAATATATTTGTTTCCTTCATCAAAAACTACATCTCTACTCACATATATTTTCTTTGTAATTGGATCAATTATTTTGTACCTTATTGAATCATCATCATATCCAAGAAATATCTTGTATATGGTTTTATCATCTAATTTTGTTCTTTTTTCTTTTGGAACATGCACATATGTCTTACATCCAAAGAAACTGGATGTTCTATTGAAGGTTTTCATTCTGACCATGCTTCTTTAAGAGTAATATTTTTTAGTATTCTTATAGGCGATCTATTTTGTATGTATATTGTAGGTTTAACAACTTTTGCCCAATATTCCTGATCAAGTTGTGCTTCTTTTAGCATGCAATGAACCATTTACACAATAGAATGGTTTCTTCTTTCTACTATACCATTTTTTTGAGGTGAGTAAGTTGTCATAAATTGTCTCTTTGTACCATTTGAATTTAGAAATGATTCGTACTCTTTTCATAAGAATTCACCACCTTTATTAGAGTACATATGTTTTATTGATTTTTTTATTTTTGTTTCTACAAGTTTCTTAAATGGTTTAAAGCAACTAAAGTCTTTATATTTAAGTTTCAAAATATATATACACATCTTCCTAGAATAATCATAAAAAAAATCTAAAAATATTTGTGCTCTCCAAGACTAGCAATGTTCATTGGTCCAGACAAATCTATATAAATTAATATCAATGGTTCCTAAGCTTTGTATTTATTGAGTTCAAAAGGTATTCTATGTTGTTTTCCTACAAGACATTCTAGACAAACTATAGATTCCCATAAAATTTTGGGTAATCCTTTGACCATTTGATATCTACTCATTTCATTCAAAGAAGATGCACTTGTATGTCCTAACCTTTTATGCCAGAGTTCTTTGGTTTCTATTGTTCTTATTGATAGAGCAACAATTGATAAGTATCTAGAGCAAATAGACCATTTATATAAGATCTAGAGGCTATAAGTTTTCCTTTTTTAGTAATAAGACATTTCTTTTTGTTGTTAACAATTATGAACTCAACTGCTATATTTTGATCTATCACTTGAGATACTCAGGGGAGATTAGTGGTTAATCCAAGCACATATAATATATTATTAATTATGTCTTTTGTATTAGATAAATTAATTAGAATATCTCCTACTTCTTTGACCTCATATGTCCTATTATCAGGCAACCGATTTTTCATATTTTTCTTGAAAATATTGAACCATTGTTTATTTTTTGTCATATTCCTGCTTGCCCCTAAATCAATATACCAATAATTTAGACCACTATGTTTTTTTAATTTTTGACATGACTTATTTCTTTGATCAATCTTCAATTTCCTTTTGAAGTAGAATTCCTTTTGATTCCCTAATTTTTCAATATTTTTAATTTTTTAATTTTCGTTTTGGGCTAGAATACCTTATCTCTCCAAACTTGAAATTCAAACAATTTTCAATTTTTCAAAAATCAAAATTTTGAATTCTTTATTCAAAAAATTTATAAAACCTTATTGCTCTCCCTTTATTAAATTTCAATGCAATTTGAAACACACACCCAGATTTGAAGTATTTTATATCATGCCTTATAAAATATTATGCCTTGGACATCATCAAATGCATCCGATTATGTCTAAATTGTCAAAGTGCTCTCTAATCACCGTCTTCCATGTTCTACCAACTTTGCATGACTCTTCAAACATTTCAATTCCTCCAAAAAAATTACGAATGTCACAGGCACAAAGGTCTCAATGATGCTTAAGGTGCTCTTAGACTTCATAGTGGCACTCAAATATCTTTGGTGCTTAAAATTTTTAGTTGCTTCTGCTACACAATGGTGCTCAGGGTAAGCAATGGTGCTTAAGTGCTCACCCTCGTCTTTGGATGGCTTGCAACCTCTAATTTAAATTTGAATCAATCTTCTTTGATGTCTCTATGATTGTTGTTTGTCCAAATTTTTTTTTCAATTGGTTATATAGGATTGAAATAGGTCCCACCCGTATTGCATCATCACCACATAGTGGTATTACAAAAAATCTTGGATATTATCTATGTATCACTTGGAAAGATTCGAACTTGGGTCTCCTCCTTTTCAATATTGAGGAATCTAGCCATTTGAGCTAATGCCATTTGATGGTTGTCCAACTTTTCACTATAATAAATGCTCTCAACTTTGTCTTAATCTCAAGGCATTTGCCTTCTTCGTAGGCTCTCTTTTTCTTTAAATATCTTCAATAGGTAAGCTTGGGATGCCTCAATGCTCCCTTTTTTATATTAATTCTCTTCTACTAGATAACTCAACAACTCGAGCAACTCTCAATGGCTCCCACTCTATTTTTGCTTGATGTCTTCTAATTTGGTAGTTTTTCATGACTCCCTTTCTATTTAGTCTTTCACGAAGACCTCTACTCATAGCAACATGAGCTTACTTTGCAAGATTTCTTTCCATTGGCCTAAAATAATTTTCTTAAAGACGTCTTATGCTAGAACCTTTTCTCTCTTAGGTTCTACCTCAAATACCAGCATGAATTAATCAACCCATGCTCTTCCAATGGCTTTAATGGGTGCTATATTTTCTACCTACACAATATCAATCTTCAAAAATATTATAAATTCAAGGTAATTAGTAACCCACACTTATTTTGGCCTATGCCTTCACGTGGTTCTTCCTCCAAATTTACACCAAATTTTTTCTTTAATTCTAGCAATAGAGACTACTCAAGTGGCTTTGATACCACTAATAGCTTCTTAACCAAATTCAATCTTTTTAATATCTAGGATCAAATAATATGAAATCTTATATGAAAATAAATCACAATATCATTGAGTAAATAACTTACAATATTTATAAATCAAGTATATATCTTGAGAATAGAACAATGCTCATTTTCACTTACAATACATGGAGCTTTGTCTCTATAATATAATCTTTGAAGATGACTCTTGAATACTTGACTATTACTCTCCTCTCATGTCTAGGAGATGCAACCTTTCTTATTCCATACATAAGACAAAACTCTCATAACTCTTAACTTTCTAATCACTATCACACTTTATTAGATGGCACATTGCACTCTCCTACATATACACACTTGCATACATTGTTACATGACACATGCACATTTTATACAAAGATACATCACATATCTAAATTATAGACTTACACCCTTAATCTAATATTTACAAATTTGCATTTTTACCATGGTGGTAAATTAGCATGTACCAAATAATGTAATATTTTCCAACACCCTTGACCTTTCTATGTACAAAGATTTTGTATCTCCTCACACACATGGGAGATATAACACTTCATATTTCTCATGGGAGAAATATCACATAATAATAAATCTATTATTGACTCCACATATCCACATAAGGACAAAGACTCTAATGATTACACATACTAAATGATAAACTCTTACATAACTCCATACTTACATGACACCTCACTTACATAACTCCTCACTTACATAACTCCATACTTACATGACACCTACTATATACTCAAATATTTATAACACTATAAACTAAACTATTTATATGGTACTTGCAATATTATTTAAAATACCAATTAATGTAATACTTCTAACACTGCTATCATTGTAGTCCATGAAAATGCATTTTGATGAGGCATTTTTTCAAACAATTAGTGTGCCTTGTCTATGCTTCCATATTTTGCATACATGTCTATCAATGCAGAGATAATTGCAACATCTTGGAAAAATCTAATTTTGATTATTGTTTGTTGGATGGTTGAACCTAGTTGCAATCTCCCAATTTGGTGCATGCTTGGAGTCTATGCTTCCACATTTTGCATATATGTCTATCAATGCAGAGACAAGTGCAACATCTTGGAAAAATCTAGTTCTGATTATTTTTTTTTGGATGGTTGAACCTAGTTGCGATATCCCAATTTAGTGCATGCTTGGAGGATGCTGGAAAAGGTGAACTGATTTGATTGGATTGTTTTTATTGCTTCTGATGAAAGAGTGTCAATGCATGTTGAGGAAAGCCATGTTTTCATAAGAAAACGTCTCATTCAATCATGTAGTAGAAAACATTATGAGTGCTCATCAAAATTTTATAATTGACATGTGGATAAGTTTATTTCGCATAAATTTGTGTGTGGAATGCCAAATTTAAGTCTAGCACAATAGATGAGTGAGTCGACTAGATTACTCTTTGAAAGGGAATTATTGGCTATCTAGGTCTCTAGGAGTTGAAGATATGTTGAAGAGTGTAAAGAATAGTGCATAGTTGCAATAAACAGAATATGTATTGGCTCCTTCAATTACCCCACCTGATAGACTTCTCTCAAAATGACATTTAGAGTGTCACTATGATATTCGTGGACAATAAAAAAATTCAAGAAAATCATCGAGAAGTTATTGAAAGATTGTTAAGTCTTAAGATATGTCAAAGGGACTGCAGAATTTTACATCCTATATTAAAAATATGTCTATATTGGGTCGATTGATTGTGTAGATTAAGATTAAGGAGGTTCTATAAATGATAGAAAATCCACTACATGCTATATTTTTGCCCTTGCTTTAGGTGCATGAAAAAACCCACAAAACAAAGGAAAAGAATAAAAAACTACACCTAAAATGTTATTATTGAAACAAAGTAAAAAGTACGAGCAAAAATAGCTCATGGAGTTGTCTATTTAGGGAGAATTTTATAGGATTTGCAAATAGAACTTTCAACCTACTTCACTTCTTTGTAACAACTAAGGTGTCTTGAAAAGGGTGAAAAAAACCCAATCTACCATGTGAGAACATTACAAATAGAAATTCAACACCTGTATAGAGACAAGTAGTTTATGAATGAGTATCTTGCCTTTTAGTATTGCCTTGCCTAGAAGCAAATTGTTGATGTGCTCACTAAATCACTTGGATCTAATAATTTCATCATAATTAAAAAAAGTTTATGCTATTCTCAATTTGATTAATATACATGCTTTTTTTAAGTAAGTTATATATGTCTTCTATTGGAGGCCACTCCCATAAAAAAACAAAATATTTAAAACATTATATTTCTTCCAATATATTGGTGTAAGGTTAATTAAACAATATCCAACTTGAGTTTCATTTATAGATATTCTTATTCAAACTCTTATGTTTTCCGATCAACTCTTTGATATCATTTATCATTATGCATGTTTTTTTAATACCATAGGTCTATGTAGTTTCGGTATAATAAATTATATTTTTGCTTCTACATGGATTCTTCTCTCACTAATATAATTTATAAATCTTATGATGTATGGTTTTGTACTTCCTTGTACATTAAATCACAATTAAAACAAAAAACAAAAAGAAGGGTTCTTACATATACAAATTGTAATAAGTTGTTTAAAACAAAAAGGATAAAGGATACATCAGATGTCATTATCTCAACTGGTTAAATTCTTTGGCTTTCAAGGAGGAGATCTAGGTTTGAATCTTGCCAAGAAATACATGCATAATAACCAAGTTGTTGTAATATCACTATGTGGTCATGATATACATAATATAATATAGGTGGAACCCCTTTCAATTCCATGACTTTCAATTCCATGTAACTAATTTAAAAATAAATATTAAAAAAAATGAAACATACAACATAAAATTAAATGCCAAAAACATGTCAGTTCTTTGATAAAGTTTATGATTTTTTTATAAGAAACTCATTTACCTCTAGTGAGTAAACCAATTTTATATGAATTATACAATAAAATGGATCTTTGAAAGCCTTATAGACCAGGCTTTTCACTTCTCTCACTTAAGAAAACCAATAACCAAATTTGGACAACAGTTTTTAAGAGTTAAATGTGCAAAACATGATCTAATTCCACTCAAAATGTTCTCGATAGTTTATGACCACGACCAGTGCAAAATCTGCATCACGTATACAGAAATTACTACATAAAATTTGGGCCCAAATGGCAGATGCAAACATAGGCACAAGATAAATGCAAGAGCAAAGCACAATTAGGATTTGCTCTGCTCCTCGTACCAAAGCAACGGATTAATTGTAAGCCTTATCTAACATTTATTGGTCATCAAGTGTCTTCCATTTCCTTCAAGTATTTCTCCTTTCATGTTGGCAATTTCACCTCCCTCTCCAGCTTTTCACTCTACAGATATAAAGGATTCCTGAAAAATAGTTCAATACCATGACTCCATAGTATTAAAAGACAAGGCTTTCACAAATACCCCATCGATATACCTAGGCAGTTACGTTCACTCAACAATGATGTCAGCAATCAACAACATTGTCTATTTGTACAACTTTTTAATAGCAGCACTTCTTGAGAAAATGAAATGATACATGGTTCCTTTATACCACTAAAATCTGAAAGCATGCACCATGTAATTGTGCAAGACTCTTTAGATCGTGCGTCACTTTGCATCACCAATAATCTCCACAAGAACATTCTCCATGTTTGAAATGATGGAATCGGTTCGCATCCCTCACAACAATGTCCCTTGCAACAATCTTGGAGATAAACTTGGTTGCAGTATGGCAGTCAACACATACTCGAAGGTTCTTCACAACTCTAATAACAGTTCCGGGGGGAGTCTTTAACAACCCAAATGCAATCGCCAACTTTTCGCTATGCTGGCAGATAAACAATTCTTTATCCTCAGCCTCCACATCATGCAACACAGGTATTGTATTTGGAATATACCCCGCTGCCTTCATCTCACTCGACAATTCCTCCAATTTTCCATAGATCTCCTGTGTTTGTGGGTGTGATCTTTCTCCTGCACCAAAAACATGTACCCTTTTGTGAACTTCAATCCAACTACATCCAGGCATCTTCTTAATTCCTCTATCTTTCATCAATTTCCTTACTCTTTGAACATCATCCCAGCTGCCCAATTCAGCATAAATATTTGAAAGAAGAATATAAGATGCAGCATGTTTAGGCTCCAACACAAAAAGGATTGTTGCCACAAATTCCCCTATTCCTATATTCTTATGTAATCTACAACCACGAAGCAGACACATCCACACAACCAATTCAAGTTTTATGGGAATTTTGGCAATGAAGTTCAAAGCTTCCTCAAGATAGCCTGCACGGCCAAGAAGGTCAACAATACATACATAATGATTCATCCCAGGAATAATGGGATAAGAGTCACTCATGCTATTAAAGTATTTACAGCCCTCATCCACTAGACCTGCATGGCTGCATGCAATTAGAATACATACAAAGGTTACGTTGTCAGGGTTGGTTCCCAAGTGCATCATCAGATCAAAGAGTTTAAGGGCATCCTTGCTGTGGCCATGAATTGCATATCCTGCAATCATTGCATTCCATGAAACTATGTTTGCATTATGCATCTTGTCAAACAATTCCCGGGCCTTGTCTATTCTTCCACATTTTGCATACATGTCTATCAAGGCATTCACAACCACAACATCTGCTGAAAATTTGTTTTCAATTACTTTCTGATGAACGTGTATACCCTCTTCCAGAGCTCCCATGTTGGCACATGCTGGAAGAATGCTGGCAAAGGTTACAGAGTCTGGCTTTATTCCTGACAATTGCATATGCATAAAAATATCTAGGGACTTTTCAGAAAACCCATTTTGTGCATAACCTGCAATCATTGCATTCCATGAGACAGTACTTCGTTGAGGTATTTTGTCAAACAATTCGCGAGCCTTTTCAACATGTCTGTTTTGTGCATATCCTGAAATCATTGCATTCCATGAGACTGCATTTCGATGAGGCATTTTGTCAAACAATTCGCGGGCCTTTTCAACATGTCCATTTTGTGCATATCCTGAAATCATTGCATTCCATGAGACTGCATTTCGATGAGGCATTTTGTCAAACAATTCGCGGGCCTTTTCAACATGTCCATTTTGTGCATATCCTGCAATCATTGAGTTCCATGAAACTGTGTCTGCATCATGCATTTTGTCAAACAATTCACAGGCTTTGTCTATTCTTCCACATTTTCCATACATGTCTATCAAGGCATTCACAACCACAACATCTGCCGAAAATCTGTTTTCAATTACTTTTTGATGAACGTTTATACCCTCTTCTAGAGCTTCCATGTTGGCACATGCTGGAAGAATGATGGCAAAGGTTACAGAGTCTGGCTTTACTCCTGACAATTGCATTTGTTTAAACGTTTCCAGGGCCATCTCAGAAAACCTATTTTGTGCATATCCTGCAATCATTGCATTCCATGAGACAGTACATCGTTGAGGCATTTTGTCAAACAATTCGCGAGCCTTTTCAACATGTCCGTTTTGTGTATATCCTGAAACCATTGCAGTCCATGAGACTGCATTTCGATCAGGCATTTTGTCAAACAATTCTTGGGCCTTTTCAACGTATCCATTTTGTGCATATCCTGCAATCATTGCATTCCATGAGACAGTACTTCGTAGAGGCATTTTGTCAAACAATTCGAGTGCCTTCTCTACACTTTCACATTTTGTGTACATGTCTACCAAGGCATTCACAACTACATCATCTGACAGAAATCCGCTTTTAAAGAGTCTTTGATGGATGCATAAACCCTGTTGCGAATCTCCCAGTTTGGCGCATGCTTTCAGAACGCTGGGAAAGGTGAATTGATCTGGTTGGACTGCTGCTGCTGTTTGTTGCATTTGGTGAAACAGTGTCAGTGCCTCTCGAGGAAAGCCATGTCTTTGATAAGCTGAAATCATCATATTCCATGAGAAGACGTCTCGTTCAGTCATGCAGTCGAAAACTTTGCGAGCGTCCGCCAAACTTCTGCAATGAACATACATGTGAATAAGTCTGTCTTGTAGAAATTTGTGCTTGGAGGGGTCAAATTTATGTCCGATGCGGTTGATGAGTGAGTGAAGGAGCTTGCCCTCTGAAAGGGCATTGTTGGCAATGCAGGTCTGGAGGAGTTGAAGTAATGTTGAAGAGTGTAAAGAGTTATATGTATTTGTTGTAAGCAAAATGTGTATTGCGTCCTTCAAACGCCCCTCCCGACAGAGTTGTGTGAGAGTGATATTCATGTCAACATGGATAGGATTGTATGATTGAGTAACAAAAGACCATTTATTTCCAGCCCTGTTAATATCTGTGATTCCAGATGTCGACTGCAAGAGTGACGTGATCTGAAGGAAACATCTTTCAAGCATGCCAGGCGGGATAAATTATTTATTTAATCTTAACCTTGGGTTGTTGATATATGAGAGAACATACGGTAGCTATTTCGTTTTCGCTCCAAGGCAATGGTATCTTAATCGGCATTCAAGCAAGTGGGTCATTCAATTAATAAACACTTCATCATTATCATCTAATCCATCTTTTTCTGGATACGTGGTGGTTTGAACTTTTAAAGACTAAAACCGTATTAACCCGTGTATTATCATACGTCAACTTCATCTAACTAGTATTTTTATTTTTAAATGTGTCCTAAGTAATTATTTTGTTTTTAGTCACATTGGTATGCATGAATAATTGTCTTCCTATTATATATATCTTAAAATTTATATCATTAAAAATTTTATAGGAGTTAAATTTGCATTTGTCATTTGATTTCTTTGAAGCTATTCTAGTTTGGCAATTATATTATGTGAGGAGAATGAACTTTTGTTGGTTTGGTAATTGCAATTGTAAAAAATAAGATATCTAATATCCAGCTAAAGGTTGATGCACAAGTATTATTTTTATATTATTTATTTATTTTTTATAGAAGAATATTTGTTCATAAACAAATTAAGAAATTCAAGTGGAATAAGCATTAGAGATTTACAATATTCATAGTAACAAAGTTATTAGAGATGCAAAAGGTTGTTTTCGATGCAAAAACTATATTTTGGAGAGAATGTTTAACGAAAGTATCAACAAAGCAAGGCACTAAAGTGAAGATTATTTGGTGCAAGAGTTGTTAATATTGTGTCATTAAGTTGAAGAAAAATTATTTTACCGACAAGAGGAGTTGTTTTATGGCGCAAACTTTATTTGTTATCTAAGGAGGATCATCTAGCAAATATTACGAAACATATGCGAATGTTGTCTAGAACTATTGATGAGAATATATGACAAGTGATTGATTGCCAATAAGATAGGGCGCCATCTAATAGAAGAAGGTATTGTCTATCAAGTATGTTATTCAAGGGTCATCCAATGGAGTCTTGCAAATGCACCTCAAGTGTTATTGTTTGGTGAATTTTTGTTAACCAACAATAAGAGTTTTCAAAGGAGATACTAAGACAGTCATCTGATGAGTGAACAAACAACTAGGTTCATCTAAGACTAAGGCTTACTGATGGAGTTGTATTGTTTGATGCAAACCTTTGAAGAGTTGCATTTGCATGAGACATGTTCAAAGGCATTGAAGGTATTTAAACATGGGAGTTTTTTTGCACCTATCCTATAGATATAGTTGCCCCCCACCATGTTGAGATAAAAGATCCATAAGATGGTGAAAGTGGAAGTGGTACTTCTATTTTGGGGTTCATAATCACATCAAACCAATTTCATCCAATGTTTGAGATAGAATTGCAATTGAAGGTATTCAAAAGCTTTTGTTATGCATGAGAAACTTATTACGTTATAGCCACAAGGACAAAGCATAGTTTGAGTTTGTTAAAAATGCTAAGACAAATGCATTTGTGTGCCTCATCAATTTAGAGAAAAATATTGAGTTATATATTGTGTAGACCTTCAATTCCTAATATATTTTTGAGAATTTGGTGGCACAAACTATTTCATGAGACATTGCATAGAAAAGAAAATCATGAAGATATAGTGAAATATTATAATTAAAAGAAGATTAGGTCCCACTGGATCTTGAAGGATCAATAGATACAATTTATTTGATGTTTTTCTTTTCAAAAACCTAAAGTGACATCATCATGTCAAATTTTTTATTTGCCAAATCTACACATGGAAATTAGAATGATTGTTTGAAATCATGTGGGAAACACTTTTTTGAAAGGAAAATGAATTACATTGATTGCACATGCTTTATGGAAGAAACATGTTAATGCTTTAAATAACATAGTCTTCAATTACAAGGTGAAATTATTTTATGAATTTTGATGATGGATTGTGAAATACTTGAAGACAATATATTTTAATTTGATGACACAACATACTTTTACAAGTATAGGCATATTTATACTCATCATGAAGTTTTTTTTAGCTTGAGTCGATAAATACATTTTTAGATTTTTGAAGTTTGACCGTAGGTCTTACTGCCCCAAAGATTTTGTTACCCAATTCTTAGTTGTTGAAGGGAGACCATTATTCCACCTAGAAGATTAAGTTGAAGATTCATCTTGAGTTTGAAGATATATGGAGTGTGGTCCTAAGAACCACATGAAGACATGTCCTTGATCCCAATGAATAGAGAAATTTTGATAAGGTGAACCAAAAAAGTTAAAATAATAATAATATTTTATGTATTTTATAAGATACGGTTGTATATTCGTGATGCTATGACAACCAAACTTGCATGAGATAAACTTAGAACAATGTTTAAATCCAAAAATAGAAATAGATTCTAAACATGTGTAGTCAATTACATTATTTAAAGATGAACAATAATGACAATTTAGAGGGTTTTCGAAGGAGGATTATATAGTCGCAAACCTTGCTTCAAGTGTTAATAAAATTCAAGAATGACGTGCTTGTACTATCGTACTACAAGCTCTACCATTATCATTTAGTATTTTGGTAATGACCTTGAACATCGTTGATTAGAGTCTGACATTTAAGATGTAATGAATATGCTTGCAAGAATGAATAGAACTACAATAAAACCCATCAAAGAAACATAATTCTATAAATTAAACATAATAAGCAAAACTTTTATTGATAACACTAAAGAGTTTACATGGTATCATAAGCCACTTTGAGGAGGCAACCTCCTTTATGAGCAAAGCTCCATACAAGATAGTTATTTAGGATGCATGTGCCTTTCCTACAATGCAAAATATAAAGATAATTTATTCTAATTCTAATACTCTAGGATTGGCCAAAAATAGTTTATCCAAACTATCTAACCCTAACCCTAATGATTAAGGGTCACCTTTACATTCAAAAGAGGTGCCCACTAATTATTAACTAAACTATTGCAATAAATAAATAGAAAGGGTTAGGACATGAGGTCCTAACATTGCCTCCCCCTAAAAAAAAGGTTATCCTTAAAGCTTGAGGAAATTTTTGTTGAAGTTGATATAGCACTTCCCACATGGAATCTTTTAGGTGTAATTCATGTCATTGTACCAAGAGATTTGTAATGGTTTGGTTATGTAGTTTTCATGATCGTTGGTCCAAAATAGACTCTAGCTTCATAACGATTGAGCCTTCATCACCTAGTTTAGGTAGTGTTAATTAAACTTGAGTATACTATCCTAGTACCTTCTTCAAAAATATATATATGGAATACATAATGTATCTTAGGAGATGATAATAAGTCTAACCTATATGCAACAATTCCAATCTACTATAAGACTTGATAGGGCCTATAGAATTTGGGTGTAAGCTTGTGATTTTCTTTTATACTTAATAAATACCAAGTCTCTTTCATAAAAATCTTGTTTAGATGTGTGTTGGAAATTTTTGGCCATTATTAGATTATCCTTGAGAAATTGAAGTAGGGCCTTTTGATTACTAAGATTAAAATCAATAGTGTGTACATAGGAACTTTTTGGAAAATATGAAGAGAGAGATGGTGGTAGTTGACCATATACAACTTCATATGGGATCATATTAATTGTTATATGATAAGTGGTATTGTAACACTATTCCACTAATGGTATCCATTTGGTCTAATTCATTAGTGTAAGCCAACAAGTACTTATTAACAATTTTAATTTGACCATTTATTTGTTGATGGTATGTTGATCTCATCGTCAATTGGGTTTCGTATAGCTTGAAGAGTTCCTTCCAAAAATTATTGGTGAATATCATGTCATGGTCATAGACTATAGAGGTGGGCATGCAATGAAGTCATAAATTATGGTCAATGAATGTTTGGGTAATGGTGGAGGTTATGTAGGAATGTGCAAGAGGAAAAAAATAGGTATACTTTGAGAGATGATCCACAACAACCAAAATAATTGACTTTGACAATATCCCACTAAAATCCATGGAAATATCAATCCATATTGCCATTGTAATAGGTAATGGTTGAATAAAACCTAGAAGTGTAACCATTTCACCTTTATAACACTAAAAAATATCACATTCTTGAATAAACTATCTAGTAGACTATTTCATTACCTCCCAAAAGTACCTTTTTACATGTTGATAAATTTTTAAGAATTTTAAATGTTAATTTGAATGTGACATATGTGATTCCTATAGAATCTTTTAATGTATAACAAAGTTTTATAACAAGGACAATGCACCCCTTATAGGGAAATTATTGGTTATCCCACAAATATGCTAAGTCACGATAAAGTTTGTGGATAACTTTTGAACTAGTTGTTTTATGTGCGGGTATTCCTACCACTCCTATTGGACTTCATGCAACCAATATGGATTTGGTAAGGATAATGGACACAATATCACTTTGTCATCAAATTTATATGGTATACCATCGACTATGACATTATCTTTTTCTTTTTTGTAGAGGATGTCATAATTAGTTTAGTAACCCATATTTGTTATTGAAGAGAAAAAACTATTAATCTAATAAGGATTTAAGGTTGTGATGGTTGCTTTTGATATAAAAATTGAGCCTTAAGACATGGTTGTTAATGTGTTATTGCATGAAATATTACCATAATTTCATTTTCATATGTTGACATTTACAAATTCTTACCTATGAGGGCTTTATTGGTGAGAGCTAATGGTTTCCCTTGGTGCATGAGTACTACCCCAATTCCATTCCCTAATGTATTATATTCAATTGTAAAGGGTTGAGAGGATTAGAGCATAGCAAGTACAAGAGTGGTGCACATAACCTACTTATGAATTTCAAAAGCCTATTCCACTTCCTTAGTCCTAAATGAATTTTTTTTTAACATGGTTGTTAGGGGAACTATAATCTTCCCATAGTATTTAAACAAACTTATGATAGCAACAAATGAGACACAAAAATCCTTGTACACTCTTAAGGATCTTTAGTTTATGCTAATTTTACACATGTTCAAAAATTGTAGGGTCTACCTTAACCCTTTCTTATGATATGATATGTCCTAGATACTCAACATCCCTTTGATATGGAAAGCACTTGGAACACTTAATGTATTAATTTTACAAAATTATATTCAGGGCTTGATCCAATGTGAGTCAAATGATCCTCCCATATCTTTCCATAAATGAATATATCATCAAAGAAAACTAAAATGAATTTTTGAAGGATGGGCCAAAAAAATTGATTCATAAAAATTTGGAATGTGGATAAAGTATTTGTTAAGCCAAAAGGAATGACTAAAAAATTATAGGGTTCAAATTGTATCCTAAATGCTGGTTTGGGAACATCCTCATTACGGATATGTATTTGTTGGTTTTTTGACCTCAAATTAGCTTGGAGAAAAATGGGCACCATGTAGTTAATCCAAGATCTCATCTATGACTAGAATTAGACATTTGTCCTTAATAGTGGTTTTGTTAAATGCACAAAAATCCACACATAATATCCATAACCCATTTTTTCATACCAAAATAAGGATTGAATGGTCGGTCAAATGGCCTCTACTTCCAATAGCTTTTTCAATAATTTTACACAAATTTTTATGAGGGGCCTCGATACCCTCATACTAAGTGGGGTTTGAACCTTAGACCCCCCCTACTTCTAATAGCTTTTATACTAACTTAAATTCATTTTTTTGAATTTTGTGCATAGGGATATCTATAAGGGTGTATGTTAGGCAATGGATTTTCTAGAATTATTAGGGTGGCATGATCATGTGTGCATGGTGAGGGAAGTCCACGAGGTTTCTCAAATGCATGAAAATACTTATTAATGAGTATTTATAATTCTAGGGCGTGATCAAATTTATTAACTTCTATAGATTATTTCATGAAAAATTGAGCCATGACTCCATGATACCCCTTTTTAAGTAATTTCTCCATGTGTGGAGAATTATTTCCTTCATTGAACTAGCTATTAGCCCCATAAGGGTGTATCATTGACCATCTACTATGAATTACATCCATATTTTTAAAAAGTTTCATAATATAGGGACCAATATACACAACCATTGAGCTCCTAAAATTATATCATATCTTCCTAATGGAAGTACAATCATATCATATTTTAAGTATAATCTTAATATTGGGATATTTCTATTTGAAAGGAAGAATACCTTTGTTAGATGTCACGAATTCAAATATATTGCATGGGTACAAGTAATAATCTTCTCATTTAGACACCCTAGGATTAATAAAGTTATAAGTGCTACCTATGTCAATGAAAATGGTTAGAGGACATTTTTTGAAGTACCCTCATGCCCTCATAGTTTGAGATGCAGTCACACCTGCTAAGGCCAACAAGGATATCTCAAGAGAGGGTATTTTGGTAGTATTAAAGACCCCTTATTATTCACCATATTAACTATCATTTGTTGCATTAGGGTTAGGAGAGGTAGTGGTTGACTTAGCATCCAATAGGTATAATTTTTGTTTAGTGTATTTATGACAAACTATATTTTTCATCATATTTATAAAAAAAGTCCTTCTCTTAATGAGCTTTCATCTCTTCCTCAATTTTTGATGGGAATGGTTTTATTTTCTTGTACTAAGGGAGATTTGAAGCTTTAGAATTTTTTTGAATTAGGGTGGCTTATATGTGCAACGTTGTGGTATTATTTTTTTAGATAACCTTGCTAACCTAATGGCTTCTAACATTTTCTTTGGGTTGAACATTTTTACCTCCTTGTTTTTATCTTTTAAGCCACTAATAAAACAACTTGTAAAAACGTATAAAATAACCCTTCTATACTAGTTGCCAAAATTTCATATTCCTTTTTGTATTCTCGAATTGAGTCAGTTTGCCGAAGCTCAATCAAAGCTCCTATAAAATTATCATGTGCATTGGGTATAAAAAAAATGAGTAAGTTTGTGTAGAATCTATCCCATGAAGGTGTTCTCCCATTGGATTTTTGAAACCATTAAAACCACTTGATTGCTTTCTATTCTAGAATTAATGAGGTTATAGGCACTTCTAAAGTATCAAAAGTTTGATACAAATTGAAGTATTTATTTACACGATATATCCAACTAGAGGAGTCTTTGCCACCAAACTTTGAAAATCCGATTATGTAGTATGTGGTGAATTGACTAAGGTAAGTTGTCCTTCCAAAATATTTTATGGATTTCCTATGGATTTAGTGAATTTGTGCTAGAATCCACCCTACTGCACTCCTTTTTGTAGTTCATTAATAGTGGTGTAGATATCAGAGGTGACTACTTGGAGGTTGTGCATGTTTTGTTGTAGTTGATAAATTACTTCAAGCTTTTGTGTTTCTTTATTTAAGGCTTCCTAGTCAAATTAATAAATTAAACCTACTAGTGTTGCATTTACTTCACTCATCGCTTAATTTTTCTAAGGTAATATTGTGTGATAATCATCCTACTAATATTTTTAGGGGAACCAAGTATCCACAAAGTGTTTTGGATGTTATATATAAAAATGATCATCTCAAAGAGGTGATCATCGGGCTAGAAATTGATCTTTTTTAGGCAACTAAAAATGGCTACTCTTGCTATATACCAAAATAATAATTGCAATGAGAGGATTACAATAGGTTAGATCTTAAATTTGTGTCTTCAACACCCAATATTTTTTAATATTCATCCACATGTTTGGGCCTTTGTTACAACATTCTTCAAGGCGTCAATTTTTTTAGAATTGCCAAATTCCTCATAGTTTGTGAGATCTTAGGCCCATAACTTTTAACTTTTTTCTCTATGCATTTCCAAAAACCCTTGCAAAACCCTAAATGCTCTACATTATGCTCTATTACCTTTTTCCTATAAAATACTATTGTTGCTCTACACCCAGCTTAGTACTATGTTATCTACACATTTTTCCTCCTTTTTATGTAACTATGTTTCCTGATCCTCTTGTCTTGGTTTTTGAAAATCTTGATTTGATGGAACAATTATATTTGGTGCTTGAAGTACTAAGATTAGGTTAGAATTCTATTGGTCTCTAAATCATTCTCTTAGTATTCCAAAAAGTCTTTGTGAGGGTTATTATGGGTGTGTTAGATTAGGATTTGTTTAGTTTATAGGATCACATATATATTGATCTCATTTATAGATAGTGTTTGGCTTGATATTATAAGGCACTAATTATAAAGGATTCCACCATTCCCATATCCACACTAGTCATCTTCAAGGTATGTTGTGAGTAACTTCTTAAGGCTGACCACTTAATGGTGCACCACAAAACAAACAATTAATGTCTTCCTATGGTTAAAAGGCCACTCCTACTTGATATTATAATGCACTAACTATAAAGGATTCCACCATTACAATATCCACACTAGTCATCTTCAAGGTATGATGTGAGTAACTTCTTAAGGCTAACCACTTAATGGTGCACCATAAAACACAAACAATTAATGTCTTCCTATGGTTAAAAAGCCACTCCTATTCCTAAAGAGTCTCCCTATATACCCGAGAGTTGATGGGAGCTCACAACCATGTACAAGTGTTGTATGAATCCTATGTATGAGATTCTAATCATCTCTCACTTCACTAGATGCTTTATGGGAAGTCTAGCTTAGACAGTAATGACAACTTTTTTTATCTTTTAAATCGCTTGACACAAGGTTTTTAACATTATAACATTAGGGGAAAGAATAAGATATTGTAGGATGAATATAACACAAATTACAAAGTGAAAATATGATGTTTAATAATTTGTTTAAAACTATAAGTTTTTAACCAAATTTGCTAGATATATGCACTATGGCTATGGTTTTTAGGAAAAGTTTAGAAAAATAACTCTTGGTACCTCAATGAAACTAACCTTTGACCAATATTTGATACTAGATATAATGGGTTTTCTTGCAGGAATATATATAAAACCCATAAAAGAAACACAATTCCAATTCCATAGACTAAACATAATAAACAATAATTTTACTGATAACATTGGAGAGTTTACACTATATTGCATGCTATTTCAAGAGACATTCTTCTTTATGATCAAAGCTATTCTTTGGAATACCTATTCCTTTCTTACAATTAAATATATAAATATATTTTAGCCTAATCCTAATTATCTAGGATTAGCCAAAAATAGTATATCCGATTATCTAACCCTAGACATAATGATCAAGAGTCACCTTTTCATTAAAATTAAGTGCCCACTAATTACTAACTATATTGTTACAATAAATAAATAGAAAGGGTTAGAATATGAGGTTATAAAAAAAGGATCTTATGAATTTATTTTAATAGGAGAAATTAATTCATGAATAAAATATAGAAGATAAATAATCCCTAATATTGCACCAAAATTTCAAGGAACTTATACATTCAAGGAAAAGTAGTGGACCCCCTAGGCAACAAAAATAATAGAAAAGGAAAAGTCAATAGGAGTAAAAAGTAAAATTTTCACATTATAATATAACTTGTTATATATATGGAAAGTTAGGGAATGTACTTAAGTAATGTAAGTACAACACTTTCCCATAAGGTTATTTTACTAAGAACTAGAAGAAACCATTAGGAGGGAACAATAAGGATCCTCAATAGTAGAAGAGGAATGTGCCACATTGCCAACATGGCAATGTAGCAAAATGTGTCAACTCTAAAGGATACAATTTTATCTATTCAATACAAGATCTTGTTATAGTTTTACAACCTTGCCCACTTTGGTATGTTAATTCAAGGGCTACCAAATATTAGATAGACCAAAGGAGTGATTTTTATCTCTCAACCATAATTCAACATACACTACTATTGGTATCAAACATATTTTTATACAGCTTGGTTATCTTACTTATCACTTGATTCAAGTTCTTTATGTGTCTATCCTTATGAGGAACTTACTTTCTACAAATTAACTTGATCTAAACTTGAGAGTTGAGTTCTATAGAATATAATACAAGAATTTTTAGGTCATTTGAGACAAACCAAAAATATCTATAGATTTTCCCATGCTATTTATCATAGGCAAGATATATCAACTTGTAATTGTATTAATAGATAACCAAGATTTGGAATCAAATTCAACTAATGTGTAATGACCCAAAAACAAACAAACATAAAGACACAAAAATAGAAAAGTTTTTTTTTTTACTAAGGAGAGAGATTCATGAACCATTCATAAACCCCTAACCCAACTAATATTTACCTAAATTTTAAATCCCCTAAGTTTTCCTGAAAGCTACATCTCACGAGGTACCCTAACACAAGTTCCATCTGTGTAGGCGTATCATGTGTTACTGCAAATAAGCCAATCTATCTCATCACTCTTGATGAGCTAGACTTATCACCTTCAGTTCAATCGAAGGTATACATGCATCACCATACTGTACACAAGTCATTATGTGTAGGTATGCTACGAGTATTGCAAGTTAAGCTATCCATCTCATCTACATGATGAGCTATCTTAACTCAGATGTAGTCCTTTCGTAACTTAGACATTAATCTCCCTAAGGGGGTCTCAATTCCCTTAGGTCCTCTATGTTCACCCTAAGGGGTCCTTAATTCCCTTAGGTCACCTCTGAGTTCACCCTAGAACTCTACTCTTTGATTTTGTTACTAAGCAAACAACAAGATACATCTAAATACTAAAACAAGCAAAGCCTAGCTATTAAACATACAAAAAATAAAGGAAGAAATAACACTAAAAGAGATTATCATCAGAGGAAAGAGAATCAATTACATATTATAACCAAGCATGGTAATAAAGTAAAAGTATCTTCTCTAAAGCAATAATCTGTTATCACATATAATCATGTATGGTAAATCCTCCATACTTCAAAGAATATTGTATTAATTGCATCAGGGATATCTCCCCACAATTCTATTCTATTTGAGCATAATTAAATCAACATAAATACAATTACCTATACTTTGATTCCATCGAACTCCTTGCTCCTCCTTGCTTCCCATAGATTCTTTGAGGATAGTAGGGGATCAGGGTACTCATGGTTCAGGATAGGCATGCCTCTAAATGCATCTAACATTTACTTTACCAAATTGCAACTATACAATTTCAATTAGGTTTTTAACCATCTAATGCATAGTGAATATCATAAAAGAGCCTTTACTTTTACTTTCACCTCTCAGGTTCCCTTAGAGAGTCATTCAACATTCACTACTTAGATCAAGGTTTAACCCCATCAAATCTAGTTATGTCTTAAAGCATTAAAGTCCCATACCTTCAACCTTTAAAACAATATAATTTCATAAATTAAAAGTTCTCAACCTTAATTCAATGAACCATTATAATTTCATTCAACTTGAATTTGATAAGCAATTATAACATAATTCCTTATTTAAATTCCCTTTCATTTTACAAAGCTAAAGTCCCATACCTTCAACCTTTAAAACAAAACTTCCATTTATCTACTAAATTAAAGCTTTCCCTTACTTTAATTCTAGAAATAAATCATCCCTTTTCATTTATAAAGTTAAAGACCCATATCTTCAATATTTAAAACAAAACTTCCATTTATCTACTAAATTAAAGCTTTCCCTTACTTTAATTCTAGAAATAAATCATCCCTTTTCATTTATAAAGTTAAAGACCCATATCTTCAATATTTAAAACAAAACTTCCATTTATCTACTAAATTAAAGCTTTCCCTTACTTTAATTCTAGAAATAAATCATCCCTTTTCATTTATAAAGTTAAAGACCCATATCTTCAATATTTAAAACAAAACTTCCATTTATCTACTAAATTAAAATTATCCTTTCTTTTTGGGGTTTGGTCTACCACTCACATGATATAACTAAAAGCTTTTGTTTTCCCTTAATTTTCAGCTTATAATATAATGGAGACAGACTTGCCACAATTTAAAGAATAACCAAAATTTATTTAAAGCATAATTATAAATAATAATTATTTTAAAAATGGGAATACTCGACTCATAACCAGTTGAATCAACCCTAATCAACTTTAGGGTGCTAATTTCAACTCAACCAACAGTTTCGATAGAGACACTTGAAATAACATGCGACCCAAAGGAGAAACTTAACAGCCAATAGGTCCACACTCAGACAAGGTGTCCGCCATGACCAGAATGGCCATCACCCGATGGTCACTCCACTAAGGGTGCGAGGTCCCTTTTCAACCTCCACCCTGTTCCCATAGAAGCAATATGGGATTAACCATCCCAATACCCAAATGCAACAACGGGTTCCAAGCAAGGTAACAAAAGTTATCTCCCTAAAACATACGTAGAGCAAATTTTAAACAATACCTAACAACGAGCTGGCGAAAGGCCTCAACGAGGACACCCTACGGGTCTTCGATAGACTCTGGAGCATTCCCGCATGGGATCATGCTCATAGGCGGCTTTCTCAAAGTAGTCTGCGTGAGCATCTCGAACATAGTCCGATGCTCATAGTTCGCTCGACATGGCACAAGGATTATTCAAACTCTCCAACAACTCTCCTACCTTCCCATGATGGCTTTAACCATTGAAATATTACCCAAAGGATATCTATGACTTACATAGATTTAACATGAGCTTTCAAAACTGGGAGAGCATCAGGTTTTGCTAAATGCAACTAGGACATCTACAGCAGATGGGTGACTCAATTAGACCTCAACAAGTGATTCCAAACCTCCCTTATGGCATTTCACATGCTTCGACGGTTACACAAAGATCTAGACTTTGATAACACAGAAGGGTCTTCATGCCATTCATGGCCAGAGAAGTCTTCAACCCGGCATAAGAGGTATTCATAGCTTAACCTCTGGTTACTTATAAGCTTTGCTTTAAGGGTTTACTAAAACCCCAAAGCCTCAAGCTAAGACAAAGGTTAAACCCACCTCCAAGGTTTTATCGAGGTAGCGCAAGGTGAACCACAACAGCAAGATAATGCCCAAGCAGTATCCCAACTAAACCACTACGCTAAAGCATAGTTACTTAATTAAAATGGAGTAAAATAGCATAGCAAAATGTGGGTTAAACTAATGCATTTGGTAGGTGATTAAACCTCTCCATTAACATAAGTGAATGCAGCCATATAAGTAAGCGATGACAACCATTTAAACAAGGCAACTACAACCATTTAAACAAGGCAACTACAACCATTTAAACAAGGCAACTACAACCATTTAAACAAGGCTAAGATAGCCATTTAAACAAGGCTAAGACAACCATTTAAACAAGGCAACTACAACCATTTGGGTCTCTCAAAACTGAGCATAACAGAGGTTGATAATTCCAACCTTTAAACTCCCAGGTGGCTAGTTCTGCAAGCTCCTAGGAAATACCTCATAGTCTTCATTGCTCTCACATCTCCCCACAGCTCACCCATCTCCTCCAAATCACTTGTCTCCTCCAAATCGCCTGTGTGACCTTCTTCTTCCTTTGTCCCAATACCATCCTTTGTTTCCTATCACTTTCTCTTACGTGCCCCCATATTCGATGGCTCGTCCGCCACCCTCCCCTTCCTTGAAGAGCGTGCAATTCTTGAGCCCCATCCCTCTTTAAGGTTTCCTTCCAATATTATCCTTACCAGGGTGGCAAGAAATTCTTTTAATCAATATTTCCATCTTTGGAAATCATAGCACCCCCAGGCCATATAACGTAGCCTGCACTAAAATAGAGGAAGAGGACTTATTTAATATATTTAAATACAAATAGTACCTTCCTATAATAATATCCTTTGGATGATATTTTATTATCATTTAAAATATGCTTCTTCCATTTATAAAACAAAACTCCTTTATTGTTTTAAAATGATAATTTCTATTTGACTTTAAATGAATTTACATCCTCCATTTAAATTGAAGTTTATAAATGACTCCACCTTGTCATTAAAATAAACTCCTTTAATCTATTTAAATGAATTTTCATTTATCATTTAAATAAAGCTTATTAATGAATTTAAATGCATTTATTTTCATTTAATTAAAACTGCATTCATTCATTTTAAATGATCTTTCATTTATTATTTAAATTTAATCAACTATTCTTCATAATATGATGCTCTACTATCACTTCAAAATACCCATTTATTTCATGCACACACATATATTTGCAAAATGTTCTCCTATTGAATTACAACATTATGTTACTCAAACCATGATGTGATAAGTGATGCAGTAAAGAGCAATCAAATTTACACAATAGCAAAGAGGGAGTCTTTCCATCAACCCAATCACCTATCTCAGCCAAAGGTTTTATGATAGCTACTAGGCTATCAACTAAGGCTCAAGGTGATCAGTTGTCGATGATTATCCCTTTCGATGATGCATGCCTATATGAAGGTATCTATCCATGTTACCTTCGAGTACCTTAATCATCATTTCCCCTGATCTTAAGTACCCTCATTTCTGGTGGATGCTTCTACCTTCTCCACCTATGAGCGTACCTGATCCTACACACTTGGCAATATGTTAGTGGTAACATGCCCTTCTAAATCAACTAAACATCATATAGTTGGTTCAATCGTTCAAACTAGGTATTACCACATCATAGGTTAATACATTGTTTCTTTGTGCCAAATAGTCCACTAGGGAGGGTCATGACATCCTCCCCCGCTAGAATTAAACATCATCCTCAGTGTTTCCAGTTTCTTTTTCTAATAGAAAATAAAAATTATTACATCATATGGCTTCAAATGAAAAGGGAAAATATTTTTGCATAACTTCCACTTTTCCCAAGTGGTATTTTTCTCCAAAAATTGGTCCCACTGGACCTTACATTGCTCAAGAGTTCGATTCCGCATAGACTTAGAATGAAACTCAAGGATCTTCACTAGAAGTACTTCAATGGCCTCCGGATTTACCATCTGCAAGTTAGAAACATCCCACACATGTTCAGGGTCAGCAACATATTTCCTAAGCAAGGATATGTGGAAGGTGTCATGGATTTTGGATAGGTTGGGTGGTAATGCAAGTCGGTATGCAACCGGACTGATATTTTCCATGATTTCAAAGGGCCCCACAAAATGTGGATCCAAATTTGTGGATTTGATAGCACTTTTCTTTGGCTTAACCCTTAGAAACACCTTGTCTCCAACATAATACTCTCTAGGAGTCCTTTTTAGATCTGCATAACTCTTTTGCCTATCCGCAACTTCTTTAAGCCTTTGCCTAATTTCCTTCAGCTGATCCTCCATCACCCTGACCATTTTTGGTCCAATCACAACTCGGTCTTCTAGGTTATCCCAAGACAATGGTGTCCTACACTTTCACCCATACAAGGCATCGAAAGGTGCCATTCCTAGTGAGGAGTGATGTCCGTTATTGTAGGTGAATTCTACCAAAGATAGATAATCTTCCCAATGAGACTTGTGATCCATGCAGTACATGTGAAGCATGTCTTCTAGAACTTGGTTTACCCATTCTGTTTGCCCATCTGTCTCAGGGTGGTATGTTGAACTCATATTCAGTTTTGTATCGACTACACTATGAAGGGATTTCCAAAATTCAGAAGTGAATTTGGAATCTCTATCTGAAATGATTACCTCAAGAAATCCATGCAATCAGAATACCTCCTTGAAAAATCTTCTAGCCACCACCTGAGCATCATATTTGGTATTCCTCGATATGAAATGTGCAACCTTAGTCAATTTTTTGACCACTACGAAGATGGCATCATGTTGATATCGGGTTTTGGGTAAACCTACTATGAAATCCATGGATATAACCTGCCACTTCTGCGTAGGTACATCATGCAGATATAATTTTCCTGCAGGATGCTGGCGTTCTGCCTTAACTTTTTGACATTCAAGGCATCGAGCAACAAAATCTATGATGTCCTTTTTCATTCCTACCCAAAAGAAGGTTCTTTTCATGTTTTCTCTCATTTTGGCTCCTTCGGGATGAGCAGAATAAGGATATCTATGGGCTTCTTGCATTATTAATTTCCTTAAATCACCCATTTTTGGTATGATGACCCTTCCCTTATAACACAGAAGGTCATATTTCATACTAAATTCCTTATTTCCTTCAGGATCCCTGCTCATCTTAGCCTGAATTTCTTGGCAATACTCATCCTGAGATTGCTCCTATCTCACCCGATCCATCAAGTCCATGTGAATTTTAGTTATGGTTGTTATATATTTTCTTCTACTCAAAGCATCAACTACTTTGTTCTCCTTTCCTTTTATGTACTCGATCTCGAAATCATACTCAGTGAGAAATTCGACCCATCTCCTTTGCCTCGCATTGAGTATAGGTTGGGTGAATATGTACCATAGAATTTGATGGTCAGTATTTAATTCAAAGGGTCTTCCCACCAAGTAGTGGTGCCAAACCTTTAAAGCGTGCACCACTACAGCTAGCTCTAAATCATGCGTAGCATAATTAACTTCATGCTTTTTAAGCTTCCTTGAAGTATAAGCCACTACTGACTCCTCTTGAGAGAGTACCCCTCCTAACCCTTCTAATGATGCATTCGTGCATACTAAAAAGTCCCCTTGGGGTTAGGAACCCTTAGTACTGGTGCGGTAGTAAGCTTATGCTTTAGTAATGCAAAGGCGGCTTCACACTTTTCTGACCATTTGAATTCCTTTCCCTTCTTTTGAAGGTTAGTTATTGGTCCAAAAATCTTGGAGTAATCCTTTATATAACGTCTATAATAGCCCGTTAACCCCATGAAGCTTCGCACTTTAGTCACATTAGTAGGAGGTGGCCAATTCAAGATAGCCTCTATCTTCTCTGGATCCACAACAATTCCTTTTGTTGATATGATATGTCCAAGATATCGCACCTCTGGAACATAAAATTCACTCTTAGCTAGATTTCCATAAAGTTGATTCTTCCTTAGCAATTCTAACATGATCCTAAGATGCTTATCGTGCTCTTATCTATCTCGAGAGTATATGAGGATATCATCTAGGAATACCAGGACAAACTGGTCCAAGTGTCTTCTGAACACACTGTTCATTAAGTTCATGAACGTAAATGGGGCATTAGTCAGTCCAAAGGGTAGAACCGTAAACTCATAATGCCCATACCTAGTCTTAAATGTCATCTTGTGAGTGTCCTCCTCACGTATTCTTAACTGGTGATACCCTGATCTTAGATCGATCTTAGTGAACACCTTGGCATATTTTAGTTGATCAAATAAATCTTCAATCCTAGGTAAAGGATATCGATTCTTGATTGTAGCCTTATTTAGCATCCTATAATCGATGCACAATATTAAGGAACCATCCTTTTTTTCATAAATAAAATCGGTGCACCCCATGATGACACACTTGGTTTTATCAAACCCTTCTCTAACAATCCCTGCAATTGAACCTTTAGTTCTTGCATTTCAATAGGATTCATCCTATACGAAGATCTATGAATAGGTTCGACTCCTATCATAAGATCAATTGTGAAGTCAAATTCCCTTACAGGAGGTAGTCCAGGTAAGTCCTCAAGAAATACATCCTTAAAATCCTATAAAATTGGATGTTGTCTCAGTACTTCTCTCTTATTTTCCTCTTCTACTTCATTAAGTTTTACCACATACACTACTCCTCCTCTCTTTAGGATCCTTTTCAATTGCATAGCTGACAACATCTGAGGTTTAAATGTCCCTTGTTTGCTATGAATTCTTAGTCTCCTCCCACCTTCTTCTGAATACTCAATCCATCGATCTTGAAAATTGACCAAGGCTTTATGATCCTGTAGCCAATCCATCCCTAGGATTACATCAAAGGCATGTAGGGGAGCTACATATAAACAACATTCCGTGGTACCATTAGATAAAGCAATTTCTGCCATAGGATAACACTGGTTCACCAAGTAGGTCTACCCAGAACCATACTCAACCTTCCACCCTTGAGCCAAATATCCTGGCCTTTCCGACACAGTCCTTTCTAGACTAGAAGAAATAAAACTGTCAGTGGCCCCACTATCTATCAAAATGTTTACTTGTTTATTAAAAACCTTACCTTTCACAAGCAATGGGGTGGCTTGTCCCTCTAGCTTCTGTTTTTCGATTGCGACATAGATCCGATGTTCCGGTTCCTTTCCTTTTGCATTAGTTGTGCTAGTCCCTGCTCGATATGGACACTGATTATAGTAATGAGGTCCCCAAAAATTGTAGCACCCTTCCTTGGGTCCTTGCTATTTTTTAGGTTTTTGATACCCTGTCTTAACTGTTGGAGCTGGAGCTTGTAACTTCTGTGGTTGAGGTTTCGTATTATTGGGTTTGTTATCCTTCTTATGAAAGTTCTTCTTGAACTTCTTCTGATTTCCATTAAATTTCTTCTCAGGATTTTGGGGGTTCTTAGCCTTTCGATCTTGATCAACCTCCCATTTTACAAACCCATCACTATTCCTCTTCTTTAGTTCCTGTCGAGCTTGCTTGGGTAAGGTGCCATATTTATAATAGAAGTGTGACTCTACTTTCTTTGCTAGGTCATACGCATTTTGCAGTGATTTAGGCTCCTGCATGTCTACATCATGCTTTATTCTAGACTCCAATCCATGAGTGAACTTGTGAACCCACATTTTCTCATTATACATAGGTACATATTTAAACAATCTTACCAACTTTTTGTAGTACACCTCCACTATGTTGGTTCCTTGTTTTAGACTAGCAAACTCCTCAAACTTTAGGGCATAGAAATGCTCTATTAGGAATATTTTCTTAAATATGTTTATAAATTATTCCCATGGAGTGTCAATAGGTTCAACCTTAGTTTCCTCATAGTGGGTTTCCCACCATTCCAGAGCAACCCCTTCCAGGTTGATCGTAGCCCAAAGTGTTTGGGTTCTTGATGAATAGCCTTTTATCGTAAAGTGAACCTCTGCTTCTCTCAGCCATGCTTCCATTGCATCCCCTTCGCCCTCCCCATAAAACTTGGAGATACTAATATTTTTCATGTCCCTAGTTGTTTCCTTTTCTTCCAGGGCTCTGGCTTGCACTTGTTCTATAGTTAGTCCACTATCTGGACCAACCTCTGAGCCTCTAACTTGCAAATTCTGGTTCGCAACTATTTCTAGCAATTGTCTTATCTGATCTTGCATAGCAGTGACCATAGCAGTGAGGTCTTCTACCTCCCTATTGGGGCTTATTGGACCCCCATCATGGTTTCCTTCTTCGACATTACTTTGTCGAGTTTTTCTAGGTGGAGGTCTCCCTCTTCTGGTCTTAGGTGGCATCTTAACCTGGTTCCATCCAAGAAAAGAAGATTAGATTACAGTTTCATCTTAAGTTGTATCTCTAATTCAAGCCATAATACAGAGTTCTCTTGCTAGATGCATTAATAATCCAACTAGGGTAATATCCTAGGCTAGGATGTGTCATCAATATCGAAGCCCATACTAAGGCATCATAACATCCACTCACCCTTGGGGTTAATTCCCATTAGATTCTAGCAAATAGGGTATTCTAGATCATCCCAAATTTAGCCTATACTTTAAGAAAGCCTTCATTGGAGACATCTAATTCCCTTTAGCACACATAGAAGCTCTATACCCTCATACCTAGAGCTTTGATACCAAATGTAATGACCCAAAAACACACAAATAGAAAGACACAAAAATAGAAAAAGTTTTTTTTTACTAAGGAGAGAGATTCATGAACCATTCATAAACCCCTAACCCAACTAATATTTACCTAAAGTTTAAATCCCCTAAGTTTTCCTAAAAGCTACATCTCACGAGGTACCCTAACACAAGTTCCATCTATGTAGGCGTATCATGTGTTACTATAAATAAGCCAATATATCTCATCACTCTTGATGAGCTAGACTTATCACCTTCAGTTCAATCGAAGGTATACACACATCACCATACCATACACAAGTCATTATGTGTAGGTATGCTACAAGTATTACAAGTTAAGCTATCCATATCATCTACACGATGAGCTATCTTAACTCATATGTAGTCCTTTCGTAACTTAGACATTAATCTCCCTAAGGGGGTCTCAATTCCCTTAGGTCCTCTATGTTCACCCTAAGGGGTCCTTAATTCCATTAGGTCACCTCTGAGTTCACCCTAGAACTCTACTCTTTGATTTTGTTATTAAGAAAACAACAAGATACATCTAAATACTAAAACAAGCAAAGCCTAGCTATTAAACATACAAAAAATAAAGGAAGAAATAACACTAAAAGAGATTATCATCAGCGGAAATAGAATCAATTACATATTATAACCAAGCATGGTAATAAAGTAAAAGTATCTTCTCTAAAGCAATAATCCGTTATCACATATAATCATGTATGGTAAATCCTCCATACTTCAAAGAATATTGTATTAATTGCATCAGGGATATCTCCCCATAATTCTATTCTATTTGAGCATAAGTAAATCAACATAAATACAGTTACCTATACTTTGATTCCATCAAACTCCTTGCTCCTCCTTGCTTCCCATAGATTCTTTGAGGATAGTAGGGGATCAGGGTACTCATGGTTCAGGATAGGCATACCTCTAAATGCATCTAACATTTACTTTTTTTGGTATAAGGTAGAGGTGGTTATAAGGTCCACAAACCTTTTACATAGTCAAAATGGGTTGGTTCTAGCATCAAGCCCGTATAATCAAAATACAAAATGGATCTATCTAAGACCCACATTAATCCATACTTAGAGTCCATAGTCCTATACTTGTTGCTTGACTATTCAAGATAAAACAAAAACCAAACAACACCTAGCACTTACTAATACCACTAGGCTATTGTACTGTACACTTGTCACCTCCCAGGCCCCAGCAAATGGCATGCCTTTTGTACCTCTGCCTAATTCCATCTTTCAAATTATTCATCATCAACCCCTCTGATCTCCTGATGCTCTAACATGTTTGATCTTAGCTTTTCTCTAGAAGCCAACACCAATAGTTCTTAAGGGAAGTTATCCTTCCAAATTTGCATCTCCCCAATAGAAACTGCAATATTTGCCATTAGATCCGTCGCCTGGTTCCCTTCTCTAAAGGTGTGTTGGATTCGGGCATTAACCAAATGAGATTTATGAATCTTTGCTTCTAGGATAAGCTCCAAGATGGTCCAGCTGGGCTCTTTATCCTCCTTAATTGCCTTGATTATATTAAGTGAATCCCCTTCAAAGATAACTTCCTTATAACCCTCAAATCTTCCAATTCTCATTGCCTGCATGCAGGCTCGAGCTTTTGCAAAATGATTTGTTTGAGTTCCCAAAGGCTCTACAAAGGCAAGGACCACTTTTCCTTCCTCATTTCTCAAAACTCCTGCTCCTGCAGCCCCCGGATTTCCTTTGGCTGCCCCATAAAAATTAAACTTAACCCACTTTTGTGTGTGGGGTATCCACTTGACACCATCCCATGGGTTGGTTGTAATGTCTAGGTCTGGAAGTTCCTCTCCCCAGTTCTACAAAATCCTCCTTTCCCTTAGAGACATGGTATCATTTTTGAAGTAGAAAGTTTTCCAGTTTTCTTTCAAAGCTCTGATTATTTTATTACCACATAACCTGGGATTTTTCTTATGTCCTTTAAATACTCTCTTATTTCTCTCATTCCATATCCCCCATAAAAAATGGGGTAAGCTGAGCTTCCAGAGCCAAGTCAAAAGTTTCACCCGGAAGGGGGAAGCCCACTATATGTAGAAGTCAGACATGCTATTTGGGCAGACCCAATCTATATGAAATTTGGACAGGATCATTTGGAAGACTGTACAAGAAAATTCACAAGTAAGAAATATATGACTTACAGATTCTATCGCTTTCTCACACAAGATACATCGATTGATGAATTGGAAACATCTCCTTTGCATATTATCTGTTGTCAGAATCTTATTTTGAACTGCCAACCAAAAGAAGAAAGCAATTTTTGGGGCTAAATTATTTAACCAAATAATAGAAGTCGGAGTCCAGCCATTGAATCCTGAGTGGATTAACTTATAGGCAGTTTTTACTGAATAGATCCCACTTGTAGTTTTGCCCCAAATCACCTTGTCTCTTCCTTCCCCAGGAATTATCGGGAACACCCTTAAAGCATCATTGAGTTTGGTTAGGGCCACCTTCTCTTGCTTTGACAGATTATGAACTGTGATTTTCTTCCAAGAGGAAGTTTCCTATGCTACAGCAATAAAATCCCCTACTTTTCTTCCCATGTCCTCCGAAAGTTTATGTTGGAGGACTTGAAGGTCTAAGTTATCTTTCAGAGGGGCCTCTTCCAACCATGGGTCTTGCCAAAAGTCCACTTGTATTCCATTACCAATTCTCCATATGATGCCTTTCCTGACTACCTCCCGACATTCGAGCAAACAATTCCAAAAATAGGATCCTCTAGGGAGATTATCAGCTTTCAGGAAGTCCTGATTATTTCTGATATATTTTGCCTTAAGAAGTTTTACCCATCCCAATTGATCATTATTGATAAATCTCCATACCTGTTTGCCAATCAGAGCTTGATTCATTTCTTTCATTCTCTTTAGCCCCAGGGCCCCTCTGATCTTTGCTTGCACACACCTGATTCCATGCTACCAACGAAATTCTCTTTCTCTCCTCTGAACCTGACCATAAGAAGTTGCGTTGAATTTGCTCCAAAGTAGCTTGGACCTTTGCAGGCATTCTAAATAGAGACATGCAGTAAATTGGAATGCTCTATAAAGTAGTTTGAACTAATAAGGATTTTCTTGTGGAGCTGAGAAGGTTGCCCTTCCACCCTGCTAACTTTTTGGAGATCCTGTCAATGACTGAGTTCCATAATGTAGCCTTCATTCTTCCTTCGAACATAGGCATGCCTATATAAGTCACTGGTAGAAGCTAATTTCCACAACCGAAGAGGTTAGCAATTCTTTCCTCCCTCCCACCATGCATGTTAAAGAACTAGATGCTACTCTTCTTATAGTTTATGTACTGTCCTGCTTCTGTATCATACTTGGTTAGAATTCTCTTCAGCTTCCTAGCCTGAGGCATCGAGGCTTTGGACACAATGATCGTATCATCCACAAACTTTGGTGAGACACTGGATCTGTTGTTGAGGCAGGTTTGAAACCTTCCAATTGACCATCTGCCACTGCTGCTGAAATGTTCCTACCCAATGCTTCCGCTAAAATAATAAACAAGTAAGGAGATAAAGGATCTCCTTGTCGCAACCCCCTTTCACTCTTAAAGTAACCGGAGGGTGACCCATTCACCATGATATAAAATATTGTAGTAGAGATACAACTAAAAATCAACTTAATCCATTGGGGATAGAAACCAAACTTACCCAAAATCTTGGTGAGGAACCGCCATGAGACCCGGTCGTAGGCTTTATTCATATCAAGCTTTAGTAACATACTTGCTTCCTTACTAGCCACCATTGAATGAATAACCTCATGAATTGTGATGATACCATCCAGTATTTGTCGCCCTTTCACAAAGCCTCCTTGGTTCATATCAATGATGAAAGGAAGGATAACCTTCAGCCTATTGACGATTGTTTTTGTGAGAATCTTCATCAGAGTGTTACATAAACTAATAGGGCAAAAACTGGAAAATTCCATTGCTCCCACTAGTTTAGGGATGAGGACTAAAAATGTAGCATTAACTCCTTCTGGGATTTCCATGTCCTTTTGAGCCTCAATTATAGCTTCCACTACATCATTGCCTAGGATATCCCAAAACTTCTGAAAGAAAGCTGCGAGGAAGCCATCCGATCCTGGGGAGCTGTCACCATCCATGTCAAAAACCACCTTCTTGATTTCCTCCTTTGTGAAAGGACTAAGTAAGAATCCATTAAGATTCTTAGTTACGAGGGGTGGAATGGCCGCCAACAGAGAGTCCTCTTCTTCAATAGTTGGATTTACATCTTCTAGCAATGATTTAAAGTACTCAATCGCTTCCCTCCTTATGTCTTCCATATCTTTGGTGTTACACCCATTGGCCATCTTGATCTCCGTAATTTTGTTAGAACTCCTGTGGCGAAGAGTAGAGACATGGAAGAACTTTGTATTTCTATCACCCTCCTTTAACCAACGCAGTCTGGATTTTTGCCTCCAGAAGGTTTATGCAAATCCTAGCACCATGTGGTATTCAGCTAACAGATCCCTCTCCTGGTTTCTCAGATCCTCTGTAAGTCGCTTCCGACTTCAACTTCTCTCCCGTAGTTCATTGATCTTGTCTTTTAGTTCTACCTTTTTAACAAAAATATTGCCAAAGGAAGTTTTGTTCCACTCTCTAATGTTAGCCTTCACATTCCTTAGTTTACATGCCACTTGGGCCAGTTTCGAACCATTATACATTTTGTCCCACCATTGGGCAACCAGATCCTTGAGATCCTGATGTTGGAACCACATAAGTTCAAATCGAAAGGGTCTGATGTATCTTTTCTTAGAGTCCTCCCCTGTTTCCCACAAAATTGGGTTGTGATCAGACCCGATTCTTGGGAGTGTCGTTAATGAAGAGTCCCCAAACCTCTCCAGGCATTCTTGAGAAAGAAGAAACATATATAATCTGATCTGAATTTGGTTTTCCTTCAGTATTTTGTTAGACCATGTATAGGAGAATCTACGTAGGTCCACATCCATTAGCTCATGTTGCTCAACAAAATATCTAAACTCATAGATATCAGTAGTTATTCTTTGAGAGCCCCCCATTTTATCTACAGGATTAAGATAGCAATTGAAATCCCCCACCACAATCCAAGGGTAGTCGGGGACCGTCTCCCTCAATTTAGCTAGCTGACTCCAAAGAACCCTTCTTAGTCCCTGTCTAACTGGAGCATATACATTCGTTAAGATCCACTCTTCCTGCATGGTTTTATCCACACATAAGAGACAAATAAACCAACTAGACATCAAAATCACTCTACTATCAATCATATTATTGTTCCACATAACCAACAACCCTCCTGCTATTCCAGTGGCCTCTTGGCCTACTACTTCAGCTTCTCACCAAGTCCTATTCTTAAAAGGAATAACTCTACTCTCCTCCATTTTTGTTTCTTGCAATAAAATCATATCCAGTTTGTGTTCTTGTCTAAGAGCATACAAAGCTCTTATTTTTGCAGGATTACTCCCACGTATATTCCATGAAAGAATCTTCATTTATGGGCTTTGGATCCTCGAGCTTTCACCCCAAAGAGCAATACTGCTTGAGTGCCATCAGCCACTCCTCGCTCTATTTCTTTCTGCCTTAAGGCAACATTGCTAGGTTTCCCTCTTCCTACCGAACCATATCCCCATACATCCATTCTAGGCTGGGGTTCCTTGGGATTCACTTGGCTTCTAGTAACCATATTGGATAGGTCAGTCTTGGTCTTTGGGGTAACAATCTGGCTTTCCAGGTTAACTGGTCTTTCTGACAGTGGAGATGATTTCGTGCTCTTAGCTTCTTGATTAGTAGATTCTTTTTTCCTCGCTTTGGGGTTACACTGATCTTGGTGGTTCACCTCTTCCTCCTGAGTATCCTTGCCTGTATTATTAATTTCCTGCTCCTTCCTCTAATTTTTCTCCTCTAAATCCTTCTCTTGAGTCTCCTCTACCTCATATTCCACTTCTTGGCTATCCATCTAATCTCCCTTCAGATGATTTAATGCATCAAAACTGTTCTCCACTGGGATGTTGATCTCCTTGGAATTTCTTCCCATAAATTCCTCTGCAGTACATGGGACCACTTCCATCGAGCCTCCATAGGTCTCCTATATTACCCAATCAAACTTACTTGCACCAGGGTGTTGATCTATGGGGTTATTTCCTTTGTTATTTGGCTCTGAGGCTTGCTGTATCATCTTAGGAGCAGGTTGAGCTTGAGGGTTCCCATAAAAGGGACCAGCTCCCCTGTGAGAGGGTTTTGGGGCATAGGTATTTTTTGTAGGAGGGTTATAACGTTGCCTCTTGCTTACAATAGGGAGAACAAGGTCTTTGATATTTGGATTTCGAGCTCCACGTCCTTGAGGCCCATGTTGGGTAGGAATGGAGATCTGCGGGGGAGGGATATTATTATGGGTTTGAGGAGCAGTATTTTGGAGTGGGGGTTGGTTCTTGTAAATGCAGAGGATACCCTGGTGCCCTACCTTCTCGCAAACACTACACTTAAAAGACATATTTTCATATTCAAACACCTGAGTGTGAAGGCCAAACATAGACGATAATATAATGGATTTAGAGAGCTCTTTACTCAGGTCCGCCAACACACACATGCAAGCAGAAAGGAGTCTTGTTTTGCTCAAGGTTGTAGGATCAATAGTTATTAGTTCCCCAATCTCTGTAGCTATCCCAGCCAAGATTTGTTCATTCTAGAAAAGCAAAGGTAATCCCGGCATCTTAACCCAAATTGGAGCCAAATCCAGCACTTGAGTCCTGGGGTTGAAATCGGGGGACCAACGCTTCAGATACAAGCCCATTTTCCCAAAAAACCAAGGACCTCCTTGAAGAGTCCTTTCCATGTCCTGTTCACATTGAAATGTCACCAAAAGAAAACTCTTGGGTAAATCCTTAATCATCATACCGGCCCTTGGCTGCCATTTTTGGACAGCCCATCTCCTTATGACTTCCAAGTCCAGCCTCACCCCTGTTGGAAATTACCATTAGTAAAAGGTTAAAAATTTGATTTTAACTGGGGTAAAGGTAACTTACCTTTTACCTTACCTGGACGGCAGAATTTGGGCAGCAAGAGAATTCCTTCCATCCTTCTTTTCCCCCAATTTCTCCTTTCTCCCTTTCTTTCTCGAATAGGTTATTTATCGCCTATTTAATCTATGTAACCTAAGTTTGAAGGTTAATGCAATAATTCCTTTTTTTGTAATCACTCACCTTTCACATTTGGTATCAGAGCGGCGTGATTCCCGAGGCGGTGGGGCCCGTAGTTCGAGGCAACGACACGAATCTCGAGGTAGCCCGTAGGAGTCGAGGTAGCACGAATCTCGAGGCAACCTGTAGGAGCAGTCCGGCATGCTTTTTGAGGTGCTGGAGGAGCTGGACGAGGCGGCCCGCAGGAGTAGCAGATCCGCACGATTCCCGAGGCACTATTGACATGGCACTGGCACGATTCTCAAGGCGTTGTTGATGTGGCGATCTGCTGCACGTGACCCGAGGCACAAGATTGATGTGGTGCGATGCATGGCAACGTGTGATTGGTGCGTAGCCCGATGTGTGGTGACGTGGCGCTGGTGCACGGCCCGAGGAGGGTGACGTGGCGATTCGCAAAGTGTGCGCTGACGTGGCGCTGGCGCGCGGCCCTTGTGGTGACGTGGCAAAAGGAACCTACATGTTCGTGACTACCTGCAGGCAGTCAAAGTACAGTAGGTGTTTAGTTATTTTTAAATAACTAAAACATCGCCCTACGAGCGATGTGGGATAATTAGTCCCAACAATTTTTAAGCTTCACGTCAAAGCGCGAAGCCAACACTAGCTTCGCGCTCGACGCAGAAGCCAAGGGGCGGGGAGCACGCATTGCTCCCGGATCAGCCCGGTAGCGCAGCGGCTACCCTCAGCCCTGACACCCGCGAGGTCGCAGGATCGACTCTCGACGGGGTCGATAGATAGTTAATTTTTTTTTAATTAAATTAAAAAAAAAAAAAAAAACTAATGAATAGTTTAAAAAATATATATAATATTTTTTTGTGTGTGTAATTTCCTAAGAGGAAATTTCTGTTCATTAGTTTAAAAAAAAAAAAAAAATTTCAAAGTTAAATGAAATTTCCTAAGAGGAAATAATTGTAAAGTTTTTTTTATATAAAAAACTTAGAAAGTTAATTTTTTTATTACTATTTCCTAAGAGGAAATCTTTGTAAAAGAAAATTTCTGGGAAATTTTCTTAAATGATAAGATCGGAAGGTTGTTATCATACCCTCTGCAAGTTGTTACTGAGAACAACTCCTGGAAACTTTGATAGGCACGTGAAAACACTAGGACTTAATACAGTTTTTTCACAGTTGCAAAATGCGGTTATTGCACACCAGAGAAATCCTGATCAAGGATACGAAGCAGATTCAGAAGATAACTCCTTTGGAAGCAAGTTTGAACAATCTGACACAGTTGCAATTGCTCCACAAGGATCAAAATATACTCATTATAGTAATTCAGTTGAAATCCTACAACCTCCTTCTCCTGAAATAATATTGATCAGTGACGATGATGAACAAGTCGCTGACAATTTTGTAATGGCTAAACAAGTTTGATTTGTTTATGATTTTAAATCAAGAAGGGCTTGATAGTTTGTAAAGTCTTTTTTGCAATAAGACTATAAAAGAGAGGTTTCTTGTTTTAGTAGATAAATGGGATCACATAATAATCTACCAATTCCCAAATTCAGAGGGGATAATTATGAGTACTGGTCCATCAATATGAGGACATTACTCATCGAAAAAGTACTATAGGATATTATTGAAGACGGTTACATTGCTCCAACAGATTGGACTACCTTAAGTGCAAATGATAAAAATATCTACAAAGATGCACAGAAAAATAATTCATTTTCCTTATACCATCTTCAATCAGCATTAGATCCAAGTATATTTCCGAGAATTGCATCTTTCTTAACTGCAACAGATGCATGGAATGCCTTGAAAGAAGGATTCCAAGGAAGTGATAAAGTAAAGCAAGTCAGGCTTCAGAATTTGAAAAGAGATTTTGAAAATCTCAAAATGAAGGAAAATGAAAGAGTTGGAGACTACTGTGTTCGAGTTAAAGCAGTAGTTGATATGATGCAAACTTTAGGTGAAGACACAAAAAATGAAACAATTGTGAAGAAAGTGTTGAGAACACTTCTTCCTAAGTGGAATCACATTGCAATAATAATTGAATAATCCAAAGATCTTTCTACTCTTACATTTGATAGTTTGATTGGATCATTAACATCACATGAAGAGCGACTTCAAGGTGCACCTTCAACAAGCTATGGAGGTGATGACAAAGCCTTCACTTTGAATGAAAGTGCAAGACGAGGACAAGGAAGAGGCCGAGGCAGAGGTCAACAACAAAGAGGCAAGGTCCAAAGCAACTCCTACAGAGGAGGTAATCAAAACAAAGGTGGAAATCAAAACAGAGGAGCCAATCAAAACCAAAGCGGCAATGCAGGCCATGGAAATCAAGGACGAGGAAGTAACAAGACTAAAACAACTTGTTTCAATTGTGGGAAACAAGGCCACTTCGCTCGGGACTGTTGGTCAAAGTCTACAAAAGATCAAAGCAGTCAATATGGCTCATTCTACGAAGAAGAAGAAGGTCCACCAAACCTTTTTCTCTCTTATGGACAGCCAGATCAAAATCTAAATGATACATGGATTTTTGATACTGGTTGCTCCAACCACATGAGTGGCAAAGAAAATCTCTTTGCTACATTAGATTCAAATTACAAATCTCATGTTAAATTAGGGGATAATAAATCCTTGCAAGTTGAAGGCATAAGAGCTATGGAAGTTCCAACAAAAGAAGGCCTTAAAAATGTGAATGACATATACTATACTCCACAGCTACAACACAATTTGTTAAGTGTTGGCCAAATGATGGAGAAGCATTACAAATTAGTTTTTGATGAAAGAAAATGTACAATATTTGATAAAAACAATTGTAACCGAGTCATCACTGAAGTACCTATGACAAAGAATAGGTTGTTCCCTCTAAAATTTGGTGAGCCAGGGGGAGCTCAACTTGCAAACATTGCTATTACAAATCCAAGTGAATTGTGGCACTTGAGATATGGTCACCTCAATTCCGCTAGCTTGAAAATGTTAACATCACAAGCTATGGTGACAGGACTACCAAAAATTCCGAACATAAAAAGGTATGCGAAGCATGTGCTTTGGGAAAGCACTCCGTAACAAAGTTTCCAAGAGGCCGAGCGTGGAGAGCAAGCTATCCTCTTCAGCCTAGTACATTCGGACATCCGTGGTCCAATGCAAACAAAGAGCCTTGGAAACAATTCTTATTTTCTAACATTCATAGATGATTATTCTAGAATGTGTTGGCTTTATTTTCTGAAACACAAAGATGAAGCATTTGATTGCTTCATAGACTTCAGAAATAATGTAGAAAAGCAAAGTGACTACTATGTCAAATGTCTTCGCACTGATAAAGGAGGAGAGTACTCCTCAAATGAATTTCTTCATTATTGTAAGCAAAATGGGATAAAAAGGCAGTTCACCACTGCCTACACCCCACAGCAGAACGGTGTGGCTGAGAGAAAGAACCGCACCCTTGTTGAAATGGCACGAACAATGCTTCGTGCAAAACATCTCACAAACAACTATTGGACAGATGCAGTGAGAACAAGTGCATATATTCTAAATAGAAGTCCGACTTCTAGTTTAGATGGTATCACTCCTTATGAAGGATGGTACGGTAAGAAACCAAATGTCAAACATTTAAGAGTATTTGGTTCTTTAGCATATGCACACATTCCTGAGGAGAATAGAAATAAGCTTGATCCAAAGATTCAAGCATGTGTTTTTGTAGGGTATTGTGATTCAACCAAAGGGTATAGATTGTACAATCCCACGACACATAAAATCATTATCTCCAGGGATGTAATTTTTGATGAAGGGGGAGAATGGGGTCATAAAAATTTGTTGATTTTGACTCTAATTCGGACAATTCTACATTAGTACCTCCCACATTGGTACAACCCAAGAAAAGCAGTGTAAAAAGTCCTCCACAAATTCCACATCAGGAAACTTCATCAAGTACATCAAGTGGTACACCAAGTCCAAGAAGGAATTTGTTGGCACCCCCAAATTCTCCAAAACGATTTCAAAGATTTGTAAGCACTCCAATCCCGATGGATATTTATTCAGTTTCTCAAAGGAAAGAGACAAATAGAGGAAAGCGCATATTGCAGAGTCATCCATCTACTCAAATGTTGGATAGGAATTTCCAACAAAGATACACTAGGAGTCAAGCTAGTGAGATGGATGACATTTTGTCAAGACTTGAAAATCTTCAAATGTTAGGGGATGATGAGTCTCATGAACCAAGGGGTGATGTAGTCAATTATGCTTTGTTGGTCGCCGCACGACCTAGAACCTTCTAGCTATGAAAAAGCATGCACTGAAAATATATGGCAAGATGCCATGGAAGAGGAAATATCCTCAATTAAAAATAATGATACTTGGGAGCTTGTGAAGCTTCCCAAGGGAAAAAAATGTGTTGGATGTAAATGGGTCTATAAGACCAAATTCAATGCTGATGGGAGCATTGAAATGCACAAGGCGAGATTAGTAGCTAAAGGTTTTACTCAGAAATATTGAATAGATTATGAGGAAACCTTTGCTCCAGTTGCTCGACAAGAAACAATTAGAACTGTTCTTTCCTTGGCAGCCCATAAAGGATGGAAAATTCAACACATGGATGTGAAAAATGCATTTTTAAATGGATACTTGACAGAAGAGGTGTATGTTCAACAACCTCAAGGTTTCCAAGAACCAAGAAAAGAGAACCTTGTTTATAAATTGAAAAAAGCACTTTATGGCCTCAAGCAAGCACCAAGAGCATGGTACTCACGAATTGACGGCTATTTCAACAGATATGGTTTCACAAAAAGCAAGAGTGAACCAACATTATACTACCCAAAAATGGAGTAGATATCCTCATAGTTTGTTTATATGTGGATGATCTAATATTCATGGGTAGTAATGATAAAATGAATATGGAGTTAAAAAACTCCATGATGAATCAGTTTGATATGAAGGATCTCGGATTAATGAGATACTTTCTAGGAATGGAAGTACATCAATCAAAGAATGGGATCTTCATATGTCAACAAAAATATGCTCATGACATGATCAAGAAATTTGCTATGCAAGCAGTGCAAATCAGTCAGCAACACCAACTCGGACATGGAATCCAGCCTAAGCAAAGAAGATGGAGCACCAAAAGTTGACTTGACCAATTACGTAAGCATGGTTGGGAGTTTAATTTTTTTCACCAACACTAGGCCGGATATACAGTATGCTGTTTCTCTTGTATCACAATATATGGCATGCCCATCCGAGCTGCATCTTCAAGCAACCAAACGAATTTTACGATATGTAAAAGGTACATTGGATTTTGGAATCCATTACCACAAGTCTAACTCTGTGAAGTTATTTGGTTATAGTGACAGCGATTGGGGCAATAATATAGATGACAAAAAATCTACATCAGGGAACTGTTTTAGTCTAGGTTCAGGATTAATAACTTGGAGTTCCAAGAAGCAATCTGTTGTAGCATTATCATCTACAGAAGATGAGTACATAGCCATTACTCATGCCAGTACTCAAATCCTCTGGTTGAGGAAAATCCTTGAATAGATTGACGAAAAACAAATTGGTCCAACCAAACTGAATTGTGATAATATTAGTGCCATACAGTTGGCATATAATCCGATCCACCACAAAAGGTCAAAACATTTTGATATGAAGTATCACTTCATAAGAGATATGGTGGAACAAAGAGACAGCTTGAGCTTCAATATTGTAGCACTTTGGATAATCTAGCAGTCATCTTCACCAAAGGCATGGCTAAAGCTCAATTTATAAAGCTGAGAGACTATATAGTTAGTCCTCAACTTTAAGGGGGAGAATGTTGGAAATTACCATTAGTAAAAGGTTAAAAATTTGATTTTAACTGGGGTTAAGGTAACTTACCTTTTACCTTACCTGGACGGCAGTGGACGGCAACATTTGGGCGGCAAGAGAATTCCTTCCATCCTTCTTTTCCCCCAATTTCTCCTTTCTCCCTTTCTTTCTTGAATAGGTTATTTACCGCCTATTTAATCTATGTAACCTAAGTTTGAAGGTTAATGCAATAATTCCTTTTTTCGTAATCACTCACCTTTCACAACCCCCATAAATTTTGCCACCAGAGATGTTCTGCCCTCCATAGCCACATGCTAAGCTAAGGTATCCGGGATGTGCAACCTACCATTGAAATATTTTAGATTAAAACAAGAGTCGCATAATTTTTGCTTCCTACGAAGAGCATTAAGATATGAAGGTCTCCAGTTGCCAGATTTCTCTTTGTCTCCTTCCTGGGTCTTCCTTTGAACCTGACGCACAGAGTCCTGGTCCCCCTTAGAGATATCTTCAATCGCATCCGCCCAACGCCCTTGGACCGGTTCCAATAGAACTTCCTTGTCCACATCCTCTGCCTGGGGGCCTGCTATCTCACTAGATCCCCCACCTGCCGCGTCTGCTGATCTGCCCTCCGAAGCCCCACACCTAGGGTTTGTCGCCCCTAGACCTCCCGCTCCTCCTCCTTGCTGCTCCATCCGTCACAACTTCGCATATAATATTTACTTTGCCAAATTGCAACTATACAATTTCAATTAGGTTTTTAACCATCTAAAGCATAATGAATATCATAAAATAGCCTTTACTTTTACTTTCACATCTCAGGTTCCCTTAGATATTCATTCAACATTTACTACTTAGATGAAGGTTTAACCCCATCAAATCTAGTTATGTCTTAAAGCATTAAAGTCCCATACCTTCAACCTTTAAAACAATATAATTTCATAAATTAAAAGTTCTCAACCTTAATTCAATGAACCATTATAATTTCATTCAACTTGAATTTGATAAGAAATTATAACATAATTCCTTATTTAAATTCACTTTCATTTTACAAAACTAAAGTCCCATACCTTCAGCCTTTAAAACAAAACTTCCATTTATTTACTAAATTAAAGCTTTCCCTTACTTTAATTCTAGAAATAAATTATCCCTTTTCATTTATAAAGTTAAAGACCCATATCTTCGATCTTTAAAACAAAACTTCCATTTATCTACTAAATTAAAGCTTTCCCTTACTTTAATTCTAGAAATAAATCATCCCTTTTCATTTATAAAGTTAACGACCCATATATTCAATATTTAAAATGAAACTTCCATTTATCTACTAAATTAAAGCTTTCCCTTACTTTAATTCTAGAAATAAATCATCCCTTTTCATTTAAAAAGTTAAAGACCCATATCTTCAATCTTTAAAACAAAACTTTCATTTATCTGCTAAATTAAAATTATCCTTTCTTTTTGGGGTTTGGTCTACCACTCACATGATATAACTAAAAGCTTCTGTTTTCCCTTAATTTTCAGCTTATAATATAATGGAGATAGACTTGCCATAATTTAAATAATAACCAAAATTTATTGAAAGCATAATTATAAATATTAATTATTTTAAAAATGGGAATACTCGACTCATAACCAATCAAATCAACCCTACTCAACTTTAGGGCGCTAATTTCAACTTGACCAACAATTCCAATAGAGACACTCAAAATAACATGTGACCCAAAGGAGAAACTTAATAGCCAACAAGTCCACACTCAAACAAGGTGTCCATCATGACCAGAATGGCCATCACCCGATGGTAACTCCACTAAGGGTGCGAAGTCCCTTTTAAACCTCCACCCTGTTACCATAGAAGCAATATGGGATTAACCATACCAATGCCCAAATGCATCAATGGGTTCTAAGCAAGGTAATGAAATTTATCTCCCTAAAACATAAGTAAAGAAGAGTTTAAATAGTACCTAAGAGCGATATGGTGAAAGGCCTCAACGAGGACACCCTATGGGTCTTTGATAGACTCTAGAGCATTCTCACATGGGATCATGCTCACAAGAAGCTTTCTCGAAGCAATCTGTGAGCAAATTAGATATAGTTCAATGCTCACAATTTGATCGATGTGAAACAAGGATTATTCAAACTCTCCAACAACTCTCCTACCTTCCCATGATGGCTTTAACCATTGAAACAATGCCCAAATTATATCTACAACTTATGTAGATTTAACACGAGATTTCAAAATTGGGAGTGTCAAGTTTTGCTAAATGTAGTTGGGACATCTACAGCAGATGGGTCACTCAATCAGACCTCCACAAGTGATTCCAAACCTCCCTTATGGCATTTCACTTGCTTCGATGGTTACACAAAGATCTAGACTTTGATAACACATAAGGGTCTTCACTCCATTCACATCCAGAGAAGTCTTCAACCCATAATAAGAGGTATTCATATCTTAACATCTGGTTACTTATAGGCTTTGCTTTAATGGTTTACTAAAACCCCAAAGCCTCAAGCTAAGACAAAGGTAAACCTGCCTTCGAGGTTTTATCGAGGTAGTGCAAGGTGAACCATAACAACAAGATAATACCCAAGCAGTATCCCAACTAAACCACTATGCTAAATAATAGTTAATTAAAATGGAGTAAAATAGCATAGCAAAATGTGTGTTAAACTAATACATTTGGCATGTGATTAAACCTCTCCATTAACATAAGCAAATGCAACCATATAAGCAAGCAATGACAACCCTTTAAACAAGGCAACTATAGCCATTTAAACAAGGCAACGATAGCCATTTAAACAATGTAAATACAACCATTTAAATAAGGCTAAGACAACAATTTAAACAAGGCTAAGACAACCATTTAACAAGGCTAAGACAACCATTTAAATAAGGCTAAGACAACCATTTAAACAATGAAACTACAACCATTTGGGTCTCTCAAAACTAAGCATAATAGGGGTTGATAATTCCAATATTTAAACTCCTAGGTGGCTAGTTCTACAAGCTCTTATAAAATGCCTCATAGTATTCATTGCTCTCACGTCTCCCCACAGCTCGTCCGTCTCCTCCAAATTGCCTATCTCCTCCAAATCACTTGTCTCCTCCAAATTGCTTGTCTCCTCAAAATAACATGTCTCCTCCAAACTCCTGGATAACCTCCTTCTTCCTTTGTTTGAATACCGTAATTTTTTCCCTCTTTCTTTGTCTTATGTGCCCCCGTCTTCGATGGCTCATACATCGCCCTCTCCTTACTTGAAGAGCATGTAATTCTTGAGCCCCATCCCTCTTTAAGGTTTCCTTCCAATATTATCCTTACCAAGGCAACAAGCAATTCTTTTAATCAATATTTCCATCTTTGGAAATCATAGTAGCCCCAGGCCATATAACGTAGCTTGCACTAAATAGAGGAAGATGACTTATTTAATATATTTAAATACAAATAGTACCTTCCTATAATAATATCCTTTGGATGATATTTTATTATCATTTAAAATATGCTTCTTCCATTTATAAAATAAAACTCCTTTATTGTTTTAAAATGATAATTTCTATTTGACTTTAAATGAATTTACATCCTCCATTTAAATTGAAGTTTATAAATGATTCCACCTTGTCATTAAATGAACTTCTTTAATATTTTTAAATGAATTTTCATTTATCATTTATATAAATCTTATTAATGAATTTAAATACATTTATTTTCATTTAATTAAAACTACATTCATTCATTTTAAATGATCTTTTATTTAATATTTAAATTTAATCAACTGTTCTTCATAATATGATGCTCTACTATCACTTCAAAATACCCATTTTTCACGCACACGCATATATTTGTAAAATGTTCTCCTATTGATAATATTATGCTACTCAAATCATAACTTGCTAAGTGATGCAGTAAAGAGCAGTCAAATTCATACAATAGCAAAGAGGGAGTCTTTCCATCAACCCAATCACCTATCTCAACCAAATATTTTATGATAGCTACTAGGCTATCAACTAAGGCTCAAGGTGATCAGTTGTTGATGATTATCCCTTTTGATTATGCATACCTATATGAAGGTATCTATCCATGTTACCTCCAAGTACCTTAATCATCATTCCCCTAATCTTAAGTACCCTCATTTCTGGTGGATGCTTCTGCCTTTTCCACCTATGAGCATACCTGATCCTATACACTTGGCGATATGTTAGTGGTAACATGCCCTTCTAAATCAACTAAACATCATATAGTTGGTTCAATCATTCAAACTAGGTATTACAACATCATAGGTTAATACATTGTTTCTTTATGTCAAATAGTCTACTAGAGAGGGTCATGACATAATGTTGCCACTCTTTGGCATTGATGATGTGGACATATAGTTTCAAATACCTAAAAGCATTCTACAACCATGCTATGGTGATAGGTCTTCCCTCACTTAGAAATGTTGATAATATTTATTTAAGTTGATTGGATAGAAAGCAACATTGAGCCCCATTTAGGTCTAGCATATGTTGAGCAATTTGTCCACTTGACCTAGTGCACATTGATCTATGAAAAGACATGGATTCAAGTCTTAGTGGTTGTCAATATTTTTAACTATTTATTGATGATCATATATGATGGATATGGGTGTATTTTTTAAATACTAAGGAACAAGCCTTTCATTTTTCAAGAGTTCAAGGATTGTGTAGAAAAATCTACTCATTATAACATTCTTACACTCCACTCAAATCGAAAGGGAGTGCACCAATACTAATTTTTCTAATTTATTTAAACAACATTACATTCAATAACAATTTATATCTTCCTCTATACCTCAAAAAAATAGTATTTCATAGAGGTGCAATTATATTATTTAAGATATGGTACCAAGCATGTTGACTAATGCAAAGTTACAGCTAACATTTTAGGCATAAGCTATACATACAATATTTTATCTATTGAACCATGTATCCTAGTAGCATTGAATGGTGTCACTCCATAAGGAGAATGGATTGGGGTTAAACCCTTAGTTTTACACATTACAACATTTGGATACATATTGTTCATGCACATGTCAAAGAAGACAAAGTTGTGATATAAGTCCAAGAAGTAGATATTTCTTGAATATAACAATGAAATAAAATGCTATTGGCTCATGGATCCTAACACCAAGAAGCTATACATCAATATAGATGTTGTGTTTGATGATAAGGATAAGTATAAATATTCTTCTAATATGCCACATTTTTTTAATAAATCTCTCATTTTTTGTTTATGATGAAACCTTAGAGATGAAGGTTGAAGAATTTGATGATGTTGTTGATATAATGGTGGAGATAATAGATTTTATGATCATCTCTACCATTATATCAACAACATCATCAACAAGTAATAAAGCCATTGGTTGTAAGTGGGTTTTCAAGATCAAATATAAATATGATGGTAATATTGATAACTATAAGATAATAATTATCACAAAGGTCTATGCATAGAAGGAATGCATTGATTATGGTAAGGCCTTTGCTATGACAAAAAGAATGAAGATCACTTGAATGGATTTTGCAATGGTAAAATGTTTTGGATGGAAGTTTCATCACCTATATGTGAAGAATGCTTTCATTAATGATGACCTTAGTAAAGAAGTCTATATGACATAATCAAAGGAATTTGTCAAACCTGGATAGGAGAAGAAGGTATGTACACTTATCAAATCTCCCTATGGACTATAGTAAGCTCCAAGAACCTAGTACATCAAGACTGGTGAACATCATATATTACATGGATTTTGTTGTAGTCCATATGATGGGAAGCCAATTTTAATAACAAAGAAAAGAATCAATTTTATTTCGAAGCATGGAAAGCTTTACAATCTCGAACCATGGAAGATTTACACAGTACAAAAAATGCCAAAAAGAAGTCACAGCCTTCGTCTCTCCAGCCTGCGCAATCTTTCGAACTCATCTCTTTTTATAATCACAGGTTCTTGCTGCAACTGTCGTTCGCAACTGTCCCTGTAACCGCTGCAACGGTTCCCTGGAACTGCCTTAACGACTTTTGGAACTGTCAAATGTCATTATGTAACTGGCCGTGAAAAGTAGCAAGTCGCGATATCGCGACATCTTTCTAACCTGCCTTCTCTTTCCTAGCCGGGTCGCAAAAACGCGACATGTCGCGATATCGCGACACTTTTTTGCCTTTCGCTCTCTTTTACCAATGTGTCGCGATATCGCGACACTTTTTTGCCTTTTGCTTACTTTTGCCAATGTGTCGCGATATCGCGACATCTTTTATGCCTTCTGTTCTTCTTTGTCTAGGTGTCGCGATATCGCGACACTTTCGTTTGCTCTCCCTTGCGTTCAAAGTTCGTCGCGATATCGCGACATCTGCATTTAGCTCTTGCCTTTGTTCTGAGTTGTCACGATATCGTGACAACTTTTATGTCGCGATATCGTGACACTTGCCATTTGCGCCCACCGTTGTTTTTGAGTTGTCACGATATCGCGACAACTTTTGTGTCGTGATATCGTGACACTTGCGATTTGCGCCGCCGTTGGTTCTGAGTTGTCGCGATATCGCGACAACTTTTATGTCGCGATATCGCGACACTTGCGATTTGCGCCCGTCGTTGGTTCTGAGTTGTCGCGATATCACGACAACTTTTATGTCGCGATATCGTGACACTTGCGATTTGCGCCCATCGTTATTCTGAGTTGTCGCGATATCGCGACAACTTTTATGTCGTGATATCGTGACACATTACAACACTTAGACTATTTTGTGTTTTTATTCACTCTTTATTTCTTTTGTTGCAAGATTGTGCTGCTACCACTGGATGCTCCTACATCAGACACCCGGGGTAGATTTAGAAGTGATCCTCACTTCTGGACGGTCAGAGGAAAACCCAGATGATCAACCTCCGATTTGGACAACCATGTTGCATCTTCGATAGGGCGGCCCTGCCACTTGACCAAATACTCTGAATATTGCCTGTTTCGGGTACTTCTGCCTTTGCGAGTGTCGAGTATGTCTTCGATTTCTTCTTTGGCTGGAGTGAATTCTGGAATTCTCCACATATCCGGACTGGGTGGCTCGCTGCAACTTCCTTCATGATATTCGACCAAGTCTAAAATATTGAAAATAGGGGAAATATTCAGCTCACTTGGTAGATCTACTTCATAGGCATTGCCTGAATCTCGTTTACCTATGATTCTACATGGTCCAAACCTTTTCATCTTCAGTTTGTTGTAGGTTTTTCTAGGAAACCGTTCCTTGCGCAAATGAACCATGACTTCATCTCCTACCTGGAATTCCTTGAAACGCCACTTCTGATCTGCTCTGGCTTTGTACGTAGCATTCATTTTACTGATATGCCGTTGGACCTCTTCATGTAAATTCTTCATGTGTGCTGCAAAGTCTTCAGCTTTAGCACTGCGCTTTTCTCCCTTATCTATCGGCCTCAACTCAGAAGCGTTTCTCAGGCTATTCCCATGCACTATCTGGAATGGGGATTTACCAGTACTGCGATTGACAGAATTATTGTAAGCAAACTCTGCCTGTGGTAAAATCAGATCCCATCCCTTGGGTTTATCTCCTACCGGACATCGTAGAAGATTACCCAAACTTCTGTTGACTACTTCGGTCTGTCCATCAGTCTGTGGGTGGTACGTAGAACTGAATTTCAATTCTATTTTTAGCTTCTTCCACAGGGTTCTCCAGAAATAACCCACAAATTTGGTATCTCTGTCCGAGACAATGCTTTGGGGTAGACCATGAAGTCGTACTACCTCCTTGAAAAACAAGCCTGCAATATGAACAACATCACTTGTCTTCTGACATGGAATAAAATGGGCCATCTTCGAAAACCTATCAACAACAACAAAAATGGCATCATTTCCACGTTGTGTCCTTGGCAGACCAAGAACAAAATCCATACTGATGTCCTCCCATGGTCTCTCTGGTACAGGCAATGGTTGGTACATTCCTGTATTCTGGCTGACTCCTTTCACCATCTGGCACACTCTGCAACCCTGCACAAATTTGGTCACATCCGACTGCAACTGCGGCCAATGGTAATTCTCACTAACGAGAGCAATGGTCTTATCTCGACCAAAATGCCCTGCTAGTCCTCTCGCTATGTTTCTCTTTGATCAAATTTTCCCTCATGGAACTTCGTGGAATGCACAACTGGTTCTTTCGAAATAGCATCCCATCTTGGATCATAAAATCCAACCACTTAGTGCGATCCACAGTAGTAGGAGACAAACATGCCATCCATGCCTCTACAAAATCTGGATCCGTTGAGTATAAACTCTTGAGTTCATCAAACCCAACAACTTGCACTCTCATTTCTATCAACAAATTATGCCTTCTACTCAAGGCATCTGCAACTCTATTAGATTTACCACTTCTATGCTTCAGGACAAAGGTATAACTCTGCGGGAATTCAACCCACTTCAAATGTCACTGGTTAAGTTTACCTTGACTATTTATATACTGCAAAGCTTGATGGTTAGTATATAAAACAAACTCTTTGGTTAGCAAATAATGTCTCCATTTCTTAAGAGCCTGAATGATAGCATAGAATTCTTGATCATAAACAGAGTATTTCTTTCTAGCATCATTTAACTTTTCACTAAAGTATGCAACAGGTTTACCTTCTTGGCTCAATACAGCTCCAATGGCATTGCCACTTGGCATCACGATCAACTCTGAAACACTTTATTAAAATCTGGAAGTGCCGGAATGGGCTGTTCTGTCACTTTCTTCTTCAATATGTCCATACTTGGTACCTGCCTTGGCGAGTCCACTTAAATTCTCTCTTATCCCCTCTCATAGTTTCTGTTAGGGGTGCACAAATATTGCTAAAGTCTCTAATAAACTTTCTATAGAAACTTGCAAGACCATGAAATGATCTTACCTCTGTTACATTCCTTGGGGCAGGCCATTCAATGATAGCCTTCACTTTTTCAGGATCCATTTTTAGACCCTCCTCTGAGATGACAAATCCCAGGTATATCAACTCTTTTTGTACAAAACTGCACTTTTGTATATTTATCAATAACTGCTCCTCTCGCAGTTTTTCAAAAACTGTCCGAACATGCATCAAATGCTCGTCCAATGTTTTACTAAAAATTAAAATATCATCCAGATAAACTATCACGAACTTTTCCAGGAAGTCACGCAATACCTCATTCATCAGCCTCATAAACGTACTGGGTGCATTAGTCAATCCAAATGGCATAACTAACCACTCATACAAACCCTCTTTGGTTTTAAAGGTTGTCTTCCATTCGTCACCCTCTCTAACACGTATCTGGTGATATCCGCTCTTTAAATCAATCTTAGTGAAGTATTTAGCTCCACTCAAACAATCCATTATATCATCCATTCTGGGTAATGGAAAGCGATATTTAATGGTAATTTTATTAATGGCTCGAGAATCAGTGCACATTCGCCATTCGCCATTCTTCTTTGGTGCAAGTACTGTCGGTACTGCACAAGGGCTCAAACTTGCTCGAATCAAACCCTTCCTCAACAATTCATGAACCTGGCGGTTCAACTCTTCATTTTCTACAGGAGACATTCTATGGGCGGCCTTATTGGGTAAGCTAGATCCTGGCATTAAGTCAATCTGATGACTAATCTTCCTCATTGGCGGCAAACCCTCAGGCACATTGTCTGATATAATATCAAGAAATTCTGCTAATAGATGTTCAACTTCTGCTGGAATGTCAGTAGTATCTTCTCTCTTTACAGTAGGAATTAATGCATAACACATTGAATCCCTCTTTAGACCATCCAAAATTTTTTGCCATCTACTAAACAAATTCTAGCATTATTGCATACCTTTTCCTCAACCTCCTTCAATGGCTTCAGTTTGTGGCGTACTCCGTCTTTTGTCAGGGAATAGGTATTTGCATGCCCATCATGCACTGCACGTCTGTCAAATTGCCATGGTCTTCCCAGCAACAAATGGCAAGCATCCATCGGCAAAATATCACACAGGACCTCATCCTGGTATCTTCCAATTTGAAACTTGACCAAGCATTGTTCACTGACCAATGCTCTATGGTCCTTCTGCAACCACGCAATCCGGTATGGATGCGGGTGTTGTCTTCTTTCTAGCTTTAACTTAGCTACCATTTCCTCAGAAACCAAATTATTTGTACTACCATTATCAATAATAATATTACAGATTTTACCTGAACATTTGCACCTCATGCGGAACAGGCTTTTCGTTGGTCTGGTTCCTTCTCTTCATTCAACAAGGTTCTCCTTGTGATCATCACTTCTCCTCGCTCTGCTTCTTTAGAGTGCTCAGATTCAACACCATCCTCAACAACCGTAACTCTGGCATTACCTTCAGGCCTTCTGTTCGGTGTTTCTTGGTGTTTGGGACACTCATATGATCGATGCCCCTCTTCTCCGCAATTGAAACAGGTTCCATGAAATCTGCCTCTTCCATATCCGCGTCCACCTCTACCTCGTCCCCTTTGATAATCATTGTTCTGATTACGGGGTCGGTAAGCATTCTCCTCCTTTGTTCCTGGTGATTGCTTGTTTCACCGATCTGCTTTTGGTCATCATATTTACCTCCACTTGGTTCTTCCACCAGTTCTTCCACCACGACCTCTTCCTCTCTGTTTACTTGTCAAATCTACGGTTCAGTTTCTCTTCCACTTTCAGAGCAAACTGGTAAGCATCTTCAATGGTGCTCATTCGAACCAAACTCAATTCTTCTTGTACGCTGGTTCTTAACCCATTAATGTAACGGGCTACTCTCTCTTTATTTGCTTCTGTATGACCGGTTCTGATGGAAATTTTAAAAAATTCCTCTGTATATTCTTTAACAGACTTGTTGGACTGTCGCAAACTCTGCATTTTTCTCAATAGATCTAATTCGTAATCTGTCAAAATAAACTGTCATTTCAGTTTTTCAACCATTCGATCCCACCTGGTGATCTTTTCTTTTCCTCTACGATTTCTTTCCAGCTGCACTCCTTTCCACCATATGCCAGCATGGCCTTTCAACTTTGTTCTGGCAAATTTTATTCGATTTGGATCTTCAACCTCCTCATATTCGAAATATTCCTCCATGTCATTAATCTAGTCAATCAATTCTTCTGGATTTAAATTTCTAGAATATGTGGATACGTCAATCTTCGGCCTTTTCCCAATTTGAGAAATGGCTTTAATCATTCGAGCTTTTGTAGAACTCATCGCTTCTTCTTCTTCTTCAGATGGATCATCAACTCCGCAAGCTTCATCATCGCTTTGGTCTTCTCCTCTTGGCTCTACTCCTCTACGCAATTCTTCCTGCAGGGCCTGCACTTGCCTCTGCAATGCTCGGAAGTCTCCTTCAGGAACCACGTTCCTTCCAGCACCATGATTTCTTCGTGGCGGCATTCTTCTTCACTTTTCTCAGAACCCTTAACCCCAGATCCTGGTGCAAGCTGCCTCACGTTCGGCGCTCTGCTCACACACTCAGAATCTTCTCGCTCTGATACCACTTGATGGGGAGCCAATTTTAATAACAAAGAAAAGACTCAATTTTATTTCGAAGCATGGAAAGCTTTACAATCTCGAACCATGGAAGATTTACACAGTACAAAAAATGCCAAAAAGAAGTCACAGCCTTCGTCTCTCCAGCCTGCGCAATCTTTCGAACTCATCTCTTTTTATAATCACAGGTTCTTGCTGCAACTGCCATTCGCAACTATCCCTGTAACCGCTGCAACGGTTCCCTGGAACTGCCTTAACGACTTTTGGAACTATCAAATGTCGTTATGTAACTGGCCATGAAAAGTAGCAAGTCGCGATATCGCGACATCTTTCTAACCTGCCTTCTCTTTCCTAGCCGGGTCACGAAAACGTGACATGTCGCGATATCGCGACACTTTTCTGCCTTTCGCTCTCTTTTACCAATGTGTCACGATATCGCGACACTTTTCTGCCTTCTGCTTACTTTTGCCAATGTGTCGCGATATCGCGACATCTTTTATGCCTTCTGTTCTTCTTTGTCTAGGTGTCGCGATATCGCGACACTTTCGTTTGCTCTCCCTTGCATTCAAAGTTCATCGCGATATCGCGACATCTGCATTTAGCTCTTGCCTTTGTTCTGAGTTGTCGCGATATCGTGACAACTTTTATGTCACGATATCGCGACACTTGCCATTTGCGCCCGTCGTTGTTTCTGAGTTGTCGCGATATCGCGACAACTTTTGTGTCGCGATATCGTGACACTTGCGATTTGCGCCCACCATTGGTTCTGAGTTGTCGCGATATCGCGACACTTGCGATTTGCGCCCGTCGTTATTCTGAGTTGTCGCGATATCGCGACAACTTTTATGTCGTGATATCGTGACACATTACAACACTTAGACTATTTTGTGTTTTTATTCACTCTTTATTTCTTTTGTTGCAAGATTGTGTTGCTACCACTAGATGCTCCTGCATCACCATATGATCAAAACTTATACCTTGAATAATAATAGGGAACATCATGATTATAATTGTGTATTATGCCAGTGGTCATTATAAGAAGTTCAAATAAGTTGATTTAAAGGACAAATAATTATTTGAAGAAGTTATGTGACATGATTGATCTCAAGCTCATTGACTAGATTCTTATCTTGGGGGTATGGAAAATAAAGAAGCACATATTTATTTCTTAGATGAAGTATTCTAATATATACTTGAGAAGTTTTGAATGACAGGATACATGCCCATGTTTATCTTGATGGAGATAAGGTTTTAAATATCCAAAAATGATCCATAACCATAGATAAATATAACTCTATAACACATTTTGACTGGAATTCTTATTTATTTGATCTTCACTAGACTAGATATATATTATAATGTTAGCTACATTTCACGGTTCATGCAAGAACCAAAGTTGTGTCACTAGAAGATTACAAAGCAAGTACTCAAACATATCTATAGTATGACTAAGCATGGTATAGAGTACAAAAATAATGATAAGTTGGATGTAGACTATGTAGGATCCATAAATGAAAAAGATACGCATGTGGATATGTATTCATTTTGGGATCCAAAATAATATCTTGGGGTTTTTGATCAATCTTATATAAAGGTAGAATACCAAGTTATAGGAGGAGAAGTTTGTAATATAATATGATTGCATTACATGTTGTTAGGGATTGACATTTAAAAAAAGCATCTAACAATCCTAAAACTATGACAATCAAGGATTTCTAAAGCCTTTTTGCATCAATTATTTTATTAGAACACTAAACTCATTGAGGTTTAGTGCTATTTCAATTGCAAAAATTTCCAATAAGATAAATTCATTTTTTTCCTATGATAGATTAACATGGAAACATTTTTATAAAATCCCGTGCACTTGTAAAGTTTAATTTTTTTCAATATTTTCTTGTTTGTACTTTGATTGAATTTTAATGGGATGGAGGATGTTACAAATTACCCTCATGAATTAATTGCTACACAATGTAGTTATTTTGTTGTTAGTTATATTAATTATAAATGTATAACTATCTTTATATTGTATATATCACACATTACATCAACAAGAAATTTATCACAACTAATTTTTGTTCATCATCTTGGTGATGCATGTAATTATGTTATCCTCTTTGTTTTTTGCACTGATTTTTATTTTTTGTAATAAGTTAGAGTTATCAACATCAAGAGTATAAGATTTACAAGCTTAGTGCAGTGGTAAGGGATTTGGACTTTCTTTGAGAGGTCCAAGGTTCAAACCCAGCCCATTATGAGGGGACTTGGATCCCTCATAAAAACCTGTGTAAACTCATTGAGAAAAACACACACACACACACACACACACACACACACACACACACACATATTATTACCTATTCAAAAAAACATCAAGAGTGTAAGAGCCATACAGTGAAATAACTAGTAGTTTTCCTAGATAGATATTTTGCATTACTACAAGCTTTGAACTGCTTTTAATTAGTGATATTATGAATAGACATCATTTCATTGAGACATAAATTATTATAAAATATAATTTATGTTAATTAAAAATGAATCTATTTTGCTTAATGATCAACTCTTCTCTCATTTTCTTCATATATGTGTTATTTTGCTTCATGATAGTGTATTAAGGCCCTTAGTTAATGTTCTATTTTTCAGCTAAATAAAATTGTGTCTAGTTATCTTTATTTAATGTTTCTATTATTAACATGCACTATGAAATATTACAATGTGAAAAGAAAAATATATAAGCTTGAATGAAGTAGATATCTAGTCCTATCCAAATTTTTATCTTTTCAAGAATTTATTATAATGATAAATATTTCATATTATGAGGGTTACCTTCTCTAGCATGATATGTATTCTCTCTTCCTAAAGTGGAAAAGCTCTAAAATTATACTACTCATAGATAATTTATCTAAACCACCTTAAGCTACTACTAAGTCTTCATATTTACTAATATTCACTTCCTCGTATGTTCATATTAGAAAATCCACTCTTGAAGTTGGTATTCCACTTTAAAAAACATATTTTTGCTTACAAATATTTTTGGCTATCCATATTTCTAAGTGGATCTCCCTAAATAAATTTATCTTATTGATGAATATTTTTTGGTCATCTTCTCTATTAACAACCCTATTTGAATAACCCTTTGTCTAAGCAATCATATACTAAGCTACCATTCCTTGGGTAACCATTTGAATATAACCATGTTCTTGATCATCCATATGGAAACTATATTAATTTTTAATGTAAATATCTAAATGATTTTCTATATAGTTATCTATGTTTTATATCCCTTAGATATTTTATAGATATTTGGATGATCCTCTCATTAACCTCTAATTTGAACTCCATAAGATATCCCATTTCTAGATGGGATATCCCTCTAAATGATCTCATCCTTTTGATCACGCTCTTTATAGATGTACAAAATGAAACTCTTTTTGATGTATGTTAGGGAAATTATATTACTATTATCCTTGTGCACAAATCCCTTTGGTGTACATACCCTCTTAAATGTTTGAAATTCCCTATTGATGGCCCTTGTTTGTATTGAGTGTAAATGCTCTCTATTTAAGACTATTCTCCATGGAATCACTTTGTGAAATATCAGTGTAGTGGATCAATGGATTCTTGGATCTTTAGGAGTTATAATGGATTGATGTGGAACAAGATTGGTTCCAATCCAAGTTGTCTTTCCATTAAAATTCAAATGTATTTATAGGCATCGATTGCCTTTTCAATGCATCTTTGAGTCAAAAATCATGTGGTCAATAATATTTAATGTCTATCTTTCTAGGTGTCTAGGTGGCTATTGTCACATTTTAAACATGTGCCCTTTCTAGAAGCTAATATTATATATTATTTACATTTTAACATATTCATGTTCTAGAATCCTAATATTTTATTTTATAGCATATGTGTTTCCTCATCATGGATAATATTAACAAAAGAGTAGATCCATTCTTCATTTCATCAAGTATAATATCTATATTAATAATTTATTTTTATAAATAAAAATTGTATAGGATCTAGAGAATTTTAAAATCCCTATGATTATTTAAGAATGGATTTTGAGGTCCATTTTATGATGTTTTTGGTCAAGAATATGATCCCATTCCATTAAAATAAAATATCCTTAAATACTTAATATTAGGATTGAGGTTGCTTAAATTCTCTTCAAATGTCAATGTTTAAACAACTTTGGTGGAAACCTTATTTAGAATGCAATATACATTAAGAGTCACTACTCTTCATAATTAATAATTCTTGTAGGTGTAGCATACACCTAGTAATTTCCACAAACCTTTTCTTTTATATTCCACATAGCTATTTTCCCAAGTAGAACTTATTCTTTACTATGATACTTCATTCATAATAGGAAATTTATTAAAGGTCTTTCTCATGTGATTCAAAACTATACTAGTATCAAGGAATTTTATGGAACCACTAATTTATTTCTCAGTTAAAGCATAATTGCTTCTTATTACTAGGATAGACATAATATTGTACTCCAAGAGTTATACTCCTATGATTTGCCATAAATCACACATATATTATTGGTTTTCCTCCATAGGAACCACAAGATGGATTGTTACAACTAGTAAATAGTTAAACCATGTTGATTTCATAATGTAATCCATGACAAGTTTACTAGAGTATGCAAAAATTCTCATATAGGATAACATAGAAAAAAGAAGTCATTCTATGTAACTGTTTATAATAATCAAGCAAAAGTTTCATACGCAATATAGAGATATATGTGGAACTAATTGAAATGTCTTCTAAAATATATTTCTATATCTTCATGCAAAGTCTTAATCTAATTACCTTCATATGTTGTTTGTCTTTGAAGAACTTTTTTTTAGTTTCACAATCCATTTTCCTAGACATGTACAAAATTAGTGCTTTAATTCTAAGTACAATCTAAATTCTATTTCTTTAAAGATGCTTCAACATGATGCTTAAATCCTAAATTTTTTTGTGCATGGGGATAATACCACTTTTAATAATTGGATAAGAAAAGGTTTCTTTTAAAATACAAATAAGGAAATGTGATTATAGTGCTACTGTCTAGAGAAAATCTTACAAGTAAAATATTCCACACACCAAATTGAACTTATACAATTCCTTTAATAATTTATATTTTGAGGAGCAACAACCATTTTCCTAATTTGGATTAATACAAGAAAATAAAAATGTTTTCAATTCATTTCTCATAAAGATAACTCTTAAAATTAGACTTCACCAATTTTGTGGAACATATAAGCGCTAAAAATATCTATAAATTACCTCTCAGCATATATGTAAGTAATCCCAAATTATTTTCTAATACAAGAATCCCTTATTCAATTAACAAGATAATTAAACTTCCATTTTATTTTTATTTTAGAGGACACATCATGCTTCCAATTTATCTATTTGTAGTTTATATAAGTTCTAATACAAATATTTCTAAAATCATTCAAAAAATACACCCAATTACTAATCTTGCTCAAACTACTCTTCTACCAGACATACAATGAGTACAAGAATTAATTTATTACATAGATTTAGTGCATAAATAAACTCATTAGTTTATTCCAAGATAAAACATTCATGTGGAATATCATGAAGGGTTATATGTGCATACCCTAATATAAATCCCTCCTATATACTAATTAAGAAAAAATATAATAAAGACCTCTAAAATCACTTTTTACCAATTTTATGCAATGTATATGTACTAAAAACATCTATAAATAACCTCTAAGCTTGATCATAAGTAATCCCAATTTATTTTCTAATACAATAATCCCTTATTCAATTAACAAGATAAGACTTCCATTTCATTTGCATTTGAGAGGACACATCACACTCCCAATTCATCTATTTTTAGCCTATATAAGTTCTAGTATAGATATTTTTAACATCATGCAAAAAATACACCTGATTATTAACCTTGTCCAAACTACTCTTCTTCTAGACATACAATAAGTATAAGGATTAATTTTTTACATATATTCACTACATAAAATAACTCAATAGTTTATTCCAAATTAAAAATGCATGAGAGAGAGCATGAAGCATTATTTATGTATACTAGATTTTACATCAGTTTCTAGAAATAAATGGAATCAACACATTAAACAGTATTTCTTGAAAATAAATACACTCAAACCAAGTAACACTAAAAATATGGGGTGAATAAAATTACACTCCAACCAAAAAAAATGTTTGGAATGACGAGGTATATATATCTAAATACAAGTTACCTCTAATTCAAGGTTGTGAGACTAACCTTTGGGAAATAAAATAATAAAATATTACAAAAGCACATTTTTCTAGGCTTACATGGGTCCAAATGGCTAATATGAATAATAAAATACAAAATTTTTATCACGGCCTCAAGAGAAGCTTAACCACCACATATTCCAACATTTCTTTTTAATCTAAATAGGGTCCCACCTTAAGAGACACTCTCCTAATCCAAGTAGCTCTTGCATGTGCACAAAAGTGATTTCAAGTATGATCTTGGTAAAAATATCCATAGCCTACTTTGATGAAGGTAGAAAAATAGGATCAATCATCCCTCATGCATGAAGTCATATTACAAAGCACATTCAAATCTCTATGTGCTTTTTGTATTTATAGAATATGGATAAGTTGAATGGTGATATAATCATCACATCAAATAATTAATGGAGAACTTCAAGAAATGTCAGTCTCCTCCAAAATCATGAGCATCCACTAAGATGTATGGTTGTATCATTGGTGGCATAATATTCATCTTCCATAGAAGACTAAGATATAATGGATTGGCATCTATAACATCAATAAATAGGATTGGATCCGAAGTAGAATACAAAGTCTATGGTGGATAATTGCTCATCAAAATCACTATTGTAATCAATATTAGAGTATATTACATTATTTGGTACATGTCTTAGTTTAGGATTTACTTTATGTGTTGTAATAAATGCACATGGATGCATAATATTTAATATTGTAAGTGTGCACATTTGTCCATGTGTACATGAGTCCATAGAATACAAAGTTGGATAATCAAGAAGTGGGAAGGCCAAGGGTTCTTCATATGAAGAGTCACATTACATTATATACATGGTAATGTAGAGATGTAATGGACAACAAGAAATGTAATAATATTATTTGGTTCTTTCAATACTATGACAATATTTTTGTGAGCCTTTATTTATGGCTTATTTAGGAGTAGCTATGTGAGCTATTTCAGTATTTCATACTTACAAAATATTTCTATTATTATATATATTAGTTTGGTACTTTATTTTATTTTTGTAAGTTTGATTATCTTATATAATAAGCCTTAAAAGCTAACAGTGGTATCAAAGCCACAAGGGACCAACATTGCTACAGTCAATCTAAACTTAGCTATGTATTTACAAACCAGACCTATCATTGTGTACCACTGCATACAAATATCACCACAAGGAATTCCTTGAAGAGTGAAGAAGGTTATCTCTAGAAGGAGAAACCAGAGAAACTTGGTGGAGAATTTCTATTCCAAGAACATTTGAAATAGAAGGAGATTTCAGATCTTAAGTCAAGCCTTGTTATTGTGGAGATTGAGGAGAATAAGAAACCCATGAAAGAGGTCTTGTTGAAGAAATTGGTAAATTGAAGAAGACTACAAATTGCATATTGGCTAGAGTCTTTACACAAGATTGTGAAGACTAGGACTCGGCACGAAATTGGTTCCACTAGTTTTTAGAATAACTAGTAAAGTTTATTTATTTTAGAATTCTAGAAATTCTAATATATATGGTATTGCTATAAAAGTTTTTGGTTACAAGAATTTAACACCCAGAAGTTGAGAAGCTTCCTATAAAGGATATAGAAGAATCTCATATTTTTTGCCTAAAAGTCTATGTGCTTTCCTTGTGCATGGATTATTTCTATGTTGCAAAAAATTAGAGATTTAATATTGGGGGAAACTTGAGAAGGAAGTCACCTAGAAGATTGTAGACAAGAAAGATGCAAATTGAAGAAGTTGAAGAGACCCAGAAGAGGTCAATTTGAAGAACTTCCAGGATTGGAATATTGAATATTGGAGATAGAATATTATAGGTAGAAGATTGTAGATTAAATACCTAAGAAGAGGTCTTATTATAGATTTGAGGAGCATCAAAATTTGGAGATCCAAGAAAGTGATATCATTGCAGAATTTCCATAGATGGGAGATTAAAAAAATCATAAAAATGTTTCAGTAAAGTTTTAAGAAGAAGATGTTGAAGAGTCACGAGAAGAAGTTGAAGAGTTGCGGAATTAGAAGACCCAAGAGAGAGGTCTCAAGATATTTTGAAGGAGAAGAATAAGGCTAGATAAAGACTTGTTGTAGGATTTGGAGAAGAGGTCATTGAAGGAATCTTAGAGAAATCAAGTAGCAGGAGAGTGCAAGCAGAGAGGAGAGGAGATTGCAAGCAAGGAGAAGTTTTTGATTTGGAAAAATTTTGGCCATCCGACAATAAGTCCAATAGAAAGAAGTGTTTGGCAAGAAGTTTACCAAATTTTGAAGATAGAGTTAGAAGATCTCAAGACATTTAGTTTCTTGAGAAAGGAGATAGTTTTGGAGTCATAATTTGACAAGGATATTGCAGAAGAAGATAATATTGAGGAGCCCAAGGTTTTGGGAAATATATGAACAACCACAAAGTTTTGAAGGCTGATTTGTAGGAGAAGATTGCAGGTTTTAGAGTAGATATTGAATAGTTGTAGGAAGAGCAGATTGAAGGTAGACTAGAGCTACAATTTGGAGAAGTTTTGGGTCGATATTAGAGTGCCCGTAGATAGAATATTGAAGGTGTTTAAACAATAACAAAATTCAAAATTCTAGAGACTCTCATTGTAAATTTAGGCCAATGAAAGAAGTAAGGACTTGACTTCAGAGTTGTAGGTTTATCAACACCAGTTTGGAAGGAATTAATAGTTGTTAGATTTAGAGTGGTTGAATATAGGATAGAAGGAGATTCGAAGCCACAAAAATAGAGTTTTGTGGAAAACATTGAAGGAGGATAGAAAACTGTAGATTTGGAGTAGTTTTGTGAAAATTTGAGTAGTAAGAAAGGCTACAAATTGGGTAAGAGTGAAAGGAGAAAATTAAAAGAAAACTTTGATGCAAAATAAAGAAAATAAAGGTATGCAATAGTGGTGCAATCTAAGTCTATTATTTGAGTATTGAAATCAGCTATACATCAAGTTTTAAAGAGCACCATATTATTATCCATATTGCATTAGTTTGAAATCAGAAAATTAAGAACTCAAAGGAGTTCTTTAAGTTAAGGTGTTAGTAGTACATATTAACTATCTACAAAGATAAAGTAGAAATACTAAGGAGAAATAATAAGTGCATAGTATTTTTAGTGAATGCTTTGCTATTGCAAATTTATTAAAGCAAAGTGAAAGCAATAATCTAAGCTATATGAAGACCGAATAAAGGTTAGAAATTTTGCAAAATTTATAAGTGTCAAAAGACACTAGATTAAGCTTTAAAATATTGTACGAGCACAAACGTCGAGAGGCGTTGAAAGCATCATTGTAAAAGAGGAATTACCACTCAAAATAACAAGAGGAACTAACACTCAAAGGAGTTTTACCATTTTTTTAAGGTGGAAAACTCAAAATAGTAAGAGGAACTGCCACTCAAAGAAGTGTTACCATTGCTCTAAGGAGGGAAATCGATTAATCTCTACATCGATGGAGAGACGTGGAAAGAAGCTCCACACCATAAAATATATGTAGATGATATCTACAACATTGGATGTCATTGAAGCAGACCAAGCCACCTATGAAAGCATCAAAGAAAAGGTTGTCCATCCTTGAGAAATTAGCATTCGACTATGAAAATAAAAGCATAGGAATACGTTGAGACAAACGTATTGAAGCATGAAGTGAAACAAGCATTGTAATAGTGAATATTTACATTGAAAGTAGTGAGAAACCCTAGGCATATTAGTCTATATGCAAGCACCATGTTTATTAACGTTGGAGAAGCATTGAAGGATGGTTTTAGGTAATGCCCATTGCCACAATAATATCAACCATAGAAGGAAAATGTATTGCAATGGAGGTAGAAGCATTGGAGTGCCAAGTGGTACATACTAGACCAAAACCTAAATAGTCTAGTACCCATTATGACAAGTGGTAAGTAAAAATCAAAATTTCAAAGGATAATTCATGCGTAGTGAAGAAAATATTCTCCCAAGGTGCCAAAATAGTGAAGAGTCTATTAATAAATATGGTAGTTTAGTGTAGGTAGAAGCGTGCGAAGGATATCAGTGATTGGATGTAGTAAGAGAACCTTTGGAGGTTATATTGGAGTGCAATTTTATTGAAGCTAGAGTGAGAGAAGTTATATCTCAAATAAGCCAATGAATCTAGTAGAGATAACACATGTGAATACAACATCTTTCATAGACGTATGCGATGGAAGATTTGCAAAGGAGTCAAACGCTATTGAATGTTGAATACAAATCTAAGCCTAAGGTAATTTATTTCATTCAAATTACTCATAAGCTTGAGTTAGGAGTAATAAGGAATTTTATAATATTATTATTTTCTAAGGTGAAAAGGAAAGGTATTTTTAGAAGAAAATTCTATATTTGAAACCTTAGATATAATAGTAAATTGAAGGATTATTAATGGATTTTTATGTAGTGGAGGATATTGGAGAAATATATATATATATATAATTTTTATAATTATATTATTTAAAGTTACAAAACATTTTAGAATATTTGCAATTTAATTGAATTGGAGTAATAAGGATTTCTACAACAATTGGATTTATAATTGTAAATATTTTTTTCTATATTTCAAAGTTTAGAGACATAAGGAAGTCTACATCCAAGATTAGTTTTATTAGTCCATATCTAGGGGAAGCTATAAGAATTTCTATCTCAAAGAATACAACTAGCAATGATATGAACAACACTATTAGAAAGGGAAGAGCAAGTGTCATAAAATTCAGAATCAAGAATTTACTTAGAAAATCTCACGGAAACTTAGACCTTACCTCAAAAATGATTCATAGTGAAGCTTTAAAAGATAAATTTGAAACCATGGAATATTATCTGCATACTCGACTTACTGAAGCAATTGATAATGGAAAGAGTGACATTCAAATTCCTTTAGAATTTGGTAGCATATTATACATGGCATTACTTACATTCAAATGTTAGAAGGGTGAGAATGTAGAACAAAAAGGATTGATATAAGTACTTAAACTAAAAATAGAAATGAATTAATCAAACCTAGAGAAGTTATTTCAATCCTCATGTAGTATTGGTACTTCAAGTTCTACTAACACAAAATTTTATCATGATGCCTTAAGTGTTCTTTCAAAAGCTTCTATACAAAACCTTGAAAATTATGAAAAAGACAAAGGTAAAGAGAAGATACTTTTGCAAGGATTTGGAGATAGTACAACCACATATGATAGTATTGATTCCAAGGACGAGAATAAATAATAAGAGGAAGAAGAACCAGATCAAGAAAGGATACAGTGCAAAGTGAGTTAGAGAATTAAGATCCATACTGAAGACTCATATTGAAGATAAATCTTCAATAACTAAATAATGTAATACGAGGGGGTGTTAGAGTATATTACATTATCTAGTACATGTCTTATTTTAGGATTTACTTTATGTGTTGTAATAAATGCACATGGATGCATAATATTTAATATTGTAAATGTGCACATTTGTCCATGTGTACATGAGTCCATAGAATAGGAAGTTGAATAGTCAAGAAGTGGGAAGGCCAAGAGTGCTTCATATGAAGAGTCACATTACATTATATATACATGGTAATGTGGAGATGTAATGTACAACAAGAAGTGTAATAACATTATTTGGTTCTTCTAGTGAGCAGTGCTACCTCTTAATAGCTCTGGCGATTTGGCATTTTGGCGGGAAACTCTCTGTGCAGGCGACAGGCGATGTTCTTGGACTCCCGAAGCGTAGGATAATCTAGGCCTTCAGGTAGTTTTCTATGTTGTTCTATTTCTGTGGTTTTGAAGGATCGTGTGCCGCTTCTGGAGGGCCCAATGGGGTCTCCTCCAAGTCCTCTTCTGGGAGAAAGAGCTCCTATGCTGAAATGCTTAAGGACAATCCTTCGTCATCTAATGGTGAAGCGCAGAGAAACACTTTGAATATGATGCTCAAGAATGCTGGTAAGGGTTTCGCGGCACATCGTGTCAATGGTTGCCTTCCACAATCTGCTTCAAGACCTAAGATTGTAATCGAACCAAAGTTGGTAGAAGACACAATTTTATACAAAGCTAATCATGATTTGATTTGCAAATTCATGGGTATACGACCAACCTTGAATTTCTTACACACTTGGGTCAGACAGAACTGGGAGCCCCATGGTGAGTATTCCCTTTGGTTTATCAGCAATGGGTATTTCATCGTTAGCTTCTCTTCCTTAGCTGATAGAAACAAAGTGTTTGAATCAGAGAAGAGAAACCACAGCCCGACAGGGTTATTTGTCCAACCCTAGAGAGTGGGATTCGATCCCCACATTGAACCCATGGTTGTCCCAGTCTGGATTCGGTTGTACGCTCTGCCAATGGAGTTTTTGGGGGAGTCGATCTTGGAAATGATAGGTAACTCCCTGGGTAGATACCTGGGCGTTTCAAGGGATACTATAGAAGGTATCTCTGGTGTCTATGTCAGAATCTATGTGGAAATGGACATCAACCAACCTCTACCAGCAGAGGTGGAACTGGAACTGGCAGAGGTATCCTGGATCCAATAGTTAGACTATGAGGCACTGCCTTTCAGATGCAGAGTCTCCCATAAACATGGGCACTTGGCCCGGTTTTTTCCAAACCTCTTGAACTCCAAAACGGAAGCCCAGCATGGTATGCCAAATCGCTCCAGAGAGGAAAAGTCTTCTTCTGCTAAAGAAACATCTAATACTCCTCAGGGCAATTAGGGTCAGAAAGATGGCTTTGAACAGGCCAAGCGAAGGAGAAAGCCGAAGAAAAATGGTAAGGAGCAATTTCAATCTAAGCCAACTAACAGATATGAAATATTTAAGTCATTAGTGGATCAGGAGGATCAGAATATGGAAGGTGTAGATGGGAATATTGAGACCCATAACCTACAAACTCATGTCTCTCCTTCATCTCCTCCTATTTTAGAACAGGTGTTTGTGCCCTCTAAGGTATTGCTGCCAGAAAATGCTGGGACACTGATAGTGCACTCCCAAGCATCGCCAGTAATTAATGACGTTAACATGGGAATTGCAAAAAAAAATAGAGAAAGGCCAGCCCTGGGTATCTCTCAGGTAGAAAAGAGATCCAAAAACTACAACACTCAAGGAGCGGGAAGAAAGTCAAATAAGGATCTGATTGCAGCTCAAGGGGATAAACTGATCAATGTAGGATCGGTGAGGACTGTTGATTCTTACTGCTCTCAAGGTTTTCAATGACCATACAATCTTGGAAAGTTAGGGGTTTAAATAGTAGAACCCATCAATCTGTTGTTCAAAGACTCTTAGGAAAATGTAAAATAGACTTTTTGCTTATTCAGGAAACAAAAATGTCTTTAGATATTATGAGTAAAATAGTTAATAGAATCTGGCGGGGTGCTGGCCATATGGATGTGGCTGCCCAAGGAGCTTCAGGGGGGATTGTTACTCTCTGGAATACTTTGGACTGGACTGCAGTAGAAAATATAGCTTGGAGGGGTGTCCTTACATCTCACTTCAGAAATAACTTCACAGCAGAACATGTCTTAATCACTAACTTTTATGGGGCCCAAGACCTTGATGGTCAGAGGCTTCAATGGAAAGTTGTTCATAATATGAGGTCATCTAGAGAATACCTAGACTGGATTATTGTAGGGGATTTTAATGCAAAGTTATCTGCTCGTGACCAGGAAGGTGGCTCCCCAATTTTGGATCCTGGGGACCGGCTTCTGATTGCCCAAGTCCAAGCCTTTCAATTAGTTGATGTTCAAGGCCCTAGATCCTATTTCACTTGGACAAACAAGAGGCAGGAACCACATAGTAGGAAGGTCAAGTTAGATCGGTTTCTGGTCTCTGAGGAAGCTTTTGTAAAATGGAATACTAAGTTTCAGATTTTGGAGGGCCCTGTTTCTGATCATTCTCCCATTTTGCTGGAGGGAGGGACTTTGATAGAACAGCATCACAGGCCTTTTAAATTTGAGAATTTTTGGTTGCAAAAGGAGGATCTTCGTCAAAAAATTCCACAATGGTGGGAAGCAGGCCGTCCTCCTTTTGGGACAGCAATGTTCAAATTTCATAAACAACTTCACTATGTTAAACTTCAACTGAAACAATGGAGGAAAGAAAATAAGTCAGATTTTTAGCTCCAAAGGGCCCCCTTGATGGCCAGATGGGAGGAGGTTCAGAAACTCTTTAGGGAAGGAATAATTACTGAGCAACTCAAATCTGAAGATGATGCCTTGCGTAAAGCGGTTGAGGCCATTGATAACCAAGAAGAGACATACTGGAAATAGAGGGCAAGAAATACTTGGTTACTAGAAGGGGACAGAAATACCAAATTTTTTCATCGATCAGCTTGTGCTAGGAGACAGCTGAACAATATGGAAGCCCTTAAAGATGAGAATGGTCATACCTTTGATACCCTTCCTGATATGCACCAACACTCAATTGATTACTTTTCTAAACTTTTTACTGAAAGTATGGAACAGGATGCTGAGGCTCAGTTTGAAGTTCTTAATGTCATTCCTGCTATTATCTCTGAAGAAGAAAATCAGGCCCTGCTTAGACCCATTGAGAGAAATGAACTGAGAAATGTGGTCTTTGGTATGAGTACTGGTAAATCTCCTGGCCCAGATGGCTTTCCTATTGAGTTTTTTCAAGCCTTTTGGGATACTTTGGGGGAGGATGTTTTGGCTGTGATAGAGGAATCCAGAATCAATAAAAGAATGCTCAGGGCTATTAATCATACCTTCATTTATTTAATTCCAAAAGGGGAGGAGGGAACTCAGATCTCGGATTTCAGACCTATTGCTTTATGTAACGTGATTTACAAAATAATCACCAAGACAATGGCTAAGCGGCTTAAACCACTTCTCCATAACATCATCTCTCCAGAACAAGGGGGCTTCGTTGAGGGAAGACAAATCTTGGATGGGGTGATTCTCGCCCAGGAGGCTATCCATACTATGCAAAAATCAAGTAATAAAGGAATGTTTATTAAATTGGATATGTCCAAGGCTTATGACCGGGTGGATTGGAGCTTCTTGTCAAAAATTATGGTAGCCTTTGGCTTCTCCCAGGACTGGATTGATTGGATCATGAGCTGTGTGTCTACACCTTCTTATTCTGTTCTTATCAAGGGTCTTCCCTCGCTCCCTTTCGAAGCCTCTCGTGGCCTTCGTCAAGGAGATCCCTGCTCTCCCTATATTTTCCTCATTCTGGCTGAAGGATTAGGCAGACTCTTCTTGAGGAGAAGGCAACAAGGCCTGCTAACTGGTGTCAAGGTTGGGGAGGAAACCTTGACCCATTTGCAGTTTGTGGACGATACTGGATTGGTTGGTGTGGCCGGTCTCAGGGAAGCCAGAGGAATCAGAGATACTCTTAATGTTTACCTTAGGGCCTCAAACCAAGTCCTTAATGACAGGAAGTCTAAAGTGGTCTTTTTCAATCTTGACCAAAGGCTGTAGGATAGGATTATTGAGATCCTGGGATTCACAAGGACTTCTCTTCCAATAGTTTACTTGGGCGTTCCCCTACATTTCAAAAAACTAAAATTAGATATCTGGAAGGATCTAATAGAAGGTATCAAAGATAGAATGAATCACTGGTCCCACAAATGGTTAAGCTATGGGGGTAGATTAACCTTCCTGCAGTCAGTTATTCAGGCTATGCCAATCTATAAATTCTCTATCCTGGCTGCCCCTCAATCCATCTGGAAAGAGCTGGACAAAATGGCTAGAATATTTCTATGGGAAGGTGCAAACGGGGAGAAAAAATGGGCTCTGGATCTCAGGTCATAAAAGACCAGCTTTTTTGGAAAGTGGGAAGATGGGATAAGGCTCGTTTCTAGACCGATTCTTGGGACCAGTACCCACCCATCATTGCTATGTTTCCTGAATTACAGCCAATCAAGTCCGCCATAGAAACCCAGGGATGGATCCTCATTGAAAGCTATTTTAACACCAGCCAATTGGGGTAGTATAAATTTAAAAAGTTTAAGAGGTGGGAGGAGTGGCCAATAACAATCCCTCCAGAGCTGGCACCCATCTTGAACAAAATCTTGTCTGAAAGGTTCCTTACAGGGAGGTATGAGGAGGATGAATTAGCCTGGGGCTATGGGAGCCTTGGGGTCTATTCAATGAAAGGATGGTTATGAGCGAGATCCTCCCCGAGCCCCCCCGCATTCATTTCTGGTCCAAGATTGGAGAAGGATTTGGCACCCCAAGGGCTGGCCGAAAGTGAATTTCTTTGCCTGGTAGCTCATGCACAATGGAGTTCTCACCTTTGACAAGCTCAGAAGTAGAGGAATCATCGGTCCCTCTCAGTGTGCTCTGTGTCATAAACATGAGGAAACTGTTGATCACCTGATGTTCGAGTGCCCTTTTACGCATCAGATATGGAAGCGTTGGTTCTCTCAATATGAATTTTAGGCAAATGGTGAATTAAATCGTGCCAAAATTTGGGAAATATGGAAAAGGGGCAGATTTAAATCTACAGCTCTCCGTATTGGATGGGAGCTTGGCTTTCTCTTCATTTGGTGGCAAGTTTGGCTGGAGAGAAATGCCCGAATCTTTAGAGAAACTTTCTCCTCGACAGACGGCGTCTGGCAGGTCATTTGGAGCAAAGTTACAAAAACTGTGGCCATCAATGCTGATGAGGAGAATCAGGTTGGTCTTGGGCTTTCAGAGGAGGGGGTAGAGGGTCCAGAGAGACAAGATAGAGAATGCTGGAAACCTCCCCCAGCAGGATGGATCAAGATCAATACGGATGGGGCTACAAAAGGCAACCCGGGAAGTGCGGGTATTGGTGTTGTATGTCGAGATCATGTTGGTTCGGTGCTCTACTGGGAACTGCAGGGTTTGGGCAGAGCTACAAACAACGAAGCAGAAGCCATTGCGATCAAGTCCGCTTCTATTTGGGCTATTAAGCAGGGTCATAAGAGGATAATTATTGAATCCGATTCACAAGTTCTGGTCGATGCTCTTGATTGCATGCGAAACTTCTCCTCGAAAGCTTGGAGGCTACGGATTTTGATTTCCCAAATCAAGGATTTATGGATGGAGTTAGATGATGTGATCCTAGTTTATGTGAGATGAAATTTGAACAAGGTGGCTGAATTTCTTGCAAAGATGGGCGCTGAGAAAGAGGTAGGAGTGCAGCTGCACAGTGACATGCCTCTGATTGATGAAGTGATTCGGGTAGGTTTGGAACGATCCCTGCGTCAATGAGTAAAAAAATGGCTAAGGTTGGTTTTTGTCATGATTTCGTGACTTGTTGTGCTGTCGCGACCTCCACTGGTAAGCTATCACGATTTCGCGACTTGGTGAGCCAACACGGCCTTTGGCTGGCAGATGCAGTGATTTCATGATGTTTTTGGCAAAGGGTCGACAAGGAGGAAAACCGTCGCGATATCATGACAATTTTTGAGAATTGGAGCACAGTGCATATTTCGTCATGATTTCGTGACCTTTTTGTTGTTTGGAGGATGCAAGGAAAAATCGTCGTGATATTGCGATAGTTTTGGCGAACTGGCGCCATTTGGAAAACTTGTCACGATATTGCGACACTTTTGAAGACTGGGTGCAATGTGAAAAACTCGTCGCGATATCGCGACAGTTTTGAGGTTTGGGAGTTGCAAGGAAAACTTGTCACGATATCGCGACAGTTTTGGCGAACGGGCACTATCTGGAAAACTTGTCGCGATATCGCGACACTTTTGAAGACTGGGTGCAATGTGAAAAACTCGTCGCGATATCGCGATAGTTTTGAGGTTTGGGAGCTAAAAGGAAAACTTGTCACGATATCGCAACACTTTGGGCAAACTGGCGTCATAAGGAAAACCTATCGCGACTCTTTTACCGGCTGGATGCAAAATGGAAAATTGGTCACGATTTCGTGACACTTTTTGTGGTTGGGTGTCGAAAGGAATTCTTGTCACGATTTCGCGACACTTTTGGCACTTAAGAGGATTTTGGAAAAACTGTTGCGATATCACGACCCTTCTATGGCTTGGGCACCAAATGGATAATTCGTCACGATTTCGCGACACTCATGCTGGATGGGCGATTTGGAGAAATCTTGTTGTGATTTCGTGACCTTTCTAGAGTTTGGGAGCTCTTTGGATTTTTGGTCACGATTTCACGACACCTTTGTTGTTGGAGCGTCGAAGGGAGGTGCCGTCACGATTTCATGACCTTTTTGGCGGTCGGCTGCCGAGGGATCTGGTTGTCATGATTTCGCGACATGTCGCAATTTCATGACATGTCACTTTTTCGCGTCTAGGGGCGCCACGGCGGTCGAGACGGGGCTAACTATTGCGATTTCGTGACATGTCACTTTTTCGCGCCCTGTTGGCTTTTGTGCTCTTTGTTGGTTTGTGCAGACTTTTATGCTCTGCTCTTGTTGTCTTGGTGTTTGCTCTTGGCTGGGATGTGCTTTCTCCCGTTTGTAACAGCTCTTTGTATTAATACAAGTTTTTCATTTTTTCAAAAAAAAAAACATTATTTGGTTCTTTCAATATTACGACTTCATTTTCATGAGTCTTTCTTTATGGATTATTTAGGAGTAGCTATGTGAGATATTTTAGTATTTCATATGTACAAAATATTTCCATTATTATATACAATAGTTTTGTACTTTATTCATTTATGTAAGTTTTATTATCTTATATAACAAGCCTTAAAATCTAACAATTAACATATAAAAATCTTGTTAAAATTAGAGGGAAACCAATAGAGTAGCGAATACACATATAATAGATCCCTTGGATGTATTTGATAATCCTCTTAGCCATTTTCCAATAAGTCTCCCAAGATTTCTATGTATACCTAGAATAATAATTGATAAAAAAATCTATATCAAGTCTAGTGTGATTTAAATAGAGAATTCTAACTACAAGAAATTGATACAACATAACATCCACCAAAGAAATGGTGCAATCAGCCCTTTGCTTTAGGATTCAAGCACAAGGATTCTAAGAACACTTTCAATCCTCCATCATAAATCATTAAAGAAGATCCAAATAATACTTGTGCTATGAAATGGTGATGCCACAATCTATCTAATCAATATGAATCCCCAAAAAATTAAGTGAGTCATCTCAAAAGTGGGACAAGTAGATGACTTCATATCTTGGATCAAAGTAGAAGAGCTATTAATGATAAGAAGATCATCAACATACAAAAAATCTCTAAAATTTTTCATAAAATAAAATAAATCTTCTCATACCCACATGTTGTAGGTGAGTTGGATAGGGTAGGAAAATCCTCCAAGGGAGGTCCCTGGTTCGAATCTCCATCCTACCAAATGCACATTGAGTACCCAAAATCTAGTTGATTATGTTGGCATAGTCAGGGCCATGCGTGATTCCTAGGTTATTTTTATGGTGTATAACCCCTTGGTCATGCTTTCTCAGACCAAGGCGGTCTTGCAAGGGTCTTTTTGCTAAATAAAAAAAAAATCTTCTCATACCATGCATAACGAGCCTACTTAAAACCATATAAAGAGCTAGGAAGATGATAAACCAAATAAGTAGGACCCTCAACCTCAAATATAGGTGGTTTTTGCATGTACATCTCTTGCTAAGGCTCCCCATGTAGAAAGTCACTCTTCACATCCATCTGATGTACCTTCCATCCGTATGATACAATAATAGAGAGAATCATCTTGACTAAGTCCATCTTAGCCATTGGTGCAAATGTCTTATAATATACCACTCATTTTTGTTGATATAATCCCTTAGTAATAAGGCATACCTTGTGCTTCTCCACATAACTATCTAAAGTATACTTGGTATTGTAGAACTATTTATAACCAACTACATTTTTCCCTTCTAGAAAAGGAACCAACTCTCAAATCGTGTTCTTCATTAGAAACTCAAATTCTATCAAGATAGCATTTTTTCATTTTGATCAGTCCTTAGCCTAAGAATATGTGAGAGGATCTAAAAATAATCTACATTTTAGATTTTATCTTAGGAAAGATCCTTCCAATGGCATTCAAGAGATAAAATATGATGAGCATCCTTTAAAAACATCTTAATCCACTTGGGTTTTGGAAATACTAAGGAATAATCATGTGTACTCTATGGAAAAGCAACATCAAAAGCTAAAACTAAATAATCCAACATAAAATCACCACTCACTTCATTATGCAAAGCTGAAGCACATTGAGATGATGTATCCTACTTAAGATGTCCTAAATCTAGAAAAGAAGGTGCTACCTATGGTGCTCCTTGTGAAGGGTTCAAATCAAAAGGTAACAAATTCAACCAAAATATTTGAACAAGTAGCTGAATCTCAATTTCCCAAAGGATAAAAATGTTCATCCATCAAAATCTCAGATGGTGGGGTGGAAGGAGCATATAGAAGGACCTCATATAAATGGCATCTCTTTAAATCAAAATATTACACCTGTGAGGGTCATAAAGGTATTATGCCTTTGAGGTATTTGAATACCACATAAAACTACACCTGTGACTTTTCAATGTCTCCTTTCAAATATCCTTGAGTAAGTGAGCCCATGCTCAAGACTTTAATATACAAAATTATGAAGCATTAGGCTTATCTCATGCTAATATCTCAAGAAGTGTCATGCCCTAAGCTACCCTAATAAAAACCATGTTGATGATGTATGTTGCACAAGTGATGAACTCATCCCAAAATTGATGATCCATACCTTAGCATAAATTTGACATTATACCATCTCTGTTTTCACCTTATTTTTCTTTCAACCACACTATAATTCTCAATAATATAGTGTATAACTCTCTAATATGCAATCCCATAAAAAGCCAAAAACTCATGAATGACATGACTAATGTATTCACCTCATCCATCTATGCATAGAAATTTTATTTTTTCATCTAATAGATTCTCAACAAGATCCTTGAAGGTCTTGAACCTCTCAAAGATGTCATCCTTGGTGTGAATAGTATACAACCACATATATCTAGAAAATCATTAATAAAATGGATGAAGCCTATTTTTTTTTAAATATGGTGTACGTATAGGTCCATAAATATCACATGTATGATCTCCAATTGATGAGAGGCTCATGTTTTAGTCCATTTTGAAAACATATCCCTATGTTAATTTCCTAGAATACATCCTTTACATGCACCACTTGGAGGGGGTATTTTTGGAAGTCCAATTGAAATTTGATGACTAATGTACCTAAAGGATCCATAGATGCGATACATAAGCCTATGATGCCACTTCTAACTTTATTATTTATATGTACAACATAGCAACACAATTTCTCTTCTTTGAAGAGAAAACATAAGAGGTTGGCCTTTCTTATCGCTTATACATTTGATAAAATTCATCATAATATCTAGATGTGATACTTTTACACCTATTTTATATATTCTAAATTACCCACAAACTAGTCCAAAATTCTACCTCCTTTTATTTAAGTAATATGATAAATAAACAAAGGTTATGAGCTATTTTAAGAACATGAAGTACCTCATCAAAAGAAGAATATCCAATGCTTATTTCTCCACATACTACAACCTACAATGAAGAATCATCTCCAATAATAACACACTCCCTTGAATGTGATTTGTTGTAACCTTGTAGGAGATGTTTATGCTTCGCCATGTACCTAGTTGCATCTCAATTTGAAGTCCACTAATTTGAAGGATTGTATGCCCAATGTGTTCAATGAATAGCTATATGTGCTTTTAAGGTTTCTCCATCAAAGTTATCCTCACCTTATGCATAGAAGATAGTAGAATCAACACCCCCTTTCTTGCTACTTCCTCGAGTTTCTTAATGTAAATTTAGCAAGTTTATAATATGTATGCTTCTTGGTATTCTCATTCTATTTTGTATTTTTATCATTTTGAATTTTAGAAATAGCTTTCTTTGGGTGACCCTGATTGAACATAAATTTTTCCTTTTGCCTTTTCCTTCTAGCTTGATGATGTAAAAATTACTTGAATAATTCATCAATTGGTGATGCAAGAGAATATATAAATTACATGAAAATCATATCAAAGACAATAATAACTATCTCATGCATCTTTAATACTTTATTGAGGATAATGTTTAGCAGTTCAATGTTCTTTTCCTTCTCTAATGATTCTTGTACTTCTCTTCTCTCCTTAGGTAATCCTCTTGTAGTCTGAATATATCATTACAATTTCTTGAAATAAATAATGTATTCATAAATAGTATCAAATTAGTCAATTAACAAAGTTACAATATTAGCCTCCGAATCAATGCATTTGCACAATCCATAGAATTTCTAAATAAACACTTTAGGTTCCATGGTGATAGTAATATATGTGTTGTAAACATTATCAATATGAAGGGCTATGACACCATGAACCTCATCATTATTGTTCCTAAATATTCTTTTCTTATTTAGTATCAATGCCATAAGGTTCCTCATTCACATAATTGAGTAGTCCCTTTCTTCAAATAAAAGTTTCAATCTTGATTTTCCAAGTAGCATAGTTTGGACCACTCAAACAGGGCACATGGTGATCCATGAATAATCTACCAAAATATAAAATATTTCATGTGGTTGTAACTATAAAAAATAGTACCAGTGCAAATATCTCAATATATATATATATATATATATAACAAAGCTCAAAATGCTTATGTATGCAGAAGTTATGGCCCCCAAAATTTTGGCCCTACAATTATAAAAAGTACCTCCAAAATCTTTGAAAAATTAAAAATATATTTAGTACCTATAGAAAATGAAAGGCTACCACATGCCATTGCATGAGTGGCTATGGGGGTACCAAGTGTATGCTAACTAGAAAACATATTGATGAATTGTGATGCCACTTGTCATGATTAGAGAATTTTCACCTATACACTAATTATGTAGGCCACTAAATAGGGTATCAACAAACCATAATGTGCCACTTATCACACTCCACTTGGATCCTTGATCTATGAACCAAACTATGCCACTTGTCACATTTTTATCTGCTCTAAAATCTATGCCTTGTTAATCCTATCATTGACTATGCGAGCTAATTATCAAGTTTAATAAGATGGTATTCATATTTATACATAGCAAGTGGTGTAAGACATCAATTTTTGAATGACCTAAAATGTCATCCATCTATACTTTCACCATATTAGCATTTTGATAAGGCACCAAAATTTTATGTCATCTCATGTTCCATGTCAACTATACAAACTACCACCTCACTTTCCACGTATCACTCTACCTGCTCTAACATATCAATTGTATGGATTGCCACATTAGTTATATGAATTGCCATGTGTCATTCCACATCATCTACAATGTTAGTTGTATGAACTATATGTAATTCCATGTTGGACATACATACTTTCATCATGGTAATGTCGTAATGTGCCACATGTCATACCACCTGATATACCATATAATTTGTATTGGCCACCTCATCAACTATAGACATTACCACTTCATGTATCATGTGTTGCTCTACTTGCTTTGCCATGTTATTTTTATGGACTACCATGTTAGTTATATTGATGACCATGTGTTATTACATATCATCTATCATGTCAATTGTATGTACTATATGCAATGCCACATCATTAGGTGTCATGTCATCATATGCCACATCAAAAAAGGATAATGTCATTAGGTTCCACATCATTGTGTTTCATCATGCTTATATTATCATGCATCAAAGGTAATGGTGCTAAGGGGGTTTTAACCAAGGACCTCCCTTACACCAAGTCTAATCATGGGCTTCACTACCCATATTTCCAAGCACTCCCCTTGGGAGATAAAAAAATCCAATAGACAAAAAAAATGTGCCTTTTTATGCCTTGTAAATGCAGGCCTATGTCACCTTAATGCAAGCATGCACCTGTACACCATCCTTATCCTACATGTTTGGATATGTTCCCTAGAGTATTCCTTGGCATAGTCTATTTTAAAAATTTAAAAAATTTAGTTTTGGAGGGAAAAAGAAAAAAATTGGATGTCAATTTGAGGTACTTAGAGGCAAAATGAGCAAAAGTGATGAACTAAGACCCATTTTTTAAATTTCATAAATATTTTAAAAATAGTAATGATTCATCAAAATCTATCATGAATTTCCCTACATAAGATTTCTTTTAAACATAACCAATTAGGATAGTCTCTCATGCTTATGCAACCAAAAAGTTATATTATTTTTGTAATTTTATCAAGTTGTTTGGAGTTCCTTGTTAAGCATGGAAGCTTGGCCATGGCTTCTTTGGCACGGAGAGTCTACCTAAATATATTAAACCTCTTATTTTCTTCTTTAATGGTGGCTAAGAAATCTATCCTCTCATTTGTGTAGCTATGGAACACAAGAAGTTGAAAGAGAAAAGGAAATGGATTTTTTGAAAAAATCCATAAAAGACAAATGAGGTTTTAAAAAACCTTGAAAAATTCAATCTTGAAACTAAGACATACATTTTTGTTAGAAATTGAAAAATATAAAACGATTAGTGTCAATAAGAAGAACATGAAACCTATCGATGAATGTATCATGGAGCAAGCATGCTAATCTAAGAGAGGTCCTTGTTCATCCCATGTATTTATTATAATACTTGTAAAATACCTAATTCATCAAAGTTTATTTGCTCCCATGTTTCCATATTTGATCCCTCTTGAGACTTGGAGTTGGGTTTGTTGGATTTGGCTCATTAATGCCTTGGCCTACTCCATGTTCCTCACCCAAATATTCCATCTGAAAAAAGGGTTGAGTGTTAAAATTTTAATATATGGTTGCAGATCCATTAGAAACAACAAAGAGGAAAGAAAACAAAGCAAAAACACAAAAAAATGCTTTAAAAATTAAACCCTACCTCTTAAAATTTGGCCGAAAATGTGAAATATTCAAAATAAAGTGTTAAATATATCAAATCCTTGTACAAATGTTTTTATGAATGTCTATTCAACCTCTTCAAACTTGCAATCTAGAGTAGTACAGATAAAAATGTGGAAAATGAGCAATTTCCTTTTTTATGGTTATTTCTACATTTGCCTATATACAAGCAAGTTCCCATTTTGCAAACATTTTCCAATTTCTTGGCTCTAAGAAAATGGCACAATTAAATCACAAAGCCCAAAATATTGCAATAAAATCAAGAACTAACCAACATTTTTTTAATATGGTCCATACCTTATTTAGAAGCTCCATTTGGCACATGCCAAAGGGATAGTGGCAAACTTGCTAAGCTTGGCTTTACGTCCACCAATTCATTTTCTTAAAGTATTTTCAACAAGAAAATTTTGTGCATATCCAACTAGCATTGCAGTCCATGAGAATGCATTTTGATAAGGAATTTTGTCAAATAGTTTATATGCCTTCTTTATGCTTCCATATTTTACATACATGTCTATTAGGGTAGTGGCAATTGCAACATCTAGGGAGAATCTAGTTTTGATTGTTGTTTGATGGATGGTTCAATCTAGTTGAGAATATCCCAATTTGGCATATGCTTAGAGGATGGTAGAAAAGGTAAAATAATTTTTTTGGATTGTTGGTTATTTCATTTGGTGAAAGGGTGCCAATACATGTTAAGGAAATATAAGTCTTCATGAGAGGATGCCTCATTTAATCATGTAATCAAAAAAATATGAGTTTCCACCAAAATTTTACATGTGGATAATTTTATTTTATAGAATTTTATATGTGGAGGAGCCAAATTTAATTCCAATACAATTAATGAGTGAGTAGACAATCTTAATCTTTGAAATGTAATTCTTGGCATTCCAAGTTTGCATGAATTGAAGATATGTTGAAAAGTTTAAATAATTGCATGTGGTTGCAGTAAACAAAATGTGTATTGGCTCCTTCAATCACCCTTCCTAATAGACTCCTCTCAAAGTGGTATTCATATTACCATCATGATTTTGGTGGGCAATAATCATAATAATATTCCTAAGCTAACCAGGGATGATGTAGCAAGATCATAATAATATTCCTTTATATAACAATAAGACACATGAATGCATGATTGTAATGTGTAAATAACTCAAAGATGAACAATTCCTCATCTCAACATAGTAAGCATAGATTGCATATAAAGGAAATAGGATAGAAATAAAATAGTCACAACCTCTAGTATACACACATAAACATACATACATACAAACAATAAATGGGATAGAATGAACCAAATAGTCATGGTATCAAACGTATATAGATATATGAATATGAAAATTATAGATTATGCTAGAATTGGGGGTTCAAAAGCTTACCCCAAATACGACTTAGTTTTTAGGTACTAATATACAAAAATAAATGAACGGAAAGTTACATATGAAGCTTAAGGCTTGAATAAGCAACTTGTTGATCCTTTACAATGCCTAAACAACTACTATTTATATATTACAAAAAGAGGATATTTTCCCTCCAAAATTTGTAGGAGTTTCAAAAAGACTACTCTTCTATGTGTTGGGTTACGTCTTCATTTAAGCCATTTATTTCTTCAAGGTCTTTGGATTTGGAATCTTTAATACCAAATGGTTTAGTCCTTTGGATGTATTGCTAACTAACTACCCCTCCTAGGGATTTCCAAAACTAAATGTGGAAGATATCTACAATCAATACCCCAAGTTTGGGATTTTTTCTTGTTATGGATCTCATGTTGTTGCCTTTAATGCATCGAACACTTTTTTGTACTATCAAGTTCAAGTGGTATCAATAGGTAGACTTGAGGGTTTTTTTCCATTGCTGTCAATTTTCATCTTCGGGAGATGTATTATATTCTTTATAGGGAAATTATTCTACATATCAAGATATTGTACACCTTAGAATAATGTGAAGGGTTCACAGTTACAACTATAAGTAGGTAGGATGGGGGGCCAACAACTCTCCATGCGGAGGTTTGGGGATGAAAGCACCCAAGGTAAATTTTGATCTCCTAAATTATTAGAGCATGAGTAGTTTAAGGCTATTATATTCTTATCCATGTGATGTTTCAAACTTCATATTTTATTGTACGGATGGCGTGACTCTTGCAAATCACCTTCATATTTTGGACTTCTTTTTAGGTTGTGAATTGCTTAAGTTAGAGAATTTTAGAACTTAACATGGGTCATTGATATTTTTGTTGGAAAATATAGAGTGCTTTTCCTTTCTTCTCTTCATCAGCATCTCTTAGAAGACCCGACTTTCAGAACTTTTTGTTTTTTGACCTTCAAAACTTTATATGCTTTATGGGTCATCAAAAATTTTGCCTTCCACCTTTGGTCAAAAATTTTATAAAGTGGAGATATTTTTTTATTGGAAATTTTTACCTTCTACCATTGTTCAAAAATTTTCATCATCTGAGAAGACTCATCCCTCAAAAATTTTCTTTTCCTTCCAACCTTTGAAGCTTTTCATCACCCTTTGAAATTCAAAACTTTTAGATGACTCTTTATACACTTTGTGGGTCGTTGGAACTTTTGCTTTTCTCATTTGGTCAAAAATTTTATAAAGTGGTGTCAATTTTTTGATTGGAACTCTTGCCTACATTTTTTTGACATTTCATTCTCCACTTACACCTATTTTACCTCCACTTAGGTCATCTTCAAAATTTTTCCTAAGGCAATTTTTTTTAATGTAGTAAGAATTCACTACTATTCTGGTGACTCATAGGGGATCTTCAACTTGATGAATATAAAGAACCCAAAGAAATTATTTGTCATGTCCATTAGACATGGAATAAAAAAGAATAAAAATTATGGTGGAAGCAAGGGTATTGGAGTAGTCTTCACATCTTTGTAGCTTTTAAAACCTCTACGATCTCACAAAATTGGAATTACTCCTAATCAATGGCACCTAAAATGAAACCTACTATAAAAAAAACTAGAACATATGCTCAATATAATACATATATAAAAGGATTGTGTGGGTGGCCTTATTCATTGGGCATGAATTCAAATGAGACCCCCCAATAATTGTTTAAGTCCTTAGTTTTTCTTTTTTTTTCTTCCACTTCCTTAGGTGAAACACCTTTACTCTTAAGGAATCATGACTCTTGAGAAATTCCCTTGGTGTAGGTAGATAGGTACCATTGCTAATTTCCTTTCCCATCTTCCACCTCAATTTTAGGTATTTTTTTATTTTTTTCTCTAGAGATAAAGGTGTTTTCCTCTAATATCAAATAAGTTCCCACATTTGTTTGCTTAATAATTTTGAAGGGATCTGAATAATAATTTTTAGTCGCTCACTAGCCCATCTGATCAACAAAAACATAGCAGCCACCAAACCCATACTGTCCTCTTCCTACAATGTGGGTTTATTTTGTATCTAGCTTGGCTGAAGGTACATGTTATACTTTTTGAATGTGAAGAGGCTCTATTAGGATTGGCTTTTGTTGTTTAGAAGCCTCATAGACATCCTTCTTCATGACCACTAATATGTTTTACATATCTTGGTCAAGTATGACCATAGAGAAAATGCCCCATTCAGGATCCATTGGCCCACTTTGGGTGCTTAGACCCACTTGATTAGCCTTCCCTTGCTTCTCTAGTACTTCCTCTTTGGTGTTTTTTATATCATTAGATTAGACTTATGGCCCACTAGGTACTAAATTACCCACTCCTTTAATCGAACATGCTCCTCTCTTCATTCTAGATTGCCAAGATCTAGCCATGATTTGTGGAACTTATCCTTGGAAGAGTGATTTATGTTTGAATATAAGGGAATTGGCCTTGCATTTGTGAATTCATCCTAGTGTAAGTAGTGGGATATTGAGCAAGCGATAGGCTATAGTATTGGAGTTGGATGGTATGGTGGTTGAATGCTTGGAAATAGAGGTATGGAAGACCTTAAAGCTAACCTTCCTATCTAGAATAGATCAATTTTAGCTTGGATAGCTATCCCATAAGTAGCTAGTAGATAATATCCTCCTTTGGCCTTTATCATTATAAATATTTCTAAATTTAAGGCCTTGATATAATATATAAATTCCAAACATGGGATGGGATGAATCTCATCATATATTCTATGCCATGCCTTGTGAAATTGGATGTTGAAATTATTGATGAACTTTATCAATGCTCTCTTTATAGTAGAAAATTTCTCTAAGAGGGATACACCATATGCTTTGAGTAGCAAGTTGGTCCCAAAAATTGATTGAGGGGGAAGAGAGATATACCATTCTAGATCCTTGGTTCTTAATGAAGCCACAAACATCCTCAAAGCCACATTTTTCTCTATCATGTTATGTACTACACTCATAGTAACCATATTTTGTATATGATCCAAAGGCTTTGTCAGATCCTCCCTGATGTAGCATGGGAGAGATTTTAATTTGGATGTTGAAATATCATTCCATATAACTAGTAGCATTGGAGGTTGTAAAGGACTTCTATCATTGTTGGTTTTTAAGCCTTACTACCACAATATATCACAGGTCCCTCAATATAAATAAGCCACAATATTAAAGGTCAAAATATCAATAATGAAGAGTAGAATTATATATGAGCAATCTAATATGTATATCAAGGCCAATATAATACTAAAAATAACATTCACTTATAATATCAAATATGAATGTAAATGGCCTAAATCATTCATGTACTATGCATGAAGAAAACTTACAATATTAATTGCTCAAAATATATATACAAGATTTATTCACTTTTATGTATCTTCCTCTTACAATAAGATTATCAGATTCCTCTTATATATCTATTTTTGGAGAATTATATCCATAATATAGCCATAGTAATATGACTCTTAAATTACTTGACTATTGCTCTCTATATGACAAGTCCCATGACCTTTGGCTTATCATCTTGCCACTTGCATACTAGACTCTTTACTTTCTTCTTACATGCACACTTGACTCTATGACACTTGCACACTTCTACATGCACTCCTAATCTAAGATACTTGTGCACATTCTCACATTACATATTTGCACACTTACATACATAACACTTGTGCACATTCTCTTAATAAACACTTGCACTCTAACTTACATGACACTTGTGCATTTCTTGCATATTGTACTCACATGAAAAGGAAATTATAAATCACACATCTAACATATAGACTCAACTCTAATCTATTACATATTTACAATTGTACCATGAAGGCACCATGGGGGTACATTAACATATACAAAATAATGTAATATTCCTCAACACCCCCTACATTATATTATTTGGTTATTGAAGACTTTATTCTTCAATATTGATCTTCATATTCAATATTAAATCTTCAATAATCATGTGATCCTACATTGCTTATGAAACTTTGCTTATATGGAATATTCATCATCATATTGAATCTTGGGTTCATACATTGTTTATGCCTGATCCAATTTCCTGTTTCCTAACATTCTGAAAATCAAGCAACTCATCATTAATTTCATCTTGAGGTAGATGTTCAATAATATCTTGAGATAATCCCATTGAATCTAAGGCATATATTCCATTCTTGATTGAACCTGTAGCTTCAGTTTTATTTTGATTCTTGATAATGCATTTGCTATGTTCATTTGTATATTTAAACTCTATTGTTCTTTTTTCTTTCAACTAATTGAGCAACTAAGATAAGATCAGTTGATAGTCCTTGAACATATAAAATATTTTCTAGCACAGAATCTAAAAACTGCATGCTAGGTATCACTCTACCAATTATTTTAACTTGATACATCTTATCATCTATAATTTTTATCCTTGACTTCTAAGAAATCAAACCAATATAAGTTTCTAGTCATATGATGACTAGCATTTGAATCTATATACCAAATATATTTTTTCTCTTTGAACCTTTTTATGAGATTTAAGTGATATTATCTCACATATTTGATAAGAATTTTGAAGAACTCTTTTATGATGTTGTCCTTTGTATTCAAAAGAATGTTTTTGATACAAATTTTGTTTTTGAAATTTTCCTCTCATATAGTATGGTCTTGCACTTTGATAATTTTCCTATATTGTGATGTTCCTCTTTGCCATTTATCCATATTTTTAAATTGAAATATCCCAAGTTTAAATATGCACCTAAATATGAAATTTGAAAATTTTAAATTTTCTAATCCTTTGGTGTAGAAATCCTTTTAATACCCTAATATATTAAATTTGTAAAATTTCAAATATTTAAATTTTCTAAAATTTGAAATAAATAAAAAAGCTTCAAATTTCAAAAACATTAAAAAAAATTTAAAACCTTTTAACTCCCTACTTTCAAATCTTCACACTCTTCAAAAAATTAAAATCACTCTAAAGCTTTAAATCTCTAAGTCTTCAAAAACTTAATTAAATCCTTAATAAACTTTTAAAAAATTTAACCTAGTAGCATTCCTTATCACTCCAAAACTTATAAACTAATTTGAACTTCAAATAATTGAAAAATATAAATGAACCTTATAACTCCATTCAAATTAATTCAAAGTTTCCTTTTCCCTCCAAAATAATGAATAGCACATAAATGAGTAACGCTTAAGACGTTACCTAGTTATTGAATTGTACTATGGAGAGTTGCATGCACATATAACGTCTCAAATTAGGTTAAGCAATTTTCTGACACTTAGATTCTTTTTGCATTCTTCTTGTTGGCTCATTCATCCGACTAATGGATAAATTGAAATTTCTCCTCTACTATTACTTTCCCTATTTGAATGGTGGTACTTTGTCCTTTACTGTTACCTACTTTTCTGAATGGTGGCACTATCCCACTTCTCTCTTGCTCTTCTGACGTTCAACGTCCTTTAAAATCTTAGGTGATTTTATTTTAGAAGGCAATTCTTAGACTCCATCTCTGTTGGAGGTAACTTTGGCAACACATTGGTTTCAGGTACCTCTATTTTAAATAGCGATACTTTGGCTTTTTTGTCTCTAGTGTAGACAACTTAGACAACAACACTCTGATTCAAGGTGCCACTATTGCAGAGTTTGATGTATTTGTATCAGGTCCAAGTGTCTTAACACTTCAATGCTAATGCATGGATATATTCCTTCTTCCTGTAGCACTACAAAATTACTTCTTTCTCTTCTACCTTGGCTGGTAGAACTCTAGTAACTAGTGTTTCTGTAATAGTTCTCGAGTAACACTGTAGTCTCTAATTTATTTTTCTTGTGTTGGCTTCTAGAGACTTTTCTTATTGCTAACCTTTCAGATGTTTTATGTAATTCTAGCCACCCTAGCTACTTATGCTATTCTGGTCGTGCAAGATTTCTAAGCTATGATGTTCACTCAAGCTACATATAATATTCTAGCCACTTTGCTAGATTTTACTTCTATACTGGCCTCTACCTCTATGCTTCCCTCTTGACATTCTTCCTTTATGTTGGCCGATTAGGCCCTTTATCCTTTACTTGGCCTCTTAGGCTCTATCTTCTTTTTATGGTTACTTAGACCACTCTTACTATAGTTGGTCGCTTGAGTGTTGGTTGCTTCCTTTATGTGGATGATGGATCCATAAGATAGACACTTAATGTGTCTCAATATTATTCAATATTCTTTTCTATCTCATGTGAAATGCTATACAGTGTTATTCTTTGCTTGCTTAGCACTATTATTTGCTTTCTTAGAATAATATTTTATTTCAAAAACTTCTTCAAATAAGTCAAGGCCAAGACTGATATTGCTTTATTCAATCTTGTGAGTTTGGTTTTTTGAATAACTAGAACTCCTCAATACATCTATCTCTATAGGTTTCTTCTCTTATCTCTATATACTGCTCTACTCTATATATTGTTGTTTCTCTGTCTTTGTACTCAAGAAGCTTGAATTCTTCTTTGTCCCTAGAAACTTGAATGCTTATCTATTTTCAATGTCTAAAATATTTGTCAATGTCTTAGGTTGCACCTAAGAACTAAAAATATGATTCTCCTCTTTTCTATAGAATCCAATATGGATGACTATGAATATCCTTGAATGACCAACTTTCTTTTGAGTTGGTTATCAATATATTAATGTACAACTTTCTCCCGAGTTGGCTCTCTCTATAAAATTAGTTGAGTCCTAGTCTTTACTATTTTTTCTTCAACCAAGTGGAAAGACCCTAGCATCCAAATTAGGGTGACTCATCCTTGTCCCCTCAATTTCTACTCAATTAGACCTTTATAAAAATAGAGTCCAAGTATTCATTGCTTTTAAAGTAGATAGACTTTATATTAACTTTGTCAAATATGGATAGAGTTAAATTATGGTGGCTAATAAAATAACTCTATTAAAAATGGATAAAGTTATGTGGTATATCTGATACCATTGTTGGATTTTAAGCCTTACTACCACAATATATCATAGATCCCTACATATAAGTCAACCATAATATTAAAGGTTAAAATATCAATAATGAATATCCAATGCCACTCAACCCACAATAAGTCCTAGATTGGGAAACAAAAATATCTCATTATCCTTGAGCAATAACCAGAGAATTCAGAGGACTCTCCCACTATGTTTCATAAAACCAAATATGAGGACATATTAGTGCAATCCTCCTCTCAAAAGGGTGCTCCCTAGATTCGATCCTCCAAGCCATATATCCACACTCAACAGAGAACATGTATCCCATTCATCACCAAGAAGGGCTACATTCAGAAGTTGGACAACCTAATGAATGTTATTTTCAAAGAAACCAAAATTAATTCCTCTCTATTGCAGTAGGCCATGGTCATCTTGGATGAATTTAGGAACCAGTTCAAGGGTGATGAACAAGTGGATCATATGGACTCCCCTACTCTGGTTGATGGTAAATGAAAGGTCTCTTTCCTCTTCTTTGTTGGTTCTTATCTTTTGTGTTCTTTCCCTTGTTTGTTAGGTGGTCTCCCCTATTTTGGAGGCCCCCTCTTTTTTATTTCTATTTTTCTTTGTCCTCTTAACCCAATCTCAAGAAGACAGTCTCCCTTTATCTTGATTTTGGATCTTCTCCTTTTATCTCTGGGAGATAGTCTCTCTTGATGGTATTTTGATGTTAAAGTTTTGGGGATCCTTTTGAAACCCCTCCCTCCAGTCAATAAAAAAAGTATATCAATAATGAAGAGTAGAATTATATATGAGCAATCTAATATGTATATCAAGGCCAATATAATACTAAAAATAGCATTCACTTATAATATCAAATATAAATGTAAATGGCCTAAATCATTCATGTACTATGCATGAAGAAAACTTACAATATTAATTACTCAAAATCTATATATAGGCTTTATTCACTTTTTTGTATCTTCGTCTTATCATCAGATTCCTCTTCTATACCTCTTTATGGAACATTATCTCCATAATATAGCCATAGTAATGTGACTCGTCAAGTACTTGATTGCTATCCATATGACAAGTCCCATGACCTTTGGCTTATCATCTTGCATATTGTACTCACATGAAAGGGGAAATATAAATCACACATATAACCTATATAATCAACCCTAATCTATTACATATTTATAATTATACCATGAAGGTACCATGGGGTACATTAGCACTTACCAAATAATGTAATATTCCTCAACAATCATCCCATGACAAAAATATTCTAGGTGGTGGAGCATCCATGTTTTGGCCTTGACCTCTTCTTCTTCTTGGAATGGTGTTGAACAAAGGTACTAGCACATGCATATTAGTAGCTACAAAGGATCTAGTGGTAGGTATCTTTCTCATAAAATTTTGGTTCCTTTGATTTCAATAGAGTTGATAGGTTACTATTGCATTTGCTCTTCAAGCTGATAGACTGTGATCTTCACCAGAATTCCAATATGATATTTTCTAAATGGCTTCTTCTGGATAGTCATCTTTGAGTAGAGTTTACAAGTGAAATTTTTATATGCTTCAAACAAGAAAATATGGAAGTATCCCCATTATAATATAAGCCTTTTAGATTTATCTTGATTGTGAGGCTACTAGAAATGAATCAATTAGGTCTCATTCGATGTGCCATTAAATTGTTGTCCTCTATAATTGTCATAGTCACCGGATGTGGGGATGAGATGATTGGACTATCCAACCTCGGATGTGGGGATAATATGATTGGATAATTAATAATTTTACATGCCTAATTTGTCCAAGGCATATTTATATGAAAACATTGGTATGCATAACCCAAAAGTCAGCCACCAAGGAGGCCTCCACATTTACAACTATTTGAATGAATGCTAAATTACATTTCAAATCTACATCATATTTTCTAAGTACCTTGTGTTACTAAGGAACCAACCATAGCACCATGGTGTTGTATTCAAACGCATATAAATAATCTATAAGTAAATGCCTTGGTAAAAGCAAGACACATAAGCACATAAAAAATAATTGCTTCAATTTACAACAGACACGTCAAGATAGTGAATACCTCATCATATTAACTACTTTATGGTGCTAAATATGGATATATCCCTATAAGGTACTCCATATTCACTATCTATCGATTTCCATCCTCCTGAACTAAAACATGGCATGTGTGGTTCAATCATGGAACCACTCCTTGCATATGGTATATTTTTCATTTAGTTGGCTAACAACCACTCCATCACTTCAAGACATCTATTCCCTAAAAAATACATGGGTTAAACCTTGCTCAATCTAAAGGTGGTAAAAAAATAACATGCGAGCTCAAACCCATGATCACCTATCTACAACACCCTAAATTTTCCTTTGTTAGTCATCTTGTCATCTTGTTCATAGTGAAGGAACTACGTCTAAAATCCATGAAGACCTATCAACACCTTTAGAAGAAGCATGTATGGTTGTGGAAGAAGTATGCACAAAGTCAATAAAACTAAATTTAAATTTAAAAAATTTCCTTTTCTTTCTTCAACGATATGAGAGACAAACTAGAAACCAAATTTAAAACAACTATTCTCAAGCAAAAAACATGGAAATAAATCTCCTCTTTGCTCCTTATACTTTAAAAGTTTATAAAGTTGAAAAGAGTAATTCATCCTAAGAAATGGAGGTTCTGAATATCACCTTTGTGTGACCAAATGAGGTAGCTCCACACCTACTCTGGTACCATGTTGAAATTCACAATATTTTTTAAAAATGTATAAAAGAAAACAATGCACTCAAATCTCATACAGAGAACAAAAATAAGGACAAAAAAGATAAGGATTTGGTGGCAAATACCATAAATAATCATTATATCCATAGATAATATTACACAACACTATGATAAAAAATGAGGAATGTGAGGGGGTATTTATAGCAATACCAAAACCTCGATTATGTTATAAATTTTAATGTAAGTAGATATAACAAGATAAATTTAGATTAATTATAAATTATAAAGAAGGTTTAGCCATAACAAGGTTAATCATGACCCATAGGACTTACATAATATAATATTACAAATAGTTAATACATTGCACAATAAAATACCCTTAGGTTTATCAAAAAATATCATAATGTTGACTTTGACCATGAATTAGATTGCAATTTCAACATAGTATTGTCTTATTTGGAAGCTATAAACACCCAATTTTACACACTTGAATCCACCAAGACCTCCATAAATCAAGTTCTTGAACTTGCCAAAATATCCCCATCAACATCTTGTCCAAATTGGGAGCATTTATTGATCCTAAGCAAAATGAAAGCACTGATATTGCTTTTGCTATTTGGGTAACATTTTTGTAACCATTGACCATTTGATTATTTTTTGCCCATTTTTGACCATCAATAGTGATTTAACAATAGTGTTGTGATAAAAGAGTTGCCAGTGCTTTTGACCTTCCACATGTTGAACATACCCTCATTTCCCTATCTCGTCACTCACCATTAATAAAGGAATTCAACCTGCCACCCTAGAATAGATCCTATTTACACAAATTTCCCCTTCCATAATATTTCTTTTTTTTCCTCTTGATCTCTATTTCTAAATATACCTTCATATTATCTACATTCATTGTGATTCTCTTCTCAAGGCCATGAATCTCTATAAATTTAGGACTTGGGATAGCCTTCACACAATATAATTTTATGCACCAAAAATTTGCTAGATTTTATTTATAATTCTTAGATCCCTCTACTTAGATTATGCCAAAAGTTTGGCTTGACTTTGTGATCACTTAGCAAGATTCCTTCAAGTTTTTGGGAAAGCAATCAATTTCTCAAGCAACATCTCAAGGGGTATCTTAAATTCTCAAGCATTCAAGCGTAGGATGGAGGCCACTATCAAGCTTCAACAAAGTGGAATGAAACTAATCACCTTGGGTTGTCCCCTTTTCTCTTTCTTCTTGATTTGTGATTTTTCTTTTATCATTATATTTCCTTCTAATTTTGTGGAATTTTACTACCATTTTGGTAAACTTTTGTATATCTTATCTTGTAATCTCTAGATAATAACTTATCTTATCATCCTACTTAGTTGAGAACTTTGTATTTGCATCTTGTAATAATTATATATATTTATAATATTTCATCTCATTTTTCATAAGTTTATTGTTATCATTCATGTAGCATAGTTAGGTACTTGGCCTCATGGGGCAGTACCCTTCCTCATAGCATCTTGATGCTTGTAAAATATGACCTTTATTGTCACTATTTTTATCCTTATAGTCAAAAATGTTGCTTGCATACTATAGGCAGTGTCTTTTATCCCTATTTTACATAAGGTGTTAGCATTGGAAGCAAAACCATTGAAAATGCTTTTTAATGGGTAGCATTTCTACCTATTTATCTCTATTGTATGATTTCCTTCATTTATAGCAATTTATTATTTCATCTAGTTAAAAATAAGGGCTTGATTGTACTAACAATGAAGTTCATCATCTTCCATCTGACAGCACAAGCCCCTCTACACTAATCCTTTTGTTTTTTTGTCTATTTTTGCAATATTAGTGAAAGTACCACTTGAAATTAAAATCCCTAATAGTGCTTCTATCGTGGAGATAGTGCTTATGTCACAGGAAGAATTGGATTTTCTTGTTATGTTGGCCTTTATTTTCCTTTTCATAATATCATATTAGCTTATTATTTTTATTTTTGGTTTTCTTTTTAGGTCTTTGATCTCTATTTTTGTAGGTCTTATGAAAGCGCTATCTAGAATCAAAAGTGTTGATAGTGCTTCCACAACATCTACCATAGAGGTAGAACTAGATTCTCCTAATCCTTTATTTTATGTTTCCTACCTATAATTTGATTTTAAGTTAGTTTTTGTTGTTTTTTGTTATTATTTTTAGTTTTTTTGAGAATAAGGAAAATCTAAGGAACCTAAAGTAGACTAATCACATGTTAGGAGATATTGTATCATTTTGTTATAGGCATTAAAGCTAAATATCATATAGTATACGTCTAGGATAGCATTAATATATCTCTCTTTAACCCTTGTATTCTCAAAAGAAAAAAATTATTTTATTTTGTTTTAGCATTGGAATCGAAAGAGCATCTCAAATTAGGTGGGGGTTTGTCTAGTTAGAGAAAATATGATGCAATCCCTTGTAATTACAATAAAACCCCTATACACTTATATTTTTATTTTGTGTCTAGTTGTAGGTTTAGTGAAAGAACCACCTAGAAATGAAAGTGTTGACAATGCTTTTTCCACATAAGTAGAACTGGATTTTTCATTCTCTTGGCTTTTGTTTTCCTTAATATAATATTATATTATTATATTAGCATAGTATTTTTGTTTTTATATTATTTTTGGGTCTCTAATCTCTATTTTGTAGGTCTTACAAGAGCATCACTTGAAATTAAAAGTTCTAACAATGCTTCCACAACATAGGCAACACTTCTACCATAGAGCTAGAACTAGGTTCTCCTAATCCTTGATTTTTTGTTTCATGTCTATAATCTAATTTTAAGTTAATGTTTGTTGTCTATGGTTCATGTTTTTAGTTTATTTGAGAATAAGAAAAATTTAAGGAGCCCTAGAGTAGACTAATCATATAATAAGGGGATGTTGTATCAATTTGTTATAGGCATTAAAGCTAAATATCATATAATATGCATCTAGGATATCTTTTATTTGATGCATCTCCCTTGAACCCATGTATTATCAAAAGAAAATATTATTTTATTTTGTTTCATCATAAAAATTGAAAGAGCATCTCATATTAGGTGTGTGTGTGTGTTTTTTGCATGCATTGTATGGTTACATTTTAATTTTACTAAGGTTAAGCTAGGCACAAAAGTGGGTTATTTTAAAGGAACCTTAGTTTTCTTTATAAACATAGGTTTTTGTGAAATTTAATACATCAAACTATTTACTAGACTTTCACACCCCCATATACCCTAACCATTTTGAAGTGAAAAGAGAAGAAGACATGATGGATATCCCTATGCCTCCTCTCTTCCCTTACCATATTTTGGTGAACCCAACATCAAACTAGTTAGTAGGATTTCACACCCTCATATCCCCAAACCATTTTCAAATGAGAAGGAAAGAAGGCATGAGGGATCCCTTTGGTTGACATTTTGCCTTCTCTCTTCCCTTCCCCCAAGTTATCAATAATTCAATGTGTCATAAATCTCATCAATTGAATAGTACATTAGTATCCTCACTACATACCTCATAGATACATCACATTCCATATGGTGTTATAGTACATTAGAACTATGCAAAAATGGTGATAGATCCCTAAAACTGGTACAAAATGGTAAGTTCTCTTCCAAAAATTATTTTTATGACTCTGTATCAGTGGCATCTCCACTTATTGATGACAAACCTTCTATTGAAAGTGGATGGGCATGTGCATTAACCTTTGCAAATATTGAGTAACTAATCTCGACTAAGACCATGATCTCATTGACATTGATAAAGGTAACCTTTGATTTGTAGGGGTATCTACATAGTATACTACTCGATAATATGAGGAGCACTCTATCTCTATATATATCATATATCTCACCCTATAACTAATCCACTTGCCTTTACAAATAATCAAACTCCCTCCCTACCCTACTATTATAGCCTATATAGCTATTGCATCTCACTTTGTGGTTAGCCAATATTTTAGACTATCACATAACTATGATCTCCCTCACATGGTTAGCTTGTATGCTATCAACACAAGCAACCAATACATACCTCTTTCATCATAAATTGGCTACCTCCTCCTATAGCTCATATATCTATTATTGCCACTCCCACTCCACCTTCCTTGTAGCCTACTAATCCACCATGTTACTCTTGGTTGCCACTAATATCTAATAATCTACTCAACAACACTACATGCTCTACCTCTATAGTAGTTGTTAGGTCCTACCTAGATCTCCACACTCACTAGTGGAGGTAATGCCAAGAGTATCATCATTATCATCAAAGCCTTTACTTTTATGTCCTTCCTTGCCTATCCTCTCTCATATCATCACCTCCATATCACCCTAACAAAACATACCATTATCTCCATTGCTCTGGTCCTTTAGGGTCATAGTCCTAGTGTTGTGACCCTCCTCAAGTTTAGTCTAGTGTACCACCTGATATAATCTATCATCATCCCTAAGCCATCCCTCCTAGGTTCTATAAACTTTGGATCATCTGCATATACCTCTAAATGGTTGTCTAAGTTTGGAAACTTGTCAAAATCCATCTCTTGTGTGGTCCTCTAATACCACATGGGTTCCATCATAGTAACTCCTTGAATATCATCAAACTAGCACACCCCTTGGTTATATTTATGGAACTCTCGATCTCCCCTTAGATCGACCAACCATCTCACTCGCCTAACTCTACCCAACTGGTATATTCCCTCTCTCCAACCCAAATGGCCTCGTTAAGGTCGTTATGTGACCTATTATGGTTTTAGGCCATCGATCACATGTTAGGTCATCATGAAGGATCCTCTCATGGGCCTTTGCCTCCCTCCCTTAATATGAATTACCTATCTATAGACCCCTAGCACATCAATATTTATAATCTAACTGGGTAGCCTAGGTGGCATCATAATGGCTAGTCCTCCTATGATCACACCTAAAATAAGGTATAACAAACCATTCTTTGTCCATCCCCATACATGACCCTATGTAATATATGATATAGACATATAAGGATGATTGGACCCCATGCAAACATACTCTGCTCATTGCAAATCCATGCAATGAACTCTTCCCTCTCCTTGTGTCCCCTAACAAAACTCTAGACACTAGCAAGCACAAGTAGGGTTGTCTACCTACCTAAATGTCTTCCTAAGTATGTGGTGTTAATATCAATGTCTGATCATGCTATGGAAAACCCTCATTCACTCGTTAGAAGCTCCAACCAATATTCCTAATCATGGACCATGTATATGATTTCTACCCCTTTAATAGGAATAATGAGGATGCATCACACATCCTCTAAGGTCACAATAAGCTCCCCATGGATAGCTAGAATTTATTCATCTTTGAATACCATCATTTAGTCATATCTGTAAGAAATGCTTTTTCAAACTCTACCTTTGGCATATAAGCGATATAAAAATGGCATGGCTACAAGAATATCAACCTCATCATCCACCATTGCCAAGGCCAAATCCAATATATATGGTCATCTCTCTATACAATATAACACTCCATGACAAACCTACAACTATAAAATAACCAAATCATAAGCCTACCTAACACACAATCAACCCCAAAAAATTAGACCACATTTATCTACTTAGCTAAAATGTCTAAGCATAATAACATCGTCCAAGAGCAAAAGTGCTACCTACACAAAAATGTTGCTTAGGTATAAAAGCATTTCCCATGCAAGTGCTACTCAAGGGCATAAGCATTATTTGCAATAGTGTCACTCATAGACAAAAACATTATGTAAAAGTGTTGTCCATGAGCAAAAGCACTGCAAAATTGAAATGGCTTAATTTTTGAGAAAAATTGACTAGAAATATAAAATTTCAAATTCCTTACTTGAACATTATTGTTTGGACCTTCCATTGGCACTTGAACCAACTTTGCATGGTGTACCTATTGTCTATGGTGAGTCATAAAAAGTTCTCATGGTAATGGGGCTCGAGATCTCTAAAAACAAATTTTAATGTAGTAAAATGAATTGGTTTTTATCCTCCCCAAGCCCATATGGCCTACTTCCTTTCATTGCTTCTTTTATAGAACCCAAGCCACATTGAGTTTCTTTGGTAACTCTAGTTTTCCCTCCAAAACTTGAGGGGGATATCAAGGCACAAGTTTTAGGATAAAAGTGCATTTAATGTTGTCCAAAAGAGTAATTTTTCACATCACTTAAAAATAGTCAATATTCACACCACTCACTCCACATCAATGAAATAAAGCCATAAAAACTTTCCTTGTAAAATTGAGGTATCTACGAATATATTACGGTTTTTTTTTTAGCTCTGGCAATTTTGCGTTTTGGCGGGAAACTCTCTGTGCAGGCTACGGGCGATGCTCTTGGATCGGTGGGGTGAAGGTTAATCCAGGACATCAGGTGGCTTCCTGCTCTGTTTTGTCTTTGCGGATCTGAAGGATCGTGTGCAGTTCCAGGTGGGCCCAATGGGGTCCCCTCCAATCCCTCTCTCTGGGAGAAAGGGCTCTTATGCAGAAATGCTCAAAGACACTCCCTCGTCTTCTAACGGTGAAGTGCAGAGAAACAACCTGAATATGATGCTTAAGAATGTTGGTAGGGGTTCCACAGCACATCGTGTCAACGGATGTCTCCCTCAATCCGCTTCGAGGCCTAAGATTGTAATCGAACCAAAGCTGGTGGAAGATACAATTCTATACAAAGCCGATCATGATTTGATTTGCAAATTCATGGGTATCCGACCTACCCTGAATTTCTTGCACACTTGGGTCCGACAGAACTGGGAGCCCCATGGTGAGTACTCCCTGTGGTTTATTAGCAATGGGTATTTCATCGTTAGCTTTTCTTCTTTAGCTGATAGGAACAGAGCGTTTGAATCCGAAAAAAGAAACCACGGTCCGGCGGGGCTATTTGTTCAACCCTGGAGAGTGGGTTTCGATCCCCGCATTGAACCCACGGCTGTCCCGGTCTGGATTCGGCTGTACGCTCTCCCAATGGAGTTTTGGGGGGAGCAGGTCTTGGAAATGATAGGTAACTCTCTGGGTAGATACATGGGTGTCTCCAAGGATACTATTGAAGGTAACTCGGGTGTCTATGCTAGAATCTGTGTGGAAATGGATATCGGCCGGCCTCTACCGGCGAGAGGTGGAGCTGGAACTGGCCGGAGTTTCCTGGATCCAACAGTTAGACTATGAGGCTCTGCCTTTTCGATGCAGAGTCTGCCACAAGCATGGGCATTTGGCCCGGTTCTGCCCAACTCTCCTGGACTCCAAAACGGAAGCCCAACATAGTATGCCAAACCGCTCCAAAGAGAATAAGGCCAGCTCTGCCAAAGAAACATCCAATTCGCCTCAAGCTAATGAGGGTCAGAAAGATGGCTTTGAACAAGTCAAGAGAAGGAGAAAGCAGAAGAAAACTGGTAAGGAGCAATTTCAATCCAAGCCAGCCAACAGATACGAAATTTTTAAGTCTCTAGTAGATCAGGAGGACCAGGATATGGAAGGTGTGGATGGGAATATTGAGGCCCTTAACCCTCAAACTCATGTTTCTCCTTCATCTTCTCCTGTCTTAGACCAGGTGCTTGAGCCAATTGAGGTATTGCCACCAGAAATTGCAGGGGCAATGACAGTGCAACCCCCAGAGTCGCCAATAATTAAAGATGTTAGCATGGGAATTGCTGAAAAAAAATCAAGAAATGCCAGCCCTAGGTATCTCTCAGGTAGAAAAGAGATCCAAAAATAGCAACACTCAAGGAGCGGGCGAGAAAGTCAAACAAGGACTTGATTGCAGCTCAAGGAGATAAACTGATCAATGGAGGATCGGTGAGGACTATTGATTCTTACTGCTCTCAAGGTTTTCAATGATCATTCAATCTTGGAACGTTAGGGGTTTAAACAGTAGAACCCATCAATCTGCTGTTCAAAGACTCTTAGAAAAACGTAAAACAGACTTTTTGCTTATTCAGGAGACAAAAATGTCTTTAGATATTATGAGTAAAACAGTTAATAGAATCTGGCGGGGTGCTGGTCATATGGCTGTGGCTGCCCAAGGTGCTTCAGGGGGGATTGTTACTCTTTGGAACCCTCTGGAATGGACTGCATTAGAACATATAGCTTGGAGAGGTGTTCTCACATCTCATTTCAAAAATAACTTCACAGCAGAACATGTTTTAATCACCAACTTTTATGGGGCCCAAGACCTTGATGGCCAGAGGCTCCAATGGAGAGCTGTTCAAAACATGAGGTCATCCAGGGAATGTTTTGACTGGATTATTGCAGGGGATTTTAATGCAAAATTATCTGCTCGTGACCAGGAAGGTGGCACCCCAATTTTGGATCCTGGGGACCGGCTTCTGATTGCCCAAGTTCAGGCCTTTCAATTAGTGGACGTTCAAGGCCCTGGACCCTTTTTTACTTGGACAAATAAGAGGAAGGAGCCACACAGCAGGAAGGTCAAGTTAGATCGCTTTCTGGTCTCGGAGGAGGCTTTTGTAAAATGGACTTCTAAGTTCCAGATTTTGGAGGGCCCTGTTTCTGATCATTTTCCCATTTTTCTGGAGGGAGGGACTTCGGTAGGGCAGCATCATAGGCCTTTTAAATTTGAGAATTTTTGGTTACAAAAGGAGGACCTTCGACAGAAAATTCCACAATGGTGGGCAGAAGGCCGTCCACCTTTTGGGACAGCAATGTTCAAATTGCATAAACAGCTCCACTTTGTCAAACTTCAACTGAAACAATGGAGGAAAGAAAATAAGTCGGATTTCCAGACCCAAAGGGCCCCCTTGGTGGCCAGATGGGAGGAGGTACAGAAACTCTTTAGGGAAGGATCAATTACTGAGCAACTCAAATCTGAAGATGATGCACTACGTAAAGCGGTTGAGGCCATTGACAACCAAGAGGAGATATACTGGAAACAAAGGGCAAGAAATACTTGGTTATTAGAAGGGGACAGAAATACCAAATTTTTCCATCGGTCAGCTTGCGCTAGGCGTCAGATGAATAGCATGGAAGTCCTTAAAGATGAGAATGGACATGCCTTCGATACTCTTCCCGGTATGCACTCCCACTCAATTGATTACTTTTCTAAACTTTTTAAGGAAAGTATGGAGCAGGATGTTGAGGCTCAGAATGAAGTTCTTAATGTTATTCCTTCTATTATCTCTGAAGAAGACAATCAGGCCCTGCTTAGACCCATTGAAAGTGATGAATTGAGAAACGTGGTCTTTGGTATGAATCTTGGAAAATCTCCTGGTCCAGATGGCTTTCCTATTGAGTTTTTCAGGCCTTTTGGGACACTTTGGGGGAGGATGTTTTGGCTGTCACAGAGGAATCCAGATCCAATAGAAGAATGCTCAGGGCGATCAATCACACCTTCATCTCTTTAATTCCAAAAGGGGAGGAGGGGACTCATATCTCTGATTTCAGGCCTATAGCTTTATGCAATGTGATTTATAAAATCATCACTAAGATAATGGCTGAGCGGCTCAAACCCCTTCTTCATAATATCATTTCTTCAGAACAAGGGGGCTTCGTTGAGGGAAGACAAATCTTGGATGGGGTGGTTCTTGCTCAGGAGGCTATCCACTCAATGCAAACTTCGGGCAATAAAGGAATGTTCATTAAACTGGATATGTCCAAGGCTTATGACCGGGTGGAGTGGAGCTTCTTGTCGAAAATGATGGCAGCTTTTGGCTTCTCCCAGGATTGGATTGATTGGGTTATGAGTTGTGTTTCTACACCCTCTTATTCTGTTCTCATTAAGGGTCTACCCTCGCATCCTTTTGGTGCCACTCGTGGTCTTCGCCAAGGAGACCCTTGCTCTCCCTATCTTTTCCTCATTTTGGCTGAGGGATTAGGCAGACTGTTCTTGAGGAGAAGACAACAAGGCCTGCTAACTGGTATCAAGGTTGGGGAGGAAACTTTGACTCACTTGCAATTTGTGGACGATACTGGACTGGTTGGTGTGGCCGGTCTTAGGGAAGCTAGAGGAATCGAGAGATACTCCGAATGTCTACCTTAGGGCTTCAAATCGGGTCCTCAATGACGGGAAGTCCAAAGTTGTCTTTTTCAATCTTGATCAACGACTGCAGGAGAGGGCTATTGAGATCCTGGGTTTCACTAGAACTTCTCTTCCAATAGTTTACACAGGCGTCCCCTGCATTTCAAAAAATTAAAAATAGATATCTGGAAGAATCTGTTGGAAGGCATCAAAGACCGAATGAATCACTGGTCACATAAATGGTTAAGCTATGGGGGTAGGTTAACCTTCCTGCAGTCAGTTATACAGGCTTTGCCAATCTATAAATTCTCTATCCTGGCTGCCCCTCATACCATCTGGAAAGAGTTGGACAAAATGGCTAGAAGATTTTTATGGGAAGGTGCAAAAGGGAAGAAAAAATGGGCTTTGGTTGGGTGGGATAAAGTTTCCCAGCCTAAGGACAACGGAGGGCTGGGCCTGAGAAGTTCCAAGCTTAATAACAGAGCCTTGGCTGGAAAAGCTCATCTTGGAGGTGGATTTCCCGACCAACCTCCCTCTTCGACGAGAATCCTTTCTAGCAAATATTTGGGGCAGGTTCATCCCAATGAGGTGTGCTGCTTTCCCCTGGAAGGCACTGGTTCCTTAGTGTGGCAGACTCTTAAGCTTGGATCTCAGATTGTCAAAGACCAATTATTTTGGAAAGTGGGGAGAGGGGATAAGGCACATTTTTGGACTGATTCTTGGGACCAGCATCCGCCCATCATTGCCATGTTTCCTGAGCTTCAACCAATCAAGGCTGCCTTAGAAGCCCAGGGCTGGATACATATTGATAACTATTTTCACACCAGCCAATTGGGGGAGTATAAATTCAAAAAGTTTAAGAGGTGGCAGGAGTGGCCAATTACTATCCCTCCGGAGCTGGCGCCCATCTTGCACAAAATCTTGTCAGAAAGGTTCCTCACGGGGAGGGATGAGGATGATGAATTAGCTTGGGGCTGTGGGAGCCTTGGGGTCTATTCAGTGAAGGCTGGGTATGAAAAGATCCTCCCTGAGCCTCCCCGCACTCATTTTCGGTTCAGGATTGGAGAAGGATTTGGCATTCTAAGGGTCGGCCGAAAGTGAATTTCTTTGCACGGCAGCTTATGCACAATGGAATTCTTACTTTTGACAATCTAAGAAGTAGGGGAATCAGTGGCCCCTCTCAATGTGCATTATGCCAAAAACATGAGGAATCTGCTGATCACCTGATGTTTGAGTGTCCTTTTACTCATCAGATTTGGGAGCGCTGGTTCTCCCAATTTAAACTCCAGGCTAATGGTGTTTTAAATCGTGCCAATATTTTGGAAAAGTGGAAAAGGGGCAGATTCAAATCTACAGCCCTCCGAATTGGCTGGGAGTTAGGCTTTCTCTTCATTTGGTGGCAAGTTTGGCTGGAGAGAAATGCCCGGATCTTCAGAGATACTTTCTCCTCGATAGACGGTGTTTGGCAGGTCATTTGGAGTAAAGTCACTGAAACTGTTGCCATCAATGTTAAAGAAGAGATTCAGGCTGATCTTGGGCATCTAGAAGAGGGGGTTGAGGGACAAGAGGGGCATGGCAGAGTATGCTGGATACCTCCCCCAGTAGGCTGGGTAAAGATCAATACTGATGGAGCTACAAAAGGCAACCCGGGCAGTGCGGGTATTGGTGTTGTCTACCGAGATCATTCTGGTACGGTGCTTTTCTGGGAGCTGTAGGGCTTGGGCCGAGCCACCAATAATGAAGCTGAAGCCATAGCCATCAAATCAGCTTCTATATGGGCTGTTAAGCAGGGTTACCGGAGGGTAATTCTCGAATCAGACTCTCAAGTCCTGATCGGCGCTCTTGATTGCTTGCGGAATTTCTCTTTGAAAGCTTGGAGACTACGGATTTTGTTATCCCAAATCAAGGAGTTATGGAAGGAATTAGATGATGTGATCCCTGTTTATGTCAGCAGAAATTTGAACACGGTTGCTGACTTCCTTGCGAAGATGGGGGCTGAGAAAGAGGCGGGTACAGTTGCACAGTGATATGCCCCTGATTGATGAAGAGATTCGGCGTGGTCCGGAGCGATCCTGCATCAATGAGCACAAAAATGGCTAAGGTTGGTTTTTGTCGCGATATCGCGACTTGTTGCGCCGTCGCGGCCCCTGATGAGCAGGTGTCGCGATTTCGCGACCTGTTTTGCTGCTGCAGTCGTTGGATGGAAGTCGTCGCGATTTCGCGACGTTTTTGGAAAAAGTGCGTTAAGGGGAAAAATTGTCGCGATATCGCGACATTTTTGGTGATAAGATGCCCAAGGAAAAGTTCGTCGCGATATCGCGACATTTCTGCTGATTGGGCTCTCGGGGGAGAAACCGTCGCGATTTCGCGACATTTTTGCAGCAATGGCACTAAGAGGAAAAGTCGTCGCGATATCGCGACACTTTTGAAGTTCGGGCATCAAGGTGAGAATCTGTCGCGATTTCGCGACCTTTTTGAGGAAAGGATGCCCAAGGAAAGAATCTGTCGCGATATCGCGACACTTTTGGTGAAAAGGTGCCCAAGGGAAAATTCGTCGCGATTTTGCGACACTTCTGCCGAATGGGCTCTCGGGGGAAAAAACCGTCGCGATTCGCGACAGTTTGGCAGCAATAGCACTAAGAGGCAAAGTCGTCGCGATATCGCGACACTTTTGAAGTGCGGGCTTCAAGGTGAGAATCTGTCGCGATTTCGCGACATTTTTGAGGAAAGGATGCTCAAGGGAAAACTCGTCGCGTTTTCGCGACAGTTTTGGAGAACAAGCTTCAGGAGGGAAAATCGTCGCGATATCGCGACTCGTTTGAGAAAAGGGCGCCGCGGGGAGAACACGTCGCGATTTCGTGACACCTTTGTTGAAGGGTCGCCCAAAGGTCTTCTCGTCGCGAAATCGCGACACTTCCGGCCAACTGGAGCCATGAGGAAAAAACGTCGCGATATCGCGACACTTTTGCAATGTTGGTGTCAAAGGGAGACCTTGTCGCGATTTCGCGACAATTTTGGAGATCAGGTGCCTTCTGGCTTTCTCGTCACGATTTCGCGACGATTCTGGCGTCTGGGAGCTTTGGTGTTGTGCCGTCGCGATCTCGCGACTCCTTTTGGGTTTTGCGGCCTCGGCGTTGTTTTGCCGCGATTTCGCGACATGTCGCGATTTCGTGACATGTCGCGTTTTCGCGACTTGTTGCCGGGGTGCGGCCGTTGTTAGGTTTGGTGTCGCGATTTCGTGACATGTCGCATTTTCGTGGCCTGTTGTCTTCTGGATTCTTTGCTTTCGGTTGGGATGTCTTCTCTCCCACTTGTAACTGTTATTTGTTTTAATACAAGTTTTTTTTCAATTTTTTCAAAAAAAAAATTGAGGTATCTACGTCAGTTTTTAACACTTTTGCTATGCAATAAATGCATAATAAGTGGTAAATGTAGAAACCCAATTTTGCACACTTGAATCCACCAAAACCTCCATCAATCAAATTCTCTCTATCAAACTAGCCCCATTAGCTTTCTAACAAAATTGGGAGCATTTATTGATCCTGAGAAAAAGTGTTGGTTGAAGAGTGAAAGCATTAATAGTGATTTTGCCATTTGGGTAACACTTTTAAAATCATTAACTATTTGACTATTTGACACCAAAATTTAGCTATCAATAGTAATTTAGCAATAGCGTTGATAACACTTTGGACCTACCACGTGTCGAACATACCTTCTTGTCCCTATCCTATCACTCACCATTAATGATTCCAATCCCAAGAAATTTGACTTGCCACCCTACAGTTTATCCCAAATCCAAGAAATCTCCTTTCATGGTTTTCCATTTTTGTCTTATTGATCTCTATTTCAAAAACTTACCTTCATCTTCTCTACTTTCACTAAAATTCTCCTCTCCTTAGGCCATGAATCTCTATAAATCCAAGCACAACACAATTTCATGTATCAAAACTTTGTTGGATTTTCTCTAGAATTATTAACTCCATCTTACTTATATTATGTCAAAATTATGGCTTGAATTTGTGAGCACTTAGAAAGCTTCTTTCAAGCATTTGGGCAAGAAATCAAGTTCTCAAGCAACATCTCAAGGGGCATCTCAATCCTCAAGCATTCAAGCATAGGAGGGAGACCACTATCAAGATTCAATAAAGAGGAAGGTAACTCGTCACCTTGGGTTGTGCCCTTTCCCATTTCCTCTTGCATTGTAGTTCCCTTTTGTCATTTTTTTCCTCAAATTTTGCAGAATTTTATTGTCATTTTGGTTAAATTTTGTATCTCCTACCTTGTAATCTTTATATAATCACTTATTTTGTCATCCTAGTTGAACACTTTCTATTTGTATCTTGTAATCATTACATATATAATGTAATATTTCATCTCATTTTGCATAAGTATATTGTTATCACTCTTGTAGCATAGTCTGGTATTTGGCCTCCTAAGGTAGTACTCTTCCTCATAATATCTTGATCCCTATAAAATTTAACCTTTATTATCATTTTTTACCCTTCTAGTCAAAAGCATGACTTGAATAATATAGTTATATTCATGTAGTGATTTTGCTCTATGTTTTACACAAGGAGTTAGTGCTAGAATAAAAAGTGTTTACAATGCTTTTGAATGGGCAACACTTCTACCTGTTTATATTTATTTCATGATTTATTTCGGTTTCAACAATTTATCATTTCATCTAGTTAAAAACAAGGGCCTAATCCAAATTACCAAAGCTTTGGAAGGGAAAACTAGGGTAATAGTTGGGTAGATGAAGTACTTTCTAATTGTGGAATTAAAGACAAGATTGTTGCCCTAGGAGGGCATAATGAGGTCACCTCCAAATCTTCCTTTAAATGGATAGAGTTCATTTGCAAATTTTTTGAATAAAAAATCTCTAGTAGAGAATGAATAAGCACAAAAAATACACTAAAAATACTCTTTACGACTGCTGGAAAATATCAACATATCAAAGAGTCAATGGATGCTTGCCACAATTGGAATCAAGGCCAAATATTATCATTAAGCAAAGGATGGTAGAAGAAAGTCTTATATAGATCCAATCATGATCTGATCGGTAAATTCATGGGTATTCATCCTCCCTAATTTTTTTGCATTGGTGGGTTTGACAAAACTAGGAGCCTCTTGCTGAGTATTCTTTGTGGTTTATTAGTAATGGATATTTTATTGTTATTTTTTTCTCACTTGCTAAAATAAATAGTGATTTCATATCAAAAAAGATAAATCATGGTCTAACAAAAGTATTTGTTCAGCCTTGGAGAGTGGTATTTGATCCTTGAACTGAACCCACTACTATCTCAGTTTGGATCCATTTGTATGCACTTCCAATGGAGTTATGGAGTGAGCAGGTATTGGAAATCATTAATAATTCTCTTGGAAGATATGTGGGTGTTTCTAGAGATACAATGAAAGGAAACATAGTTGTTTATGCTAGATTATATGTTGAAATGGATCTTAGCTAGCCTTTGTTGGTAAAGGTGGAACTCGAACTTGTAGGACTATCTTGGATTTAACAACTATATTATGAGGCACTTCCCTTTAGGTGTAGAGTTTGCCATAAATATTGGCATTTGGCCTAGTCTTGTCCAAACAATATGAACACAAAAATAGAGGCTCCTCTACGAATGTTGATTCTTCCTAATAGGGTAAGTCAACATCCAATAAAGAAACAACCAACATTTATTAGGGTAGAGAAGAGCAGGGAGATAGTTTTGAACAACCCAAAAGAAGGAGAAGGTAAAATAAAAAATGGTAAAGAGCAAACTCAACTCAAGCCCTAAAATAGGTATGAGATCTTCAAGACACTAGTGGATCAGGAAGAATAATAATTTATGGAAGGAATGAATGGGAATAATGAAAACAATAACAGTCATGTTCAAGCCTCTCTTTCAATTCCTTCTATCCTAGAGTAGGTAATAGAGTGTAGTGAGTTAGCACAATTAGATATTGCAGGGGCATTGATAGTGCATAAACAAGAGCAATCTATAATAAAGGATGTCATCATGGGTATGGTAGACGAGAATGGAGAAAAAATAATTCTAGGGATAAGCCAAGTGAAGAAGAGATCAAAGAATATCAACTCTTAAGGAGTGGGTACAAAATGAAATAAGGAATTGATAGCAGTTCAAGGAGACAAATTGATCACTAGGGGATTGATGAGACCAATAGACTCTTATTGGTCTCAAGGTAACCAATGATTATACAATCATGAAATATTAGGGGTTTAAATAGTAGAACCCATCAATATGTTGTTTGAAGACTCTTAGAAAAAAGTGAAACAGATTTTTTGCTTATCCAAGAGACAAATATGTCATATGATCTTGTGTAAAACAATAAATAGACTTTGGAGGGGTGTTGGTCATATGGAAGTGGCTACCTAAGGGGCCTCAAGGGGGATAGTTAAATTTTGTAACTCTCTTAAATGGACATCAGTAGAATATATAGCTTGGAGGGGTGTCCTCGCATTGCATTCTAGGAACAATGTGATAGATGTGCAGGTTTTAATCATAAATTTTTATGAGGCTCAAAACCTAGATGGTTAGATTCACCAATGGAAAGTGGCATAATATGAGAGTCTCAAGGGAGAATTTATACTAGATTTTTGTTGGGTATTTTAATGCTAAATTATCATCTAGATATTAGGAAAGAGGAACCCCAATTTTGGACCCAGGGGATTGGAACCAACTATACTTGGACTAATAAGAGGAGGGAGCCACATGGTAGGAAGGTGAAGTTAGACCATTTTTTGGTTTAAGAGGAGGCATTTATGAAAGGGAATCTAAAATTTTAGATTTTGGAGGGTCTAGTTTTCAATCACTTCCCCATTGTGTTAGAAGGGAGGATCAAGATAAGGCAACATCACAAACCATTCAGATTTGAAAAATTTTGGTTATAAAAAGAGAAACTTCAAAATAAAATCCCATAGTGGTGGGAAGAGGGATGTCCAACATATGGGACAACAACGTTTAAATTCCACAAGTAGCTTCATTATGTCGAGTATCAACTAAAATAATGGATGTGAGCTAAGAAGACGAACTTTCAAGCCCAAAGAGGTCCATTGGTGGCCAGATGGGATAAGGTGTAAAACACTTCAGAGAAGGAATAATTATAGAGAAAATCAAAGAAGAGGATGATGCATCGCATAAAGCAATTGAGGATATTGACAACCAAGAGGAGATCTACTGGAAACAAAGAGCAAGAACCACTTGGTTATTGGAAGGTGACAAAAACATCAAATTTTTCCATCAGGTTGCTTGTGCTAGGAGACAAATGAACAAGATGGAAGCTCTTCAAGATGAGAATGGGCACTCCTTTGATACAATCCCAAGTATGCATTTCCATTCAATGGATTATTTTGCTACTTTATTTAAGGAAATTATAGTGCAAGAAAAATAGGCTCAAAAAGAAGTTATTGTTTTCATACCCTCTATTATCTTTGAAGAAGAAATCAGGCCCTGCCTAAACCCATTGATAGAGAGAAACTGAAGAAATTAGTCATTGGAATGAGTATGGGAAAAATGACATGTCCAGACAATTGATTTTTTCAAACCTTTTGGGACAACTTGGAGGAGGATGTAATGGTTGTTATAGAGGATTCCAAAGGCAGTAAAAGAATGCTTAAAGAATTAAGTCATACATTCATTGCCTTAATTTTGAAAGGGGAGGAGGGGTTCCATATTGTCTTATGCAATGTCATATATAAAATAATAATGAAGGTAATGATTGAGCAACTAAAACCTCTCCTACATAGTATTACCTCCTTCAAGCAAGGGGGTTTTGTAAAGGGCGGACAGATCTTTGATTGTGTGGTTCTAGTTCAAGAGGCAATCCACTCAATGCAAAAATTTGGCAATAGAGGAATGCTCATAAATTGGATATGTCAAAGGCTTATGATATGGTGGATTGGAGCTTTTTTTCAAGTATGATGGTAGGCTTTGGTTTCTCTTAGGATTGGATAGAATGGGTCATGAACTATGTTTCTACTCTGATGTACTCATTGTTAATCAAAAAACTCCCTAGCAACCATTTGGAGCTATTCGAAGCCTTCTTTAGGGAGATCCTTGTTTCTTTTATATTTTTTCATATTGGTTAAAGGCTTGGGTAGACTCATCTTGAGGAGAAGATAGTAAGGTTTTCTAACATGTATCAAGGTGGGTGGGGAGGTTTTGACTCACCTACAATTTGTGGATGTCACAAGATTGGTAGGAGTGGCCAACTTTAGGGAAGCAAGAATGATTAGAGATACTCTTAATTTTTACTTTAGGAACACAAACTAAGTCATCAATGATAAAAAATCCAAAGTGATCTTCAATCTTGATCGAAATCTTCAAGACAAAATTTTACAGATCTTGGGATTCATGAGGACTTCTCTCCCAACCAATTTCTTTATTCAATAGAGTTTTAACTAGTAAATATTTGGGATAGATGAACCCGAATGAGGTGAGTCATTTCCCTATAGATGGTAATGGGTCCTTAGTGTGGCAAACTCTAAAGTTAGGATCTCAGGTAGTGAAAGATGGATTATTTTGAAAAGTAGAGAGAGGGAAGAAGGCACGATCTTGTATAGATTCATGGGATCAATACCCACCTATCATTATTGAATTCCCAAAACCGCAACTAGTAAAAACAATCATGGAAAGCAAGGGTTGGATCTAGATTGAAAGTTATTTTAACACTAGTCAACTGGGGGATTATAGGTTTAAGCAATTTAATAAGTTGAATGAGTGGCCAATTCCAATCCCTCCAAAATTGACACCCATCATGACTAAAATCTTGGCAAAAATATTTCTCATAGGTAGAGATGAGGAGGATGAATTAGCTTGGGGCTATGGGAGCCTTGGAGTCTACACAATGAAGGATGAATATGATAAAATCCTTCCATAACCTCATCCTCATGCATATCAAGTTGAGTATTGGAGAGATATTTAGAAATCCAAGGGTTGGCCGAAAGTAAACTTCTTTACTTGGAATTTCATGCATAATGGAATTCTTACATTTGATAATCTGAGACAAGGAAATTGTTGGTCCATTTCAATGTGTTTTATGCTACAAGAGTGAGGAAACATTTGACCACTTGATGTTTGAGTGTTCGTTCACGTTCCAGATCTGGGAGCAATGGTTTAGCTAATAAAATATGAGCTAATGGTGATTTGAATCAAATTAATATTTGGGAAATATGGAAGAGGGATAGATTTAAATATAAAGCTCTTCATATTGGGTGGAAGCTTGGATTAAACTTCATTTTGTGGCAAGTGTGGTTGGAGAGAAATGACAAAAAATTTAGAGAAACATTTTCATCCTTGGATGGTGTTTGGTAGGTCATTTGGAGCAAAGTGTAGTGTATGCTAAAGAGGAAACGTAGGCTGATATAGGGACAGTGGAGAAGGAAGTCGAAGTGCAAGAGGGGTAGGACAGAGCTAGTTGGAAACCACCCCAAAAAGGTTGGATTAAAATTAATAATTATGGAGCTACAAAAGGTAATCTAGGTAGAGGTGGAATTGAAGTGGTTTGCAGGAATCATGTTGGTACAATGCTCTATTGGGAGCTATAGGGCCTGGGCAGGGCTATGAACAATAAAGTAAAAGCCTTAGGTATCACATATGCTTCTATTTGAAAAGTAAGACAAGGTTATAAGAGGATAATCATAGAATCAGATTCTCAAATCTTGGTAGGAGCTCTGTATTGCATGAGGAACTTTGCTTTGGAGACATGGAGGTTGAGGATTCTTATCACCCAAATTAAGGAATTGTGGAGGGAATTAGATGATGTGATTCCAATTTATGTGGGTAGAGCTTTGAATAAAGTGGAAAGCTTCCTAGCTAATATGGGTACCGAGAAGGAGGTAGGGGTTCAATGGCATGGCTATTGAGGATGAGAGGATTAGGCAGGTTAGTGAGAAAATCCAGTGTTTAACTAATTCAGACAACCATTACAGACATATGGTTTAAGAGGTTTGGCTCCAATGCATATCTTTTTTACTGTTGTAAACAAGTTTTCTCACCTACTAAGGTTGGTAGAAGTCTCATCCCAACTTGTAAATGATCTTTGTTTTAATATAATTTTTTCAAAAAAAAAAAGAACAAGGGCCTGATTGTATTGGCAAGGGAGTTCATCTTTCCTTTGACAAGACAAGCCACTCTACACTAATCTTTCTATTTTGTGTTTGTTTATGCAATTTTAAGGAAAGCACCGCTTGGAAGCAAAAGAACTAATAACGATTCTATTGTGGAGACAACACTTCTGCCATAGAGGTAGAATTGGGTTTTCTTGTTCCCTTGGCTTTTGTTTTCCTTTTTATAATATCATATTAGCTTACTATTTTTGTTTCTAGTTTTTTTTTTAGGTCTTTGATCTTTGTTTTTGCAAGTCTTGCGAAAGCACCACCTCGAATAGAAAGCGCTAACAATTCTTTTGTAACATAGGAAATGCTTCTGCCACAGAGGAAAAACCATGTTCTTCTAGTCCTTGATTTTCTTTTTCTTGTCTGTAGTCTAATTTTAAGTTATTGTTTGTTGTTTGTGGTTCCTGTTTTCAATTTATTTGGGAATTTAAGAAACCCTAGAGTAGAATAACCACATAATACGGTATATTGTATCATTCTATTATAGGCATTAAAGCTAAATATTATATAGTATGCATCTAGGATAGTTTTTGTTGGATGCATCTCCCTTGAACCCTTGTATTCTCAAAAGGAAAAATTGTTTTATTTTGTTTCATCATTGAAATCTAAAGAGCATCTCAAATTAGGTGTGTGTTGCATTCATTATATGGTTGCATTTTAATTTTATTAAGATTAAGGTTAAGTTAGACACAAAAGTGGGGTCTTTTAAAAAGAACCTTAGTTTTCTTTGAAAGCCTAGGTGTTCCTAAAATTTGACACATCAAACTAGTTACTAGGCTTTCACATCCCCATATCCCCTAACCATTTCAAAGTGATTAGGGAAGAAGACGTGAGGGATCCCCTTTGTTGGTCCCTTGCCTCCTCTCTCCCCTTCTCACATAAACAAATTATTGATGTGCTCACTAAATCATTTGGATCTAATTATTTCATCATAATTAGAGAAATATTTTGTGTTATTCCCAGTTTGATTACTATGCATGTTTTTTAAAGTTATATATGGCTTTTATTGAGACCACTCCCATCAAAATAACAAAACATTACGTTGCTCTCAATGCATTGGTGTTAGGTTTATTAAACCATATCCAGCTTGTGTTTTTATTAAAGATATTCTTCATCTTCTTCAAATTGTTATTATGCATATATATATATATATACAATTATACAATTATAATATAATAAATTATATTTTTGCTTCTATATATATTCTTCTCTCGTATATAAATCTTGAGATATATGTTTTTGTACTTGTTCATTAAATTATAATGTAAAAAAAAAAAAAAAAGTTTTTCTTTACATGTACAATTATTAATAAGTTGTTTCAAACTAAAAGGATAAAGGATACATGAAATGACATTAACTCAACTAGTTAAATTCCTCAGCTTTTAAGAAGGATTACCTAAGTTCAAACTTTAACAAATGACGCATAATTGCCAAGCTGTTGTAATATTAGTATGTGGTCATTATGTAATACGGATGATACAAAAAAAAATACAACTTATAAATGCCAAAAACATGTTGATTCTTAGGTGAGCTGTTGTAATATCACTATATGGTCAAGATGTAATATGGGTGGCACACAAAAAAAAAAACAAAATACAACATAAAGTTCCAAGCCCCTCCAGGTCCCTCTCATTCAGTGTAAACATTTAAAAAGGTGGGGCAAGGATTATTCGCCAAAAACATGTTGGTTCTTTAATAAAAGAATGTTCATGTTAAATCCTTTTTAGAAATATAAAACCATTACTTAAATTTTAATTATTTTTCATTTATAAAAGTCATGAATTGTTTTACAATAAACTCGTTTATGTTATGTGCCCAACGAACAAACCAAAATTACATGAATCATATAATAAAAAGGACCTTTAAAAGCCTTATAGACCATACTTTTAACTTTTATCACTAGCAAATTCCAATAACCAAATTTAGACAACAATTTTTAGTAGTTAAATGTGTAAAACACGGTCCAATTCCACCTAAAATATTCTTGGTATTTTAAGACCATGGACAATGCAAAATCTTCATCAATGTATAAACAATTTACTACATAGAATTTGGGCCCAGATGGCTGATGCAAACATAGGCACAAGATAATAGAATGGATCCATGATAAAGGCAAGAACATAGTACAATTAAGAGTTGCTCTGCTCCTCATACCAAAGTACTGGGTTGCTAGTAAGCCCTTCTCTAGCATTTATTGTTTGTTGAGTGTTTTTCATTTTCTTCAAGTATTTCTCCTTCCATGTTCGCAATTCTTCCACCTCCTTCTCCAGCTCTTTACTCTATAGTTGTATATGATTCCTGAAAACTAGTTTAATACCATGACTCCATAGTATTAAATAACAAGGCTTTCGAAAAATATTAGACCTATCTATGATCGATGGTGGGAGCGGGAGCAAGAGCAGGAGCAGGAGCAAGTTTAGACACAGGGCTAGGGACAGGCTCAGAGAATGGTGCAGGTTTCTGGGCGGGATCGGGTTCGGGATCGGGGTCAGGCACGTCAGGGCCCGGTCCCGGGCCAGCAGGACCCTCGACGGGCCCAGAGGATGGCTCTGCGCCTGATCTGATTGGCGGCCGAGGCGGGGACGACATCTTGGGCCCTGGCCCCTAGGCCAGCCTCGATGCGAGCGCAAGCCTAGGGAAAAAGCCCCCTGATCCTGGGCAGGGCTCTGTCTCGAGGAACAAACCCTCCTATCAACAGATCTTGGCGGGCACTAGGGCCCCTTCCCGAGCCCTGGGGTTAGGGCTTTCCCTCGAGGGCACCCACATTTCTATTCAGGAGGAGGTCTATGCCTCCTTGGTAGCCGGTTCCTCTACCTCCCCGGTAGGGAAATTCCTAGGAGGGCGCCCAGACATGGAAACCGTCCGCAGATGGGTGGCTACCAAATGGAAGGTGTCCAGGCATATTCAGCTGGTTGCCCTAACCAAGGGTTTCTTCATCATCAAGTTAAATAACAACGAGGACGCCGAAAAGATCCCGTCGAGCGGGCCCTCGGTTTCTGGGGCGCAAAAGCCTCTTCCTCAGGCGTTATGGAGCTGACTTCCACCCCAACACCCAAAGCATCAATTTTGCCCCGGTCCGGGTTCGTCTCCCAGACCTTCCCTTTCACCTATGGCACGAAGACGTCCTAAGACTCATTGCTCAGTCGGTCGGGGACCTGGTGGCCTTCGACCCCGCTACCAAGGCAAGATCCCGTATGGTGCATGCCAGATTTTGCGTCAACGCCAATCTCGAATCTGAACTCCCCTCTTCGGTGACCATCTCGTCTGGGTCCTTCTTGTGGCGCCAGCCCCTGATCTACAAAAACAAACCTGCCTTCTGCCCCACCTCGCCGCACTCGGGGCCACCTCCCCCACCAATGCCCGGTTTCCAAAAAGGTTGATGGCCCCGTCCCCAAACTCCCTTCCCGATCAGGTCGGGCCCCATCTCGAGGGCCCCCTCGCGACGGCCACAGATACCAGGCCTTGACCAGCAAGGAGGCTCCCCCTCCTACCCAAAAGGACTCTCATGTGGACCCCGATCTGGAGGACGGTCTCCCCCAGGTTTCCCCTTCCGCTGCTCCCTCCCCTGGGTCGTCTTCCGAGGCCCCGATCCCTGGTTCTCCCTCCCTGCCCGCTTCGAATCCCGCCCCGCAGCCCCCGCTTGCGCTCCCCTCCGTGCATGCGAGCTGCCCGGCTCCTTTCCCCGTCGGCTCCCACCTCTGTCGGGCCCCCTTCTCCCCCCCCACTCCCGCTATCCCCCCTTGACCCCCCCCGCCCCTCCCGGTGATCCCTACTGGGCTTCCTCCCTTGGAGTGCGGATCCGAGAGGTCAGATGAAGAGATCGAAGCTAGTTCTCCATCCGGGCCCGATGAAGTCAGCCCCAAGATGACCCGGAGCAGGACTTTTGCCACAGACTTTGGCATAGAACTCAAAAGAGGGCGGCCCACCCCGGGTGACCAGCGGACAAGGTTCACCGAAGATGACATAGCCAATGGCTCCCGTGCAACTCTCCCCGACGTTGGCGCAAGCTTCTCCAAGACGGATGCCATCCGACCCAAACCCCCGCTCGAGCCGGGAAGGGGGGCAAGCGACCCCACAAGGGTGTCAAATGAAGCTCATCACCTAGAATATCAGGGGGCTAAATGGGGCCCCCAAGAAAAGGATCCTCAACCAACTTCGCAGGGATCACCGCCCGTCCTTCCTCCTTCTTCAAGAGACCAAAATAGATGACGCTGCTGCCCGACGTGTAGCCCAAGCTACCTGGCGCAATTGCGAGTCCCTGTCCACCCCGACGACCGGCTCAGCCAGGGGTTTTTTGTGCATGTGGGACCCCCGGTCTTTTGAGGGAAGACTTATATCTTCGTCTCCCATAATAATCAACATTCTGGTCCATTGCGTGAAGTCAAGGCGCTCGTGGATTCTGTCCAACGTCTACGCTCCTAACAACCCCGTCGAGAAAGCAGCCTTATGGAAGGAGATTAGCTTGATGAGAGAAGCCTTTGCCCCCTGCCCTGGATCCTGGCCGGGGACTTCAACAGCCCCCTGTTCCTTTCTGATAAAAGCGGGGGCTCAGCGGTACAGGGCAAGAGCATGGAGGACTTTGGAGCCTTTACCGCCCTCAATGAGCTCATGGACGTCAATCTGAAAGGAGCCAGGTTCACTTGGTCCAATAGAAGAGCGGGAGCAAATCATATACAAGTCAGACTAGATAGAGTTTTCTTGTCCAAGGAAGCCCTTCCCATGTTTGCCGATGCCACCCTGTTGGCCCTCCCCAAAATCGGGTCTGATCACAGCCCCCTCCTCGAAACCGACCATCGCCCCTCCCCAAAGAGGCCTTTCCGGTTCGAGTCCATGTGGCTGCATCACCCTGACTTCCGGGCCCAGGTAGGCCGTTGGTGGGCTCCCCCAGTCCCTGGACGCCCCGCTGAACAAGTTTTTCACAAGCTGAGACGCCTCAAAGAGCAACTCAAGGTTTGGAATAAGGAGGTGTTCGGTAATATCTTTGAAAACAAAGCGATTCTTAAAGATAAGCTCGAAGACCTCGAGTCCAGATTTCAAGCAAGCTCCCAAGACCCGAGGCTCAGGGAAGAGGAACGCCTTGCTCTCAGTGAGTATCACAACATTCTGGCCAGGGAAGAAACCTTTTGGAGGCAGAAGTCGAGATCCCTGTGGCTCCAAGATGGCGATGCAAACACTAAGTTCTTCCACGCGTCGACTCTTAGGAACAGGGGTTCCAATAGAATTGCTGAGTTGGTGGGCAACGATGGCAGAATCATCAAGGAAGAAGAGGACATCCGGGCTGAAGCCACCCACTTCTTCCAGGAGCTCCTGGGTGACAACCCCCCATGTCCCCGGAAGCAGCTGAATCCCTTCTGGAACACATTCCTTCTTCCGTCTCAGCCATGGCAAACGAGATGCTTGTGCAGCCCTTGTCTGATTCCGAAATCCATGCTGCCACTTTCTCCATGAAGGCTGAGGCGGCCCCGGGCCCGGACGGATTCCCCCCCCGATTCTTCCAATCTTTCTGGGACATCGTCGGGCAAGAAGTGTGTGCAGCCATTCGGGACCTGCAGATCGCCGACTCCATCCCCGTAGGTATCAATTCCACTTTCATAGCCCTGATCCCCAAGACCCAAGCAGCCAGATCCCTCTCGGATTTTCGCCCCATCAGCTTGTGCAATGTCCTATATAAAATCTTGACTAAATCCATGGCCTCCCGCCTTAAGGATATCCTTCCCCTGATTATTGCCCCCTGTCAAGGCAGCTCGATCAAAGGCAGACTGATCACAAACGGTGTTATAATCATGCACGAGGCCATTCACTCGGCTGTCCTATCCAAAAAAGCCTCCTTTCTGCTCAAGATGGATATGAACAAGGCCTTTGACAGGGTTGACTGGGCTTTCCTGTCCAAGGTCCTCCTTAAGTTTGGGTTCCACCCCTCCTGGGTCATGCTCATCGAAGAATCGCGTGTCCTCCCCGTGGTTCTTCATCCTCGTCAACGGGTCCCCCGCCGGGTTCTTCCCTAGTTCCAGAGGCCTCCGCCAAGGTGACCCCTTGTCCCCGATCCTCTTCATCGTCCTGGCTGAGGCCCTGGGGCGTACCATCTCGGGCGCTATGACCCGCGGTCTCATTTCGGGCATCAAGCCTGCGCCGGGCCTACCCCCTGTGTCCCACCAGCAGTTCGTGGACGACACCATCCTCGCCACCTCTGCCTCAATCCCTCAAGCCAAGACCCTCAAGCGTATCTTGACCCTGTATGAGGAGGCGGTCGGGCAGAAAATCAACCTCCGAAAAAGCAAGATTTTCTTCATCCATACTCCCTTGGCTAGGCAGATCAAAATCGGGCGGATATTGGGCTGCACCCCTGGTTCCCTTCCCTCCTCTTACCTCGGGCTTCCCCTGTTCACAAGTGCGTCCTCCAAGGCCCTGTGGGGCGGGGTGATTGAGCGGATTCAGAGGAAGTTGGCCCCCTGGAAAGGTCACCTCCTCTCGCAGCCGGCGCAGCCACCCTCTTGGCGGCAGTCCTGCAAAGCATTCCTATCTATTTCATGTCGGTCTTTAGAATCTCGGCCTCCATTGCAGCTCACATCGAACAAATTCAGAAACGATTTCTCTGGTCGGGCAGCGAAGATAAGAAGAGGATTCCCCTGGTCTGCCGCCCCAAAGGTGAGGGAGGGATCGGGCTCAGGCTGGTGGTCCTCATGAACAAGGCCCTCTTGTCCAAACACGCCTGGAAGGTGCACACCAATACCCCTGATGAGTGGGTCAACATCGTGCATAGAAAATACTGTCATAACCACCCCTTCCTCAGTGAAGCTCAGCCCCGAGATGGATCAGCCTTTTGGAAGTCCCTGATATTCACCAAAGACATAATCCGGAAAGGGACCAGATGGATCCTCGGGGACGGAGCCAAGATCGACTTTTGGGAAGACAGATGGATTCATGATGAGGCCCTGATCGCTGACAGAGAGCTTCTCGTCCTCAAACCAGGGCTTGCGGACAGAGGGCCCAGAGTGTCGGCCTATCTTACCCAGAACCAGGGGCGGGCTACCTGGAAACCCATCCTAGATCCCAGGCACCCGCTCCAAGCTGCCAGGCTTCAGCGCCTCCTCAAGGTGACCGTCATCCCGTCCTCCGGAGGAATCGACAGATGCGTTTGGCATGGTACTCCTAGTGGAGTCTTTTCTGTCAAATCTGCTTACAATCTCCAAAGAGTCCCTGATGAGGCTCCCTTTCCAACCCGACAGGTGTGGGCCAAGAAGTTGATCCCCAAAATCAGCCACTTCGTTTGGGCGGCCGTCCAAAACAAGATCCTGACGATCGAGAATCTGATCAGGAGGGGCTTTCAGATCCCGAATAGATGCTTCCTCTGTTGTGCTGCCTGGGAGTCCACTAATCACCTTTTTATCAATTGTCCCTTTTCGTCCGAAGTCTTGGGCCTCATCCTTTCCCAATTCTCTATCCAATGGGTGGCCCCCAACTCCATTTCTGACCTCCCGTCTCAGTGGCCCAACCCCTTTGCCCATCCCTTCATCCGCTTCCTCTGGGGCTCCTACCTTCCTCATATGCTTTGGCAACTCTGGCTGGAGCGCTGCAGCAGAGCCTTCTCCTCCCCGACCCGCTCCCCCCAGTGGATAGCGACCAAGGCGATGACCTTTGCCCTTGAGAATTCCCGCTCCATCCCCTTGACCGAGGCGCCCCGACGCCTGGGCGAGGCCACCCTCCTATCCTCCCTCGGAATTCAGCTTCCCCCCACGCCCCCGCCCCCTCCCGCAGGTCTGCGACCAGGTGGACTGCCCCCCCTCCCGGATGGGTCAAACTTAACTTTGACGGAGCTTCTAAAGGAAATCCCGGGCCCTCGGGTGTGGGCGGGGTCATCCGCGACAGTCACGGGGCCCTGATCTTGGCGTACGCTGCTCCGCTTGGCATCCAGACCAACAACTTCGCCGAAGCAGCAGCTCTCCTCAGCGGGCTGACTGCCCTCAAGGAGTCCGCCCCAAAAGTCATCATCGAGGGCGATTCCCAACTTATAATCAAAGCTGCCCGCAGCCCGGGAAGTTGCTCTTGGCGCATTCACAACTCCATCCGGGAAGTCCACACCATTCTCCAAGGGCTCCCTGATCACGCCCTTCGGCATGTGTACAGAGAAGGCAACAGGGCAGCCGACTTCATGGCCAACCAGGCCACCGCAGCAGAAGATTTCACTACCTGGACCACGAACTTCCCTGAAGCTCTGGCCCAAATAGTATCGCAAGACAATTCCAAGCATCGATGAGGGCCCAGGCGCTTAGCCCGCCCCGTGTCGGGGCCCCGAAGATGCGCGGCCGCTCCCCGTGCTTCCCCTGCAGCGTCCAAATCCAAGGAGACCCCCTCCCCCGAAGGCTCCCCTTCCCCGAAAAGGCGCTGGCCCACCCAGAAATGCAGAACTCAGGTCCAGGGCCCAAGCGAGGCCCCGACTCCTGCTCAAGGCCCGGCCCCAGGCAACAGCAAGGCTGCTGGCAGATCCAAGAAGTCCAAGGTGGAGGTCCCGGAGGCCACCAAAGGCAGTTCTGACTCCGGCAGCAAGATGCAGAATTTGACGACCAGGGCCTTCCTTGACATTACGATTGGCTCCCAAAGCGGCTTCCTCAGCGGCCAATGCCCTGGCCGAACCCGTCGCAGGCTGGGCAATGGCCCTGACAGGGAGAGGAGCTGCTCTGTCAGGTCGGGCCCCGTCCAGGCCAGGCCCGACCACAGGGCCTCCCGGAGCGGCGGCGAGCAGGTTTTTGCGTTTTTGGCATTTGCTGTTTTGCGGTTTTTCCATGTTTTGGTGGCCACAGACCAAAGTTTGTAGTGCTGGTCTCATAGCTAGTCTGTCTTTTTGTAGGCACTAGGGCCCTGGGCCCCGGACTGTTGCCCAAGGGCGCAGCCCCAGTTTTTACTCGCAATTGTAGCCACGGCTTCCTATGTAACTAAGGTTTTGGGATCCTTCAACAAAAAACCCGCTGTAAATATACTGTTACTTACCAAAAAAAAGAACAAGGCTTTCACAAATACTCCATCAATATACCTAGGCAGATACATTCACTTGACAAAATGATGTCAGCAATCAACAACATTGTTTATTTGTACAAATAATAACAACACTTTTGGAGAAAATGACATGAAACATGGTTCCTTTCTACCACTGAAATTTGAAAGCATGCACCACGTCATTGTGCAAGACTCTTTAGATATTATGATACTTTGTATCACCAATAATCTCCACAAGAACATTCTCCATGTTTGAAATGATGGAACCGGTTCAAATCCCTCACAACAATGTCTCTTGCAACAATCTTGGAGATAAACTTGGTTACAGTATGGCAGTCACCACATGCTTGAAGGTTCTTCACAACTCTAATAATGGTTCCAGGGGGAGTCTTTAACAACCTGAATGCATTGTATCTGGCAAAAAATGCTACTGATTTCCCTATGCCTCCAAAAAAAAAAACAACCAAACACATTTGCCAACTTTTAGCTATGCTGGCAGAGAAGCAGTTCTTTATCCTCAGCCTCCACATTATGCAACACAGGTATTGTATTTGGAATATACCCTGCTGCCTTCATCTCACTCAACAATTCCTCCAATTTTCCATAGATCTCTTGTGTTTGTGGATGTGATCTGTCTCCTACACAAAAAAACATGTACCCATACCCTGCTGCCTTCATCTCACTCAACAATTCCTCCAATTTTCCATAGATCTCTTGTGTTTGTGGATGTGATCTGTCTCCTACACAAAAAAACATGTACCCTTTTGTGAACTTCAATCCAACTACATCCAGGTGTCTTCTTGATTCCTTTATCATTCATCAGTGTCCTTACGCTTTCAACATCATCCCAGCGGCCCACTTTTGCATAAATATTTGAAAGAAGAACATAAGATGCAGCATGTTTAGGCTCCAACACAAAAAGGATTGTTGCCACAAATTACCCTATTCCTATATTCTTATGTAATCTACAAGCACCAAGCAGACACATCCAAACAATCACTTCAGGTTTTTGCAATTCTTCCACCTCCTTCTCCAGCTCTTCACTTTACAGTTGTACAGGATTCCTGAAAAATAGTTCAATACCATGACTCCATAGTATTAAAAAACAAGGCTTTCACAAATGCCCCATCGATATATTCACTCAACAATATGATGTCAGCAATCAACAACATTGTCTATTTGTACAAATATTTAATAATAGCACTTTTTGAGAAAATGAAATGAAACGTGGTTCCTTTCTACCACTGAAATTTGAAAGCATGCACCCCGTCATTATGCAAGACTCTTTACATATTGTGTTACTTTGCATCACCAATAATCTCCACAACAACATTCTCCATGTTTGAAATGATGGAATCGGTTCGAATCCCTCGCAACAATGTCCCTTGCAACAATCTTGGATATAAACTTGGTTACAGTATGACAGTCACCACCTACTTGAAGCCTGAAGGTTCTTCCCAACTCTAATAATGGTTCCAGTGGGAGTCTTTAACAACCTAAATGCATTGTATCTGGTAAAAGATGTTATTGATTTCCCTATGCATAAAAAAAAAAAATACGTATTTGCCAACTTTTAGCTATGCTGGCAGAGAAGCAGTTCTTTATCCTCAGCCTCCACATTATGCAACACAGGTATTGTATTTGGAATATACCCAGCTGCCTTCATCTCACTCAACAATTCCTCCAATTTTCCATAGATCTCTTGTGTTTGTGGATGTGATCTGTCTCCTACACAAAAAAACATGTACCCATACCCTGCTGCCTTCATCTCACTCAACAATTCCTCCAATTTTCCATAGATCTCGTGTTTGTGGATGTGATCTGTCTCCTACACAAAAAAACATGTACCCTTTTGTGAACTTCAATCCAACTACATCCAGGTGTCTTCTTGATTCCTTTATCATTCATCAGTGTCCTTACGCTTTCAACATCATCCCAGCTGCCCACTTTTGCATAAATATTTGAAAGAAGAACATAAGATGCAGCATGTTTAGGCTCCAACACAAAAAGGATTGTTGCCACAAATTACCCTATTCCTATATTCTTATGTAATCTACAAGCACCAAGCAGACACATCCAAACAATCACTTCAGGTTTTTGCAATTCTTCCACCTCCTTCTCCAGCTCTTCACTTTACAGTTGTACAGGATTCCTGAAAAATAGTTCAATACCATGACTCCATAGTATTAAAAAACAAGGCTTTCACAAATGCCCCATCGATATATTCACTCAACAATATGATGTCAGCAATCAACAACATTGTCTATTTGTACAAATATTTAATAATAGCACTTTTTGAGAAAATGAAATGAAACGTGGTTCCTTTCTACCACTGAAATTTGAAAGCATGCACCCCGTCATTATGCAAGACTCTTTACATATTGTGTTACTTTGCATCACCAATAATCTCCACAACAACATTCTCCATGTTTGAAATGATGGAATCGGTTCGAATCCCTCGCAACAATGTCCCTTGCAACAATCTTGGATATAAACTTGGTTACAGTATGACAGTCACCACCTACTTGAAGCCTGAAGGTTCTTCACAACTCTAATAATGGTTCCAGTGGGAGTCTTTAACAACCTAAATGCATTGTATCTGGTAAAAGATGTTATTGATTTCCCTATGCATAAAAAAAAAAAATACGTATTTGCCAACTTTTAGCTATGCTGGCAGAGAAGCAGTTCTTTATCCTCAGCCTCCACATTATGCAACACAGTTATTGTATTTGGAATATACCTTGCTGCCTTCATCTCACTCAACAATTCCTCCAATTTTCCATAGATCTCCTGTGTTTGTGGGTGTGATCTGTCTCCTACACAAAAAAAACATGTACCCTTTTGTGAACTTCAACCCAACTACATCCAGGTGTCTTCTTAATTCCTTTATAATTCATCAGTGTCCTTACTCTTTGAACATCATCCCAGCTGCCCACTTTTGCATAATATTTGAAAGAAGAACATAAGATGCAGCATGTTTAGGCTCCAACACAAAAAGGATTGTTGCCATAAATTCCCCTATTCCTATATTCTTATGTAATCTACAAGCACCAAGCAGACACATCCACACAATCACTTCAGGTTTTTGCAATTCTTCCACCTCCTTCTCCAGCTCTTCAATTTACAGTTGTACAGGATTCCTGAAAAATAGTTCAATACCATGACTCCATAGTATTAAAAAACAAGGCTTTCACAAATGCCCCATCGATATATTCACTCAACAATATGATGTCAGCAATCAACAACATTGTCTATTTGTACAAATATTTAATAACAGCACTTTTTGAGAAAATGAAATGAAACATGGTTCCTTTCTACCACTGAAATTTGAAAGCATGCACCACATCATTGTGCAAGACTCTTTAGATATTGTGTTACTTTGCATCACCAATAATCTCCACAACAACATTCTCCATGTTTGAAATGATGGAATCGGTTCGAATCCCCCACAACAATGTCCCTTGCAACAATCTTGGAGATAAACTTGGTTACAGTATGGAAGTCGCCACATAGTTGAAGGTTCTTCACAACTCTAATAATGGTTCCAGGGGGAGTCTTTAACAACCCGAACACGATTGCGAACTTTTAGCTATGCTGGCAGAGAAGCAGTTCTTTATCCTCAGCCTCCACATCATGCAACACAGGTATAGTATTTGGAATATATCCGGCTGCCTTCATCTCACTTGACAATTCCTCCTATTTTCCATAGATCTCGTGTTTATGGGTGTGATCTGTATCCTACACAAAAAAAACATGTACCCTTATGTGAACTTCAATCCAATTACGTCCAGGTGTCTTCTTAATTCCTCTATCTTTCATCAATGGCCTTACTCTTTGAACATCATCCCATCTGCCCACTTTGGCATAAATATTTGAAAGAAGAACATAAGATGCAGAATGTTTAGGCTCCAACACAAAAAGGATTGTTGCCACAAATTCCCCTATTTCTATATTCTTATGTAATCTACAAGCACCAAGCAGACACATCCACACAACCACTTCAGATTTTCACAATTCTTCCACCTCCTTCTCTAGCTCTTCAATCTACAGTTGTACAGGATTCCTGAAAACTAGTTTAATACCATGACTTCAAGTCCATAGTATTAAAAAACAAGGCTTTCATAAATACCCCATCGATATACCTAGGCAGTTACGTTCACTCGACAATATGATGTCAGCAATCAACAACATTGTCTATTTGTACAAATATTTAATAGCAGCACTTTTTGAGAAAATTAAATGAAACATGGTTCCTTTCTACCACTGAAATCTGAAAGCATTCGCAATGTCATTGTGCAAGGCTCTTTAAATCTTGCGTTACTTTGCATCTCCAATAATCTCCACAAGAATATTTTCCATGTTTGAAATAATGGAATCGGTTCAAATCCCTCACAACAATGTCCCTTGCAACAATCTTCGAGATAAACTTGGTTGCAGTATGGCAGTCACTACATACTTGAAGGTTCTTCACAACTCTAATAATGGTTCCGGGGGGAGTCTTTAACAACCTGAACGCAATTGCCAACTTTTAGCTATACTAGCAGAGATGCAGTTCTTTATCCTCAACCTCCACATTATGCAACACAGGTATTGTATTTGGAATATACCTTGCTGCCTTCATCTCACTCGAGAACTCCTCCAATTTTCCATAGAGCTCCTGTGTTTGTGGGTGTGGTCTGTTTCCTACACAAAAAACATGTACCCTTTTGTGAACTTCAATCCAACTACATCCAGGTGTCTTCTTAATTCCTCTATCTTTCATCAATGTCCTTATTCTTTGAACATCATCCCAGCTGCCCACTTCGGCATAAATATTTGAAAGAAGAACATAAGATGCAGCATGTTTAGGCTCCAACACAAAAAGGATCGTTGCCACAAATTCCCCTATTCCCATATTCATATGTGATCTACAAGCACCAAGCAGACACATCCACACAATCACTTCAGGTTTTATGGACATTTTGGCAATGAAGTTCAAAGCTTCCTCAAGATAACCTGCACGGCCAAGAAGGTCAACAATGCACACATAATGATTCATCCCAGGAATAATGCAATAAGAGTCACTCATGCTATTAAAGTATTTACAGCCCTCATCCACTAGACCTGCATGGCTGCATGCAAACAGAACACATACAAAGGTTACGTTGTCAGGGTTGGTTCCCAAGTGCTTCATCAGATCAAAGAGTTTAAGGGCATCCTTGCTGTCGCCATGAATTGCATAACCTGCAATCATTGCATTCCATGAAATTATGTTTGCACCATGCATCTTGTCAAACAATTCCCAGGCTTTGTCTATTCTTCCACATTTTGCATACATGTCTATCAAGGCATTCACAACCACAACTTCTGCTGAAAATTTGTTTTCAATTACTTTCTGATGAACGTTAATACCCTCTTCTAGAGCTCCCATGTTGGCACATGCTGGAAGAATGCTGGCAAAGGTTACAGAGTCTGGCTTTATTCCTGAAAATTGCATTTCCTTAAAAGTCTCCAGGGCCTTTTCAGAAATCCCATTTTGTGCATACCCTGCAATCATTGCATTCCATGAGACAGTGCTTCGTTGAGGCATTTTGTCAAACAATTCGCGAGCTTTTTCAACATGTCCGTTTTGTGCATATCCTGAAATCATTGCATTCCATGAGACTGCATTTCGATGAGGCATTTTGTCAAAAAAATCGCGGGCCTTTTCAACGTATCCATTTAGTGCATATCCTGCAATCATTGCGGTCCATGAAACTGCGTCTGCATCATGCATGTTGTCAAACAATTCCTGTGCCTTCTCTATTCTTCCACATTTTCCATACATGTCTATCAAGGCATTCACAACCACAACATCTGCTGAAAATCTGTTTTCAATTACTTTTTTATGAACTTTTATACCCTCTTCTAGAGCTCCCATGTTGGCACATGCTGGAAGAATGCTGGCAAAGGTTACAGAGTCTGGCTTTGCTCCTGACAATTGCATTTCCTTAAAAGTCTCCAGAGCCTTTTCAGAAATCCCATTTTGTGCATACCCTGCAATCATTGCATTCCATGAGATAGTACTTCGTTTAGGCATTTTGTCAAACAATTCGCAAGCCTTTTCAACACGTCCGTTTTGTGCATATCCTGAAATCATTGCATTCCATGAGACTGCATTTCGATGAGGCATTTTGTCAAACAATTCGCGGGCCTTTTCAACGTACCCATTTTGTCCATATCCTGCAATCATTGCGGTCCATGATACTGTGTCTGAATTATGCATTTTGTCAAACAGTTCCTGTGCCTTCTCTATTCTTCCACATTTTCCATACATGTCTATCAAGGCATTCACAACCATAACATTTGCTGAAAATCTGTTTTCAATTACTTTTTTATGAACGTTTATACCCTCTTCTAGAGTTCCCATGTTGGCGCATGCTGGAAGAATGCTGGCAAAAGTTACAGAGTCTGGCTTTACTCCTGAAAATTGCATTTCCTTAAAAGTCTCCAGGGCCTTTTCTGGAAACCCATTTTGTGCATATCCTGCAATCATTGCAGTCCATGAGACAGTACTTCGTTGAGGCAATTTGTCAAACAATTCGCGGGCCTTTTCAACATGTCCGTTTTGTGCATATCCTGAAAACATTGTAATCCATGATACAGCGTTTCTATGAGGCATTTTGTCAAACAATTCCCTGGCCTTTTCAACATGTCCGTTTTGTGCATATCCTGCAATCATTGAATTCCATGAGACTGTGTCTGCATCATGCATTTTGTCAAACAATTCACGGGCCTTGTCTATTCTTCCACATTTTCGATACATGTCTATCAAGGCATTCGCAACCACAACATCTGCTGAAAATCTGTTTTCAATTACTCTTTGATGAACTTTTATACCCTCTTCTAGAGCTCCCATGTTGGCACATGCTGGAAGAATGCTGGCAAAGGTTACAGAGTCTGGCTTTACTCCTGACAATTGCAATTGCTTAAAAGTTTCCAGGGCCTTTTCAGATAACCCATTTTGTGCATATCCTGCAATCATTGCATTCCATGAGACAGTACTTGGTTGAGGCATTTTGTCAAACAATTCACGAGCCTTTTCAACATGTCCATTCTGTGCATATCCTGAAATCATTGCAGTCCATGAGACTGCATTTCGATGAGGCATTTTATCAAACACTTGGCGTGCCTTGTCGACGGTTCCACATTTTGCATACATGTCTACCAGGGCATTCACAACTGCATCATCTGACAGAAATCCGCTTTTAGATAGTCTTTGATGGATGTATAAACCCTGTTGCGAATCTCCCAGTTTGGCGCATGCTTTGAGGACGCTGGGAAAGGTGAATTGATCTGGTTGGACTGCTGCTGCTGAATTGATTTGTTGCATTTGGTGAAACAGTGTCAGTGCCTCTCGAGCATAGCCATGTCTTTGGTAAGCTGAAATGATCATATTCCATGAGAAGACGTCTCGTTCAGTCATGCAGTCGAAAACTTTGCGAGCGTCTGACAAACTTTCGCAGTTGGCATACATGTGGATGAGTCTGTCTTGTATAAATTTGTGCTTGCAGGGTTCAAATTTATGTCCGATGCGGTGGATGAGTGAGTGAAGGAGCTTGCCCTCTGAAAGGGCATTGTTGGCGATGCAGGTCTGCAGGAGTTGAAGACATGTTGAAGAGTGTAACGAGTTATTTGTATTTGTATTTGTAGTAAGCAAAATGTGTATTACGTCCTTCAACCGCCCCTCCCGAGAGAGTTGCGTGAGGGTGATATTCATATCGATATGAAGATTGTGATTTTGGTGAGCGATGGATGAGATTGTATGACTGGAAAAACGTAACAAATGACCATCCCAACAAAAACTATGAACTACCGATTTGTCCTTTATGGTTAAGATGATTATGAACTTCGTTCTTTATCTAGTTTCAATATTTTTGAAAAAGATATATATAATAGAAAATAAGGCTTATGAGAATTATATAGTTATTGTTCTGTAGATGTAGTTTTGTTAAATATAGGATCATAGGATTTTAACAATAATGTTTTTACTTGTGTTTTATTTAAAGTTTAGATTTAATATTTGATGTTTTCATTTGCATTATTTTTTATTAGTTTTTATACACTTAATTTGCATAAAATATAAAATAGAAGGTGATGTTTTATTCCTTTTAGGCAAGCAAATAATTTAGTTCTATAGAGGTTAAATATTAAATCACAAAACATCAATATATGAAGTAACAACTTTCTTATGCTTAGACAATTGAAATTCTCAGACAAGAATATTATAAATAACCTTGGTGAATTTTATAGATTTGAAAAAGAATCATCATTGTAGGGATTGAGTCCTTTGAAGAGTTCGTATTAAAATCGTTTTGCCTTAGTGGAACAATAAATTTAAATAATAAATGTCATTGCATTTTAATGAGATTTTTTTTTTTTTTTTTTTTGATACATAAGGGAATTGGGAATTTGCATATTAATGAGAATTATTTGAATAAATTTTATTCTAAGATAAAAATCAAGGCACACAATATAAACACCTCACTGTGAATATAGGATCGTAAGATTTTAACAATAATGTTTTTATTTGAACTAGTATAAGTGTTTTATTTAAAGTTTAGATTTAATATTTGATGATTTCATATGCATTATCTTTTATTAGCTTTTATGCACCTAATTTGCATAAAATGGAAGGTGATGCTTTACTCCTTCTAGGCAAGCAAATAACCCAGTTTGATAGAGGTTAAATATCAAATCACAAGACACCTTTGTATGAAGTAACAACTCTCCCATGCTTAGACAATTGAAAGTCTCAAACAAGAACATTATAGATAACCCTGGTGACTTTTATAGATTTGAAAAAGAATCATCATTGTAGGGATTGAGTCCTTTTAAGAGCTCTTATTAAATTTGTTTTGCCTTAGTGGAACAATAAATTTAAATGATATGTGTGATTGCATTTTAATGAGAATAATTTGAATAAAAAAAAATTTAAGCTTAAGATTAAGGCATGCAATGTAAACACCTCATTATGAATAAAATATAAGATATTTGCATTAATACAATAAGGCCCGAGTAGAATTGTGAGTTATTAAAGGAGATTGTGTTGGCAATTTTGGGTACATTGGGTACATTGCCTTTGCTCAAGTGTATAAGTTGTCATTGATGTCAAGAAGCTCTTGAAGGAATTTGATTTGATGTCAAATAATTTGTTTTGATGAAGGTTACTGGCATGACGAGTTTCAAAGGTCTTTTGTAAGCCCCAAGTTGGCGAGGTTTAAAGATTACAGGTGGATGCATTAGTTTAATGCATTTGGGTCCAGGAGGAAGTATTTATTTAAATAATTAAAAACCTTGTTAAGGTTCCCTTTAATTATTTTTAAATAAATATTAAATTATTGTTTGCAATGGGTTCTCCTAACCCATGGCGCTATGTTTTAAGATTGTGGGCGCTAGCCAAGACCTCCGTCGACGTGTTAAACTCCTTGTCGACATCAAGAGCTTATGGTAAAAATGCATATAAATCTCCCTCGATGAAAATCAAGAATCATCCAATCCGCATTTTGAAAAGAGTTGCTCACTGTGAATTCGTGATCTGCTGTTCGATTTCTTCCTCGTTGTGATTTGGTGATCCGTTGTTCGGATTTCTTCTTCGATTGTGTCTTCGCCGTTTGTCATAAATCTGTCGTAAGGTTTTTGTCTTCGTGTTCATGTCAGAAGAAAGGGAGGCACTGTTGTTTTATTTAATCCCTGGCACAGAAGGAACAAGGCTAACAGTGTGAGGTTTAAACCTCATCGGGTGCCTTTGGCACACCGATAGCGGCTAGGCTGTTGGCATGCTACCCAAACGGGAGGTTCGACGTTCGAATAACGCGAAAGGGTTTCACATCGTGAAGTGGACGCAGTGGGTGGTGTTAGAATTCGTGCACAATTTCTCCATAGCGCGATTTTTGATGTTGGCCAAGGTACTTTCGAAATTAATTTTTGCTAAGTGTATTTTGCGGATGGAGGAAGTTTATTAGAGGGCAAAACAACTTAGGAGTTATAAGGAGTTTAAAGCTTGTTTTATTTTTGATAAAAGATTCTTTTGAAGGTGTTGTTTGAAATATCTTATTGCATTCTTATGAGAGATAAATTTTATTTTTGATAAGACTAAGGGAGAAATAAGGTGTATAAGGGATAAACTTTTCTTGTAATGTTGAGAGTGCTTTTGGTTGATTATGGAAATGAAAGCATGATGTTTTAAGGTTAAAATTGCTTCTTGTGTGAAGTTGTGAAACCTTAAGTGGGCAGCTTTGAGATTGACATTTGCTTTCATTAAATTGGTAATAATCAAGCTATTCTTTACTTGGTTAAAGTGTTGGGCTTACTCCTTTGTTGATGATTTGAAAAGTTGTTTTGTGCTATTGTGATTTGAGTTGGTGGATGCTTTTTGTTCAAACAATATTGGAGAGAAAAGGAGTTCTACTTGTTTCCTTTTCTTGATGTTGATTGTGAAATGCTTCAAGGTTGTGTTTTGAGTTGAATGGTGTTGATTGAACCTTGGTTGATGAGCATTGTTGTTGAAGCCCTATTTGATTGTGGAAAGATCATGAGTATCATTGTTATGTGATTCTTTGCATAATTGGCAATTGTTGGGGTTTCATGTTCTTGAAAGAAAGCATTCTATCTTATCCAATTCTGAATTGAGATTGAGTTTGAGTTGAGCATTGAAATTGAGATTGAGTTTGAGTTGAGCATTGAAATTGAGATTGAGTTTGAGTTGAGCATTGAAATTGAGTTTGAGTTTGATTTGAGCATTGAAATTGAGTTTGAGTTGAGTTGATTTGAGTTGAGTTTTGAGATTGGGAGTTGAGTATAGAACATATTGAGTCTCTAACAATTCTCTTTATGCTTCTATGAGTTTGACAAATCACATTGGGTCTCTAACAATTCACCTTGTGATTTCCTACTAAGAAATTTTTTTTCTTGGTGAGCTTGCTGAGTTTTGGACAGGTTCGATGGGGACTTGTGAGCAGTTTTGGACAGGTTTCGATGGGGACTTGTGAGCAGATTTGGACAGGTCCTAGCAGAGGACTTGTGAGCTAAGTTTGATAGTTCTATCAGAGAACTTGAGGACAGAGGTGCACTGGTTCTTTGAGAAGAACCTGAGGACAGATTTGGCAAGTCTTTGAGAAGGCTTGTGTGCAGAGGATTGATTTGTTCAAGTGTTGGACAGATCTGATAGACAGAGGAAGACTTGTACTAGATCGACTAATTATATTTGGTACAGGTTGTTGAGCTGCTGTGGACGTGATCATAGAAGGAAGAGGTCTCTTAGGCTAAGCATTGAAGACAGGAGGTCTTCGATGGAAAGGAGTTCAACGTGCTGGCAAGAGGTAGAGACAGTTGATCTTTTGAGGGATCATTTCTAGAGCAGAGGAGAAGGTATCTCCTTTGAGCAGAGGCTCATAAATTTTGATTGGAGGAAGGTATCTCCTTTGGGCCGAGGCTCATAAACATTGTAATTGGGAAGGATTCCCAAAGAACTTTGAGATAACTTTTAGAGAAAAGTTTTGTGGACGTAGCCCAACCCATTTTGGGTGAACCACGTTAAAATTGGTGTCACTTTGTGGATGATATTGTGCATTGCTTTGATATTGCTTTGGGTATATTGCTTTACTGTTTTGAAGTATAGAGGAAAAAGTAAAAAGAGGTCTTATACTGTTCACCCCCCTCTCAGTATAATCTTGTGTTCTTCAGATTGCTCAAGAATGTAATTCACACAATATTTTATATTTAGAATGGAAAGGATCTAACCACTATAAGCAAGAGGAGATATGTAGGCCCTCTCATTTGTGGTGTGTCAATTATTATTAGAAAAATAAATAAATTACATTTTTCATATCCTCCTAAGGAACGAGAGTGAAAAATTTGTCTAATTTATTAGATCTTAAATATGCCAATTTTATGGTGGGGACTATCAACCTTGAGTTCATGAGTCCTTTGAAGGTCCTTTTAGGAATGAAGACTTCTCTTAGTAACCAATCCAAAACAATGATTAGGGTTTGTCCTTGGACAAGTTGCATTAAAATCCTTTGGCATTAGTTACCACATGGTTGAGTGGTTCATCTAATCATCTTTCTATAGATTTAAGGAGGTCACAAGCAAGCCTAAAAGGAGAGATGCACCTTTATTTTGAAAGTGTAGTTTAATATGAGTTATTAACTTGAGTCAAATTTCACTAATTACAAACAATGAAAGAGAAAGCCTAGTTTATTATGCACTTCACATTTTGGTATGAACCTCAATGATTATGCTTAAAGTTCAACATGTTTAACAAAATATTTTTGGCATTTAATCATTTATAAAATTGAACCATTTTTAAAGCATGAGCAACATGCATGATATGAGTAAGTATAAATAATTATGTCATTTACAATAATGTAACCTCCCTCCTTGGATTGCAAATATGTGTTTGAGTGAGTGAGAGAGAGTTCTCAACTTGTATATGGTAGCTATCTAGTTTTCTCTAACTAGTATTATTACTTTTGGATTTGTCCCTTATGTTATGAATAACCCTTATGAAGTAATTATTTTGTTGTTAGTTACATCCATTATGGATGGATAATTATCTTTCTATTGTATATATCATAAATAATATCAATAAATAATAACTAATTTGCATTTATAATTTGATATCAAATCTCATTTGGTTTTTTTAGACTATTCTAGTGGCAAGAAGAGTTCATTGCAAAGTGGGAGTTGAAGACAACAAAGACCCATTCATGGTGAAGACTTCCTTAGCCATTCTAGGAAGTAGTTTGACGATTGTATTGTATGAGGAGAATGAACTCTTTTAGGTTTGATAATTGTGATGTGAAAAATAAGGCACCCAATATCCAACTAAAGGTTGATGTAAAAGTATAATTTCTATATTATTTATTTATTTATTTTTGTTTTGGTAGAATATTTGCTCATAGAAAAATTAAAAAATTCAAGTGGAGTAGGCATTAGAGATTTACAATGTTCATAGTAACAAATTTTTTAGATATCTAAAAGGTTATATTCGATGTAATAACTATTTTGTGTGGAGAATGTTTGGCATAAGCTATTTGAGAAAGTATCCAAAAAGTAAGGCATTGAAGTGAATATTATGAGGTGCAAGAGTTGTTAACATAATATATCAGCAAGTTGAAGAAAAATATCTTGCCAATAAGAGGAGTCATTTTATGGTGCCAACACTATCTGTTATCTTAGGGATCTCACCTAGTAGAGACTGAGAAGCATATGTGAATGTTATCTAGAACTATTGATGGGAATAACCGATAAGTGAGTGTTTGTTAATAAGAGAGGACACCATATTATAGAAGAAGGTGTTGTCTAGCAAGTATGTTGTTCAAGGGTCATCTGATGGAGTCTTGCAAATGCACCTCAAGTGTTATTGTCTAGTGAAGTTGTGTTAGCCAACAATAAGAGTTTTCAAAGGATATACTAAGGCAATCATCTAATGAGTGAATAAACAACTAGGTTTATCTAAGATTAAGGCTTACTGATGGAGTTGTATTGTTTGATGCAAACCTCTAAAGAGTTACATTTGCATTAGACATGTTCAAAGGCATTGAAAATATTATAATATGATAATATTTTTGCAGAGATCCTATAGACATAGTTGTTCCCCACCATCTTGAGGTAGAATATCCATAATATGGTGAAAGTGGAGGTGGTGCATCTATTTTAGGGGTTCATAATCACATAAAACTAGTCTCATCTAATGTTTGAGATAGAGTTGTGATTGGAGGTATTCAAAATCTATTGCTATGCATGAGGAACTTTTTTAGGTTATAGAAACAAGGACAAAGCATAGTTTGAGTGTGTTGAAAATGCTAAGACAAATGCATTTGTGTGCCTCACCATTTTAAAGAAAAAGATATCTATTGAGACATTGAGTTATACATTGTGCAGACCTTCAATTCCTAATACATTTTTGAGAATTTGGTGGCACAAACTATTTCATGAGATATTGCATAGAAAAGAAAATCATGAAGAGATAGTGAAATATTGTAATTAAAAAAAGATGATGTGCTATTAAATATTGAAGGATCAATGGATACAATTTATTTAATGTGTTTCTATTCTAAAACCCTAACGTAACGTCGTCACATAAAATGTTTGATTTACCAAATCTACACTTGGAATTATAATGGTTGTTTCAAATCATGGGAAACATTTTTCAGAAATAAAAATTATTTACATTGATTTCACATGCTTTATAAAAGAAACTTGTTAATGCTTTAAATAACATAGTTTTCAATTACAAGGTGATATTGTTTTAATAATTGTGATGGTGGATTGTGAAATACTTGAAGACAATATATTTTAAATTGATGACACAACATACGTTTACGAGTATAAGCATATTTATACTCATTAGGAGTCTCTTTTTATCTTGATTCAACAAATACATCTTAATGTTTTTTAGATTTTTAAAGTTTATCCATGGTTCTTAATGTCCCAAAGGCTTTGTTTTCCAATTCTTATTTCTTGAAGGGAGAAAATTATTCCACCTGGAAGACAAAGTTGAAGATTTATCTTAAGTTTGAATATCTATGGATTGAGGTCTTGTTGTGGCTGCTCCACAACGTACCCCAAAATTGGGGACCCACCTTTTTTGCATGTGTTCCAAGAAGACTGAAGTGGCCCATAGGCTAAAGATCAAGAAAAAAAGCAAAATACCACAAGGAGGAAAAGTGTCGCGATATCGCGACATGTTGCACCATCGCGGCCAAAATAGAAAAAGTGTCGCGATATCGCGACATGTTGCACCATCGCGGCCAAAGAAAGAAAAAGTGTCACGATATCGCGACATGTTGCACCATCGCGGCCAAAATAGAAAAAGTGTCGCGATATCGCGACATGTTGCACCATCGCGGCCAAAATAGAAAAAGCGTCGCGATATCGCGACATGTTGCACCATCGCGGCCAAAATAGAAAAAGTGTCGCGATATCGCGACATGTTGCACCATCGCGGCCAAAATAGAAAAAGCATCGCGATATCGTGACATGTTGCACCATCGCGGCCAAAAAAGAAAAAGTGTCGCGATATCGCGACATGTTGCACCATCGCGGCCAAAATAGAAAAAGCGTCGCGATATCGCGACATGTTGCACCATCGCGGCCAAAGAAAAAAAGTGTCGCGATATCGCGACATGTTGCACTATCGCAGCCAAAATAGAAAAAGTGTCGCGATATCGCGACATGTTGCATTTTCGTGATTCAAAGCAAAGAGAAAGAGCTAAAAAGAAAAGTGTCGCGATATCGTGACATGTTGCATTTTCGTGACCGTACAAGACAAGAAAGAACAAGAAAAGAAAAGTGTCGCGATATCGCGACATGTTGCATTTTCGTGACCATACAAAGCAAAGAGAAAAAGCGTCGCGATATCGCGACATGTTGCATTTTCGCGGTCGTACAGGAAGAAGTGTCGCGATATCGCGACATGTTGCGTTTTCGCGATTCAAAGCAAAGAGAAGGAGCTAGAAAGGAAAAGTGTCGCGATATCGCGACATGTTGCATTTTCGCGATTCAAAGCATAGAGAGAGGCAAAAGAGAAAAAGTGTCACGATATCGCGACATGTTGCGTTTTCGTGATTCAAAAGCAACAGAAGATCGAAAGGGCTGAAAGTGTCGCGATATTGCGACATGTTGCGTTTTCGCTATTCAAAAGCAACAAAAGACAGAAGGGGCCAAAAAGTGTCGCGATATCGCGACATGTTACATTTTTGTGATTCAAAAGGGGCAGCCAAGCAGAGAAACAAGAAGTGTCGCGATATCGCGACATGTTCCAGTTTCACCAAGGTAACGGACCTGCATAGTGACGTGGACACAAGGACAAAATCTAATGAATAAGACAAAGCGTTACATGATCATTCAAGATGACCGTTACACACGGAGGGAAACGAACGCAAGCCAATGAGGAGAAAATGCAGCAAAGGGCCACAAAATGGAAACCAAAGCACACGCAGTCAGGGAAGGTGAAATGAGCAACCATCAAAAAATGAAACGAACCATCATGGAAGGAGAAGCAATTTGTTCAGAAGTTTAAATACGCCATTCAAAGAGGCCAGAGGGGTCGGAAATTGCTACGAATAGAGTTGCAGATTTGAAGGCGAGAAGGCCATTCTAGACCTATTTGAGTTGTTTTTCTTCCACAGATCGGTTTGTGAGAACCGAGAGATTCTGCTATTGTAAAATGACATATTTTTAATGCAAAAGTGTTCAGAAATTTGCATCTTGTGGGCAAGAAAGAAGGAGATTTTCTTTGCATGCTATGGATTTAATGTTTATTCTTTCATTTTTTTTAGATTTCGAATAAATAGATAATGTTAAATGCCATTTTTTTGGGTTACATTAGGCGAATATTTGAAATCTGAAATTTTATTTCGTACCCTAGGAACCAACACTTAGTCTATGGGGATTGTGCATGTTTTGCAAGTCCAATAGGTTAGGTTGCATGCATGGAGACCTCACATCTTCGGTTTTGTCAAAATAGGATAGCATCATACTAAGTGCATTTTTATTTTCGTGTTTTTTTTGCATTGCATTTTCATTCTCTGCATTTTATTTTCTTCAGAAAGTTTAACTTATTTAAAATAAACATTTAAAAATTACAAAATCCAAAAAAATCAATGAACAATCACTAAAGTTTCATGGTGAAATAAAACAACATTGCCCCTTGTTTACAGTTACTTGCAATCACTAAGGTGTTCCAAGCATTTAAATTGATTATCTTCATTTGAGATTACCAATACACAGTTGCAAATGCTAATATAGCGGAGACCTTGGAGAAGTTGTTTGTTTGACTTCTTTGCAAGAGGGGATTTGGAACCCAAATCCTAAAGGAGAGTTGTACTTTCACAACTGGGTGAAAATACCACTCAATAGATTGGCGCTAGAAGGAGGGCGAATTGTTTTATTTCAGAGTGATTTAAATGCTATAGGGATTTAAATTTTTAATATTTCATGCCCTATTGATTATTATCTTTAGCCCTCTTTTAACAACACAACTTTGTAGTGTTAAAAGGAGGACATTAATTGCTATGCATTGTTCTAACGCTTTTTGATTGTTCAGACAAGAATAATGTGTTTGATTTGATTTTTAAAATTTTGGTTTGATATTTGCTAGTCAATTTCATGCTTATTTGTAAGGAATTATTTTTTGTCTAAAATGTATTCGTTGTCGGTATTATGCTCTTCACTTGCGTGTAATGCGATCTTGTGAATCAGAAAGCCTACAACACTAGGAGTATGCTCTTCACTTGCGCACATGCGATCTGGTGAATCAGAAACTTACATTTTAGAATACTGCTTTGTCATGGTTCCTTCTTTCGCTCACGACTAACAAATTGATTTTTCTTTGATTTTCATTAATTGCAGGATTTTTTCTGTGTGTCGTAGGTTTTATTTGAGGTATTGAGAGTTTTGTCAGGTTCTGTAGGGTAGTTTCATTTACAAGCTGGACCCACCACATCACATCGCAACTAGGTCTAAAACAACCGAGGAAACCATATTCCAAAGCCTCTCACTCGCTCATAGGAATCCAAGGAACAAAACCGAACAAATTGAGGTCCCACTAGATATTCTTGTTATAGAAGATCCTTCTGTTTCAGGTGCATCTAGCGGACTTGCATCGGTGGTGTCATTTGCCACTAGTGTACCAATTATCAGTACCATTTCCATGGTTCTTGTAGGGTTATCATCATCGATTTTGAATCAAATGGCCCGACCTCCACCACCTCCTTGGTACGGAGCCAATAACATTCCTTTGAATATTGCGGGGGATATTCACGAGATCCCTAAGAATATAGAGAGATTTTTGCCCAAATACAAACCGGATGGCCCAAGGACCGTAGAAGAACATATTCAGGCCTATAGGGATGTTTTGATAAGACTGCAAGTTCAACATGAAGATGTGGCTTGTAGACTCTTCCCCATGAGCCTAGACCAAGTGGCCTACGAATGGTATATTTGCTTACCTATTGGTTCCATTACGTCATGGACGCAAATGGAGGATGCTTTTGTTAACCAATTCAAGTCACCATTAGATCCCACAATCATCTATAATCAGTTCATTACATGCAAAAGAGGCCAGGGTGAGCCAATCCAAACTTTTAATCAGAGATTTTAGAAGTGCTATAATAGAGCAATTCAAAATTTTGCCATTGATCCCGCAGTAGCTTTGCAAATATATTTTGGGGCATTGGATCCTATGACGGCAATGTTTGCAAGGCGAAATCCTCAAGTTACCACGCTTGCTCTAGCCTACAATGAATCTATGACCATTGAACAACAAATGACACCACAGGGTTATGGGTTTTCCCAGATGCCTATGGTAGGACAATATGGTCCATATGGTCAAGCTCCTATGATGAATCAGATCATGGCACCACAAATATCAGGCATAAATGCTTTGCCTTATCAACAACCATATTCATCAACACCCGCTTACGCACCCATTCCAATTCAACCAATCACATCCATTCCCCCCATTCCTTCATTTTTGCAAAATAGTCGACAGACTATGCGAGGAGCCGATCCGGTTAATTCTCAGGCTATAGTTCCTTTCCCCAATCCAATTCCGATTTAAAGTGTGAATCCCAAAATCAAGTGGCTTCAAAATCCAACTCAAATTTTAAGTCAAGATCTCCCTAATTACGCAAATCCTATTGGAACTAGCAATAACATAGCTCAACCAAAAGAGATTTATTCAGAGGTTGAAGAACTCAAAAAGATGGTTCACAAATTGAGTAATGATTTGGTTCAAAAATAGAAGTATGAATCCCATGCCCCTCACCCAAATCAAAACTTCAACAATAGAGGGAGACAGTGGAATACGAAGCCAAACAATGGGGGTGTGCCTTCCCCTATTGCTAATCAGATAGATACTTCTATAGGACCAAGTCACTCTAGTTCCATTCTTAATATTTCTGATTTTGCATGGGAAAATGGGTGTAGATTGCATAATACAAAGATGCATAATGAAAGGAATTGTCCCGAAATAGCTAGGTATACCCATTGTCTCCAAGCTCAAGTGGATGATTTGGAACTTGTGCCAAATGAGGGTCCACCCCAACATCAACAAGGAGTGGACAACATTTTGGTGGTGGAAACTCTATATCGTCAAGAGAGTGAGAATGAGGAAGGTGAAGATGAATGGGATGAGAAACATGTGGATGAATCAGAAGATGAAGAAGAGGTACTTGAGCGTCACGACTTGAACTTGGAGGATGATTACTGTGATTCGTGGAAGAAATGGGAAGAACATTATCAATCTAAATCTTCTAATAAACTTGTTGTGTCAACTAATATGCAGGATAACTCAATTGCTTCCTCACATGAGGATTCTGTAAATCCTGTACAATTTGAGAAAGTTTTGGAAGAGGAATTAGAATCTCATCAAATTTTGGAACATGATAAGGATTCTACAACCATGAATCAAGAAAGAGAGTCCCTTGCTTTAGACTCCTTGGGAGGAAAAGAAATTGAAAATCTTGATCCAATTACTTGTGCTACAATGATTATGCCATTTCAAAATGAGAAAATTACAAAACCTGAATCATTTGGGTTTGATATCATTGATGATCCGATTGAAAATCTCACGTTACCCAAAACAACCCAGGTGATTGATCATGGAAATGTGTTAGTCAACCCACCCCTAGATAGACAAGACTTATGGTTTGAAAGGGATGGACGTATTTTTGATTGGGTACCTAAGTTTGGTGCCTTTGATAAACAAGTCATGGAGAAAGAACAAGTGCTACAGGATGATGAATGTCATGAGAGAAAAGAGGAATTTTCAAATCCTCTTCAAGTAAGGTCAAATGAAAGCGGGCCAAAGGTAAAATCTCACCGTTTTGGTTTCACCATGCAAAATTTGAATGAAGGTTTGCCTAATGAATGGTTTGATTCAAATATTATTAATGTTATGGCTTTATTGAATGAAAATGAAAGCTTATTTCTACACCATGAATCAAAGTGCGGAATGGACATCTTAAAGAATAGACATAAAAGAATTGAACATCAATCATTGTCTAATCAATTTGAAAACTTGAAGCTCCACCATAGGATTATTAATGAAACTAAATCAAATTGGTATGGTGAGAGGGGAAAGTGGAGGTTTGGTTCTTTGTTTGGTTTGATCTTGTTTTTGTTGGATTCCTGCAAAACTTGGTATGCGTATCACGTCATATGTCTTTTAAAGAATTCTAATCAGGTTTGGGATCCGGGAAAATGATAATCCAAACTTTTTGTACATTTGTATATACTTTTGGTTTTCGTGTTTTGGTTTCGGAATGGATCTCATTTTGGTTTTAAGTTTTGTGTGTTGGTCCTTTGGACATTTTTGGTTTGTCAACTTAGGTCCTTATGAATGTTGGCTAAGACTAGGAGAATATGAAACATCGAAATTATATTGCAGAAAGCTCCACGAATATTGCAAACACATTAAAGAATATCGTTTGGAACCTGTGAGGCATGAAGTTGTCAGTTTTTCACATTATGGTAAAGTAGGTGATATATATTCCATCCGCATTTCAGGAGGATCAATGCATTCATATCTCATATTACATTCCGCATTGCATAAACATTTCATCTCAGTTGCATCTTCATTTCATGTACAATCATTGAAAAGGTGTCGAATCCTCTTAGGGTTATTACATAACATATATTAAAAGGATCCTAAGGTTGGGAACTGATGCCCGAACTATCTTGAACCAAGCACGTTCTACGCATATTAAAGAGAATCTTGAGCAAAATGGTCAAAACCATACTTGGAAGAAAAGGTGAGGCGAAAGGAATATTTCGTGTCTGTCCTATCATGCAACATAATCCTTAAAACAATGGTTTTTACCACTCCCATAGAGCTTAAAGCCTAAAATAGAGTAGTAAGGATAGGGTTAAATCCCCATCGAACTTAGGTTGAGGATCCAATTCCCCAAAGCTCTGATTTGACCTTCATGGAGTAGTAAGGATAGGGTCTAATTCTCATCTCGCTTAGGTTGAGAATCCGATTCCCCAAAGCTTCTATTTTGCCCATTCAAGAATTTGAAATTCCAAAGCAAATTTTTTTTCATTTCTTTATTAATATTGGATTGGAAGGATCATACTACATGTCCCTTGCAAGGATGGGTAGTCATCCCCAAGGTCCAAGAAATCAAAAGTAGAGCCAAATCCTGGATTATGGGGTTGATCTCCACTGGGGCTATAGACGCCCGTCTGGCGGTGGAGTAGGCTCATGCGTGGCAACATGTCTTGTCTAAAAGCAAGACCACTGACCGCTCAAACGGATAGGCTAGCTTGACAGTTTCATCCATAACCAGGTTAAATCATTTTGTTCAAGATGAGGTAATGAACTCCAGATCAAAGTAGTAAGGATAGGGTTAAATTCCCATCTCGCTTAGGTTGGGAATCCTATTCCCCAAAGCTCTGATTTCACTTACACTCGCACAGGGGTTCAAGATGGTAGTGACACATAACCAACTTTGGGATCTACTAAATTAATTCAGTATACATATATTTGGTCCTAAGAGGGTTTGACAGTTTTGATATGTTTGTTCATGATACTAGAAGGTTTGAGCCTTTGCAAAGCAGGTTGTTATATCTCTAGCATCTTTATCATACATCAAATCCTGCACAAATCATTCATAGCCTTGCATACGAATCATAAGTGAAACTAACAATGGAATGTTGATCAATTTCAAATGATAGGGAATGAAACACATTGCACACACCGAGCTGATGCTTAATAATTCTAATGCTTCATGTATTTCTCGTCTAGTTTCATTCTTGGGATATTTTCTGACGCTTGTATTTGAGTCTGTGTTTTTTTTCGAGGTTGAGTTCTCACCGAAATGCTCAGGAGCATTTCCCAATAGAGTCGCCATTTGTTGTGGCTGCTCCACAACGTACCCCAAAATTGGGGACCCACCTTTTTTGCATGTGTTCCAAGAAGACCGAAGTGGCCCATAGGCTAAAGATCAAGAAAAAAAGCAAAATACCACAAGGAGGAAAAGTGTCGCGATATCGCGACATGTTGCACCATCGTGGCCAAAGAAAGAAAAAGTGTCGCGATATCACGACATGTTGCACCATCATGGCCAAAAAAGAAAAAGTGTCGCGATATCGTGACATGTTGCACCATCGTGGCCAAAATAGAAAAAGTGTCGCGATATCGCGACATGTTGCACCATCGCGGCCAAAAAGAAAAAGTGTCACGATATCGTGACATGTTGCACCATCATGGCCAAAAAGAAAAAATGTCACGATATCGTGACATGTTGCACCATCGCGGCCAAAAAGAAAAAGTGTCGCGATATCACGACATGTTGCACCATCGTGGCCAAAGAAAGAAAAAGTGTCGCGATATCGCGACATGTTGCACCATCGCGGCCAAAATAGAAAAAGTGTCGCGATATCGCGACATGTTGCATTTTCATGATTCAAAGCAAAGAGAAAGAGCTAAAAAGAAAAGTGTCGCGATATCATGACATGTTGCATTTTCACGACCGTACAAGACAAGAAAGAACAAGAAAAGAAAAGTGTCACGATATCGTGACATGTTGCATTTTCACGACCGTACAAAGCAAAGAGAAAAAGTGTCGCGATATCGTGACATGTTGCATTTTCACGACCATACAGGAAGAAGTGTCGCGATATCGTGACATGTTGCATTTTCGTGATTCAAAGCAAAGAGAAGGAGCTAGAAAGGAAAAGTGTCGTGATATCGCGACATGTTGCATTTTCGCGATTCAAAGCAAAGAGAGAGGCAAAAGAGAAAAAGTGTCGCGATATCGCGACATGTTGCGTTTTCGCGATTCAAAAGCAAAAAGAGAGGCGAAAGGGAAAAAGTGTCGCGATATCGCGACATGTTGCATTTTCACGATTCAAAAGCAACAAAATACGGAAGGGGCAAAAAGTGTCACGATATCGTGACATGTTACATTTTCGCGATTCAAAAGGGGCAGCCAAGCTGAGAAACAAGAAGTGTCGCGATATCGCGACATGTTCCAGTTTCGCCAAGGTAACGGACCTGCATAGTGACGTGGACACAAGGACAAAATCTAATGAATAAGACAAAGCGTTACATGATCATTCAAGATGACCGTTACACATGGAGGGAAACGAACGCAAGCCAATGAGGAGAAAATGCAGCGAAGGGCCAAAAAATGGAAACCAAAGCACACGCAGTCAGGGAAGGTGAAACGAGCAGCCACTATAAAATGAAACGAACCATCATGGAAGGAGAAGCAATTTGTTCAGAAGTTTAAATACGCCATTCAAAGAGGCCAGAGGGGTCGGAAATTGCTATGAACAGAGTTGCATATTTGAAGGCGAGAAGGCCATTCTGGACCTGTTTGAGTTGTTTTTCTTCCACAGACTGGTTTGGGAGAACCAGAGATTCTGCTATTGTAAAATGACATATTTTTAATGCAGAAAGTTTTCAGAAATTTGCATCTTGTGGGCAAGAAAGAAGGAGATTTTCTGTGCATGCTATGGATTTAATGTTTATTCTTTCATTTTTTTTAGATTTTGAATTTATAGATAATGTTAAATGCCATTTTTTTGGGTTACATTAGGCGAATATTTGAAATCTGAAATGTTATTTCATACCCTAGGAACCAACACTTAGTCTATGGGGATTGTGCATGTTTTGCAAGTCCAATAGGTTAGGTTGCATGCATGGAGACCTCACATCTTTGGTTTTGTCGAAACAGGATAGCATCATACTGAGTGCATTTTTATTTTTAGTTTGTTTTCTGCATTGCATTTTCATTCTCTGCATTTTATTTTCTTCAAAAAGTTTAACTTATTTAAAATAAACATTTAAAAATTACAAAATCCAAAAAAAATCAATGAACAATCACTAAAGTTTCATGGTGAAATAAAACAACATTGCCCCTTGTTTACAGTTACTTGCAATCACTAAGGTGTTCCAAGCATTTAAATTGATTATCTTCATTTGAGATTACCAATACATAGTTGCAAATGCTAATACAGTGGAGACCTTGGAGAAGTTGTTTGTTTGACTTCTTTGCAAGAGGGGATTTGGAACCCAAATCCTAAAGGAGAGTTGTACTTTCACAACTGGGTGAAAATACCACTCAACAGGTCTCAAGAACCATATGAAGACATATCGTTGATTTTGATGAGTAGAGAAAGTTTGATAAGGTAGACCAAAAAGCCTGACCAATCATAATATTTGGTGTATTTAATGAGATATAGTCATGTATTCGTAATGTTGTGACAATCAAATTTGCATGGGAAAAACATAGCATAACTAAATCCAAAATCATAAATAGATTCTAAACTTGTATAGTCAATTTCATTGTTTAAAGATGAGCAATGGTGAGAATTTAGAGGGTTTTTAAAGGAGCATTACCTAATTGTAAGCCTTGATTCAAGTGTTAGGAAAAATCAAGAATGATGTAGTATTTTACTATGAGCTCTACGAGTATCATTTATTGTTTTAGTAATGACGCTTAACATCAAAAATTAGAGTTTGATGTTTAAGATGTAATGGTTATGCTTGCAAGAATTAATAGAAACCATAATAAAACCCATAAAAGAAACACAATTCTATAAAATAAACATAATAAGCAATAATTTTATTGATAACACTAAAGATTTTAAACTATATCATAGGCTACTTCAAGGGGGCAACCTCATTTATGATAAAATATCAATATAATATTATATAAAGATAATTCAACCTAACCCTAATGCTCCAGGATTTTCCAATAATAGTTTATCAAAACTATCTGACCCTAACCCTAATGATTAATGGTTGCCTTTACATTCAAAAGAGGTACCCAATATTATTAACTAAATAATTACAATAAATAAATAGAAAGGGCTAGGACATGAGGTCCTAATATTGTCTCCCCCTAAAAAAAATTATTTATCCTCAAAACTAAAGATGAGGAAATTGTTGTTGAAATTGATGTAGCAGTTCCCACATAGAATATTCTAGGTGTAATCCATTCTATTGTACTAAGATATTTGTAATGGTTTGGTATTGTATTTTTCATGATCATCGTCCAAAATAGCCTCTAGCTCCATAATGATTGAGCCTTCGTCACCTACCTCGAGTAGTCCTAATTGAACTTGAATATGTTATCCTAGGGATTTCTTCAAGCAATATACATGGAAGACAATGCATTTTAGAAGATGAGGATAATTCTAAACTATATGCAACAATACCAATCTATTGCAAGACTTGATAGGGCCTAAAGAATTTGGGTGTAATCTTGTGATTGTCTTTTATCCTTAAGGATGTCTATTTATATGACTGTAATCTAAGAAATATCAAGTATCCTCAAAAAAATCTTGTTTAGATGTGTTGGTGTGCCTCCTATTTCATCTAATTTTAGGTCATTGCTAAATTTTCCATGAGAGATCATATTAGGGCCTTCCAATTTCTAAGAGTATAATCAATAACATGTACATGGAAACTTTCTAGAAGATATGAGGTGAGAGATGGTGGTAGTTGGCTATATATAACTTTATATGGGGTTATCTTAGTTGCTATATGATAAGTGGTATTATAACAATATTTACCTAATGGTATCCATTTGGTCTAAATACATATAATATTCTAAAGCAACGTAGTGTAAGCCACTAGTTACTTATTGATAAATTTAACTTGACTATTTATTTGTAGATGGTATGTCGAGTTTATCCTCAATTTTCTTCCATGTAGCTTGAAGAGTTCCTTCCAAAAATTATTGGTGTCATACGATGGATTCATATATGTAAGCATACAATGAAGTCATAAAATAGTCAACAAATATTTGGGCAATGTTGGAAGCTATGTAGGGTTGTTCAAGAGGACAAAAATGAGCATACTTTGAGAGATGGTCAACAACAACCAAAACAAATGACTTATTTTTTGTCTTTGATAATATCCCAATAAAATCAATGGAAATATCAATCCATATTGCCATTGGAATAGGTAATGGTTGGAGCACACATAGAAGTGAAACCATTTTTCCTTTATGACACTAACAAATATCACCTTTTTGAACAAACCATTTAGTAGACTATTTTACTTTCTCCTAGAAGAAGTTCATTTTTGTGTATTGATAAGTCTTTAAGAATATAAAATATCTGATTGAATGTGGCGCATGCAATTCCTATAAAATATTGTCATGCATAGAAAAATTTATAGCAAGGATACTGCACCCCTTGTAGGGCAAGGATTGGCCATCCTAAGGATATGATAAGTTGCAATGGAGTTTATGGATAACTTATGAATTAGTTATTTTATGTGTGGATCTTATTACCACTTCTATTGGATTTTATGCAATCAATCTAGATTTGGTAAGAACAATAGACATAATGTCACTTGGTCATAAAATTTGCATGATAGGTAATCAACTATGGCATTGTATTTATCTTTTTTGTAGAAGATATCATAATCAGTTTAATCACCCATATTTGTTATTCAAGAGAAGAGACTATTACTCAAAAAGTATTTAATTTTGTGATGGTTTATTTTGATATAAAAATGTTGAGCCACAGACACGGTCACTAATGTGTCATTGCATCAAGGATAGCCATAATTTTCTTTTCATGTGTTGAGTTTCCCAAATGCTTACCTATGAGGGATTTACTGATGAAAGCTAGTGGTTTACTTTATTGCATGAGTACTATCCCAATTACATTCCCTAATGCATCACATTGAATGCTAAAGGGTTGAGAGAAGTCTGGCATAGTACATACTAGAGTGGTGCACACAACTTACTTAAGAGTTTCAAAATCCAATTCCACTACCTTAGTCCTAAATGAATTTATGGAGGATGGACCAAAAATTTATATTCATCATACTTTAGAATATGGATAAAGCATTTGTTAATCCAAAAGGCATGACTAAAATTTCATGTTAAAATAATTTCCTAAATTTTTTATTGGAAACATACTCATTATGGATACATATTTGTTGGTATTCTTAACTCAAATCTAGCTTGGAGAAAAAATGGACACCATGTAGTTAATCTAGGAGCTCATCTATGACTAGAATTAGAATTTTTTCCTTAATAGTGGTTTTTTTAAATGCACAAAAATCCACACACAATATCTATGATCCAATTTTTTAATACTAGAATAAGGATTGAATGGCTAGTAGAATTACCCATGTACTAACTTAAATTCAAATTTTTAATTTTATCCAAAGGGATATCTATAAGGGTGTATGTTGGGTGATGTATTTCCTAGAATTATTGGATGGTATGATCATGTGTGCATGGTGGGGTAATTTCATGAGGTTACTCAAACACATGAGAATAATTAATGAGTATTTAAAATTGTACAAATCAATCAAATTTATTATCTTCTATAGACTATTCTATAAAAATTGAGCCATGACTTCATGGGACCCCTTTTTAAGTAATTTATCCATGTGATGAGAATCAATTTCCTTTATTGAACTAGATACATGAGTATGTATTGTTGTCCAATTGCAATGAATTGTACCTACATTTTTCAAAATTCCCATAAGATAGGGGCCAATATACACAACCATTGAGCTCTTAAAACTATGTCACATACTCCTAATGGAATTACAAACATATCATATTTCAAATGTAATATTAATATTAGGATATTTATATATGCATGGAACAGTGTCTCTATTAGATATCATGAATTCAAATCTATTGCATGATTACAATTCATAATCTTCTCATTTAGGCACCCAAGGATCAAAAAAGTTATAAGTGCTACCTATGTCAATGAAAATGGGCAAAATACATTTTTTGAAGTACCTGCATGCCCTCATAGTTTGAGGTGTTATCATACCTGCTAAGGCTTACAAGGATATCTCAAGAGTGGGTTATTTAGTTGTATCAAATTCCTCTTATTATTCACTGTCTTAACTATCATTTGTTGCATAAGGGTTAGGAGAGGTAGTGGTTGACTTAGCATCCAATAAGTATAATTTTTTTTAGTGCATTTATGACATGGACTATATTTTCATCATAATTATAACAAAGGTCCTTCTCTTGATGATATTTCATCTCTTCCTCAATATTTTATGGGAATGATTTAATTTTATTATTCTAAGGGAGATTGGAAGCTTTAACATTTTTTTAAATTGGGGTCGCTTATATGTGCAATGTTGTGCTATTATTGTTTTAGCCAACCTTGCTAACCTAATGGATTCCAACATATTCTTGAGGTTAAATATTTCTACTTCCTTATTTTTATCTTTTAAGCCACTAATGAATCAACTTGCAAAAGTGTATCAAATAACCTTTTTATTCTAGTTACCAAAAATTCAAATTCCTTCTAGTATTCTCAAACTAAGTGAGTTTGCCTAAGCCTAGTAAAAGCTCCTACAAAATTATTGTATGCATTGTGTTTAAAAAAAAAGAGTGAGTCTGTGTAGAATTCATTCCATGAAGGTGTTCTTCCCTTATATTTTTGGAAGCATTGATACAACTTGATTGATTTTTGTTCTAGATTGAAGGGGATTATAAGTACTTTCAGAGTATAAAAGTTTGATGCAAATTAAAGTATTTATTTACAAGATATATCCAATGAGAGGAATCTTTGCCATTTAACTTGGAAAAAACCAATTTTGTGGTATATGGTGGATTTATTAAGGTATATTGCCCTTTTTATGGATTTCCTATACATTTAGTGGAGTTGTGCTAGAATCCACCCTACTGCACTCCTTGTTATAGTTCATTAATAGTGGTGTAGATATCATTGGTGATTACCTAGAGGTTGTGCATGTTTTGTTGTAGTTTATCAATTACTTCAAGATTTTGCATTCCTTTATTCAAGGCTTCCTAGTTAAATTAATCAAATTGAACCTTCTATTGGTACATTTCCTTCACCTCATTACTCACTTTTTCTATGATCTTCATCCTACTACCATTTTTAGGGGAACCAAGTATCTACAAAGTGTTTTAGGTGCTAATATGAAAATGATCATCTCCAAGAGGTGAACATCATGCTAGAAATTGACCATTTTTGGTAGCTAAAAAAAGGTTACTCTTGCGATATATCAAAATTATCATTGTGACAAGACAATCATAGTAAACTAGGTTTTAAATTAATGTCTTCAAAACCTAATATTTTTTAATATTCATGCATAGGTTTGGACCTTAGTTATAACATTCTTCAAGGGGGTTCTTTTTGTCAAAATTACCTAATTCTTTATATTTTATGGGATATTAGGCCTAGAACTTTTGATTTTTTGCTCTATGAACTTCCAAAAACCCCTACAAATCCCTAAATGCTCTACACAATACTCTATTAATTTTTCCTATATATTACTATTGTTGCTCTATACCTAAGCTTAAGTATTGTATTATCTACATATTTTTCCTCTTTTTAATATAACTTTGTTCCCTCTTCCTCCCTATCCTAGTTTTTAAAAATCTTATTTTTATGGAACAATTATGTTTGGTACTTGAAGTACTCAAATTAGGTTAGAATTCTAGTGGTCTTTTAGTCTTTTAATCACTCTCGTAGTATACCCAAAAATGTTTGTGAAGGTTATTATGGGTGTGCTAGGTCGGGGTTTGTATATTTTGTGGACCCATAGATATATTGATCTCATTCATAAATAATGTTTGACCTAGTATTTTAAGGCACTAACTACAAATGATTCCACCATTCCCATAGCCACACTACTCATATTCAAGGTATGATGTGAGTAACTTCCTGAGGCTAATCACTAATAGTGCATCACAAAACACAAATGATCAATGTCTTCCTATAGCTAAAAGGCTACTCCTATTTCTAGGGGTCTCCCTTTATACCTAAGAGTACATAGGATCTCATAATAATGTATTGGTGATGTATGAGTCCTAGATATTAGAGTCTAATTGAAGAACACAAGCTTATACTGAGAGGGGGGGTGAACAGTATAAGACCTCTTTTTACTTTTTCCATTATACTTCAAAATAGTAAAGCAATATACCCAAAGCAATATCAAAACAATGCACAATATCATCCACAAAGTGACACCAATTTTAACGTGGTTCACCCAGAATGGTCGGGCTACGTCCACAAAAATTTTCTCTAAAATTTATCTCAAAGTTCTTTGGGAATCCTTCCCAATTACAATGTTTATGAGCCTCGGCCCAAAGGAGATACCTTCCCCCAATCAAAATTTATGAGCCTTTACTCAAAGGAGATACCTTCCCCAATCTGAATTTATGAGCCTCTGCTCAAAGGAGATACCTTCCCTCAATCTAAATTTATGAGCCTCTGCTCAAAGGAGATACCTTCCCCTCTATCTAAATTTATGAGCCTCTGCTCAAAGGAGATACCTTTCCCTCTACTCTGGAAATGATCCCTCAGAAGATCAACTGCCTCTACCTCTTGCCAGCACATGGAACTCCTTTCCACCGAAGACCTCCTCGTCCTCAATGCTTAGCCTAAGAGACCTCTACCTTCTATGATCACGTCCACAGCAGCTCAAGCAACCTATACCAAACACAGTCGGTCGGTCTAGTACAAGTCTTCCTCTGTCTCGTCGGATCTGTCCAACTCTTGAACAAATCAATCCTCCGCATACAAGCCTTCTCAAAGACTTGCCAAATCTGTCCTCAGGTTCTTCTCATAGAACCAGTGCACCTCTGTCCTCAAGTTTCCTGATAGAACTATCAAAACTCAGCTCACAAGTCCTCTGCTAGGACCTGTCCAAATCTACTCACAAGTCCCCACCGAAACTTGTCCAAAACTGCTCACAAGTCCTCTATGGAACCTGTCCAAAACTGCTCACAAGTCCTCTCCGGAACTCGTCCAAAAACTCAGCAAACTCACCAAGAAAAACTTTCTTAGTAGGAAATCACAAAGTGAATTGTTAGAGACCCAATGTGATTTGTCAAACTCATAGAAGCATAAAGAGAATTGTTAGAGACTCAATATGTTCTATACTCAACTCCCAATCTCAAAACTCAACTCAAATCAACTCAGCTCAATCTCAATCTCAAATCTGAAAACTCAACTCAATATCCGAAATGGATAGGATAGAATGCTTTCTTTCAAGAACATGAAACCCCAACAATTGCCAACTATGCAAAGAATCACATAACATTGATACTCATGTTCTTTTCACCATCAATTAGGGCTTCAACAACAATGCTCATCAACCAAGGTTCAATCAACACCATTCAACTCAAAACACAACCTTGAAGCATTTCACAATCAACATCAAGAAAAGGAAACAAGTAGAACTCCTTTTCTCTCCAACATTATTTGAACAAAAAGCATCCACCAACTCAAATCACCAAGCACAAAACAACTTTTCAAATCATCAACAAAGAAGTAAGCCCAACACTTTAACCAAGTAAAGAATAGCTTGATTATAACCAATTTAATGAAAGCTAATGTCAATCTCAAAGCTGCCCACTTAAGGTTTCACACTTTCACACAAGAAGCAATTCTAACCTTAAAACATCATGCTTTCATTTCCATAATCAACCAAAAGCACTCTCAACATTACAAGAAATATTTATCCCTTATACACCTTATTTCTCCCTTATAGTCTTATCAACAATAAACTTTATCTCTCATAAGAATGCAATAAGATAATGCAAACAACACCTTAAAAAGAATCTTTTATCAAAATAAAGCAAGCTTCAAACTCCTTATAACTCCTAAGCTGTTTTTCTCTCTAATAAACTTCCTCCATCCGCAAAATACACTAGCAAAAATTAATTTTGAAAATACCTTGGCCAACACCAAAAATCGTGCTATGGAGAAATTGTGCATGAACTCTAACACCACCCACTGCGTCCACTTCAACGAAGAAAAACCCTTTCACGTTATTCGAACGTGGAACCTCCCATTCGGGTAGCGCACCAACAACCTAGCCACTACCGGTGCGCCAAAGGCGTCCGGTGAGGTATGAACCTCACTCTGTTTCCCTTGTACCTTCTACGCCAGGGCTAAAATAAACAACAGGCCTCCCTGTCTTCTGACACGAATGATGACGAAAAAACCTTACGGTGGATACAAAAATGAACGATGGATATCCGAATAGCGGATCACAAAATCTCAGCGAAGAAGAAATCGAACATCAGATCGTGAAATCATAGCGAGCAACACTTTTCAAAAATGCGGATGGGATAATCTTTGATCTTCATCGTGGGAGATTTATATGCATATTTCCCATAAACTCTTGACGTCGACGAGGAGTTTAACACATCGACGGAGGATTTTAACACATCGGCGGAGGTCTTGGCTAGCGCCCACAATCTTAGAACATAGCGCCATCAAAGTTAAGACATTTGCGCCATGGGTTAGGAGAACCCAATGCAAACAATAAATTAATATTTATTTAAAAATAATTAAAAGGAACCTTAACAAGGTTTTTAATTATTTAAATAAATACTTCCTCCTGGACCCAAATGCATTAAACTAATGCATCCACTTGTAATCTTTAAACCTGCCAACTTGGGGTTTACAAAAGACCTTTGAAACTGTCATGCCGTAACCTTCATCAAAACAAATTGTTTGACATCAAATCAAATTCCTTCAAGAGCTTCTTGACATCAATGACAACTTATACACTTGAGCAAAGGCAATGTACCCAAAGTACCCAAAATTGCCAACAATCTCCCCCTTTGTCATTGATGGCAAACCTTTCATCGAAAACACTTCTCAAGAGCCAAAACCGAAACCAACTATGCTAACAACCGACCAACTCGTGCCCACAATTGAGAATCTTCCTTTGAAGTTTTGCTCCCCTGACTTGAAGCTCTCCTCTTCACTTTGAAGCTCTCCCCCTTACTCATATCTCTCCCCCTTTGTCATCAATGGCAAAGGGTCACCTTTGGGGCTCGGGACTAAGAATGAGCCTCTTAGCTTAGTCCCTCCCCCACCTCCTGATGAGGTGATTAATTCTGGGGTGGGAGTAAAACTCCCATTAGGCAATCGATCATCATCAGCGTCTATAACTTCCTTTTCGGGCCTTCTCTTGAACTCTTTGCCCATATTCCTGTTCTTGTCATTGTTCTTGTTCTTGTTCTCATCCTTGTTCTTGTCCATGCCTTGATCCTTGGACTTGATCATGCCACTATTCCTGTTCTTGTATTCTAGAATTTTAGCTCTACACTTTCTGATTATGTGACCTTCATTGTTGCACTTGAAACACTTGACGATGTTGTTTCTTTGAGGTAAACCTGATCTTTGAATCCACCGGTTCTGACCAAACCTATTACGACCAAACCTATTCGACCAAACCTCGTTTCGACCAAACCTGTTCAGCCAAACCTGTTCTGACCAAACTTGTTCTTGTTATTTGCCTTGCAATAAACCGCCTTGTGCCCAAACTGTTGACAAGAGTAGCAATACCCTTGAAAGTAACTAGCACTTCTAAACCTGTCATTTACCTTCTTCACTTGAGCCATGCAATGTGAAGCCATGTGACCAAACCTGTGACAAGCAAAACATCTACCTTGAAACTTTCCTTTATTTGACCTCTTAGGCGTCGAAAACTTCTTCTTCTCATTATGAATTCTGTTTTCTGTTTCGTGCATCTATCATTCAAGGACTCCTTTTCTAAAATACTTTCCTCATCAGAACTCTCTTCCTTTTGGAGTCTCTTACTAGACTCTCCAACTTGTTCCTTGTGTGGCTTAACAAAACCAAGGCCTGTTTTATCCGTTGTCTTTCTTTGACCTTTGATGAGTGACTTAACCTTTTTGGAGCTATCTTGAAACCTATAAAGCTTATCCTTGTACTCTTTAGTTTCCTCTTTCAAAGAAGCCATTTTCTGTTCTAACTCACTATACTCAAGAACCTTAGACTCTAACTCATCCTTGAGTTCCTGTGTCTTAGCTATAGAGAAGTCAAGACTTTCTATAAGATCATCTCTTTCCATATAACATTCATCTAACTTATCCTTGAGTCTAGCATTCTTCTTTCTTTCCTTTTTCAAAGCACTAAGAGCACTAATAAGTTCACCTTCAAGATCTACTTCACCTTCCTCTATATCTTCCTCTATTTGTTTGCTTTTTGAATCATCAAAGCCTTTTTCAGATTTCTTATCACTAGAGGTGCTACCCTTTTCAAAAACCATACATGCATCTTCCTTATAGTTTTTTGAAGCATCCTCATACATACTAGAAACCAAATCATTATTTGTGCAATCATCCTCAAGGTGACCAAAGTTTCCACATCTAAGACATTTCATGATAATGAATCTATGTTTTGGTTCTTCCTCTTTTTTTGATATGAACAACATCTCATTTTCATCATCACTTGAAGAACTTTCACTATCACTACTAGAACACTTACTTGCTTTGTCTAGGTAGAAACTCTTCTTGTGCTTGTGAGAATACCTCTTTCCTTGATTGTTGTGCTCATATTTGTTCTTCCTGTGATGCTTGTGCTTTTCAGAATCCTTGCTCTTAGAATCCTATTTATCTTCATCACTTTCATTCTTGGGAATAGTACAGTCAGTAGCATAATGACCAAACTTTCCACAATTGAAACATCTTATATTTTTCATACTTTTGTGCTTTCTAGAGAACTTGCCTTTCTTGATGTAATATGCCTCTTCATCACTAGAAGACTCATCACTATCTTGAAGTTGTTTACCCTTGGATTTCTTGGTAGCCTTGAAAGCTGCCTCTTTCTTGACATCAACCTTCACTTGAGTTCTCAACTCAAATGCTACAAGTATACTATGGAGCTCATCCTTTTTCAACTTATCCAAATCTTTAGCTTCCTCAATAGCAGAAATATTTTCACTAAATCTATTAGGAAGAGATCTTAAAATCTTATCACAAACATCATTTTCAGCAAGCTCAAGACCTAAGTCTTTCATGGAGTTAACAACCTCATCCATACGAAGCATGTAGTCACTAATATTTTCATCATCATTCATCTTGAGTTGTTCAAACATACCTTTGAAGTGTCTCAACTTGGCCTTTCTCAACTTGGCCTTTCTGACATTTGTATCACCTGTATGAACCACCTTCAACTGTTTCCACATTTCACTAGTCTGTCTTGCGGTGAATCACTTTGGTGAGATTTGCTTTCCGTAAGCCTTTCAGGATTGCATTCATTGCTTTTGAATTGCTTGTGATGTGGGAGCCTTTCTTCTTTAGTATTAGGACCATGTTCGGGAATAGTGTACTCATCTTCAATCACTTCCCAAACCTCATTCCCAAGTGCCATTAGATGAACCTTCATCCTTGCACTCCAAAGACCAAAATCTGACCCATCAAGAATAGGTGCTGCATTGCCACTTGAATGATCCATTGTGTTCTTTACTAGCTTTTCCTTCAAGTTGTTAAACTTTTCGAAGGCACCTGCTATGATACCAATTGAAGAACACAAGCTTATACTGAGAGGGGGGGTGAACAGTATAAGACCTATTTTTACTTTTTCCATTATACTTCAAAATAGTAAAGCAATATACCCAAAGCAATATCAAAGCAATGCACAATATCATCCACAAAGTGACACCAATTTTAACGTGGTTCACCCAGAATGGGTCGGGCTACGTCCACAAAAATTTTCTCTAAAAGTTATCTCAAAGTTCTTTGGGAATCCTTCCCAATTACAATGTTTATGAGCCTCGGCCCAAAGGAGATACCTTCCCCCAATCAGAATTTATGAGCCTCTGCTCAAAGGAGATACCTTCCCCCAATCTGAATTTATGAGCCTCTGCTCAAAGGAGATACCTTCCCCTCAATATGAATTTATGAGCCTCTGCTCAAAGGAGATACCTTCCCCTCTATCTAAATTTATGAGCCTCTACTCAAAGGAGATACCTTCCCCTCTGCTTCTGGAAATGATCTCTCAGAAGATTAACTGCCTCTACCTCTTGCCAGCACGTGGAACTCCTTTCCATCGAAGACCTCCTGTCCTCAATGCTTAGCCTAAGAGACCTCTGCATTCTATGATCACGTCCATAGCAGCTTAGTAACCTCTACCAAACATAGTCAGTCGGTCTAGTACAAGTCTTCCTCTGTTTGTCAGATCTGTCCAACTCTTGAACAAATCAATCCTCTGCATATAAGCCTTCTCAAAGACTTGCCAAATCTATCCTCGGGTTCTTCTCATGGAACCGGTGCACCTCTATCCTCAAGTTCTCCGATAGAACTATCAAAACTCAGCTCACAAGTCCTCTGCTAGGACCTGTCCAAATCTGCTCACAAGTCCCCACCAGAACCTATCCAAAACTGCTCACAAGTCCCCATCGAAACCTGTCCAAAACTGCTCACAAGTCCCCATCGGAACCTATCCAAAACTGCTCACAAGTCCTCACCGGAACCTGTCCAAAAACTCACCAAGCTCACCAAGAAAAACTTTCTTAGTAGGAAATCACAAAGTGAATTGTTAGAGACCCAATGTGATTTTTCAAACTCATAGAAGCATAAAGAGAATTGTTAGAGACTCAATATGTTCTATACTCAACTCCCAATCTCAAAACTCAACTCAAATCAACTCAGCTCAATCTCAATCTCAAATATGAAAACTCAACTCAATATCTGAAATGGATAGGATAGAATGCTTTCTTTCAAGAACATGAAACCCCAACAATTGCCAACTATGCAAAGAATCACATAACATTGATACTCATGTTCTTTTCACCATCAATTAGGGCTTCAACAACAATGCTCATCAACCAAGGTTCAATCAACACCATTTAACTCAAAACACAACCTTGAAGCATTTCACAATCAACATCAGAAAAGGAAACAAGTAGAACTCCTTTTCTCTCCAACATTATTTGAAAAAAAAGCATCCACCAACTCAAATCACCAAGCACAAAACAACTTTTCAAATCATCAACAAAGAAGTAAGCCCAACACTTTAACCAAGTAAAGAATAGCTTGATTATAACCAATTTAATGAAAGCTAATGTCAATCTCAAAGCTGCCCACTTAAGGTTTCACACTTTCACACAAGAAGCAATTCTAACCTTAAAACATCATGCTTTCATTTCCATAATCAACCAAAAGCACTCTCAACATTACAAGAAATATTTATCCCTTATACACCTTATTTCTCCCTTATAGTCTTATCAACAATAAACTTTATCTCTCATAAGAATGCAATAAGATAATGCAAACAACACCTTAAAAAGAATCTTTTATCAAAATAAAGCAAGCTTCAAACTCCTTATAACTCCTAAGCTGTTTTTCTCTCTAATAAACTTCCTCCATCCGCAAAATACACTAGCAAAAATTAATTTCGAAAATACCTTGGCCAACACCAAAAATCGCGCTATGGAGAAATTGCGCATGAACTCTAACACCACCCGTTGTGTCCACTTCAACGAAGAAAAACCCTTTCACGTTATTCAAATGCGGAACCTCCCATTCGGGTAGCGTGCCAACAACCTACCGCTACCGGTGCACCAAAGGCATCCGGTGAGGTATGAACCTCACTTTGTTTCCCTTGTACCTTTTGTGCCAGGGCTAAAATAAATAGCAAGCCTCCCTATCTTCTGACATGAACGACGATGACAAAACCTTACGGCGGATACAAAAATGAATGGCGGATATCCGAACAGCGGATCACGAAATCTCAGCGAAGAAGAAATCGAACATCAGATCGTGAAATCACAGTGAGCAACACTTTTCAAAAATGCGGATGGGATAATCTTTGATCTTCATCGTGGGAGATTTATATGCATATTTCCCATAAACTCTTGACATCGGCGAGGAGTTTAACACATCGGCGGAGGAGTTTAACACATCGGCGGAGGTCTTGGCTAGCGCCCACAATCTTAGAACATAGCGCCATCAAAGTTAAGACATTTGCGCCATGGGTTAGGAGAACCCAATGCAAACAATAAATTAATATTTATTTAAAAATAATTAAAAGGAACCTTAACAAGGTTTTTAATTATTTAAATAAATACTTCCTCCTGGACCCAAATGCATTAAACTAATGCATCCACCTGTAATATTTAAACCTACCAACTTGGGGTTTACAAAAGACCTTTGAAACTATCATGTCTATAACCTTCATCAAAACAAATTGTTTGACATCAAATCAAATTCCTTCAAGAGCTTCTTGACATCAATGACAACTTATACACTTGAGCAAAGGCAATGTACCCAAAGTACCCAAAATTGCCAACACTAATCTCCCCTTACTTCAGTAGATGATATATGGAAAGTATATATTAGCTACTAATGACATCTCTTATGATCTTTAAAATCAATTGACACAAGGTTTCTAACCTAATAAATCTAGGATAAATAATTTTATGTTTTAGGATGACTATAACACTAACTACAAAGATAAAAAATTAAATGTTTAATACTATACAAAAAATATAAGTTTTCAACCAAAATTTGTTAAACGGATGCACTATGGCTATGGTTGTTATGAAAAATTCAACAAAAGGACTCTTGGTAATTTAATGGAACTATCCTTGAAGTGATATCTGATACCACATATAATGGTTCTACTTGAAATAATATATGTAAACCATAATAAAACCCATAAAAGAAACATAATTTTATAGACTAAACACAATAAGCAATAATTTCATTGACGACATGGGAGATTTTACATTGTATTGTATGTAGCTTCAATGGGAGACCTCCTTTATGATAAAATATATTATTTACAGTGCCTATGCCTTTCTTATAATGCAATATATACAGATATTTTAACCTAATCTTAATTCTCTAGGACTAGCCAAAAATAGTTTATCCATCTATTGAACCCTAAGTATAATGATCGAGGGTAGCATTTACATACATATTTAGTGCTTGATAACTACTAATTGAACCATTATAATAAATAAATAGAAAGGGTTAGAACATAATATCCTAACACAAGATTTATGAATTTTTTTTAATAGGAGAAAATTCATGAATGAAATATAGAAGATAAACAAGCCCTAGTTCTTACATAAAAAATACAAGGAACATATGCACTCAAAGAAATATAGTGGATCCCCTAGGCATTAGAAAAGATATATTAAAAAATATTAACAAGGGAACTTTTCACATTATATTAAAACTTGTTTTATATGTGGAAATTTAGGGCACACACTTAAGCAACGGAAGTACACCACTTTCCCATAAGGTTCTTTCACTAAGAACTAGAAGCAACCATTTAGAGGGAGGAAGAAGGGTCCTAAAGAGTAGAAGAGGAATGTGTCCTAATTACAACATGACAATGTAGCAAAATATGTCAACTTAGAAGGACAAGATTTTGTCTATTCAATACAAGCTCTTATTCTATTTTCACAATCTAGCCCAATTTGGTATGTTAATTCAAAGGCTACCAAACATATGATAGATCAAAGGAGTGGTTTTTATATCTCAACCATAATTCAACATACACTATTTTTGGTATAAATCATGTTTCTATACGTATTTATTCTCTTATTTATCACTTGATTCAATTTCCTTATGTGCCTATCCTTATGAAGAACAATAGATTAACTTGATTACAACTTGAGAGTTGAGTTTGATATAATAGGAGAAAATAAGCTCTAGGACATTCAAGAAAAACCAAAGGGTCCTATAGTAGTTTCCTATGCTTTTTTCATACGCAAGATGTATCAAAATGTGATTGTATTAATAGACAACCAAGCTTTGGAATCGAATGCAGATGATGTTGCCACTCTTTAAAATTAATGATGTTGACATCTAGTTTCAACTACCTAAAAGCACTCTACAACCATTCTATGGTGAGATGCATTCCATCATATAGCAATTTTGGTAATAGTTGTTCAAGTTTTTTATCTAGATAGAAAAATTGAGCCCCATTTGGCTCTAGCATATGTTAAGCAATTGGTTCACTTGACCTAGCGGGCACTGATCTACAAAGACCCATGGATCCAAATTTTAGTTTTTGTTGATATTTTTAACTATTTTTTGTGCATAATACATGATATATGTGGGTGTATTCTTTGAAGACTAAGGATCAAGTATTTCATTTTTAAGAGTTCAAGGCTTTTGTAAAAAAATCAACTCTTTGTAGAATTCATACACTCCACACAAATCGAGAGGGAATGCACCAATAATAAATTTTCTAAATTTTTGAAACATCATAACATTCAATAACAATTTATATCTTCCTCTATACCTCAAAAAAATAGTGTTACAGATAGGTGTAATCATACTATTCAAGATATGGTACCAAGCATGTTGACTTATGCAAAGTTAGATCCAACATTTTGGGCATAAGCTATATATACAATATTGTATCTACTAAACCATGTATCCTAGTAACATTGAATGGTGTCACTTTATAATAATAATAGATTTAGGTTAATACCTTAATTTTACATATTACAATATTTAGATACAAATTGTTTATTCACATGTCAAAGAAGAGGAAGAAAAAGTTGTAAGAGAAGTCCAAGAAGTGCATATTTCTTGGATGTAACAATGAAAAAATGCTATTGGATCATGGATCCTAAAACAAAAAAGCTATATAAATATAGATGTTATGTTTGATGATAAGTATGAGTACACATTTTCTTCTAATAAGCCACATGTTTTAAATGAAGTTTTCATTCTTTTGTCTAGTGATGAAACTTAGAGAAAGAGATTGAATAATTTGATGATGTTGATGATCTAATGGTGGATATGATCCTATACATGATAGAGTTGATGATCCAATACCATTCAAACCACTTTCTACAAGTGCCACCCAATGACCCAAATGGTATCTCAATACAATTCAAAAGGAAAATTTAGAGTTCTAGACACATCTACTACAAGGTCAAGAATTCATAATAATTTTTTTAACAAGGTCATTCTTGCTCTTATGAGCATAATGATGTAGAATTTTAAACCATCAACCATCCAAGAATCCTTTGCATAAAAACAATGGAAGGATTCCATGTTTGTAGAGTATAAATATTAGATTAATAAGAAGACATGGTTTGTTGATCTTACACCAAGGAAGAAAGCAAGGTTATGCATAAGGGGTTGGACCCAAAATGTACTTGTAAAAAATTGGTGAATCCATTTCGAAACCCTAGCGAATCCTAGCCAACCTCATGTCGGAGGAAATGGTGAATTACCTTATTTTTCATAAAAATTTGTAAAATTTTTGCGAATTTGATAGTTTTGGCAGGATCGGGTGTAAAACACATTTCGACTCCAGACCAGGTAAAAAATGTGATTTGGTATTGGATTGGGTGCAAAATACGATCCAGGATCGAACCGTGTTTGGAATGTGGTTCGATCTTGAACCGAATATAGAAATGATCTGACTTGATGCAGAATGTGATTCAATTGAGGATCACACATAGAATATGATCTGGCCTAATGCAAAATGAGGTTCGATAATGGACTGGATCTAGAATATGGTTTGACCTCATGTAGAATGTGGTTCGGTTAATGACCGAAACTAGAATGTTGTCCAGCCTGATGTAGAATGTGGTTTGATATTGGGCCTAATGCAGAATGTGGACCGGTATTGGACCTGATGCAAAATAGGGTCCAGTATCAGGCCTGATGTAAAATAGGATCTAAAATATGGCTTGATGCAGAATATGGTCTGGTATTGTACTTGATGCAGAATATGGTTTGGTATTAGGCTTGATGCAAAATATGGTTCGATATTAATCCTCATGTAGTATAGGGTATGGTATCAGACCTGATGTAGTATAGGGTTCAGTATAAGGCCTGATGTAGTATAGGGTCCTGTACAGGGTCTGATGCAATATAAGGTCTGGTATCGGGCCTTATGTAGAATATGGTTTGATGTCAGGCCTGATGCAGATTATGGTCTGGTGTTGTTCCTGATGCAAAAATTGGTTCAGTATTGGACATGATGCAAAATTAGTTTGGTATCGGGTCTAATATAGAATATGGTCTGGTATTGGACCTAATGTAGAATATGGTTCGGTACCTGGCCTGATGTAGAATATGGTTCAAATGTAGAAAAATATCAATCGTTGATCGACTACCATGTGTCACATAATCGATCACCCATATTGCATGTCCAATACAATGCTACCACGTGTCAAATTTATCTATTCTATCTATAAAAGGGCATCAACTATCATTTTTCTAGTTCATTTTTATGACTACACCCAACCAAAGTGAACCATTACCAAGCAACCTTCCCAAATTCAATCTAATTTCTCCTATTTCCAAGTTTCCAACTTCTAGCAATGGCCACCGCTTCCACCCCTACTCCAAAGTTCAAGAACCTTTCTTGCACTTTAATTTTAGATTTGTTAATAACCCTAGGTACGAACTTATCATGGTTAGATGACGTAGGTTTGACAACCTTGGTTTCAATACCACATTTCAAAACTGATAAAGTCCTCCTACAACATATTATTGGTGGTTATGACCATGACAAGGCCATAGTCAAAATGAAAATACGAAATAGAAATCTATCATTCACCATCACAACTGTAGACATTAAGAGATTGATAGATCTTCCTTTCGATGATTGTCCTCTAGTGTCAACGAAGTGCTAACTCTCTGCAAATGAGAAAGGATACCTCGACACAATGTACCAAATCGATACAGAAGATTTGGTAGGTATAATTCTTGTTTCTTAGATTCTGTTAATGCTCAAAATTTCAAATTTGTAAATTATTATCTAATTTTTTTGCAGCTTCCATCACCAAGTCAAAAAGAGGGTTAACAATCATCGATGTTAAGCATACAACTCTGAAGGCCATTATTGAGTTCTTCCAGGCAAGACTGATTCTTCTTGGAAGATCAAAAATTTCATATTGGGAACTAGCCTATGTTATTCATTGTGAGCATCATGAGAGGTTCGATTGGTGCACCTATATTGCAGATCGTATCAGGGCTGAGTTGCATGGCATGCAATTGCAAACCAGCAAGACACAACCCATTGTGGGCACCATTAATTATATTTTAGCACTCTATTATGAAAGTTTTCATAATTTGCAAGATACTCCTATTCCTACTATAGTTCATGCAACACTACAAGCCATTGCCTTGACACTAAAGGAATTGAAGGTAATAAGTCCATATTTGACAATCAAATAGTATTTTATATTTTAGCATATTTTTTTTAATTTTTATTTTCATATAAATGCAGGGTAGGGTAGCCACCATAAGGAATAAATAAGATGCTGCCAATAGGGGTCACAGGCCAGAACAAACTAGTGATTCTGAAGACACTAGATCAGAAATATCACCATTATAGAGGTCACCAAAATATTCGAGGTAAGATCCTTCTCTTGGTGGTTCTTGTACACCTAGGTATGCACAAAATATGTAGGCTAAATCTAGTGTGGCCACCCCCTCCCCCATTGGTACCCAAATTCAATAGATTTCATCATCTTTAGGTAAATCAATGTGTATTTACTTTGAATTAAGGTTTTTTTCTATTTGATTTTTTGAATAATGCTAACAAAACTTTTTTATCTATTTTTAGCCACCTCTCAATGACAACCTACAAAAATTAGAGGCCATATGGTGGCACCACTTCCACCACAACCACAGTTTCCACCACAATAATCGCTTCAATCGTAGCATCCGTGTCCACAACAACAATGACAAGCACAACCTACACAAATGAGAGGCCATATGTGGGTTGGAAGTGGAAAATAATTTTTTCATAGATATCATGATTGGAAGCACCAATTTCTGGGTTTGGGTTCTCATATTTTATATTTCACACTTCTTCACAAGCACTAGAAGTTTCATCTGTGGGATTGGATAATATCCAACTTGATGATGATTTTCTGTTGTAGGGCAACATTTTAGGCTTTAAGGCAATGAATGTGCTTCAAGATCCACTGGGTGAAGCACAACAAATGGAAGTCCTTGCAGTTGAATAGACATCATTCCAAGCTCCTGAAGGAAATGATCCTCTTCCTCAAACTGAGGATGACATTGTTAATTTTGATGAAAATATCTTAATGGTTGAAAATACTGAAGCAACCGTGAAACAGATTGTGCTTAGAGATTTTCAAGAAATGAAGGATTGGGAATATTGGGCCAAGGTCCTTATAAAGAAAATTAACGCTCGATATAAGAATTTCACAAAAAGAGATTCAATTTTTTTTGGTTTAGTATGAACTAGAAAAGCTTAGCGACTTGCTAAATCAGGCCACAACAAGAATAGTGAATTCAAAAATTATGTATGATGATGTTTTAAATATTATGGTCAGTATATTAGAGAATATTAATGCTGAAGCCCAAGATTTTTATAACCAATGGGCTTCCGATAAGGAAAAAGTTGCACTCGTTGAGTCTACCAGGGATGTGGTTGAGGTAAGAAAATGTTTATTTATGTTTCAATTTTCTTTTGCAGTTAAGTTTTTATATTTCATTAAAACAAGTAATAATTTTTTATATAACTCTTTTGAATGATGTTTTCATTTTCTTTTTGCAGTCAAATTTTGAAAACTTAAAAAGGCAAGTTAAGAGCATGGATGTTAATATCAATGCGACAAAAATATTTTTGCAAAATGCAATGGAAATGAAGAAAAAAATACAATTAAAAGTGGCGGATAATAATATTTTGAGAAAATATATCAGGGATAAGCTCAATGAAGATCCGGACATCGTACTACAACACCAGAAAGCAAAATAAACACTTCCAACAATACTCGAAGATCCAAACCAACAAGAAGGTGCATTGTTGGGGAGTATTGTGAAAGTACAAGAAAACCTAGTCAGACTTGGTGCGTTGTCGGAATAGGGTGTCAAGGAAGGAGATAAAGGAAAAGAAAAGGTAGTTGCAAGTGAATATGAGGTAGCTATCCTAAAATAAGATATTTAACAATGTATAAAATATTTTCAAGTTGATTGTAGTCAACAATTTTGTACAATGTAATATATTTCTATTCGAATTAATGAAAAATATATTTTCTAATTTTGTGTCTTCAATCATTCAAAGGTTGTTTGCATTTATAATTTTGTGTTGCTTTTCTAGTATTACTAGCCAATATTATTTACTATGTTCATCTCAAACAACAAAAGAATATTTTTGTTGATCAATATTCATACATTAACAATACAATACCAATACTGTGATATAAAATATAAGACAATGATTTATCAAGGAAGGCAGTTGAAACACTATGATATAAAACATACAATATTTAAAAGCACAATGTGATATATAACATACAATTTTTAAAAGCACAATGTGATGTAAAACATACAATTTATGAAGAAATAAATTTTTGAAATCTTGTACATCTGAAACAATATTGTGAAATCTGATAACAAAGAAAGTCAAATTTTACATTGTTGTGAAATACTGGAAAAATCAGAATTGAGGTAGCTGAAATGAACACTTCTCAACTTGTCCAGAATCAATATTAAGCATAGCGTATTTCGAAACAATATTGTGAAATCTGATAACAAAGAAAGTCAAATTTTACATTGTTGTGAAATACTAGAAAAATTAGAATTCAGGTAGCTGAAACGAACACTTCTCAACTTATCCAGAATCAATCTGTGTCTCCACCATTTGATCACTAAAAGCATCATTATCCTCCTTATCGATCGTATTCGTGATACCCATTTTATTTGCAATTGAATTCCAGTATGCCAATGCTCTATCATATGGAAATTTGTCCAACTGATACGATGACACATAAATTCTTAAAAAATTTTCTAAATTTTTGTCCAGCCTATTGTGGAGCTTAGATTTAACAAAATATAGTGCACTAAAAACCCTCTCATCTTCCATAGATCCCAAAATCATTTTTTGACATAATTCATATAAACAAAAGTATTCACTAATCGTATCTTGTAAGATACTACTTGGATACAACTTTTGCCACAAACATGCAATGGAACCAGTCTCATGGATGTTACTCAAAAGTGATGCTTGCTGAACCATTGTTCTTCCAAAATGCTGTGATTGTTGTCTTAAAAGATCTTTGTTGAGTATACCTTTGATTTCAACACCATTGACTTCCACACTTTTACTAAAATGCTCAATAAGGTTGCCCATATATTTAATAAACAACTCTTGTGTAGAATTGTAATCATTGCAAGGACCCCAAAACAAAGGGTTAACCACACCCATGGCCTCAAGCAACTCATGTCTTTGAAACCGATCTCTTATCTCATTTGTCAATGATTTTGCTATTTTAAACAATTTTTTCTTAGTATTGTGTAAAACAACTTCGTATCTATTGTGTGTTACACGAACTTGTTCAACATCGTCAGTAACTATACTTGACTGCCTTTCATAACAATATAGAGGTATCATATTTCCATGAACATTAATACAAATATAATCATTGATGTCAAACTTCAAAAATCTTTTTGCATCGTTCACGTTTGTCAATGTTTTCCAACTTTCAAATAAGGGATCTGTAAAATCTGGTTTGGACACATATAACCTATCAATAATCATACATATTTGCTTTCTCATCCTCATGAAATCAATGATATAGATGGATCTCTCTTGTGCAAGTTTAGTCAATCTGTTCATTTCTTGTAACATTGGAAGAATACCACATAATGTTAAAAGAGTTTCCAAGTTAGTCAAACGGAACAACAAATCCTTTGCCTTATCAACTGCCCTACTAATTGTGTACATAAACCCTGTTAAAGATTGATATTCTATAAAAACTCGGTGTGCAGGTTGATACAATGAAATCCACCTTGTATCCACATCTTTCAACAATTTATTTCCTTCTATAACTCCTAGTGCAAACTATTGAAACTCTGCAAACCTTTTTGGACTGCAAGAAAAATAAGAATGTATTTCACGAATGAGGTCTTCCACTCTAGCAACATTTTCAAAAGTGCTCATGATTTTATATGCAAGATTCACTCTATGATCCATGCAATGAATGGGTATCATATATGGGGCAACTGAGGTTTGGAGTCGAACACATAGGCCATTCTTGTGCCCTTGCATTATAGCAGCACCATCAGCTCCAATGCAAATTAACTTTGTGGCTATGTCTATATCATTCATTCCCATAATTTCCTTTAAACTAGTCAGAACAACATTATAGATGTTTTCTGCATTTGAACTTTCCACCATCTTATGTAATCCTAGCAAACTAGGCTGCCTTACATGATTTTGAAATGTGTACACATGCATGCAAATCTAGGATGTGTTGTCCACAACCATCACCTCATCAATAGAAAGTGAAATGAATCTGGAAAGTTTTACTTTCTCCCTCAGGTCCTCCTTCTCAACTAAAGATAGACATTTTACCATTTCCCAACCACTTCGATCTGACCAATGGGAACTAGGAAGGTTTTGCATATCAGCTAGTTGAAATAGATGCTTATAATCAATAAAATCGGACATGGGTCTACCCTTTTTGAGAATACTATATACAACAACAAACTACAAACTTTTTGAAGCTAAAATGGTCTTCTAAATTTTATGAAATTGGGTTTCAATCGTTCCACCTTTCTCAACAAGGGATTGTTGTTGCTTTAAGTGATTCTCATATTCTATTGCATATATGACATGCATACATTCTGATGCATCCTTCCACCTAACATCTTTATTAATTTTACCATCACTTCCTATAACTTTTACATAAACTTTGCCAACATGTTTTTCTATTGTATCTTTCTTATTTTGCAGCATGTGATCCTTACCTAGTTTCCAACTACAAATTTTGCATCTACATTCTTTTTGATCGACTTGGTTGTCTGCAGTCAAGACCAACTCAATCCAGGGAAATTTTTTTGCCCATTCATTCTTAAATGACCTTCCAATAACCCAGTTAGATTATGTGTCTCTTTTTAGAATTTTTGCTTGAAGATTCATAAGAAGTTTGTAGTGTATTTGATTTATCGCTTTCATTTTCAACTTGAACTTGCATATCTTGGTGAGGAATATCTTCAAGTGGAGGCTTATCAGGGTCAACAGGGTATTTTGCATAGTAGCATACAATAATATTATTTATCATTTTTGGATTTAAAAAACTAACTTACAGATAGAAAAAAATATTCATATCATTGAGCACATACTAAGAACTAACTGTTTGAGGAAGAAAGCAGTATTGAAAATAATTACAGAATATACAACTAACTATTTAGAAGTCAAAAATCATTTGTACCTCAAATTTGTACGGATGTCGATGGCTTGTTTGATTTTGGCGTATGGCTAAAATATTTGAGGATACTCTTTTTAGTAGAAGATTTGGTCCCCTTATTTCCATCATCGGTGGGTGACATTTTACTTGTAAAGAAAGTGTTTTTCATTTTAGAAAAGTAATAAAATGTTAAAGAGATGTTACTTCTGTTAGGCCTCAAGATAATATTGTAACTAGAATAAATATATGGTCGGTTGCTAGAAAATACATACATGTTTCCTACCATGTTTTATTGTGATTTTTTTAGTGTATGCCACTACTGTGTTTTTTGGTGATAACACTTGTAACTGATAAGAGCACAAAACTAGTCAATATACAAATTCAAATTAAATTTAAAAAAAAGTTGTGTATGCAAAAAATAATTAGAGATACATATATGGAAAAATATCATATTATAGTACAAAAAACATTTACCAAAGTATTTACCTATTTATAATATTATAACAAAAAAGCAGATCTAAATAGAAATAGAGAATCAAAGAGTTTTAATAGAAGGACAAAAAATAGAAGACAACATGCAAAACAAGGCAAAATAAAGAAAAACATTTGAAATTGAGCATTGACATATTTTCTACAACTACTTCAACTTATATTCAGAATGTCTTAAGAGAAATAAAGAACCTGGTGTAGAACACGGTTCGATAATCTATTTTGGTGTAGAACAGGGTTCGGATAATGGTCAAGATGCAGAACAGGATCCAGATATAGATCTGGTGCAGAAGAAAACATGCAGAACAAGTTAAAATAGAGAAAAACATGGGAAATAGAGCATTGACATATTTTCAATAAATGATAGAAAAATAGCAGAAGAAAAACCTGCAATTAGTTGACCAAAAACAAATCTTATTACTATAATTGCTTCAACTTATATTCAGAATGTCTTAAGAGAAATAGAGAACCTGGTGTAGAGCACGTTCCAATAGTCTATTCTGGTGCAAAACAGGGTCCTAAAATTGACCTTGTACAAAACAGGGTTTGGATGACGGCCTAGTACAAAACGGTGTTTAGAAGTTGACCTAGTGCAAAACGAGGTTTGGTGATCGACCTAGTGTAGAACGGGGTCTGAAATCTAGTTTGGTACAAAATGGGGTCTGGTGATCAACCTAGTGCAGAAGGGGGTCCTAAAATCAACCTCAAGTAGCACTAGGTCTGGTAATCGACCTAGTGCAGAACAAGATTTGAAAATCGACCTTGTGCAAAACTGGGTCCAAAAATTGACCTAGTGTAGAATTGGGTCTAATATGTTGCTAAATAGGGTCCGATATGGTGCAGAACAAGATCTATATAATGATATTATGCAGAAATGGGTCTAGATAATGATCTTATGTAGAACTAAGTATGGTCTTCTATAGAACTAGGTTCGGTCTGCTACAAAACTAGGTTCAGTTTGCTAAAAAATAGGGTTCGAGTATCGATCTGGTGTAGAACTAGGTTTGTTCTACTGTAGAATAGGATCTGAATATTGGTCTACTATAGAATAGGGTCTGAATATCGATCTGCTATAGAATAGGATCTCGTCTACTGTAGAACAGGGTTTGAATATCAGTCTGGTGCAGAATAGGATCCAGTTTGGGTCTGAGTAGAGTTTTGTTCCGAATCAACTGGTTTCTGCACACGATCGAAGTTCGATGGAATTCTTGATTTTCTAATAGTTTGAATGTTTTAAGTGAAAAAGTATCACTAGCGTGTTAGTTATATATAGTGGTATACTTGGCAAATTTGGCGGGATAATTTAGAAATTTTAATTTTTTTTGGCGAAAAGGGTCCTCATTTTAGGCGAGATTGCTGGCGAAGTTTAAAAAAATCCATAATATTATTATCAATGCACAATGAACCGAAACCTAAAAAAAATTCTAAAAATTTTGGGTAAAATGGCCGACGTCCGGGTCCCCCAAAATCACAAATTTGAATTTTAAAAAATACAAATGTTCACCCAATTGGTGAATATTCACCACTGTGCATAACCCTGGAAGAAAGCCATTGGTTGTAAGTGGATTTTCAAGTTCAAACATAAAGTTGATGACAATATTAATAAGGCAATACTTGTCACAAATTACTATGCATAAAAGGAAGGAATTGATTATGATGAGGCCTTTGCTATGATAACAAATATAAAGACTATTTGGATGATATTTGCAATGGCAACACAAACTAGATGGAAGTTCCATCAAGTGAATGTGAAGAGTATTTTCCTTAATTATGACCTTACTAAATAAATTTATATGACACAACCAAAGGGATTTTTCATACTTAGATAGAAGAAGAATGTGTGTACATTCATCACATCTCTCTATGGGCTAGAGTAAGCTCCAAGAACTTGATACATCAAGAGTGATGAACATCATATGCTTTATGGATTTTGTTGTAGTCTATATGATCCAAATCTATACCTTGATTAGTAATGGGGAATATCATGATTATAATTGAGTATGTTGACAATGGTAATTACAAGAAGTTCAATGAAGTTGATTAAAAGGACAAATAATGATTTGAAGAAGTAATTAAAAATGACTAATACCAGACCCATTGACTATTGTCTTGGATTGGAGGTATGGCAAATGGAGAAACACATCTTTATTTCTTAGATGAAGTATGCTTAGACATAGATTTTGATTTTGAATGATAGATGAAAATCCCATTCGTACCTTGATGGAGATAAGGTTGTAAATATCCTAAAATTATCCATCACCATAGATAAATATAAATCTATTTCAACCTTTGATTGGGAGTCTCATTTATCTGACCTTCACTAGACTATATATATATTGTTATTTAGCTGCATTTCATATTTCATGCAAGAACCAAAAGTATGTTACTAGAATATGACAAAGGTGTTCAATATATCTATAGTGTGACTAAGTATGGTCTAGAGTACAAGAATAATGATAAGTTGGATGCAGACTTTGTAGGATCCATAAATGATAAGAGATCCACATTTGGATATGTATTTATTTTTGTGATCCACATTTATGTTTGTTGCTCAATATTCTACCAAGGTAGAATATCATGATATAGGAGTAATCTATAATTTAATATGGTTGCATTGCATCTTATTAGGGATTGATATTTCACATAAGTAACTTAAAATCCTAAATCTATGACAATAAAGAAGTTCTAAAGCTTATTTGCATCTAGTTTTATATTAGCACAATAAGCACTTTGAGGTTTAGTGTTATTTTATTTACAAACATGTTCAAGGGAACAACATACAACTTCATTTTTTCTATGATAGATCAACATGGAAATATTTTTATAAATTATCATACACTTGTAAAGTTTAATTTAAATATATAATATATATATATATATATATATATATATATATATATATATATATATATATATTCTTGTTTATACTTTGATTGAACATTGATGTAATGGGGTGTAGGATGTTATAAATAACCCTTATGAAGTAGTTGTTACAAATAATCCTCACAAAAGAGTTAATTTTTTGTTAGTTACGTCAATTATGAACAAATAACTATCTTTTTGTTGTATATAGCACACACTACATCAACAAGAAATTTATCACAACTAATTTGTGCTCATCACCTTGGTGATGCATGTAATTTTATTATCCTCTTCATTTTTTGCACTAATTTCTATTTTTTGTCATAAGAGAGAGTTCTCAACATCAAGAGTATAAATTCAATACATTGAAGGAGCTAGTACTTTTTTCAAATAAATATTTTGCATTACTACAAGCTTTGAGTTGCTTATAATCAGTGATATTATGAGTAAATTATAATTAAATATATGAGACATCATTTCATTGAGGCATAAATTATTATAAATTATGCTTTATGTTAATGATGAAGGAATCTATATATCTTAATGATCAAATCTTCTCTCATGTACTTCATGTATGTGTTATTTTTCTTCATGATAGTGTATTGAGACCCTCATATAATATTCTTCTATTTTTGAGCTGAATGAAATTGTGTCTAGTTATATTTTCTATCTCATTTTTTTTTTTTAATTTATTTAATGTTTCTATTATTAGCATGCACGATGTAGGACCAAATTTCAAAAAGCACAAGACACAAGCTTGAGTGAACTATATATGTACTCTTATCCAGAATTTTATCTTTTCAAGAATTTACTATAATTATAAATCTTTCATATTATGAGGGTTACCTTCTCTAATATAATATATGCTCTCTCTTCCTAAAGTGGAAAAGCTCTAAAATTATAATATTCATAGATAATTTACCTAAATAGCTTTACGATACTACTAAGGATTCATCTTTAGCAATATTCACTTTCTCGTACCTTCATATTAGAAATCCACTCTTGAAGTTGACATTCCACTTTAAAAAATATTTTTTGTTGATAAATATTTTTGGGGATCCATATCTCTAAGTGCTTCTCCTTGGATAAATTTATCTTATTTATGAATCATTTTTTGTCATCTTTTCTATTATCAACCCTATTTTAATACTCCTTTGTCTAAGCAATTGGATACAAAGCTACCATTCCTTAGGTAACCATTTGAATATAACCCTGTTCTTGGTCATCCCTATGGAAACTATCTTAGGTATTAATGTAATGTCTAAATAATATTTTATATAGATATCCATGTTTTATATCACGTAGATATTTTGTAGATGGTTCAATGATCCTCTTGTTAAACTTTAAATCGAACTCCATAGGATAACCCATTCCTAGATGGGATGTACCTCCAAATGATCTCATCCTTTTGATCGCCCTTTTTATAGATGTACCAAATGAAACTATTTTTTATGTATATTAGGAAAGCTATTTTACTAGTATCCTTGTGTAAACATATTTTTGGTGTACATACCCTTTTGATTGTTTGAATGGTCCTATTGATGGCCCTTGTCTTTATTGAGTTTAAATGCTCTCTATTTAAGACTATTTTCCATGGAATTGCTTTGTGAAATATCAATGATAATGGATCAATCGATTCTTGGATCTTTAGGAGTGCTAATGGATTATCTTAAGAAAATATTAAATCCATTATTTATTTTATCAAGTATAATATCTATATTAATAATTATTTTTGTATAAATAAAAATCCTATAGGATCTAGAGAATTGTAAAATAACTATGATGATTCAAGAATGGATTTTGGTATCTATTTTATGATGTTTTTGGTTAATAATATGATCCCATCCCATAATATGAAACATCCTTAAATATTTAATATTAGGATTGAGGTTGCTTCATTCCCTTCAAATGTCAATGTTTAAACAACTTTGGTGAAAATCCTATTTAGAATATAGTATACATTAAAAGTAATTACTCTTCATAATTAATCTAGTTCTTGTAAGTGGAGCATACACCTAGCCATTTCTATAAACCTTTTCTTTTATTTTCTTCATAGTTATTTTCCTTATGAGTATAACTTATTCTTTACTAAGATACTCCACTTGTGCTAAGGAAATTCATGATAGAGAGCATGAAACATTATTTATGTATATTAGATTTTACATTAGTTTCTAGAAACAAATGGAATCAACACATTACCCAATATTGCTTGAAAAGATATATACATGAAGCAAAGAACATAAAATATATGGGGGTGTTAGTGGGCACTAAATAATATCTCTATGAAATAATATAATTACACTCCAACCAAAACAAAAATGGTTGGTATGATGGGGTATTTATACCTAAGTACAAGTTACCTTAAGGTCGAGGTTGTGAGACTAACATTTAGAAATAAAATAATAAAATATTACAAAAGCACATTTTTCAAGGTTTAAATAGGCCCAAAGGGATAATATGAATAATAAAAAATAAAAATTTGGTAATAGACACAAGATAAGATTAATCACCACATATTTCAACATCCCTCCTCACGCTAAATAGAGGGCTTAGAGAGACACCCTTAGTTGGCATCCCTCCTTTAAAGATACTCTCCTACTCCAAGTAGCTCTTGTATCTACACAAAAGTGATCTTGGGTATGATATTGGTTAGAATGTCCATAGCCTACTTTGATGAAGGTACAAAAATAGGATCAATCATCCATTGTGAATGAATCCTTTTTACAAAGCACATCAAAATCTCTATGTGTTTTTTGTATTGATGAAACACTAGATTATGGATAAGTTGGATGGTGATATAATTACTACACCAAAGAATGAATGAAAAACTATGAGGAATGCCAATATCCTCCAAAATCATGAGCATCCTCCTAATATAATTGGTCGTGTCATTGGAAGAATAATATCTAGCTTCCATAGAAGACTAAGATATAGTGGATTGGCATATAAAACACCAATAAAACCAAATTTCAAATAGAACATAAAGCCTATGGTGGACCATTGCTCATCCAAATCACAATCCCAATTAGACAATGAAAATATCATTAAAATTAGAGGAGAAACAATAGAGTAATAAATATCCATCTAATAGGTCCCTTGGATGTAATTGATAATCCTCTTAGTTGTTATCCAGTTACTCTCCCAAGATGCTAAAATATACTTGGAACAATAATTGACAACAAAAGCTATATCAGGTGTAATGTAAGATAGAGAAGTCCACCTACAATATATTGATACAATATAACATCCACCAAAGTAATGGGACAACCACCCCTTTGCTTCAATATTGAAGCAAATAGAGTCTAAGAAAACTTGTTATCCTCCATCCTAAAACATTAAAGAAGATCCAAAGCATACCTGTGCTTTGAAATAGTGATTCCAAAATCTATCTAATCAATATGAATCCCCAAAAAGTAATGCAAAAGCTCTAAATTTGTCATCTCAAAAGTGGAACAAGGACATGAGTTCATATATTAGATCAAAGTAGAAGAGCTACCAATGATAATAATATAATTAGCATATAAAACAATCACTAAAGATTTTCCATCTTGATTTTTGATGTAAATATCATGTTTAGTTTCACATGTTCAAAACTCGCAACCAAGGAAAAAATAATGAATCTTCTCATACCATGCATAAGGAGCTTGCTTAAAACCATACAAGATAAACCAAAGGATTAGGATCCTTAAGATAAAATCTAGGTGGCTATTGCATGTAGATCTCATCCTAAATATTCCCATATAGAAAGGCACTCTTTACATCCATTTGATGTAACTTCCATCCATATGATACAATGATAGAGATAATCATCTTTATTGAGTTCATCCTAGCCACTTATGCAAATATCTTAGAACATACCATTCCTTCCTATTGAGAGAATCCCTTAGTGCTAAGGAATTCCATGTACTTATCAACCTAACCATCTAAAGTATACTTGGTCTTATAGACCCATTTACAGCAAACTAGATTTTCCCCTTCTAGAAGAGCCAAGTCCCAAGTCTTGCTCTTTATTAAAACCTCATTTCAACCAACATAGCATCTTATATTTTGGTAATCTCTTAGCCTAAGAATATGTGAGAGGATCATGAAAATTAGATACCTTTGAGAGCAATACTTAGTAAGGAGTATTTTGATGTCACTCAAGAGATAGAATAGGATAAGCATCCTTCAAAAGCATCTTAACGCACTTGGGTGTTTAATATATTATGGAAGAATCATGTTTACTCTAAGTTAAAGCAACATTAAAAGCTAAAACTAAAGGATCCAACTTAGAATAACCATTCACCTCATCATGCAAAGTTGAAGCACTCTAATATGATGTGTCCTATTCAACATACCCTAAATCTAGAAAAGAAGGTGCTAACTGTGGTGTTGCCTATGAAGGGGTCAAACCAATATACAATAAATATAACCAAAATCTTAGAAGAATAATCTAAATATAAGTTTCCCAAAGGAACAAAAAATTCATCTACCAAAAGCTTATGCGATAGGGTGTGAGGAGCACATGAAAGGATCTCATAAAAATAACATATATTCAGATCAAAACCTTGCATCTATCAGGGTCATAAAGGCAATATTTTTGGAAATATGAGCAAGTGTTGTTGTCATTGATGTCAAGAGTTAGTTTCAGTGAGCAGCATGAGGTCAAGCATCAGTTTTCGTGAGCAGTGCAAGAAAAAGATTGCTTCTAGGCCTAAGGGAAAATAATATTATAATATGCTTATTATAATATTTAAGGTGGTCAAATAAGGTCTAAAAGAGCAATTTGAAGGCCCAAGAAAATAATATTATAATTTTATATTATAATATTAAAGGTCTAAAGTATAGACTAAATAATTTTTTTATTATAATTTGAAGGCCCAAGAAAATAATATTATAATATTAAAGGTCTAAAGTATAGACTAAATTATTTTTTTAATTATAATAACTTTGTTATAAATTAATTTATAAATTAATTAAAATTTAATAACCCTAATGTTAGGGTTACAAAGGGCAAGCAATCAAATTCAAGGTATTGACGTCGACTATCCTTTCCACCCGTTGATGTGTTAAAAGGGAGAGAAAATTTAATAAATATACCATATGCCTTGGAACAAAAAAATTATCCTTCGAATGAATTAATTGAAGTGCATGCAAAAATTACAAATGATGTGGAATAAGAGGACACGTCTTTTGCTTATGTGGTGGTCAACTATCGAATAAAAGGGATGAGGCTTGAAGCTTCATAGCCAACCATGGCAGTTGAACCAATGGCATGTGGTTGTAGCTTAGGGCACTAACTGGCGGGAGGTCCCACGATCGAACCCCGATGGCAACATTTTTTTCGAGGTGCATGTGTTTGGTTTTTGGCACCAAGGCAAAGCTTCAAAGCGCACAAGGCACTTTTTGGTTCTAAGGTGAGCGCCTAGCTCACGTGGCATATAGACCACGACTGGGGTGTTTTGGAAAGCACAAGCGAGAGTTCGAATCCTGTCAAGGACAAAGAGACTTAAATTTTTGAAATTGTTTCTAAGATTTAAAAGGTGGCATGATTAATTTTTATTAAGAGGGAGTTATAAGGTTTTTAAAGGTTAATTATTTTATTGTGATTTTTGATAAAGTGAATTGAAATAGGAGTTATAAGGTTAAAAAAAGAAATTATATTTTAATTAGGATAAGCTATGATGTGTTAAAGACATAAGGCTTTATAACGAAAAATTATTGTGATTATTTTCTTTACACAAATTTTTGGTTTGCATTTTGAAGTTTGGAGATTATAAGGTGTGCAAGGGAAATTGTTGTGTATTTTGTTATGGTAAAACTATTGAGTTAAATATTGTGAGTTTGGAGATTATAAGGTGTTTTAATATTTTGTATGAAAAATAATTTTTGAGAAAATTACTTTGTGGAGATCTTGACATGGGTTGTGGCTAAGCATTGTTGACTAAGCTTTCATTAAGTGATTGGTTGAGTGGAGTTGATTGGGCTTAGTTGATTGGAAGTGTTGGAGTGATAGTTCAAGTTCTGTGAAACAAATTGTTCTTTATTTCTGAATTGAGTTGAAGGAAATATTGAAAGTGATTAAGCATTGTTGTGAGTGAAACATATTGAGTCTCTAAAAATTCTCTATATTTTATATGGTAAAACAAGAGAGATTAAAGTAATTGAGCATTGTTGTGAGTGTGAATAATATTGAGTCTCTAACCATTCTATATATTTTTGTGAGATTAAAACAAGATTTTGTGTGAAGCTTGTTTGAGTGATTGAAGAGTTGAGTTGAGTAAGCTTTTGTGGAATCTTATAATCATATTGGATAGAGTTGAGATAAGTCTTGGTAAAGACTTATTGAGCAGATTGAACAAGTTCTAGTGAGGAATTGTTGAGCAGATTTGAGACAAGTCTTGGTGAAGACTTGTTGAGCAGATTGGACAAGTTCTAGTGAGGACTTGTAGAGCATATTTGAGGTAAGTATTTGAGAATACTTGTGAGCAGAGTTTATTGATTGATTTGTTCAAACCTTGAGTTAATATTTGGGGCAAATCTAGCAGAGTTGATTTGTGATTGAGTCAAGATTTATGTTAAGGCTTGAGGACAATTGAGGACATGTTTGTGTCAAACCTGAGACAGAGATTGAGAAAATTTATGCTAGAATGAAGGACTGTATTTAGTGCATATTTGAGATAAATATTAAGCAGATTTATGCTAGATGGAAGGACTATGTTTAGTGTAGATTTGAGATAGAGATTGAGCAGATTTATGCTAGATCGAGGGATTGTGTTTAGTGTAGATTTGAGACAAATATTAAGCAGATTTGTGCTAGACCAAAGGATTGTGTTTAGTACAGATTTGAGACAGAGCTGAGAGCAAGCTTTTGAGGTGACAGAGCAGAGGATAGTAGTCTCCAGTGGATAGATATCCATTATCCAAGGTAGAGAGGACAGAGGTCTTCAGTGGACAGAGATCCACAACCTAGAGCAGGGGAGGTAGTAATCTTCTAGAAGATCACCAGCTAGAGCAGAAGAGGAGTTCTTCTATGGATATATATCCATAAACCCACTAAGGAGATCGATGTCTCTTGTGGATAGAGATCCACAAACTTGATTAGGGGATTGGTGTCTCCTTTGGACATGGGTTCATAAAAATTGTAAAGTGAAATATTTTCTTTGTGGAGTATCCCACATTGGGTGAACCACATTAAATTGGTGTCTCTATTGTGTGTGGTCATTTGTGCATTGCTTTAATTACTACTATTGGCATTGAATTGATATAATGGATTATATAGCTTGATTAAAGAAAAGTAAAAATTGGTCTTATATTGTTCACCCCCCTCTCAGTACAAGCTTGTGTTCTTCAATTGGTATCAGAGCAGGTTCCTTCGAAAGAGTTTAAAAACTTGAAGAAAAATCTTACAAGAATACAGATAGATTCTAGGGATAAATCTTCAAGGAATTCAGCACCATTGTTCGATGAGAACAATTATGTACTTTAGAGTAAAATGAAGATTTACCTGATGGCACTTGGAAATGAGGTATGGGAAGCAGTTGATAATGGATACATATCGATATCTACTCCACCTATAGGTAAAGATGGTAAGATTCTACATAATTACAATTCAAGAGAAATGAATGGAATTTTGAAAGGTTTGCGTGAAACAGTGTTTATAAAGGTTATGCACTATAAATTAGCAAAGGAAATTTGGGATAAGTTGCAAGGTATATATAAAGGAGATAAAAAGGTCAAAAAGGTAAATTTGCAAAATTACAAGGGAATATTTGAAGACTTAAAGATGAAGGATGAAAAAAACATTGTTGCATACCTACTTCATGTAGACGAGGTTGTTAAATCCATGTAAGGACTTGGGCTTGAAGTTCAATAATCTGATGTGTGTGATAAGATTTTAAGGTCACTTCCAAAAAGGTTTAGTGAAAAGATTTTAGCTATAGAAGAATCAAAATATATTGATCTTTTGACAAGGTATGAATTACATGGCATTCTCATAGCTTTTGAGATGAGAATAAAAGAGGAATCTATTTCTCAGAAGGAAGCAACCTTCAAAGCTACTAAGAAGACAAAGGGTAAGAATTTAGATTCAAGCAATGAGTTATCCAATGATGAAGAAGCAAATTATGGTAGAAGGAACAAGGACTCAAGAAAGTATAAAGGTATGAAATTAGTTAGATGTTTTAATTGTGGTAAATATGGTCACTATGCAACTAATTGTCTAGAGGCTATAAATAGCAATGATGATAAGAAATAGGATCATAAGAATAGGGAAGTAGGAAAACAGAAGTACCAAAAGAAAAACAAGGATGGACAAGGTAAGCAATGAAAGAAATTTTTCCAAAGGTATAAGAAGAGTTTTTATTCAAACAAGGCAAGTAAGAGTTAACATGATAGTGATGGAAGCTCTTCAAGTAATGAAGAAGAAGCCCTATTTATGACAGTAGAAAAAGAAAATGTTAGAAAGAGAGGTCCAATGATTCTCAAGTGTTTTAGATGTGGTAACTTTGGTCATATTGAAGATAGTTGTACAAGGAGTGGATTATGTTTTAGTGAATATGAATATGAAGATGCTAGTGAAGGTCCAAGAGAAGAAAATATTCTTATGGCAATAGAAGAAGAAGGGAGTACTTCTAGTGGAAATAAATCAGAAAGGAATGAAGTCGATCTTAAAGGTAAAAAAATAGAGGAAGAATCAGAGAAAGGAGAAGTTGATCTTGAGGGTGAGATTATTCATGCCCTTGATGCATTAAGGGAGGTAAGAAAGCAAAACTTAAAACTCAAACTTAAATTTCAATAATGTGATGAAAAGAAAGGAAAGCTTATAGAGGATCTAACCAACTCAATTGCTAAGACAATGAGGTTTAAAGAGAAGTTAGAAACTAAGTTTTTAGAGTGTGAAAAATTAGAGCATGAGGTAGCTTCACTAAGGAAGGAAGTAAAAGAGTCTAAGTTACACAGGTTTTGGAGAAGCTCAAAGAACTTGGATAATATTATCAAGGTACAAAGATATTCGTCAAACAAAATAGGACTTGGTTTTGAACAGGTACAAAGAAAATAAGGAAAGGAGTCAATCTCAAGAGCCAAAGAAGAAAAAGCTTCAGAAGAAGAAAGTGTAAGAGAAAGTGAGACTTATAAGGATGATTTCGACAATAAAAAGTTCAACAGGAAAAGGAACAATGTATAAATAAGGAACAGATGGAACAGGAAGCAACACAAGGTAGAAGAGACTAAGAGACCAATGGGGTCAAGGCAAGGTAGTTTCAATGGATTATACTTCTCATGTCATAGGTTTGGGCATAAGGATTCACAATGCAGGACACATGGAAGACAAGAATATGGGAATTTCAAAAACAGACATATTTTTCAAGGGTATTGCTACTCTTGTAACTAATTTGGTCACAAGGCAGTAAATTGTAGGGTTTATGACAGAAATGGATATGGCTTCACCATAAGAAACTTCAAAATAGTTGCACCTCTAAGGAATAACAACATTAAGTGTTATAAGTACAATAATTATGGGCATACAACAAAGTGGTGTAGAGCAAAAATTCCAGAGACAAGCAGGAATAGGAATAGTCAAAGGAATCAAAAGGATCAGTTGAGAAAGAAAGTGGACAAAGGTAAATATCAATGCTTGCTGGGAGTAGAAATACTCCCACCCCAGAATTAACCACCTCAAGAGGAGGTGGGGGAGGGGCTAAGCTAAGAGTCTCATTCTTAGCCATGATCCCCAAAGGTGACCCTTTTCCATTGATGTCAAAGGGGGAAATATTTAAGTTAGGGGAGAGCATTCAGTTAGAGGTATCAGTTTCTCAGGGGGAGCAAAAAATAAAAAAGTAAAGGAAATGGTAAAAGGTAATTGGGTTGCCATCAATGACAAAGGGGGAGAATTTTGGAAATATGAGCAAGTTTTTTTTGTCATTGATGTCAAGAGTCAGTTTCAATGAGCAACATGAGGTCAAGCATCAGTTTTCATGAGCAGTGCAAGAAAAATATTGCTTCTAGGCCTAAGGGAAAATAATATTATAATATGCTTATTATAATATTTAAGGTGGTCAAATAAGGTCTAAAAGAGCAATTGGAAGGCCCAAGAAAATAATATTATAATTTTATATTATAATATTAAAGGTCTAAAGTATAGACCTAAATAATTAAATTAATTATAATAACTTTGTTATAAATTAATTTAAATTTAATAACCCTAAGGTTAGGGTTACAAAGGGCAAGCAATCAAATTCAAGGCACCGATGTCGACTATCCTTTCCACCCGTCGATATGTTAAAAGGGAGAGCAAATTTAATATATATACCATATGCCTTGGAAAAAAAAAATTATCCTTCAAATGAATTAATCGAAGTGCATGCAAAAATTACGAACGACGTGGAATAAGAGGACAAGTCTTTTGCTTATGTGGTGGTCAACTAGCGAATAAAAGGGAGGAGGCTTGAATCCTCATAGCCAACCATGGTGGTTGGGCCAACGATAGGTGGTTGTGGCTTAGGGTGCTAACTGGCAGGAGGTCTCGCGATCGAACCCCAATGACAGTGTTTTTTCAAGGTGCATGTGTTTGGATTTTGGTGCCAAAGCAAAGCTTCAAAGTGCACGAGGTACTTTTTCGTTCTAAGGTGAGCACCTAGCTCATGTGGCACATGGGCCATGGCTAGGATGTTGTGGAAGGTGCAAGTGAGAGTTTGAATCATGTCGAGGATAAAGGTACTTAAATTTCTAAAAATTAATTATTTCTAAGGTTTAAAAGATGGCATGATTAATTTTTATTAAGAGGGAGTTACAAGGTTTTTAAAGTTTAATTGTTTTATTGTGATTTTGATAAAGTGAATTGAAATAGGAGTTATAAGGTTAAAAAAAGGAATTATATTTTAATTGGGATAAGCTATGATATGTTAAAGAGATAAGGGTTTATAAAGAAAAATTATTGTGATTATTTTCTTTACACAAATTGTTGGTTTGCATTTTGAAGTTTGGAGATTATAAGGTGTGCAAGGGAAATTGTTGTGTGTTTTGTTATGGTGAAATTATTGAGTTAAATACTGTGAGTTTGGAGATTATAAGGTGTACAAAAGAATTTGATATTTTGTATGAAACATAATTTTTGAGAAAATTATTTTGTGGAGATCTTGAGATAGGTTGTGGCTACCTAACCCTAGCATTGGCAAAGAAAATTTTATTGTGGTTAAGACAGGTTTTGAAGATATATCTCCATCAAAATAAAAGGTATGGGTACATCTTCATTGTGAGTGAAATATTGTTGGATGTTGTGAATGCTAATTTGGAGTGAAAAGGATTGTTTGATAAGCATTGTTGAGTTTGGTTTTGAAAAATCCAATGTTGATTGATGTGGGTTTTCTGGAATGAAAGTTGATACTAGAAACCTTGTTTGATAAGCATTGTTGGAAATATTGAGTATCATTGTTATGTGAAGTTGAGAACTATCTTGAACTAGGGTTTGTGAAATATCATGAGTATCATTGTTATGTGAGGTTTGTTTTATAAGAATTTTTTTACTAATATTTTATTAAGTGATTGGTTGAGTTCAGTTGATTGGGCTTAGTTGATTGGAAGTGTTGGAGTGATAGTTCAAGTTCTGTGAAATAAATTGTTCTTTGTTGGCAATTTTGGGTACCTTGAGTACATTGCCTTTGCTCAAGTATAGTTGTTGTCATTGATGTCAAGGAGTTCTTGAAGCAATTTGTTTTTATGTCTAAGAATGTGTTTTGATGAAGGTTTCAGCTGGTCAGTAAGTCTCCAAGAAAATCAGAGTAGCCCAATTGCAAAAGATCCAAAAAAAGATAAGTTAGAAAAAGTTTGCAGGCGGTTGGAAAAACTGTCGCGATTTCGCGACATGTTTTAGGAGAGAGAAAGCACTAGCAAAACTGTCGCGATTTCGTGACATGTTTGAGGAGAGAGAAAGTTCGGGCAAAACTGTCGCGATTTCGTGACATGCTGGAAGGCAGAGACGAAGCAGGCTAAACTGTCGCGATTTCGTGACATGTCGCATTTTCGCGACTCGGGAAGCGCAGGAAGGCAGAGAAAGAAAAGTGTCGCGATTTCGTGACACATTGCCAGGAAAGTTGTTCGGACGAGCAAGTGTCGCGATTTCGTGACATGTTGCAGGAGAGAGAGTCCGAAAGGAAAAGTGTCACGATTTCGTGACATGTTGAAGAAGAGGAAGTCTATAGTGTTAACTGTCACGATTTCGCGACAAGATTGAAGAGAGAGAAAGTGATTCAGGAACTGTCACGATTTCGTGACATGCTGCAAAAGACAAAGTGAGGACTGTTGCGATTTCGTGACAGGATGCAAAGTTCCAGTTGAGGACTGTCACGATTTTGTGACATGCTGAAAAGCTCGAAGTGAGAACTGTCACGATTTCGTGACTTGCAGCAAAGAGAAGAGCCTGAAAGGAGAAGCGTCGTGATTTCGCGACAGGCAGTGGAGAAAGCGTTCGAAAGCCAGAAGTGTCGCGATTTTGTGACAGGCTACAAAGAAGTTGTACGGATGCAGAAAGTGTCACGATTTCGCGACGAGTTGAGTTGGCAGCTTGCAGTTGCAGAAAGTGTCACGATTTCGCGACAAGTTGAGTTGGCAGCTTGCAGTTGCAAAAAGTGTCACGATTTCACGACAGAAGTGAGATGACGTCAGCAAAATTCATAAGTGTCACGATTTCATGACAGAAGCTGAGAGGAAGGCCATGAAGACTAAAGTGTCATGATTTCATGACAGAAGTGTGATGACGTCAGCAAGAGGCAAAGGTGTCACGATTTCATGACAGAAGCTGAGAGGAAGGGCATGAAGACAGAAGGGTCACGATTTCACGACAGAAGAGAAGATGACGTCAGCAAAGACAGGAAGTGTCACGATTTCGTGACATAAGCGGTAAGGAGGTCGACAAAGGCAGTAGTGTCATGATTTCGTGACAACAAGCATAGAAGGTGTACGGTAGGCAAAGATGTCGCGATATCGTGACATGTTGTAGTTTCGTGCTAGAAGCTACAGGGAGGCAGTGAAGTCGACAGAGTTAAATCTGGGCCGATGCAGCGCAGGGTTTTGTAGCCGACGAGGTTGAAGGGTAAAACAACCGACTAAGACCAAGATCTCAATCTTGAAATTGTGAGTATTAAAGGAGGGTTGTTTGAATGTTTTGAGCATCGATCGAAGTGTGCGTTCGAAGTGCGATCTACGCAAGTAAAGTGCGGGGGAGAAGTTCGATCGTCAAGAAGTAGAGTGTGCAAAGTCTGTGTTGTTGTGGTTGCACAGAGTGTGCGAAGACTGTACTGCGGTGGATGCGCAAAGGAGCAGAAGCTGTTGGTGTTGCGACATTCGAAGACAGCATGCAGAAGTGAGAAGTTCGATAGCCGAAGTGTTGTGTGTTGTTGTGTTGCGCAGTCTGTGCAAAAGTTGGTTTCATCTAATACAGCTGTGACAGAATAGTGAAGACTTGGGGATAGCATTGAGCAAGCATTTGAAAGCTTGTGAACCATTTTTTTTTAACCAAATTGAGGACAGAGATTGAGGCAGAAGAGGACATTTGTGCTAGACCGAAGGACTGCGTTTAGTGCAAATTCGAGGACCAGCTTTGCGGTGACAGAGTTGAGGACGGAGATCTCCAGCCAGAGCAGGGAAGACAGGTGTCTTCTATGGATAGAGTTCCACTTGCTAAGGGCATAGGAGGTAGAGGTCTTCTAGAGGATCACCGACCAAAGCAGAATTAGGGGAAGGTGTCTCCTTTGAGCTGAGGCTCATAAACATTGTAATCGGGAAGGATTCCCCAGAGGACTTTGATATAACTTTTAGAAGAAAAGTTTTATCCGTGGAGTAGCCCACCTTGGGTGAACCACGTAAATTGTTGTGTCACTTTGTGGATTATATTTTGTGCATTGTTTTGATTGTTGTTGTTCTTACTGCTATCTTTATTCTGCATGTTATTGATTTGAAAGTTGCTTTGAAAGAAAAAGTTAAAAGTGGTCTTATACTGTTCACCCCCCTCTCAGTATAAGCTTGTGTTCTTCAATTGGTATTAGAGCTAGTTCCTTCGAAAAGTTTAACAACTTGAAGGAAAAGCTTGCAAAGAACACAATGGATTATTCAAGTGGCAATGCAGCACCTATTCTTGATGGATCAGATTTCGGTCTGTGGAGTGCAAGAATGAAAGTCTATCTTATGGCACTTGGTAATGAGGTATGGGAAGTTATTGAAGATGGGTACACCATTCCTGCAAATGGTCCTTATACTAAAGAAGACAGGCTCCTACATCACAACAACTCAAAAGCCATGAATGCAATCCTGAAGGGTTTATAGAAGGCTGATCTTACCAAAGTTATTCACTGCAAGACAGCTAGTGAAATGTGGAAACAATTGCAGGTTGTTCATACAAGTGATGCAAATGTCCGAAAGGCCAAGTTGAGACACTTCAAAGGTATGTTTGAACAGCTCAAGATGAATGATGATGAAAATATTAGTGACTACATGCTCCGTATGGATGAAGTTGTTAATTCTATGAAAGACTTAGGTCTTGAACTTGCTGAAAATGATGTGTGTGATAAGATTTTAAGATCTCTTCCTAATAGATTTAGTGAAAATATTTCTGCTATTGAGGAAGCTAAAGATTTAGATAAGTTGAAAAAGGATGAGCTCCATAGTATTCTTGCGGCATTTGAGCTGAGAACTCAAGTGAAAGTTGATGTAAAGAAAGAGGCGACTTTCAAAGCTACCAAGAAATCAAAAGGCAAATAGATTCAAGAGAGTGATGAGTCTTCTAGTGAGGAAGAGGCAAACAGATTCTAGAAAGCACAAAAGCAAGAAAAATATAAGATGTTTCAACTGTGGAAAATTTGGTCATTATGCTATTGATTATCTTGTTTCCAAGAATGAAAGTGATGAAGATATACAGGATGTTAAGAGCAAGGATTCTGAAAAGCACAGGTATTACAGAAAGAACAAAGATGAGCACAACAATCAAGGAAAGAGATATTCACACAAGAACAAGAAGAGCTTCTATCTGGACAAAGCAAGTAAGTGTTCTAGCAGTGATAGTGAAAGTTCTTCTAGTGATGATGAAAATGAGATGCTGTTCATTTCAGAAAAAGAGGAAGAACCGAAACATAAATTTATTGTCATGAAATGTTTTAGATGTGGAAATTTTGGGCACCTTGAGGATGATTGCACAAATAATGAATTGGTTGCTAGTATGTATGAGGATGCTTCAAAAAATGATAAGGAAGATGCTTGTATGGTTTTTGAAAAGGGTAGCACCTCTAGTGATAAGAAATCTGAAAAAGGCCTTGATAATTCAAAGTGCAATCAAATAGAGGATCTTGAATGTGAACTCAATAATGCTCTTAGTGTTTTGAAAAAGGAAAGGAAGAAGAATGCTAGACTCAAGGTTAAGTTAGATGAATGTTGTATGGAGAGAGATGATCTTATAGAAAGTCTTGACTTCTCTATAGCTAAAACACAAGAACTCAAGGATGAGTTAGAGTCTAAGATTCTTGAGTATAATGATTTAGAACAGAAAATGGCTTCTTTGAAAGAAGAAAATAAAGAGTACAAGGATAAGCTCTACGGATTTCAGGATAGCTCCAAGAAGGTTAAATCTCTCATCAAAAGTCAAAGAAATCCAACGAGATAAAATAGGTCTCGATTTTGTTGAGCCGCACAAGAAACAGGTTGGGGCATCTAGCAAGAGATTTCAAAAGGAAGAAAGTTCTGATGAAGAAAGTACTTCAGATCATGAGTCCGTGAGTGATGAATGCGTAGAAACAGAAAACAGATTTCTGAATGTGAAGCAAAAATTTTTGGGACCCAAGAGATCGATTAAAAGAATATTTCACGGCAGATGTTTTGCGTGTTACAGGTTTGGACACATGGCTGCACATTGCATATCTCAAATGAAGAAGGTTAACAATAATTTCAGAAGTGGTAATTTCTTCCAAGGGTATTGTTACTCTTGCAATCAATTTGGGCATAAAGCAATTTTTTGCAAAGCAAATATCAGGAACTGGGTTAGTCAGAACAGGCGGATTCAAAGAATAGCTATGCCTGAAAGAAATAATATTGTTACTTGCTATAAGTGCAACAATACAGGTCACACAGCCAGACAGTGCAGAGCTGATCTTCCAAGGTACAAGAACAGAAAAAGTGATATGAACAGGTCTAAGGATCAAGGTATGGATAAGAACAAAGATGAGAACAAGAACAAGAAAAGTGCCAAGAACAGAAACATTGACAAAGAAATCAAGAGAAGGCACGACAAAGAAATTGTAGACACTGATGATGATGAGTGTCTAATGGGAGTTTCACTCCCAACCCTATTTTAAATCACCTCATCAGGAGGTGGGGGAGGGACTAAGCTAAGAGGCTCATTCTTAGTCCCAAGCCCCAAAGGTGACCCTTTGCCATTGATGACAAAGGGGGAGAGATTTGAGTAAGGGGGAGAGATATGAGTAAGGGGGAGAGCTTCATAGTGAAGAGGAAAGCTTCAAGTCAGGGGGAGCAAAACTTCAAAGAAGATTCTCAGTTGTCATTTCAGTTTTGGCTCTTGAAGATGTGTTTTTAGTAAAGGTTTGCCATCAATGACAAAGGGGGAGATTGTTGGCAATTTTGGGTACCTTGAGTACATTGCCTTTGCTCAAGTATAGTTGTTGTCTTTGATGTCAAGGAGTTCTTGAAGCAATTTGTTTTTATGTCTAAGAATGTGTTTTGATGAAGGTTTCAGCTGGTCAGTAAGTCTCCAAGAAAATCAGAGTAGCCCAGTTGCAAAAGATCCAGAAAAAGATAAGTTAGAAAAAGTTTGCAGGCGGTTGGAAAAACTGTCGTGATTTCGTGACATGTTTCAGGAGAGAGAAAGCACTGGCAAAACTGTCGCGATTTCGTGACATGTTTGAGGAGAGAGAAAGTTTGGGCAAAACTGTCATGATTTCGCGACATGCTGGAAGGTAGAGACGAAGCAGGCTAAACTGTCATGATTTCGTGACATGTCGCATTTTTGTGACTTGGGAAGCGCAGGAAGGCAGAGAAAGAAAAGTGTCACGATTTCGTGACACATTGCCAAGAAAGTTGTTCGGACGAGCAAGTGTCACGATTTCGTGACATGTTGCAGGAGAGAGAGTCCGAAAGGAAAAGTGTCACGATTTCATGACATGTTGAAGAAGAGGAAGTCTGCAGTGTTAACTGTCATGATTTCATGACAAGTTTGAAGAGAGAGAAAGTGATTCAAGAACTGTCACGATTTCGTGACATGCTGCAAAAGACAAAGTGAGGACTATTGCGATTTCGTGACATGATGCAAAGTTCCAGTTGAGGACTGTCATGATTTTGTGACATGCTAAAAAGCTCGAAGTGAGAACTGTCATGATTTCGTGACTTGCAACAAAGAGAAGAGCCTGAAAGGAGAAGCGTCACGATTTCACGACAGGCAATGGAGAAAGCGTACGAAAGCTAGAAGTGTCATGATTTTGTGACAGGCTACAAAGAAGTTGTACGGAAGCAAAGTGTCACGATTTCAGAGAAAGGCATTTAGTTGAGTTGCCTGCGTTGAAAGTGTCATGATTTCGCGACAAAAGTGAGATGACATCAACAAAATTCATAAGTGTCATGATTTCATGACAGAAGCTAAGAGGAAGGCCATGAAGACTAAAGTGTCATGATTTCATGACAAAAGTGTGATGACGTCAACAAGAGGCAAAGGTGTCATGATTTCATGATAGAAGCTGAGAGGAAGGGCATGAAGACAGAAGGGTCACGATTTCATGACAGAAGAGAAGATGACGTCAGCAAAGACAGGAAGTGTCATGATTTCATGACATAAGCGGTAAGGAGGTCGACAAAGGCAGTAGTGTCACGATTTCGTGACAGCAAGCATAGAAGGTGTACGACAGGCAAAGATGTCGCGATATCGTGACATGTTGTAGTTTTGCGCCAGAAGCTACAGGGAGGCAGTGAAGTCGACAGAGTTAAATCTGGGCCGACGTAGCACAGGGTTTTGTAGCCGACGAGGTTGAAGGGTAAAACAGCCGACTAAGATCAAGATCTCAATCTTGAGATTGTGAGTATTAAAGGAGGGTTGTTTGAATGTTTTGAGCATCGATCGAAGTGTGCGTTCGAAGTGCGATCTGCGCAAGTAAAGTGCGGGGGAGAAGTTCGATCGTCGAGAAGTAGAGTGTGCAAAGTCTATGTTGTTGTGGTTGCACAAAGTGTGCGAAGACTGTACTACGGTGGATGCGCAAAGGAGCAGAAGTTGTTGGTGTTGCGACATTCGGAGACAGCATGCAGAAGTGAGAAGTTCGATAGCCGAAGTGTTGTGTGTTGTTGTGTTGCGCAGTCTATGCGAAAGTTGGTTTCGTCTAATATAGCTGTGACAGAATAGTGAAGACTTGGGGATAGCATTGAGCAAGCATTTGAAAGCTTGTGAACCATTTTTCTTTAACCAGATTGAGGACAGAGATTGAGGCAAAAAGAGGACATTTGTGCTAGACCGAAGGACTGCGTTTAGTGCAAATTCGAGGACCAGCTTTGCGGTGACAGAGTTGAGGACAGAGATCTCCAGCCAGAGCAGGGAAGACAGGTGTCTTCTGTGGATAGAGTTCCACTTGCTAAGGGCATAGGAGGTAGAGGTCTTCTAGAGGATCACCAACCAAAGCAGAATTAGGGGAAGGTGTCTCCTTTGAGCTGAGGCTCATAAACATTGTAATCGGGAAGGATTCCCAGAGGACTTTGATATTACTTTTAGAAGAAAAGTTTTATCCGTGGAGTAGCCCACCTTGGGTGAACCACGTAAATTGCTGTGTCACTTTGTGGATTATATTTTGTGCATTGTTTTGATTACTGTTGTTATTACTGCTATCTTTATTCTGCATGTTATTGATTTGAAAGCTGCTTTGAAAGAAAAAGTTAAAAGTGGTCTTATACTGTTCACCCCCCCTCTCAGTATAAGCTTGTGTTCTTCATTCTTTATTTCTGAATTGAGTTGAAGGAAAGATTAAAAGTGATTAAGCATTGTTGTGAGTGAAACATATTAAGTCTCTAACAATTCTCTATATGTCTTTGTGGTAAAACAAGAGAGATTAAAGTGATTGAGAATTGTTGTGAGTTGAAGCATACTGATTCTCTAACCATTCTCTATATGTTTTTGTGAGATTAAAACAAGATTTTGTGTGATTGAAGAGTTGAGTTGAGTAAGCTTTTGTGGAATCTTACAATTAGATTGTACAGAGTTGAGACAAGTCTTGGTGAAGACTTATTGAGCAAATTGGACAAGATCTAATGAGGACTTGTTGAGCAGATTTGAGACAAGTCTTGGTGAAGACTTGTTGAGCAGATTGGACAAGTTCTAGTGAGGACTTGTAGAGCATATTTTAGGCAAGTCTTTGAGAAGACTTGTGAACGGATTTGATTGATTGATTTGTTTAAACCTTGAGTTAAGGTTTGGGATAGATCTAGTAGAGTTGATTTGTGATTGAGTCAATCTTTGTGTTAATGCTTGAGGATAGATTTGAGGATAGGTTTGTGTTAGACCAGAGATAGAGATTGAGCAGATTTGTGCTAGATCAAAGGACTATGTTTAGTGCATATTTGAGATAGAGATTGAGAAAATTTGTGCTAGACCGAAGGACTATGTTTAGTGCAAATTTGAGATAGATATTGAGCAGATTTGTGCTAGATCGAAGGACTATGTTTATTACAAATTTGAGATAAATATTAATAAAATTTGTGCTAGACCGAGAGACCGTGTTTAGTGTAGATTTGAAATAGATATTGAGAATATTTGTGCTACACCGAAGTACTATGTTTAGTGAATATTTGAGATAGATCTGAGAGTAAGCTTTAGAGGTGAGAGAGTAGAGGACAGTAGTCTCTAGTGGATAGAGATCCATTATCTAGGGTAGAGAGGATAGAGGTATTTAGTGGAGAGAGATCCACAACCCAAATAAGTGGAGGCAGTAGTCTTCACCCAAATAAGAGGAGAAGGAGTTCTCCTATGGATAGAGATCCACAAATTAGTTGAGGATATTTGTGTCTCCTGTGGATAAATATCCATGAACTTGATTAGGGGATTGGTGTCTCCTTTGGACAGAGGTCCATAAATATTGTAATAGGGAAAGGATACCAAGATATTGATTGAGAAAATAATAGTGAAAGATTTTCTCTATGGAGTAGCCCACATTGGGTGAACCACGTTAAATTGGTGTCTCTATTGTGTGTGGTGATTTTTGTATTGCTTTGATTACTACTGTTGACATTGCATTTATATATTGGATTATATAGCTTGATTAAAGAAAAGAAAAAAATGGTCTTATACTATTCACCCCACTCTCAGTATAAGCTTGTGTTCTTCAAATATGCCTTTGAGGTGTTTTATTACCCCCTAAAACTACACTTATGATTTTTTTGTCTCCCTATTTTAAATATTGTTGAGTATGTAAGCCCATGCTAAAGGCCTAAATATGCAAAATTATGACACATTAGACTTATATCCTATAAATTTTCTCAAGAGGTGTGATGCCCTAAACTACCCTTGTTGGAAATTTTGAGTCCCTAAGCTAAGAGTTGTCATTGATGTCAAAAGGATCTATGTAAGTAAGCACTATGTTTGTGTTTCACAAAGAGCTTCATGAGAAGCAAAGTTTTTTGATCAAAGGTTCAAGAAGGGATGCATGGCATTTGGTTCCAAAAGAAGCTTCAAGGGAAGCTTTATAAAAGGTTTTATTTAAAACCATGGATGGCAGATTTGAAATGGGTTTTTCTTAAAACCCAAGTTGGCTTTTTGTTTCATCGAAAAATGTGCCCCGATGATAGAGATATTTAATTTTAAAGATTTAGTTTAAATTTAAAATTATTTAAAATTTAAATTTTATTTTTAAAATTAAAATTAAAAGTTTATCCATCGACGTCATGAAGGAAGTTTCAAAAAGGTTGACGTTTCCAAAGCAAAGGGAAGGCATATAAATATTCCATTGAATTTTTTAATTCATTCATCCTTGCTCGTTGATATTTGTGCTTGGTATTTGCGAAGAAAAAGAGCTCATGTTTTTCATTTAAGTGATGCAGCGAACATTAAAGGGAGACAACAACCACTTCCCAAAATGCATTGAGCAACGTGGCCTAGTGGTAGCTTGGATTGTGCAAAGGTATTGGTGACAAGGAGGTTGTGTGTTTGATTCCCGCAAGCATCATTTTTGGCTTTGTTCTGTTGAGACGCCCAAGGCGCATATTTTTTGCTTGGCAAAAAAGGGTGAAGGATAAGAAGCAAGTGGTGCTTCTTTTTCACCAATGAGCCCGCAGCTCGTGCGACAGCTTGGTCGCAGCTAGGGCATTCACGTTGGGGCAAGACGAGGATTCGATTTCCCTCGAGGCATGTATTAAGTTTTTTATTAATCTTTTGTTTGGATTGCTTAAGGTGGAGTGATGAGGGGTAAATGTGCTTCGTTAGTTGATTTGTTGAGTAACCTTAGGGATTAATGTCATGGTGGTTGTTTGAGTTGTGAATTATTTTTAATTATGATTTTTAAAATTGTTAAGAGTAATAAGGGTTTATTGATAAAGTTATTTTTAGTGAAAGTTATTTTGAGTAAGGGTTTTATTTTAAAAAAAACTTTGGTGGATGTTAAAATAAAGTAGGAGTAATAAGGTGTTATTTGTATATTATTGTTGTGTTATTACTCAAGATCTCTAACCCTTGTTAAGAGTTGAAAAAGAAAGTGTGTTGAGTGTGACAGATTTAGTGGACAACTCATAAGGCATAAAAAAGGTATGAGTAATATTCTCCATTGATTTTATTTGGGTGGTTGATTTTTGAAAATTAAGTTTGGAGTGAAAAGGATTTGATTAGGGTTTCCTTTTTGAAAGTGGTTGAGTTAATGCTTCAAGGTTTTCTAGATTGTGAGTTGTGATTAAAACTTGTTTGATAAGCATTGTTGTTTAGACCATTGGTTGAGTGAAGTACTTTGAGTTTATGCTTCAAGGTTTTCTGAATTGAGAGTTGTGATTAAAACCTTGTCTTATTAGCATTGTTGTTGAAGCCAATTGGTGATGCAAAGAACTTGAAATTGAGTTAGAAAAGAACATGAGTATCATTGTTATGTAAGATTTGTTGTTGAGCATTTTTGGAAATATTTTGAGTTAGTTGATTCATGCTTGGACTAGGGTTTGTGAGAAAGAGTTGTTTCTTGAAGTGATTGGTTGAGTAGAGTTGATTGAACCTAGTCAAGTGGTTGCATGAAGTGGTTGTTCAAGTTCCATGAAACAAACTATTCTATATTCTGATTGCATTAAGATTGAGCCTTGAAAATAGAACATATTGAGTCTCTAACAATTCTCTTTATGCTTCTATGAGATAGATTGAGCTGAGATGATATTACTTTGAGTTAAGATTGGGATTTGAGTATAGAATATATTGAGTCTCTAACAATTCTCTTTATGCTTCTATAAGATTGAGCTGAGTTGAGATTGCTTTGAATTGAGATTGGGATTTGAGTATAGAACATATTGAGTCTCTAACAATTCTATTTATGCTTCTATGAGATTGAGTTAAGATTGAGCTGAGTTGAGATTGCTTTGAGTTGAGATTAGGATTTGAGTATAGAACATATTGAGTCTCTAACAATTCTCTTTATGCTTCTATGAGATTGAGTTAAGATTGAGCTGAGTTGAGATTTCTTTGAATTGAGATTGATATTTGAGTATAGAACATATTGAGTCTCTAACAATTCTCTTTATGCTTCTATGAGATTGATTTGAGATTTTGTTGAGCTGATTTGAGGCAAGTATTTGAGAAGGCTTGTGGACTGATTTTGTGTAAGCTTTTGTGAAAGCTTGCTATGTAGATTTGAGCAAGTCCTAGAGAGGACTTATTGAGCAAATTGGGACAAGTTCTATGTGAGCTTGTTGAGCATTTTTGAGCAGGTTTTGAGTGAGCCTATTGAGCAGATTTAAGCAGGTTCTGAGTGAGCCTATTGAGCAGATTTGAGCAGGTTCTTAGTGAGCCTATTGAGCAGATTTGAGCAGGTTTTGAGAGAGCCTATTGAGCAGATTTGAGCAGGTTCTGAGTGAGCCTATTGAGCATATTTGAGGAGGTTCTGATTGAACCTATTGATAGATCTTTGGATGTGATAGAGTACAAAGGACAAAGTCTCAATGGATAGAGATCCAGTAGCTAGGACAATTGAAGACAGATCTAAGTGAGGAGTCTTCAAGTGGAGAGATATCCACCAGTTAGTGTAGCTGAGAGATAGAGTATTCTATAAGATCACTAGCTAGAGCATAAGGGGAAAGAGTTATCCTATGGAAGAGATCCACGAACTTGAGATTTAGGGGATCAACATATCTTTTGGATAGAGGTCCATAAATATTGTAATTGGGAAGGATTCCCAAGAGATTATTTGAGAAATATTTAGAAGAAATATTTTTTGTGGAGGTAGCCCACATTAGGTGAACCACGTTAAAAATGATGTCTCTCATGTGTGTGATACTTTGTGGAAATTTTTTATATTATACTGTTCACCCCCCTCTCAGTATAAGCACATGTTCTACAACCCTAATGGGAACCTTATTGATGACATATGTTGCATAAGTTTCATGCCCTAAACTTCCTTGATGGAAACCCAATTGGTGATGTATGCTACACAAGTGATGACCTCATCCCAAAATTTATGATTCATCCTTTTGCATGAATTATACATTGTTCCATCTCCATGATCATCCTATTTTTCTTTAATCCACACAATTATTCTCAAGAGTATAGTAAACAACCTTATGATATGCAATTATATGAAAATCTAGAACTTATGAAAGGCATGACTAATGTGTTCACCTCCTCCTTTTATGCATAGTCATTTAATTTTTTTGTCAAGCATATTCTCAACAAGATCCTTGGATGTCTTGAATCTCTTAAATACATAATCCTTGGTGTGAATAGTATACAACCACATATATCTAGAAAATCATCAAGAAAAAGGAGGAAGTACCTATTTAAAAAAAAATAAAGTGTACCCATCGATCCACAAATATCACTATGTATGACCTTCAAGGGATGAGAGGCTCATATTGCTATCCATTTTAGAATGTATCCCTATGATAATTTCCTAGAATACATCCCTCATATGCTACACATGGAGGGGATATGTGTGGAAGTCCAATGGACGTGTGATGACTAATGTACCTAAAGTATCCATAACTAAGCTATATAAGCATATGATGTCAATTATAACTTTTATTATCTACATGTGCAATCATAGCAACACAAATTTTCTTCTTTGAAGAGAAATACAAGTGGTTGGACTTTCTTATAAATTTTATCAAACTCATCATAATAGCTAGAAAGAATAGTTCTAAATCCATTGTCTATATTCTAAATTACTCATCGACTAGGCCAAAATTCTACCTTCTTATTTATATGAGCATTGTGATAAATAAATAAAAAGGTTACAACCAACATTAAGAACATGAAGTACCTCATAAAAATAAGAAGATCCAATGATTATTTCTCCACATATTACAACCCACAATGAATAATTATCTCTAATAACAACATGCTTCTTTGAATGTGATTTGTTGCAACCATGTAGGAGATGTTTGTGCTTTTTCATGTGCCTAGTTGCACCTAAATATGCAATCCACTCATTCAAAGAAGTGCAAGTTCAATATGTTAAATGAATAGTTATATGTGATTGTGAGGTTTCTCCATCAAAACTATCCTCATCTTATGCATAGAAAAGTAGCATCAATACCCCTTTTCTTGCTACTTCCTCAAGTTTCTAAATGTGAATCTAGAAAAATTCTACTTTTTGGCCTTTATTTTTACAAAATCATATGTATGTTTCTTGGTCTTATTCTCATTATATTTTGTCTTTTTATCATTTTGAATTTTGGCAATTGTTTCCTTTGGGTGATCCTGATTGAATGCCTTTGTCATCTAGCTTGGTGATGCAAAAAGTACTTGAATTTTTTATCAATTGGTGATGTAGAAGAATCTATAAATTACATGCAAAGCATCTCAAAGACAGTAATAACTATCTTATGTATCTCTAATACATTATTGATTATAATATTTAGTAGTTCATTGTTATTTTCCTTCTCCAATGATTCTTGTGCGTATCTTCTCTCCTTAGGTAGTTCTCTTGTAGTTTGAATGTCTTATTGCAGTTTCTTGAAATAGTTAATGTACTTATCAATAATATCACATGATTCCATGGATAAAGTTACAAGATCAACCTCCAACCTATTTATTTATGTGAATCAATACAATCACACAATCCATGAAATTTCTCAAGAAACACTTTAGGAACCATGGTGCTACTAGTATATGTGTCATTAATATCATCAACAGGAAGGTCTATGACACCATAAGCCTCATCCATATTGTCCCTAAAGAGTTATTTCACTTATGTAGTATTAGTGTCACAAGGTTCCTCATTCACATACTTGAGTAACCCCTTGCTTTAGAGCAAAGTTTCAATCTTGAATTTTCAAGTAGCATGGTTTGGACCATTCAACAAGGGTACATGGTGATCCATGAATAATCCACCAAATATAAAATCTTGCATGTAGTTGTAAATAAAAACACTAGCACCAATGTAAAGATCTTAAAAAACCATGCAATTATAAAAAAAAGGATCAAAATGCTTATATATGCAAAAGTTATAGCCCCCAAAAAATTGGCCCTAAATTTATAAAAATGTACCTCTAAAACCTAAAAAAACTTAAAAATATTTTTAGTACCAATAGAAATTGAAATGCTACAACATGTAATTGTGTGAGTGGATAAGGGATTAGTGTGTGTTGATTCGGTATCATACAAATGAATGTGTGATGCCACTTATCATAATAAAATATTGTCCACCTATACATTGATCATATAGGCCACTGGAGAAGGTTTCAACAAATCATAATGTGCCCCTTATCACACTTTAATTGGTTGCTAACAATGAACCACACTATACCACTTTTCATGTCTTTGTTTTCTCTAAAATATATGCCTCACCAAGTCTACTATTGATTGTGTGAGCTAATTTTCAAGTTCAATGAGTCAGTATAATCTAATTAGTCGACATCATATTTATACATGCCAAGTTGTGTTTGACCCATCACATCGGCTACTATATGACCTAGCACATTGGCCATCTATACTTTCACTATATCATATTTGTAAGGCACCACATCTCATACCACCTCACACAGCATATCATCTATATAAACTACTACCTCACCTACCATGTGTCACTCTACCTTCTCTACCACATTGATTATATAGACTACCACATTAGTTACATGAATTACCATTTGTCATGCCATATCATCTACCATAACAATTGTATGAACTATATGAATTCCATGTTGACCATCATATGACTTGCCATGTTGGCCACCATCATGTTAGCATCCTATTGTGGGTATTCCACAACTAGCCCCAAATTTTGGGACCCACCTTAAAAAATCTAGGTTTTTGAGAATTTTGGTTGTTTTTAAGTGATAGTTTTCATAGGTTCTTGAGCATGAGTATGCTTTGTGGATTCCAATGTTCAATGTTTTTTAGCGTTGTGGTCAGGTTAACATATTTAACTTCTTTGTTAATTTTGGTGTTAGTTCAGTTTAGAATATAGTTTGTTGGTATCAATGTTTTTGAATTACTAAAAAATATATATACATATATATTATTATTATTTTTTATTTGTGGAAAACATCCCAAAAGGGATGCCACTTTCGGGTAAGACCCAAGGAGGCAAGGGTATCCATTCCATCAAAAATGCCCAGGACTCGGACCTGGCCTACCACCTTTGACACACTCAAGGAGCAAACAAACACACAAACCCAATTAAAAATAAGCAGATAACAACAAAAATAATAAAATAAAATAAAAAACATGCTCCTTGAGTGTGTCAAAAACAAAAGCACAACCAAACACACACAATAAGATAAAATAAACCACAACACAAACCACATAGAAAAACACAAGAAACACATAACAAAACACAAACAAGACAAAAACAACAGAACACTACAAAGACATAACCCAAAAAAAAACAAGAAAAATAAACACAACCAAAACCTAAAAAATTAAAAAAACAAAACAAAAATAAAAATAAAAAACAACCAACAACAGAAAATAAAATAAAAAAACAAAAAATATAGAAAACACTCACCCATAAAAACATGAAATAACACAAACAAAGAGAAACCCAAGAACAAGAATGAAAAAAACACAAGAACAAGAACGAAAAAAACACAAGAACAATAACAAAAAACATAAAAAATAAATAATAAAAACAACAAAAACACAAGAACAACAAAAAACAACACAAAGAACACAAAAACAAAACAAAATAAAAAAACCCACCCACCTTAAAAAACTAAACAAAAAAAAGGAAAAGGAAAAAAGAAATAAAAAATGAACAAAACAAAGACCTATCTAGACCAGAAGACTATTAAGGCAAGAATCAACGGAGGAAACAAAATAAAGAATAGAATGAGCTAGGGAACTAAAAAAAACTGAATGAACCAAAGAGAAGCAAAAAAAAAACAAGAAGAAACTAGGTACCTTCATAACTGGAGCCATCCAAAGAAATGATAGAAAGAAGAGCTTCCCTAATTTGAGAAGCCCACCATATAGGAGGGTGGCCATAACAAGTAAGATCACCTTTTTCCAAAGCCCAATTAGCTAAAGCATCAGCACTCTTTTTTTGATCTCTGACCACATGATTGTAATCAAATTTCAAAAATCCCATCTGGATTAACTGAATCTTCTCAATAATTATTTTTATTCTCCAATCCACCTTATGATTCTTAGAAGGATTCTTCAAGAGATTAATCATAAGTTGAGAGTCAGACTCAACTATCACCTTTTCCCATCCAACCTTAGTAGCCTCCTGAAGACCTCCGAGGATACCATACCCCTCAACAAGGTTATTGGAAAGAATACCCAAATTCTCAGCAAAAGTAAAAACCAGGGAGCCATATGAAAGTCTACCAATTCCTCCCACACTGGCTTTTCCAGGGTTCCCTCTAGAGGCTCCATCAGTATTGAATTTTCCAAAATCCTTAGGAGGAGGTTGCCAATTTCTATTCCTATCCAATTTACTAATACTCACATTCCCTTTAAGATGGTTGCCCTTAGAAGGTTTAATATTCAATCTTTGCATCACTTGATCCCATATTTGGTGGGAGTTTTGGGTGTGATTAAGGAGATGATGGACTGATTCAACTAAGTTGGCTATGGTTTTTTGCCAAATATAGTGAATATCCTTACTATCTTGATTAAAAATTCGGTTGTTCCTTTCATTCCAAATATTCCAAAGAAGAATGGTAGAACCCATCCAAACTAACTGCCTAATAAAATGATCAACACCCTCTTGATTAGGCCAATCCCTCCAAATCTGTTCAAAAGTAAAAAAATTGGACCATTGTAATCCAAGTAAAGTGGCCATTCTCCTCCATAGCTCAGAGGCTAAAGTACACTCAATAAAAATATGGTTGATATTTTCTACATTCTCTTCACACATTTCACATCTAAAAGGGCCATGAAAACCACGCTTCATAAGTTGCTCACCAGTAAGCACCCTACGATGTAATAAAAGTCAATTAAAGAACCTCACCTTAGGCCAGAGATTTTGATCCCACAATTGAGAAAATATGTTAGAAGAATGGTTGGGATTATTATGGCATAAGGTCAAATAACCTTGAGCAACTGAATACTCACCCTTAGTAGTGTTGTTCCATCCAAAACAATCTTTTTCATGGGACCAAGAGAGGGATCTCATATGAAGGATGCCTTGGATATCTTGTCTTTGCCTTTTCGGGATTTGAATAGGCCAGTCCTCAATAGGGATTCAATATCTACCAACCTTTGAATTACCAGTATGGTACTAACAATAATTAGCCACCTTTATCCAATTAGCTCGGTGAAGCTCCTCCATCCAAGGCCTCCAATCGGGAAATTGAGTTATCAAAGGCTTGTGACCATCCTAAGAATCTATCCAAAAAATTTGCATGTTGACCATTATGAATGATCCAAAATATTTTTTCTTTATCAAATCCTCACCAGTCTTAAGAACTTCTAAAATGGGAGAACCTTTGATAGGAAGTTGATAGCGAACAAGGTCTTCAAGACTTTTGTTCTCGGCATATTTAGCACGAAGATTATTGGCCCAAAGAGCATTGGGGTTATGCAACATCCTCCAATATAATTTAGCAGCTAAAGCTTTGTTGTTATTAATTGAAGACCGTAAACCTAACCCCCCTTCACTCTTAGGAAGACATAAAGTATCCCATTTCACCAAGGCCCATTTTTCTTTTCTCCTTAGTACCACTCCAAAGGAAACGATGACTGATTTGATCCAATTCTTGAAGAACAACCTTTGGAATATTCAAAACGAAAGAAACATAAATAGGAATATCTTGAAGGACTAATTTTACCAAGGTGATTCTACCCCCATAAGAAAGCCACTTGTTGGTCCACTTTCCAATTTTCTTCTTGACTTTGTCCAACAACCAATTCCAATCTTTATTTTTTTGCCTTTGAATATTTATGGGAATACCTAAATAAGTGATTGGAAGAGAGGTCTTATTATATCTTAGCTTATCCAAGACCATGGATTCTTGTCTAGCAGAGCGATGAAATAAAATAACTTTAGATTTGTCTTCATTGATCAACTGCCCAGTAGCCTTAGAAAAATAGCTAATGATTTGCTTAATATTAGAAGCTTCCTTAACTGTAGCTTTACCTAAAATAGTAGAGTCATCCACAAATTGAAGATGAGAGATAGGTCTAGCTCCATGAGCAATGGTAACTCCCTCAAGGGTTTTGTTTTTCCTCTTTTTGGTTATAGTCCTACCCAAGCATTCAACAAGAATGATGAATAAATAAGGGGATAGTGGGTCACCTTGCCTAATACCTCTAGAAGTTGGGAAAGACTAAGAAGGCCTGCCATTGATAAGAACTAAGTAGGAAACTGAAGAGATACATCCCATAATCCAATCCATCCAATCCTTAGAGAAACCAAATTGCCTCAAAACTTTGATAAGGAAGTGTCAATCCACTCTGTCATAAGCTTTGGATAAGTCTAACCGAATGAACATGGAAGGAGAATTTTGCATATCCATGGAATGGATGGCTTCCTGAGCAAGAACTATCTCATCTACTATTTGATGTCCTTCCACATAACCCCCTTGCTTTGGGGAAATAATCTTATGCAAAAGAGGCTTCAACCTTTCTGCAATGATTTTAGTAATGATTTTGAGAAGAACATTACATAAAGCAATAGGTCTAAAAGCTGAGATATGATCAACCTCTTGAGATTTTGGAACAAGAGTAATATAAGTTTTATTGATAACCTTCAAAATTTCTTTGGCTTTCCTGGCTTCTTCCACCACCTCTAATAAATCAACATGAAGGATATCCTAGAACTCTTGGTAGAACTCAATAGGAAAACCATCAGGACACTGGGTTTTCCCTTTTTGCATTTTAAAAACTACTTGTTGAAGCTCATTGATAGTAACGAGGAGTAGTCAAAATAGAGTTCTCCTCGAAGTGATAAGAGAAGGGATTGCTTGAAGAACATTATATTGTGAATGCGAGTCAAGGGGAGTAGCAACAAAAATATTGGAAAAGTAATCAACAACAATAGAGTTCATGCCATCCCAAGTATAAACAACATCTCCAGAATCTAATTTTAAGGAAGAAATAAAGTTGTGAGATCTTCGAGCTAGAAGAGATTTGTGGAAAAAAATTGTGTTTCGATCTCCTTCTTTGAGCCATTGAATTCTAGATTTTTGCTTCCATAAGATTTCTTCTCTTTTTTCCCATTCCTCTAACTGAGTTGTGAGTTTAATTTCATCTGCACTTCTCTTCTCTATGAGGCCATCTAAATGGATTTTCTTATTCAAATTTTCAAGATGAGCAATAACTTCATGTTTTTTTTATGAACATCCCCAAACTCTTTCTAGTTCCAAGTCTTGATTTTGGATTTAATGTATTGTAGTCTTTTGACAAAATAGAACATCTTAGTCCCATGCCTAGGTTTACCTTCCTTCCACCATTGTTGCACATGAGGTCTGAAGGAAATTTCTCTAAGCCACATTAATTGAAAACAAAAAGGAGAGAAACTCACATTGGTTTTCCACATTTCCACCATGACTAGCCAATGATCCGAACTAGCATTATTAAGAGTCTTCACTTTAGGAATGTGACCATGGATTAAGAAAATTTCAAAGAGCAAAAACCCATCCAATCTCTCCATTATACAAGCTAAGCCTTGCCTTCTATTAGACCAAGTCATAAGGCCATTATCTGGTTGGATATCCACAAGATGGAGGTTTGCAATATATTCACTCATGAGGTCAGTGCTTTTGTCTAAATTTCTATTTCCCCCCTTTTCTCATCCAGAGAGAGGATGGTATTGAAATCTCCTCCGATCAAGATCCAAGATTTAGGAAAATGAGAGATAATATGAGTAATATCCTTCCACTATCTTCTTTTTTCCTCCAAATAAGTCGGAGCATAAATAGTAATGCAGAGCATAATCTGGTTGGAATGTCTACTTTGAATAGCTATAGCCAACAAACCCCAACTTCCAACCATATGGTGAATAACTACCTCTTTTGGATCCCAAAGAAAAGCAATGCCACCCGAAGTCCCTTGGGAACTGAGGGAAACCACTTTTCTAGCTGGCCAAATTTTATCGGCAATTAAGTCCATATCCTCCATTGACATCTTAGTTTCTTGAAGGAAAATAAGATGTGGATGATTTACCTGAATCATTCTTCTAATTTCATTTTTTTTTAAAGACTCCCTTTGAGTCCTCTAATATTCCAAGTGATGATCTTCATTAATACCAGGGCTAAAAAAGTTGGGAAGGGCATTAATCTTACCTTCCTCTACAAGATTTTCACCTTCTTTTACCATAGGATATTGATTGGTCTTGCGACCTACTTTTTGATTAGAATCCATCTTCAATTTTTTTTCCCTGTTTCTTGACTTATTCCAATTGAATCTGAGATGGATTCTAACCTTGAAGGATGTTCGTACATAGCCAAAATTTTACTAGATGGTTCAATAGAGTCTATATTGGGACCTACATTATTTGAAGTTTTGACATTTGAAATATTGTTTTTCTTGTGTAAATTTTATCCTTTTTTTCTGTTGAAAACCTTTGATTTGTTGGTTTGTCTCTCAGTTCTTCCCTTCATATTTAAATTGTGTTTCTAAGATTTCAGTTTCCATTATTTCCTCTTCCTCACTTGGGACATCATTTATGGAAAGGATTTCAAACATATTAGCAGATGACTTTGATTGATCCTTCATAACTAGTTTTTTCTGAGTGTTCTTCTTAGGTATTTGGAAACCTACTAAGTTTATATCTTCTTTCTTTTGATCAAGAATTTTATTTGGGCAAGCACTGGCCAAATGACCATATTCATGGCAAATTCTACAACGAAAAGGAATGTTCTCATAGTCTACTACTTGCTCCCAAGTGTCTTCCCCAAATTGTAATGTGATATTTTTAGGTAGGGGTTTGTCAAAATCCATTAAAACACAAATCCGAGCATAAATAATATGTTCAAAATTTTGAGTACAATCAGCAGTCATCATAAAAGTTCCTAAAGAGTTTCCGTTGGTCACGAATCTGCCACAGGAAAGGATTTTCTAAAAACTATGCACCCTAGACCCGGCCAACATTGAAAGGCTGGGAGAAAGAGATGTCTCCCAGACCAATCTCCAGAGAGGGCTGGTTCCCTTACTATTTTTAAGTTTTATTTCAGATTAGAGTTGCTGGAAAGGAATTACAAATGTGCAGAAAGGAATAGGAAACACATGGAAAGAGATGGGAAATATAGTCGTAGGCTGAATTTTTTAGATCAGGACAAGAACTCAGCAAGAATCAAACCTCAAGTGTATAAACAACATAAAATAACAGAATACAGCATAATCCACTTACGACCTTGCGCAGACAACCTCCAGTATGGCATTCCAGAACTCACTTTATTTTAAGCAATATTCAAACTCAAATGCAGAATTTGAATCTAACAGCAGATTGGAAAGACAAGCATAACTAAGAAATACATGGAATAGAAGGAAATCATTACACAGAAAGACGCTTGCAAAATCAGAGGCCAAATATTTCTTATTTACGCAAATAACTTGAATGTTTCCAGCAAAATGTCTCTCAAACTCCCGATCCCTTTTTCTAAGATCTACATTGATTTATATAGAAGCCTTGCTTCTTTACAACATTAAAAATATGCAACAGACATCCTCGAGATCTACAAAAATATGCAACAAAAGCAAGGAAACGATCCCCTTAAACCAGCCTCGAAACAAGGAGTCGGTCGTCTTCATTAAATTATCGTTCTTGAAAATATGCTTGAAATCGTTAGAAAAAACCACGAATAGCTGCTTTGGATAATGGAAATCTTTAATTTTGATGGCTTGGACATGTTCTTCTACCTTGCTCGCATCGAAAAGCAGCAAAACATTTAATTCTGGAGTGATTTTAATCATCAGAAATCGTAAAACTTCATCAGACTGTTTTAATCGCTTTCTGGCACGAAACTGTAACAAGTCGTGCAAACGCGACATGTCATGAAATCGCGACGTCTTTCTACTCTATACGCTTTCCTTACTTTCAAACCATGAAAACCAACCATGTCACGAAATCATGACGTATTTGGCTTCTTTGTCTCCTTCGCTACCTTGAACTGCGAAAACATGATGCGTCGTGAAATCACGACGTTTCGTACCATTATACTCTTTCTTCGCTCTGTCTTTGTGAAAATGTGACAATGCACGATTTCACGATGTTCTTCATCCATGTTGTTCTTTAGCTACTTCAAATCATGAAAACACGACACTGCATGATTTTGCTACACTTTCTCTCTTTCGGCTATGTCTCACTTATACATCGCGAAAACAAGACAAGTCGTGCTTTCGCTACATTTTCTCGTCGCTGCTCAATCTTCTCTTCTTAGTCGTGAAAATACGACATGTCGTGAAATCACGACAATTTTTATTCATTCTACACGGTCCTGCTTCTAACCCGCAAAAATGTGACATTCTTCCTTCTGTAGTTCTTTCATCTCCATCATGTCGCGAAATCGCGACAGGTTCTGTCTCATTGGACTTTGCTGCTTTTGAACCACGAAAACTATCATGTCGCAAAATCGTGATGTTTCGTACAACTTGGATACCTCCTCGCTTCCTCTTTGCAAAAATGTGACACGTCATGAAATCGCTACCATTTTTTGCACTAGGTCCTTTCTTGCCCACTGTGTCGCGACCACGCAACATGTCGCAATTTCGCGACATCTTTCGCCTTTGCGCCTTGCTTACTATTCTGTCGCGATATCGCTACAAAGTTTGTTGCCATCACCCTTTGCTGAGTTATGTCATGAAATCATGACCTTTTCTAACATTATGCTCCCTGGCCATCGCAAGTCGCAAAAACGTGACATGTGATTTTGTAACAATTTTGCTGCGTTGCCCTCATTGACCACTTTGACCGTGAAAATCGGACATGTCGCGATATCACGACGGTTTTACCCCTACTGCCATTGACTACATTGACCATGATTTTTTGACACGTCATGAAATCGCAACAACTTTGCATTTGATTTCTCTCTCCTCAACCGACCCGCGATAACACGACATGTCGCGATATCACGACGGTTTTCAACTTTGGCTCTCCATGTTGTTTTTTGTCATGATTTCATGATAGTCTTCGGACTTAGGCATTTTTTGCATCAAAACCTGTATAGGAGTGAGAATTTCAACATCTTATGCATGAATAATCAATAATCAACACAATGTGGCAAAAATGCCAACATTCTTGGCAACTCGTGGGGTATACAATTCTGTTGTATGCACGAATCCCAGGCCTGAATCCATTGGGCAACAGAGTCAAGAAAACTTAGAATAGAAAGTTGGCTGCTGGGGTACATCTCGATGGACTGCTGCAATAACTCTTGCTAAATGAAAAAAACTTCAAGTAAATATGTATTTGGCTGAACTGACCATGGAATGGAAATGATAAATGATGGAATAATGGAATGGAGGGAGTGAGGCGGTATATACAGTAACAAAGTGCTTCTATGCTACCAGCTGCTATGAAAAGAAAATGGAGGTGAATAGAATAAACAGAATGATGACCAGCAAACATGTAGGCTATGGAATGAGAATGGAATGGGAAAATGAACTATGGATAAATGCGTAAAACAACAATGTCATTAGAAAAGGAAAAGAACAGAGAATATTAGAAAAGGGGAAAAGAAACAACAGTAATGGCTTGATTACTTGTAGAAGAAAAGGAGTAGGAGGAGGGAATGAAGATGAGAAGGAAAGAAATAAAGAGGAAGCCACTAACTGCTGGGAAGGAAGAAGAAAAAAGAAAGAAATACGTACCTACGGGCTCGCATGCAAAAAGATCCGAAGTGGACAGAGGAAAACAATACTTTTTTTTTCTTTTCTATTTTTTTTCTTTTTTTTTGTTGTTGTGTACAATAGTTTATGACATGATTGGCATGTCGCCACTAGAAACCCATTCCAAGGGGGTTATCCAATAAATCTGCAGTGTCCCAACTAGATCTGATCATACTTGAGTCGGTCCTTGAAATTGGGATGACCTCTTCCTAAAATTCTCCATGTTGCAGACATGGGCAAGTTATCCTACATGCCAGTACCCACACAATCGACAAATAATGTAGCAAATAAATTTGCCACATTGAAGGCTCCTGTAGGTACCAGTTGTAGTAATGACTAAAGCCAATACCACCATCTTGAAGGGTTCCCTGATTGTGGACTGAGAACAAGTTCCTCCAATCCCTTGGTGTGATAACAGGAATTGTCCAGCAACAGTCCTTTCTCTAGGATCTCTTCAGGCTCTGCCTCTTGATGAAACATAGTTAATGGGTTTTGGATGAATACTTGCTTGTGGTGCATGATTGTGCTCTCTTTGTGCCCAGGTTCTGGAACTTGAGTTTGTTCTTCTTCTCCTTTGCTCATCTCCTCTTGATCCATCTTCTGATAGAAATTACAAGCAACCATATTATCTTTTGTTGGGACAATGCTTGCATATGCCCATTGTGGGTCTTGGATGAAAGCTACCTCTTGAATTCCACACAGCTGCATCTCAGGTTTCTACATAGTATAAGAGATCTGGTGTGAAAAATGTTGTGTGGGATAGACTGGAACAGGAACTACCAGAGAAAGTAATGGAGTTTCTCCCCACGGTAATTTTCCTGATAGGAGCAAAAGCTGCTCCGCTCGCACTGCTTCCTCAAAGATTTGAGGGAACCTTCGTTCACCTGATTGCAGCAAAGTGAGGCCTATATCTGGATGAAAAGCTCAAACATAGAAGAGGTGGGCTTGGGTGGGTGTCGGTCGGATCTTCTCTGGAATTCTCTTCCAGCTTCTTAAGAATCAAACATTGAAGTCCGTGATGCTCTCTAGACGTGCTCTCATGATGTACATTAAAAGCTGCAAGGGATCGTGAGAGCCGTTAAAGGGATCTTCGTCAAATCTTCTGATTAGTGCTCCTGCTAGGTCATCCCATGAGCTGATGCTTTGACGCCCGAGCAGTCTGTACCACTGCAACGCCCTTCCTTCCAAAGATAGAACCAAAAGTCTGATCATAACATCTTCATGAACTATATCATGTAGGGTCGACAAAGTGGCAATATCTTCAATATGCTCTCGAGCCATGCCCTCGGTGCCATCATATTTTGTTAGGGCCTTCAGGGCACTTTTGGAAATCTCATGCTAGATTTGGAGATTCAGAGGGCTAGGATCATCCCATCTAGGACAAACCCTCGTCATTATAGCAGTGGTCTGCGAAATCACGGCTATCGCCATTAAGTCAGAGTCGCCAAGTGAACATTATTTTATTTTCTTGTAAGGTCAAGGCTGCTCACCAAACCTTGATTCCTCCGGGGTATTAACAAATGTGGATCTTTCTGAGACAGAAGAAGTCTATCCCATCGGGCGTGCCAAAAACTGTTGGTCACGAATCTGCCACAGGAAAGGATTTTCTAAAAACTATGCACCCTAGACCCGGCCAACATTGAAATGCTGGGAGAAAGAGATGTCTCCCAGACCAATCTCCAGAGAGGGCTGGTTCCCTTACTATTTTTAAGTTTAATTTCAGATTAGAGTTGCTGGAAAGGAATTACAAATGTGCATAAAGGAACAAGAAACACATGGAAAGAGATGGGAAATATAGCCGTAGGCTGAATTTGTTAGATCAAGACAAGAACTTAGCAAGAATCAAACCTCAAGTGTATAAATAGCATAAAATAATAGAATACAGCATAATCCACTTATGACCTTGCGTAGACAACCTCTAGTATGGCATTCCAGAACTCACTTTCTTTTAAGCAATATTCAAACTCAAATGCAGAATTTGAATCTAACAACAGATTGGAAAGACAAGCATAACTGAGAAATACATGGAATAGAAGGAAATCATTACATAGAAAGATGCTTGCGAAATCAAAGGCCAAATATTTCTTATTTATGCAAATAACTTGAATGTTTCTAGCAAAATGTCTCTCAAACTCCCGATCCCTTTTTTTGAGATCTACTTTGATTTATATAGAAGACTTGCTTATTTACAACATTAAAAATATGCAACGGACCTCCTCGAGATCTACAAAAATATGCAACGGAAGCAAGGAAACGACCCCTTAAACTAGCCTTGAAACAAGGAGTCGGTCGTCTTCATTAAATTGTCGTTCTTGAAAATATGCTTGAAACCATTAGAAAAAACCATGAACAGCCACTTTGGATAATGGAAATATTTAATTCTGATGGCTTGGACACGTTCTTCTACCTTGCTCGCATCGAAAAGCAGCAAAACATTTAATTCTGGAGTGCTTTTAATCATCAAAAATCGCAAAACTTCATCAGATCATTTTAATCGCTTTCTGGCACGAAATTGTAACAGGTCACCAAAATGCGAATTGTTGTGAAATCGTGACGTCTTTCTGCTCCGTACACTTTCCTTACTTTCAGACCGCGAAAACCAACCATGTCACGAAATCATGACGTATTCGGCTTCTTTGTCTCCTTCGCTACCTTGAAATGCGAAAACACGATGCATCATGAAATCGTGACGTTTCATACCATTATACTCTTTCTCCACTCTGTCTCCACGAAAATGTGATAATGCACAATTTCACGATGTTCTTCATCCATGTTGTTCTTTAGCTGCTTCAAAATGCGAAAACATAACACTGCGTGATTTCGCTACACTTTCTCTCTTTCGACTGTGTCTCACTTATACATCGTGAAAACAAGACAAGTCGCGCTTTCACTACATTTTCTTGCCGCTGCTCAATCTTCTCTTCTTAGTCGCAAAAATCCGACATGTCACGAAATCGTAACAATTTTCATTCATTCTGCACGGTCCTACTTCTAACCCACAAAAATGTGACATTCTTCCTTCTATAGTTCTTTCATCTCCATCATGTCGCGAAATCGCGACAGGTTCTGTCTCATTGGACTTTGCTGCTTTTGAACCACGAAAACTATCATGTTGCAAAATCGTGACGTTTCGTACAACCTAGCTACCTCCTTGCTTCCTCTTCGTGAAAACGTGACACGTCGCGAAATCGCTACCATTTTTTGCACTAGGTCCTTTCTTGCCCACTGTGTCGTGACCACGCAACACGTCGTTATTTTGCGACGTCTTTCGCCTTTGCGCCTTGCTTACTATTCTGTCGCGATATCGCTACAAAGTTTGTTGCCATCACCCTTTGCTGAGTTATGTCACGAAATCATGACCTTTTCTAACATTATGCTCCCTGGCCATCACAAGTCGCGAAAATGCGACATGTCGCGATTTCGTGACAATTTTTTTGCGCTGCCCTCGTTGACCACTTTGATCACAAAAATTGAACACGTCACGATATCACGACGGTTTTACCCCCTGCTGTCGTTGACTGTGCTGACCGCAATTTTCTGACACGTCGCGAAATCGTGACAACTTTGTGTTTGATTTCTCTCTCCTCAACTGACCCGCGATAACGCGATATGTCACGATTTCATGATAGTCTTCAGACTTAGGCATTTTTTGCATCAAAACCTGTATAGGAGTGAGAATTTCAACATCTTATGCATGAATAATCAATAATCAACACAGTGTGGCAAAAATGCCAACAGTTTCCAATTGAAGAAAAAATAGTAGGATTCCAAAATTCAATAGGGAGGCCAAATATTCTAACCCACATGGGAGCAATAGAAGGCGTCTCTTCTTCGGCTTTAAATTTAGTATGCCGAGGCTTCATGAAAAGCCCTGCCCTTCCAAAAAACCAAGGACCCCCTTGAAAAGTTTTCTCTCTATCTTCATTATTAGCAAATAAAATAAGAAAATAACCATTTGGATAAGTAGAGATTTGTAACTCACCTTTAGTTTTCCAGATTTTTGTAGCCTAGACTTTGAAAGCAGATAGACTCGGACAAAAACCCACGAATCGATAAATTAGTCCTCTTTTTTCCAAAACTTCAATGCAAGTTTGAATGTTATCCATATCAAGCTTAACAATAGGAGTTCCATCAGCTGCTTTAAGACATCCTGAATTTGTTTTCCTGGGATCAATCTTAGGCATTCTTAGAGGTTTATAGGAAGCCCTAATATTGATATTAGCATTGGGCTGAGGCTGTCCACCACGAAGGGCATTCCTAAAATTCATTTTTGGGATTGAGTCTTCAAAATTATTACCATTGATAGAGGTTTTCATAGTAGAATTATTTTGTGGGTGAACCTTAGCACCAGATTCACTTGATATATGAGCCATTTTTTGATCAAATGCTTGAAACTTGTTTCGTGATCTCTTTAATCCTTGCCCTAGACATCGTGGAAAGGTATGGTTTTCACTTTTCTTTTGTGCAGCAAATTGGAAGTCATTGTCACTCAAGTTCACAGTATGATCTATTGAAAGACAAATTTCTAACCCATCTTCTATCCCCTACAACATTTCCTTCTAAAATATTGAGAATAAACCACAAAAATATTGGCCGCTAGGGCCCGAAGGCCCTAAAAACCAACCTTTGGAGCTACTTGCACTCAACCCAGATGAAACCCTCGCATAGTCACTTGCAAAATATGTTGTTCACACATAGGGATGTGTTAGGATATGTGTTGCTCCAAATGATATGAAAATTGGTGGAGACATTCTAGGGTTTTTCAGTCATCTACCCTCAAAATTTTAGCTCAATATGAGTCCAGATGAGTGAGATATGATCGAAACGATAAAAATATAAAATATAAAATATATATATAAAATAAAAATAAAAATAAATAAATAGATAAGCAAAGAAAACCATTTTCATTCGCTCTAATATTATAGGCTTCATTTGAAGTTCATTTTCATTTTCTTCACCTCTAATATTAGAGGTTTATTTAAGGTTGATTACATGGTGCAAATTAATCCTTTAGTTTAAGTTTAGTTTTAATATGGTTGAAAGTATGCAGGTTTCGTGGGCATCAACATGACAGGGAAACAATCCACGTGGATCGAGGATTACCTGCATTGGGATATCCATGCGGATGTGGATGTCACCAACATTGATGGATGTAGTAAATTTACTTAACAACCATATGGGACCACCTAGAATAGACGTCGATGAATGGGTGGCTCCCAATGTGATGACTAGATATGTGGACAAGGCGCACATCCACGTAGCTTGGGTGTAGTACTCAGGTCACTGACATGGTGAACCCACGATGTTGTGGCTTATCCAACATAGATGGTTGACTATGGAAGGTGACATGGAGGGTGAGACCCCTAACAAAGCATAGTGATTAGGACAAATATGGATAGGGTAGGTGACCTGGACTACAGTGGATTTTTGGATGACGTGTGATTGTACATGCGAACCACGCTTATAGAACCAACAAGCCGACGGTGTTAGATTTTTGTATTATGATGCAGAAGAGGTATTTCACAAAATCTAGGTGGTAGCTAGATAGTGTGGTGTATATGGACGTGAATGTAGGCACTAACACAGTGGATTATCAAGCGACGACATGGTCATGTGTGGGTACCCATGGTTGGAAATAGAAATGCATACAAGGTTTTGTAGTGACAGATAGTGTTGTGTAAAAGGATGCAGGAGGATATAGTACAAGTATAGTATATATGATGATGATGCAAAATTACAGGGACTCAAAGTCGTTGATCGCATCAACGGAGGGTTATGTCGAGCAATCATGGTCTATATTTATGGGATAAAAGGCAGAGCTAGGAAATTGTCTCATAACATGGATAATAATGTAGGTTCGTTGTATTTTTGACACATATGGACCTATGATACGTAGGCTCGAATGGTGATAAGGTTTTCTAGTTTGGTTGGACTGATGATGTGGAGAACTCACTAGGGCAACGATTATGTGTTGACTAAGGCAGCATGACTCAATAGTGAGAATGGAAGAATAATCATCGGGGTCTACATTTTATCGAACATAGAAGGTTTGGGTCCAATGTAGCATTGACGCAGCTCCAACAGAATTGTCGATAGAGGGCTAGCGATGAGTTGAGCACAAAATTTACTGGTTGAAATTACACCACTCAAAGGTGGATGCAAGTATGGAAGGACAACAAATCAATTTATAGGGATCCCAACTCGATGTAATGAAGTCCATCAATTGCAAATGAATGGGCACTATCCAACACACAAGGACCCCATGGTGGATAGTGAATAGTGTGGATAGGTATGACTAACAGATGTGGACCAAAGGTCTTGGATTACGTAAGTGGTAGGCAAGTTGTGGTAGAAAGACACAATTTGTTTCCCCCATGGTCATCGTGAATACCAAATAAATATTATCACTAATTCTGATGTGGAAGATGGTAATTACAAACTGGAACGAATGATTGAGTAGGATATCATGCATCATCAAGGTAGATTTGGTAATTACATGAATGGCATGATTACTAGCAATGTGGATGTTGATAGACAAATTAACAGTTCTTAACATGCTATTTTTAGGAGAACACGTTGACAAAGATATTTTTTGTGGAGCGGTCGAGGGGATCACACCCAGATTCAAAGTTGTTTATCAATATTGGAGGTCGATATTTACGTCTATAGTGTAAATATAGTGGTGAACAATAGTAGCAATAGTGTTGTTAATGGGAGCGTTGGATCACTATGGAATAAATATTGCATAATAGTGCTCGACCGTATAGTTAGTGGAGGATTGATTGACGTGAATGTAGGTAGTGATGAGTGTTACTGCAAAAATAGAAGTGTAGTGTTTTGTATTCTTTACATTAGGTGTGATAGCATGGTAGTGTTAACCGACGATGAAAGCAGAGATACAAAATTTTTATAGTGGTGGTGGACTCATGGTATAACATATTTTTCATCTGTTGTGACTTGGGCATGGGAAGGTATCCCACTCTCTTTACACTTGTGTTTTGCACTAGTGTTGTCATAGCATGCTAGACATGGATTTTCAGAGGTGCATCAATGAGAATCGATAAAGATATGAATATAGATGATGGAATAGGGAATAGATGACATGGATTATATATACAAAACTCCTTATCTCTCCAAGCTGCATACCCACACTCATGATTGATGATTAGTCTTTAGTTTGAGGGCATATCCAAGTGTTTCATGGAGTGAAAACGCATGAGGGTTGCAACACGAGCGATGGCAATGTGGCAGTGATGAATTTGTTGGTTAGGGTATTATCAGATATGTTTTTGACCAGATGGAACATTATTTAAAAGGGATAAAAGACTCCAGGTCAGCCTCCTTGTCCGTTACGCACTTGAAATATGAACAAATGAATATATTGGATAACATCAACGGGAATATTCCTTGATGAGGTGATAGCATCCAATTTTTGTTGGTGGGATTATATTTTCATAGACCTTGTGGTACTATGGTAGGTGTTGGTGTAATTAAAAGAAAGCAAAATACATTGCCATGGGGTGAAGGAAAGGAGATAACGGTGATTTTGGATGTTGTGTCGAAGGCCATAAGAAATAAAATAGAAGCAGTGGTAAAATAATGTTTTACAATGACACGAAGTGGAAGAGAATATTACTTTAATAAGTCTCTAAACATCTTAGTAAAAAGGGGAAGAAACCATGTGCTCTTTTGGCCGCACCTTTAATTATGGGTTATTTTTTTTATTAGAGGAAATAACACCCATGTTGACATGAAGTCCAAAAGGAAGGTGTTGGATTATCTATGATACGTTGGTTGGAAAGCATTTTGGAAAGTGAAAGGTTGCTCAAGAGGCTATAAATATCCATAAAAAATAGAGAACCGAGGTTGTAAAATTTGAAGACAGGATTGCAAGTGAAAACAACATTGGCATTGGATCTATTTTCGGAGCTTCTCCTTCTACGTCGTTGGACTGGATCTCACCATTTGATGCCAATTTAGAGCATGGTATTCTGCACTTATAATGGATTTGTTATTAAAAATATTAGTTTGTCAATATATTGAAATTTTAGCAAGTTTTATGCATGTTAATGGTTAACTTGTCTGTGATTTTTATTGTATTGCACATTTTCCTTAGAATATCATACCTTTTTGAAGGCTATATTGCATGAATATGGATCACTTTAATGTGGTTTTTCATGTAGGATACTAATGCTTGCAGAGTCTATGGGAAATTTTTGAGTTGCAATACTTGTTTTATTTTGTTTTTTTTTTCCTAACCTTGTCTTTTTCATTTTTTTTAAGTTTTCAAAGTAAAATATAAAATATAAAATTCCAAAAAGACTTACATGTGTTGAAACAATAATATTTAATGTTCCATTTAAAGAAAGTACATTTTTGTTTTAACTTAATTCAAAATTCCAAAATTATTTGAAGTTCACACTTTTAACAGGAATTTTGTAATTTCAGTTTTTCATGATTTCACAGTTTTAGAGAGATTCAAATTTCAGGCTTTACAATTTCTATTTTTTTAAAGCAATAAATTAACTCCCTTTATGAAAATCACAATTTCATTAAAAGGGGGTAATTTATATGGCATACAAGGCCACTACATTTTAAAGTTAGTCATGTAGATTTACTTTCTTTTCATGCTCAAAGCAACATAAAAGGAATCCAATCATCATTTCATATTCATATTTCAGGGATAGATCACTTTAACAAATCAGAAATAAAATGAATTAGGATCAATTTCATGCACTCATTTTTCATTTGTTTTTGCACATAAGGGAAATCAAGCCCTTTCATTTTATTTATGCACATAAGGGAAATCAAGCCCTTTCAATTAATGAACAATAAAAGCATAGCATAATAAAATAATACCAACACATGCCCCTTGTTAATAGTTTCTTGCAAATCACTAAGGTATTCTAGCACTTATTTGACATATTTTCATAAGCATACATGCACACATTAAGTAAAAGGAACCTTGGAGAAATGTTTATTTATTTGCAAGATAGGGTTTTCTAATCAAAATCCTAACTGTGAGTGTGGTTTTCCAATTGGGTAAAATTACCACTCAACATTTTTGCACTAGAAGGAGGGTTTGATTTGGTTATTTTTGTTGTAGATGCTAAATTGTTCATTGTTATTTGAAGATTTATTTGAAGGCATTTGTCTTAACTAATGAGGATTTTTTGATCATATTCATTGATTTGAAATTTTTGAATTGATGATGCTTGATACTAACCTTTGTAAATTGGAGAATGTTCTTTAATGTCATGGTTTAATTGATGCATATTTTTTGGTTGATTGTTATTCATTTCACATAAAAGTATCTAATGATGATGATGCTCCTATCCCTAACATAGAAAATGACCTACATCTTATTCCTATTTCCACTCAACTTGAGTATTGCTCCCACATGCTTGTGGAGGACACCATCGATGTTGACATTGACAATGATCCTACCAACCCCTAGATAATTAAATTGGACAATTGTATGTCCTTCAAAGAGATAAATAACTTTACCATTCTTCTTAAAGAATATAAAAAGGTCTTTACATGGTCTTATACTGACATGCTTGGCATCGAACCATCTTTGGTCATTCACAATCTCACACTCGATGATATCGCCAAACCCGTTAAGTAAAAGCTTTGAAATATGTACCCTATAATTGCTTCAATGGTAAACAAGGAGTTACAAAAACTCTTGAACATGGGATTCATCCAACCAATTTATTACTTTGAATGGATCTCTAATATGGTCCCCATCAAAAATCCAAAGGGAGGAATTCACATATGCACTAACTTTTGAGATATTAATCAAGCATACCCTAAAGATAATTTTCCCCTATAAAATTTTGACACACTGGTTGACTCCATAGTAGGTCATGAAATTTTATCCTCATGGATGGATTTTTAGGATATAACCAAATCTAGGTTAACCTTGATGACCAACATAAACCATCCTTCACCACTCCTTAAAGGACTTTTTTCTACAATGTCATGTCATTTGGCCTTAAGAATGCAGGTGCCATATATCAACGCACTATGACCTACATTTTCCATGATTACATGCACAAAATTGTGGGAGACTATGTGGATTTCTTATTGGTAAAATCTAATAAATGTCATCAACACATTGATGACTTGCATAAAATCTTTGATCGTCTCTTGGAACATAATGTATGCTTGAACCCAGAAAATGTGTCTTTGGCATGATCTTAGGAAAACTTCTAGGATTAATCATTTCTCAACAGGGCATCAAATCCAACCCCAAAAAATTCAAAGCCATCATTGATATGCCTCCCCCTAAAAATTTAAAACAATTACATAGTTTATAGGGAAAATTCAAGCAATTCGTAATTTTATCATCCAATTGTCAAACAAGTGTAAGTTGTTCAATCATTTATTCGCATTTAACTCAAAACATGATTTTCAAACAGCTTTTTGTTAGGGTACAATAAGCTAGTATATTGCATTACACTAGTTTAGTAGATTATTACATTTACTTTGTACTAATTACCATGCAGATATTTACTATTTTAAATATCTGATGGTAGATAGGTTAAATCCTAAATATCCTAGGTTATCAAATCCAAACCTAACTCTACTTCTCCTATAGCGCGTTTGTTAGCGTGGGTTAAGGAGATTAAGTTAGTATTCCTATTTTGTAACCTATTTAAACATTAGTCCTATTTTGCTAATGTTAGTTAATGAATAATTGCACTTTGTTCAATATTGTTTAACATTGGTATCCTCGCTGGGGTGGATAACACGAGCATCGCTCGTTCCACCTAGTACCCTGGCATCTATGTCGCCTCCTCCCTACTGACTCTTCTGCACCGTGAGGCTTGTTGTCTCCACGCACGCATCCCAAGGCATTTTTTGGATCTCAGCCACTCCCCATGTGGCGCGCAGGCTCGTAGGTTCGGATCGCAGGAGCAGGCACTGCTGGCCCCCACGTACGCTATGAGGCCTTGTAGGACCCATACGCGACGCGTAGGCCCACCAGGCCCGCACACATCATGCAAGCCCACAAGACCACTTACAGTAGCCTACAGGACCCACACGTGATGCGTAGGCCCTCCAGGCCTACACACATCGCGTAGGCCCACCAGGCCCGCTCGTAGAAGATCCTCTGAACGATCGCAGACTCTGACGTGGAACGTCGTCTGAAACCTCCCTACACGCCATCTGGAAGCCACCTGCACCCTTCTTGCATGCCACTTGGATGCTTATCTGCCTGACACATGGCAGCCAAGAGGTAGGACACGAGAATCGAGGCTAGCCGACATGGCAACACTCTGATCCGATGTGGCATCGACGTGCGACTGAGCTGACATGGCATTGAGCAGTGGTGAGCTGGCACTGATCTGACGTGGACATTGGCTGCAACATGGCACTTTCTGATTTGTCGTCGTGTGCATACGTGGCATGGAGTGGTTGGCTTCATCGTCCGACAAAAAGGCTCGTCTCTGATTGCCCGAAGGCAATCGAGACATAACGTGCACAATATTGTTTTTATGCAGTGCACATTCAGTCATGCACTGCATGTGGGACTAATAAGTCCCAAGCTTTCTTTTGAAAGCTTAGCGTGGTGGACGAAGTCTTAAGAAAGCCTTCGTGAACTTTCGTTCACGTCCGACCGCGGGCTGGGCTGGTTTGCTGCCCAACACGAAGACAAAGCCTCGCGCCAGGTCGCGAGGTCGATCCCTATCGGGGTCAAAAATGTAAACTTTTTTTTGGTTTATGAAACCAAGCCCGCCAAGGTAACAAAATTTTTTGCAATTCATTTTTTTTAATTAAAGTTTTTTTTTAAATATTTTTTTTAGTACTTTGAATATAATTAATGTTTTTTCAAATCAATTTTTTTTAAATTGATTTTTAAGCAAAAATAATTATATTTTTATTACTCTTTAAAATATTTTTCTTTAAACTTTATTTTAAAATTTTGCAAAATTAAAAAAAAAAAAAGGGGTTATTTTTTTTACAATTTTCAAAACAAAATTTGCTTTTGTTTTCTTCACACATGGAGATATAGAGACAAAACACAAGCATTTCTTCAACAAATTTTTGCAATAAATTACTCAAAAGTTCTATAGTTTTCTTCACACATTTTTTGGAGATACAAGACATAGAAACTCAAACTTCTATTGCAAAACAAAGAGATTTACAACATTGAGGAAGCACATAGGTCATTTTCTTTGCAACAAAATCCAAAATTTGCTTTTGTTTTCTTCTTCACAAAGGAGATATAAGACATAAAATTGCAATTTTTTTGTTGTAAACTTGAGAAATATTTTGAACCTATTTTCTTAATCCTCATGCTTGAGTGTTGAAGACAAAAACCAAAGTCGTGTGTCGACTAGTCTGGAAGCCTTTCAATCGCGGGTCGTGTGTCGACTTGTCTTGAAAGGAGTGCTCGAATTTTTCAATTTTGTAAAAATTAAGGGGGGATAGAAGTCATATTTTGTGATTCTATTTTTTGCAAAATTGTAAAGAGAAAGGGGGGATATTTCAAAGCAAGAAAGGTGCATTCTCGATTGTACTTGACACCTTTTCTTAAAAATTGACTATACTAGGTGCATTTTCGGTTGCATCCGACACCTAGAGTGATAATAATTTGGGTTGCTCTCTTGTTTTGATTATTGCACTAACAATTATGCTTTTTGTGTGCAATTAAACAATCAGATAAAACATTGAAGAAGCATTTCACAAAACCCAAACTTCACTCAAAATCGTGCTACACCTTGCACAGGTTAAAACAAAGTCAATTTTTTTTTTGCTCCCCATCAAAGGTCAAAATCCAAACACCTTGATTAACTCTCTTTGTTTGGCTTAATTTCCTCAAACTTTCCATCCTTCTTGAAGGGTGTTAAGGCAGGTGCCATTAAATATCCTAGAGAGCACAATCAGAAGTCTTTCAAAACCTACCCCTTTAATTTGCTCTATTTTGTTTGGCTTAAAATCCTCAAACTTTTCATCCCTTGTTAAGGGTGTTAAGGCAAGTGCCATTAAATATCTTAAAGAGCAAATTAAAATCTTCCATATACTCTTTTGAGGGTATACTGCAAGATAAAGTCATCTTAGTCATATCAATTTGAAACCTTCACCATGGCCATGATCAACAAGTATCTCAATGAGAGCCAATTGCTCAAAGGTTCAAATTATTCTGCCTGGAAAACTAAGATGAAAGCCATTTTAACTCGTAGAGGAGATGTGGGGAATAGTGGATGGCACTGATTCTAGACCCACATCAGCAGGAGCAGATCAGACAACATATGATAAAAAGGATAAAAGACTTTCCTTATTGATCTTGCTAGCTATTACTGATGACATACAACCTCATATAAGTGAAGCTAAAAATGGTAAGGAGGCATGGAATGCCTTAGCAACCATCTTTGAAGGAAATAATCAATCAACAATTCTTAACCTTCAAACACAGCTTCATACTCTTCATATGAAATCTGGAGAGACAGTAGAGCTATTCCTCTGTAGAGTCGCAGATATAAAAACAAAGCTGCAAGCCTTAGGAGAAAAAGTGGAAGACAATGTCCTGACCTCTATCATTTTAAGGGCTCTTCTAGACTCCTATAGAATGTTGATCACTTCACTACAAGTCTCTGGAAGGACAGTGACTTTTGTAGAGTTGGTAAATTTGCTTCAAACTGAAGAAGCTAATCAACTCCAAAGAGATGAGGCATCCAACAATGCACTTTTCTCAAACAAGCAAAGTGGCAAGAAAAAGTGGAATCAACAGAAAGGATCTTCTTCTAACAAAGACAAGGGTAAAGGCAAAGAAATTAAGAAGAAGAAGCAGTATTGTAAAATTTGTGATAAAGACACTCATGAAACCAAAATATGTTGGTTTAAGAACAAACCGCCCAATGAACAAGGACAAAAGAAGGGCAAAGGTAAACCAAAGAACAAGAATAAACAGCAACAAGGACATATTGCCACTGAAGATTCTAGTTCGGACTCTGAACGAGCACACAAAGTGCTCATGACACATACAGATTCCCCTCAAAAGGATATTGTTTGGTACATAGATTCAGGCGCTAGTAAACATATGACTGGCGATAAGTCCTGGTTTGAAATATTTGAGGCTCGAGAAGGTAGACCGGTAACCATTGCTGATGATCAGACCTATCGAGTTCAGGGAGAAGGAAGTGTTTATGTCTCCCTTCCAGATGGAGAATGTAAGATTCAAAAAGTTCTTTATGTACCAGGATTGAAAAATAATCTCTTGTCAGTTCCACAAATCCTGGACAATAACATGAATGTCAATTTCAAAGTGGACAAAGAAAAGAAACGTTGCTTTATCACCTAGAAAGGAAAACAGATAGCAACAGGTTCATACAAACATGGTTTGTTTATCTTAGATGCAATTACCTCTACACATACTGCAATGGCAGTAACCACAAAAGAGGCCACTTCTCTATGGCATAAGAGATTTGGGCATCTAAGTTTAGGGTATTTACTAGAACTCAATAAATATCAAATTCTGAAAGGACTCGCCTACTCTTTCATCTACTTTTCTAGTGTGCTCAGATTGCTTGTCAGGAAAGCAACATAGAGTACCTTTTGAACCTAGCTCCTTTCGAGCTAAGGTACCTTTGGAGTTAGTTCACATAGATTTGTGTGGTCCTATGTCTACTAGTTGTGGAGGAAAAAGGTATTTTCAATTGTTTGTAGATGATCACTCACGAAAAATGTGGGTCTTCTTCTTGCAGTTGAAGTCTGAAGCATTTGACTATTTTTAGCAGTTCAAGAAGCTTGTTGAGAAAGAATCGGGATGTTTCATAAAGACCCTCCATTCAGATCGAGGGGGGAATACACATCAAAAGAATTTTCCTCATTTTTACAGAAACATGGGATAAAAATACAGTTAACAACAACCTATTCTCCTCAATCAAATGGAGTTGTTGAGAGAAGAAATCGTTCCATTATGGAAATGGTTCGATGTATGCTTAAGGGAGCCAATATTGAGCACATTTACTGGGCTGAAGCTGTAACAACTGCAATATATCTTCTAAATAGGGCACCCACATGGGCTCTTGAAGGTATGACTCCTCAAGAAGCATGGAGTGGAAGGAAACCCTCCATATCTCATCTACGAGTATTTGGGTGTAAGGCTTTTATGCATATACCTAAGGAGAAAAGAAAGAAGTTAGATGAGAAGACCCTACAATGTGTTTTTCTTGGATATGATGAATTCTCAAAAGGCTATCGATTGATAGATCCATTCACCAAGAAAATACATGTTAGTAGAGATGTAGTGTTTGATGAAGCTTTCACACCTAACACTACATCAGTATACCTGGATGATGAGGAGCAACAACCACTTCCTCCTCCACAATAGAAAAAGCCTCCTAAATGGTATACAAGTACTATGAGAGATTCCAAACTCACTTCACCACCATATCTCACTCTCAATCATCCAAAGACATGAAGCATGTCTCGATAGAGAACGATAGAAGCATCTACTTTAGTTGATGATCTTTGTGCAGATTTTCAAGAGCTTTCTGTTGATAGAGATTTAGAAAGTGGAAATGATATGGAAATTGATGAGGAGAGGGTTTACATGTCTTCATATGATGAAAATGAACCTTCTACAGTTGATGAAGCACTTAGTCAGCCTCAGTGGAAGGCAGCTATGGATGTTGAACATAAATCCCTCATTAAAAACAAAACATGGAAGCTGGTCGATTTGCCTAAAGGAAAGAAGCCCATAGGCTGCAAATGGGTTTACAAAATCAAATATAAGGCAGATGGTACCATAGAGAAGCATAAGGCCCATCTTGTGGTAAAGGGCTATGCTCAAAAGGAAGGCCTTGATTATGAGGAAACCTTTGCACCCACTGCAAGGATGACCACCATTCGAGTTCTTTGTGCTATGGCAGCATAATTCGGATGGAAATTACATCAGATGGATGTAAAAAGTGCCTTTCTAAATGGTGACTTAAAAGAAGAGGTATACATGACTCAACCTCCAGGATTTTCTGAGGAAGGCCATGAGCAACAGGTTTGCAAATTGGTCAAATCATTATACGGGCTAAAACAAGCCCCAAGAGCATGGTACATCAAAATGGATAGTCACCTACTACAACACGGATTTAAGAGAAGTCCATCAGATGCAAATCTCTATATCAAGAACACAGGTTCTAAAATAGTGATTCTTGTATTGTATGTAGATGATCTGATCATCACTGGCAATTCAGAGAAATTGATTAACGTCGTGAAAGATGACTTGAAAGAGTCATTTGATATGATAGATCTTGGACTTCTCCACTACTATCTTGGCCTTGAGATAGAACAGAAGAAGAATCATCTTAGGGTGACTCAGAAAAAGTATGCCAAGACTTTAGTAGAAAAATATCGTATGACTGATTGTAAGCCCAAAGCAACATCGATGGAATCAGGGCTTCAATTATCATGGTATGATGACTCACCATAGGTAGATGGCACGCTATATAGATAGATGATTGGAAGCCTCATCTATCTGACCAATACTAGACCAGACATTACTTATGTTGTAAACTATCTTTCTCGGTTCATGCAGGAACCAAAGGTCTCTCACTAGAAAGTAGCTAAGAGGGTTCTTCACTACATTCAAGGTAGTGTAGATTATGGTCTAGAGTATAAGAAGAATAACTCATTCTTCTTATAGAGTTACACTGACTCTGACTATGTTGGATCCCTAGATGATAGAAAATCAACATCGGGATATGTATTTCATCTTGGATCCGGTCCTGTCTCATGGCATAGTAAAAAGCAACAGGTGGTTGCTTTATCTTCAACAGAGGCAGAATATCGCGCTGCACGTGGAGTTGTGTGTGAAGCGATATGGTTAAGTCGCATCTTGGCTACCATGGGCCTACCAAAGAAACTTCCTATTCACATGTTTTGCGACAACTCAGGTGTTTTGAACTTGGTCAAGAATCCAGTCCATCATGAACGCACAAAGCATATTGACACAGATTGTCATTTCATTCGTGATGAAGTTCCTAAACACAGGATCAAGCTCCAATACATTCCCACCGACGAACAGGTTGCTGACATCTTCACAAAGGCACTTGGACGTGTCAAATTTGAGTTGTTTTGAAGTAGACTTTGTATATCAAAGTAATGTAATAAAGGGGGGATGTTAGGGTACAATAAGCTAGTATATTGCATTACACTAGTTTAGTAGATTATTACATTTACTTTGTACTAATTACCATGCAGATATTTATTGTTTTAAATATCTGATGGTAGATAGGTTAAATCCTAAATATCCTAGGTTATCAAATCCAAACCTAACTCTACTTCTCCTATAGCGCGTTTGTTAGCGTGGGTTAAGGAGATTAAGTTAGTATTCCTATTTTGTAACCTATTTAAACATTAGTCCTATTTTGCTAATGTTAGTTAATGAATAATTGCACTTTGTTCAATATTGTTTAACACTTTTGACACCATCAAGACCTATCTCACATCACCACCAGTACTATCTCCACCTCACCCTAGATTTCCTTTCCACCTATATGTATATGTTATTGATTTTTCCCTAGGAATATTGTTAGCCCAAAAGAATGAGGCTGGATGAGAATAGAACATATACTACATTAGTCACACACTAGTGAGCTATGAAACACAATATGCCTACAAGGAAAAATTGTGCCTAGGATTATTCTTTGCCACAAATAATTTGTGTCACTATATGCTAAACCATACTACTTATATCATTTCCCATGAAAACCCACTTTGATACATGATGGGAAAAAAACACAATAACAATTGAACAACCAAATGGATTATGTTGTTACCCGAATTTGATCTAGAATTCATTAGTAAAAAATCCATAAAAGGCTAGGTCATTTTTGATCAGCTCACAGAGGCTCCCTTAAATTATGATAAACCACTTCTCATCGAGATTTCATATGACTCAGTGTTCCACACTATTGAAGTTGAACACTATGTTGAACCTGAAACATAGTTAGACCTGACCCTCTTCTTCAATGATTCTCATTGTGAACAATATGGAGGTGGAGGAATTATTTTCTTTACACCACAAGGGGAACCACTCCCTTTTTTATTCAAATTAGACTTTCCTTGCATGAAGAATAACATAAAATACAAAGCACTCATCCTTGAACTTAAAAATATGCTTTCCATGTACATCAAACAACTACAAATATTTGGTGATTCCCTTCTCATTGTCAATCAAATAAAGAGAATTTATCAATGTTGATACCCCATTCTTAAATAATACAAGCAAGTTGTTGATCAATTTATCTCTAAATTTGAATGGTATGATATAGATACTTTGTCGCGCTCTACAAATTGATTTGCAGATACTATGGCCTCTCTCGGTTCCCTAATACCGTAAAACCCACATGACAAAACTACTCATGTATATGTGCAAACACTTCATAAATCTTCCATCTCATCGCAAACATCCCTTGACGATGGAAGCATCAATTTTTTCCAAGATAAACCTTGTGATCCTTGGTTTTCTCAAATTAAGAACTATATCAATTTAGGCATTCTTCCCACATATTTACCTCACATCTACAAATACACATTCAAATAGAATGTAATTTGGTATACATTACTGGAGGAAATACTTTACAAACGTAGCTATGATAGCATCCTCCTGCATTACCTAGAGCCACACAAAGCCAACTATGTTATCACAAAAGCTCATAACAGTAATTGTTATGTTCACTTTAGTGACATGGCCATTACTAAGTGCATCTTACACATGGGTTATTACTAGCCCACCATGGAACATGATTGTTGTACCTACATTAATAAATTTATCAAATATCAACAACACGCTAGTCTCACCCACCTACCATCATAGGAATTATAGCCTATTCAATCCATGTTGTCATTCTCCCAATGGGGCTTAGATCTCATCAGTAAAATCACCCTAGCCTCATCAAGAAATTATAAATTCATTATTACCACTATGGATTATTTTACAAAATGGGTCGATGTGATTCCCCTTATCCAAACAATGGGTCCTAAAATTGTTGATTTCATCACACAACACATTATCTATCATTTCGATACTCCTTCAAAGATCGTCTCTAATAATGGTATATCTTTCAAAAATAAGAATTTTCTTGCATTAAGTTACAAATAAAACATTCAAAATAGCTTTTTGAATCCATAATACCCCCATGGTAATGGTAAAGTAGAGGCTACCAACAAAACCATTTGCGCTATTCTTCGTAAAATTGTTACAGAGTCTCATTGCGATTAGCATAATCAAATTCCTTTGGCATTTTGGGCCTATAAAACTAGTATCAAAACACCCACTAGGATGACACCCTTATCTTTAGTCTATGTAATAGAGGCCATCATGCCCTTAGATCTTAATTCTCCTCATTGAGATCTTGCTACAAGAGTTCATTTATGATGATATTACTCACCAAGCAAGATTGGACCAACATGCGCTTTTGGATGACGTCACATCAATGCTATTGAACATACACATGTTTATCAAGATCATATATGGCATGCATACAACAACAAGGTTCATCAACGCAAATTCTAAATTGAAAATTTGATCCTCAAAGGAAATCAATAAAATACAAGCCAACCATGCCATCTACGCAATAAATTTGCACCAAACTGGTTAGGGGCCATATATCATCATACACAAATATGGTTTTGGAGCTTATCACCTTGTCAATTTTAAAGGAATCGAGGAACTTGAACCCCTTAATGTCATCCACCTTTGTGCATTTTATGCTTGATTAACATTCATCTAGGTTCTTAGCTTTCTATAGATTCAATCTCGAATATTACAAAAACACAAAATTAAAAAATGATAACAACAATAATAAAAATAAAAATAAACCAAAATCGTCCATCAGTGATGTATAGTGAGCTTCATATTTCTCCATCTTCATTCCTTTTATTTTCTTCCTTCCTCCTTATCCTTTGTTTCTCGGTCAATGTTGTATGGTCACGCTTTGAGTGACTACAGACCTTTGATTTGGTTCTAGTTCTTCTCTTCTCTCTTTATAAATTCTTTAGTTCCTTGTCATTGTTCTATGGTCACACTTTGATTGGCTACATACCTTTGGTTTGGTCCTATTTTCTTCTTGTCATTCTTCTATCTACTTCTTTTTGTTTCCTGTCAATGTTGTAAGGTTACGCTTCAAGCGACTACATAACTTTGATTGGTTACATTTCTTTCTTTAGTCTTTTATCTCTTCTACTTTTTCTTTTCTTTTCTTCTTCTCTTACCACTTTCCATCCATCCAAACACTCACTTTCTATGCTCTTCCATCACAATTCGCATCCATCATTCATGTTGATACCACCAAAAATTGGCAACTTCACTCCATACTCATATCAATAAATGAAGCTTCATATGCTTTTTAGTCACCCTTTTTGTTGCACACATAATCATTGGGCAATCATGTTTTGTGATATTTAATCGATGACATGTTAAGTTACATAAGTTAAAGCATAACTTGTGGTATTTTATACAATCATGTTGCCATCATCGTCATTATGCTCTCATGTCTTGTCTCATGTTATAAATAGTGTACTAACCCCTCCACATGCATATATACCCCCATAGCTAAGAAAAAATGAAGAGTTAAACACACACTCGTTAGCGCAACTGCTATGGTGTTCAATCCTATTTTTAGGATGCTTAGTAATGGGAATCTTTCTATGATTCGACCATTTTCAATTAATTAAATCAGCATTTATCAAATGTTGTCAAATTCTAAAGCACTTCAAGGCTTCCCTTTGCTGACTTGAGTTCTTTCATGGCCACAACACATATCAAGCACCTAATAAATTTTGAGCATAGGAAACGCAACACCTTGTGTACATTGGCCACCTCATGAAAGTTACCTCTCTCATCTTATCATTTGCATGATCCAAACTTGAGGATCGATAAAAGAACAAGTTGAAATTCAAAAAATCCAAAGAATAAAAAAAACACAAAGCAAAAAGAGCACCACAAAAATAAATAAAAGAGAAAAGAGCATTATAAAAAATGCTTGAATCCCTAAGGTCCTCAGGTCCACATATCATGGGACTAATCTCCATCGGGGCTATAGACACATGTCTGGTAGTGGAGTGTGCCTTACAAGTGGTGACATGTTTGTCACATTAGTGACCTTATTTTGTATAGACCACTACATGCTTGTGGATGAGCTAGCTTAATCGGTTAAGTTTACAATTGGTTAGTCTAACCTCACTCAAAATGGATAAATAAACATCACTTCACACACACTAGTCCATGATCAACTTGATCTTAGTCAAGATAGTTAAGATTTCTACAGGATATTGATAGACTACTATATGGGTTTTATTTTTCGAACTATGGTATTCAAATCCCTTGAAATTCTTCTCACATCTAGAATCGTTGGAACAATAGAACAAATAACATCACAACTAGTTTTTCCAAAATACAAGTGTACTCTTCACTGGAATTTCACATAATCTTCATCTAGTTGTTAGCTTAAATTGCTAGGATCAATATGCATAGTTTCTCATTGTATTTCATCCATTATTTACATCACCTGCTAACCTATTATTAGCTTTGCATTCATAACATCCATTGCATGTTTGCTTGTCTCATATTCTGATGATATTTTATGCCACTACTTGTCATTGATTAATTCACACTCTTTAATATTACCCAAATATTATCACGTGTATCCTAAAGTATATCTACACATTCATGAGTATACATATAATTCAATTACTGCCAATATTCATTTTCTTCCCATACATATTCACAATATATAACACATCTACATCATTTTATATATCTGCAAAAACATAAATCATCAACACATATTCATATCCACTCTATATCGATATACAAACACATTCACACTATATCCACACATATAATCAATATTGCATCTCATTTATCATATATAAAAGTACCCATAGGCTACAATATATGTTATACCACACCTATCAATCGCATCTCACATGCATACACATACAATACATCAAAAATACAAAATTATGGCATGACTACCACCCTCAAAAATACATCAACCCAACAGATCATAGAGTCTATCCACTTCCCTTGTGAATACTAGGAGGATCCTCAATCTTCCTCTCTTCTCTATCTTTGTTATACCCTGGGGTAGATCCCTCTACCTTTGACACTCTGAGCTCCACTACTTGGGGTGCCACCTCCTCTAAATCTATCATGAGTGTGTATGGGATCAAGAGTGGTACCATGACTCTAAATATGGTAGAAGTGGTATACCCCATCATAATAAATCCAACTCCAACTAAACCCTCTTTGTGTTTCCTATGTAGGACCTCCAGGTCATCTCACAATCATTGCAACCTCTACATATCGGTATCCTATGCTCTCAACTACTTCATTATCTCCTACAGTTTCACCATCTCAACCATGACCCTCTCTCCTACAACTCTCACTGACTCTAACTCCTATAATCGAGCAGCATTTCCTACAACTCCATATCTCTTGGGTACTAATATCACATGATCAGCTATCATTCCATCCCTCTCTATGCCATGCTCCCACCTCTAAGTTGACCACCATACATCAAACTATATATGGTACCTATGTCATCCATGTATGGTATAGCTATAACCTCATCTAATGCAATATCCAATGGGATCTCTCTCAGTCATGCTCAATGATCTCCCATTATCCTCTAGATCACAATTGGTGGATCCGATACTCCTTGTTGTAAGTCAAATTGGTGCAACACCTTCAAGTATAAAAAAACTCCATCTAACTCACATACCAGTCGGTCACCCTCTGCCATGGTCACCAAATAATATATTCCAAAACCAAGCCATCAAAATTCTCTCGATAATACAACTCATTGCCCTCATGAGCCCACCTCCCTTGTGCATCCATGTCAATTCGTCATCGTAATGCATATGATACATTCTCTTCCATTAGTGTATGTACCTGAGGAGGTAAGCTCCTTAGCCTCATCATGGCTATGTGCTACTAAGCCCTTACTTGTAACAACAAGTTGTAGCTCAATTTTGATCATTACATCCTCTTCAAAGTGTGAACCTCCCTGAAGCTTTGTGTTAGCAATGTCTATCCCCACATAAACCGAATCTTATGCTCCACCATATCACACACTATGCCAATCATATTCTAGGGGAACCTGACCCCTGAAGTATCTGATAAAGCATAACTCGTAATCAACAACATAGCCATTGCATATTTATTTGATAATATCTTGCTCTTCCAATAAGACTCATAGGGGACTCCTCATGATCCAATATCTCCCAACTATCCCCGAATGCTCTCTGTAATATCCCATCTCACTAATTTCTACTAGTCGCTACCATAATGTCATCCCAACTATCAAAATTTGATATATACGATATATATCCTCTAAGGTGATCATCATTTCTCATTAATAAATTAAAGGTGTTCCTATTTTTATCCCATCGCTCACATAATGCTGACAAATAGGTATGATTGACATGAACCATCAATATCTCCCCCAACCCATAAAATTCCATATCCTACAACTAAGATCCATTCGCTGGTAACCATACTGGTCTCAAATAATCCAATAGTGGATGAAATCAATGTCACGGTTGTACCTTTTTAACTTGCATACATCCATCAAAATAACACTTTCATCATCAGTCATCCACAAAGTAAAAAAATCCATACATTGATACAGATCTGTACCAATCCATATAGTTCATAAATTTGTATGTATTTGGGTACCCATTACCTAAAACCATATCCCCTCATGAAAAATTGCCAAAAACTCCCACAAAAAGCATAAAACACACACATCATGCATGCATGCACATCAAAAAACACATACCACAACAATCAAGCACAATTAAACAACATGCTGAAATGCTTGCACCCAACCCATTTCTTGTATTTTTTTCCCACACAATGCTAACTATCCTACTCATTTTATATGATTTTATTTCACTAATAAATTGTTCCCTAGGGTTCATTTTCTAATCTTAACATGCAAAACCTAGGGCAAAAATCTACTTACCCCCATTGCACACCCTCCCTAGCACTTGATGCACCTCTTACCATTTTATTGCTTCACCCCCAAAATCTGATAGCGCTTCGCTTCACAATGTCACCCTCACACCTCTCTTCCTCTCACTCCTTCACATAGCATAAATGACAAATGTGCCCTTCGAATGCACTTATATAGCACACTCTACAAGATTCGTACGAACACGTATGAATGCTTTGATTCAAACCCATTCATACAAATATATTTTCTAGTCAAAAATCACACCTACATACTCCCACATAGCTACATTCTTCATTATTTTTCAATTTTATTTAGATCTCTTCCATTAATATTCATTTAATAAAGTGATTCATTGTTGTCTTCCACTCCTTCAATCATCAACTCATCACTTAAGGGGGTATACATTCAATAATCAAAAAGCCACCTTGCATGTGATCAATAATCAAACACTCAATCTTAGATATTACATTTGTCCAACAATATTTTCCTAAGATAATCACAAGCCCTCATTTATTAGGGTAAACAAAAAGTAAAACTTATCTTCTCAAAAAAACTCCAATTCAAACAAATATTTGGTAGACCCAATGCCTAATTCTGTAGATTAATCATGGACTACCTTCCTCGAAGTGGTAGTCTTAAGACCACTTGCGAATGAAGCATCTAATAAAAATCTACCTAGGACTGAATGGTTTATCAAATCAAATCAAGCTCAATAATTTTTCAAAGGTAAAGTTTCAAAGATATTTGTCCCTTCCATAATTGGGGCATCTTACATTGATCATAAAGTAAGACAATGTTATGTCTCCTCTCTCAAAGTAATCATTGTGACATTACAAGAACAATAATCAACCATAAATTATCCATCTGCAATTTTCCTCTCATAATCAATCATAAACCAATCTATCTTCTCTAGTAATTAATCATTTGTCATAAATCCATCTTCCTCTTCAAAATCAAACCATAAATCTCGTATCATATTTTTTTGCACTCAATTATCTTGACACAATGCAGTACAAAAATGGGTAAATGCAGACACCTAAAAGTCTCACATTGTCATTCCTCCCATCATCATAGCTGATCAATTTGCAAAATCCACAAAATTTGCATATATTAGCCTAAAAACACTATTCACTTATCAAAACCACTATTCATAAGCCCTCTTTGGCCACTTAATCCCTTTCCTATGCTTAACCCTTGGTCCCCATGTGACCATCATCCCAACCTAACCATGACCAACCTAACTCATGGCCACCTCATCTAGTCTACCTTTTGACTAGTCCACCTGCCACCTAAGCCTAGTTCACTCTAGCCTAACCTTGGTTAATCTCTAACCTTGGTCAAAATCCATCTCATGGTCAAACCCAACCTATGGTCAACCTAACTCATGGCCACCTCATCTAGTCTACTCTTTGACTAGCCTAGCCTCCACCTCACCCACTTGACCTCAACTAAACCTATGGTCAACCTAATCAGGGTTAACTTTGACCCTTGCTCCACACATCTTCCCATGTGCATCAAACATCATAAATGATATCTGTAAACTTGTGTTTCAAAGCATGAGGTACGGTGAGTCATATTTCACCTCACCCAAAAGTCAACATCTAACATAGGGTCAACCTAACTCTTGCTCCATTTCAAATCCCCATGTGCATTAAACATCATAAATGATATTTGGATACTTTTGTGTTTCAAAGCATGGGAGGCATGGTGAGTCATCTTCCACCTCACCCAAGTCAACACTAAACTCATGGTTAATCCTACTACGGTTAGGACTTAACCCTTACTCCACTTAACATTATCCTGGACATTAAACACCATAAATGAAATTTGGAGAATTTGGACATTAATCTATTTATGAGACATGCCACCCTATGCCACCTTAGGGGACACCTTTTAGGACACCTCAACCCCCCTAACCTTGGCAAATTATATATATAGGTTGGTATTTCCTCCATTTCTATCAACACTTATTCGCATACCCAAAATTTGTTGATATTAGCCTAGACTACTAAGTGCACTAAACCATCACTCATTATCCATCCCCATGGAGACCCACATGAATTTTTCAACATCCCCTTTTATCTTGTAGGTTGCTATCAAAGTTATAGGTTCAGGAGGTGACTCGATGAGGATCAAAATTTCCAACTGCATCAACAAGACCTCTACATCACCAAATTTAATTTTTGGAAAACATGGTGAGATTTGTATAAATAGGTACGAATCAAAGCATTTGTACCCTAAGGTACGAATATGTAGAAAATATATTTTTTCCACACCAAAACTCTACCAAAGTTCACAAAACTAGGTAAGCATCACTTTTCTGCCAAATTTTAGTCATGTCAAGCATTTTCAATCATGTTTTAGCTTATATTAAGAGTCTTTTTGTCTTCTATTATAATGTGTTTGATAAAAATAGGCCCCCAAACACATCTAACTATTTTTGTAGGGTTATGTGATTTAGAGGAGTTGTGTAGCTAACAGTGGCCCGCGAGCAAGAAGCCCACTCACATCGAGGAATACAAGGAGAACATTTGTAGTCTTTTCACCTGCTCCATTGAAAGAGGTATTCCCTTATGGAAGACCCATTTTGAAGCCTCAAAAGGGTAAATTTGTAAAAGGATATTCTTGTATCCCCTTTTCATTATCAATTGTAAAACAACGGTTTTCCTAGTAATTCAGTTAAATGGGTTGTTGCGTTGTTTTTTACTACTATTTTTATTAAGGTAGAAGAAGGGGTTTTGAAAGGGACCCCGAACCTTTTACAATCAACATCAAAGAATAACATTTATGCTCCAAAAATGGTTCTAGACCTCAAACAAGTAGATCAAACAACATCTATACTATCTAATATTTTTGACTTCAGGATCATTTAAGATTACAAAAAAACATAATAGACAATGAACAATCAATAGACCCAGACAAAGCTTAAACCAACAGAGACCAAAAACTATCTTTGGGATAAACCTTCCCTTTATTGTCCAATATTTCCTGCTAGGCCTTGAGCATCAAAATCCTCCCTTTCAGGTCCTCCAAGTGATTTTTTGCTTCTTCCATAATTCACAAGACCATTTGGAACAAACATTTTGATGAGTCATTAAGGTCTTTCAGTATGAAGTTCTGGAAAAGAGCCTCAATGACCTACTTTAGTGGGGGGAGCCGACCAGAGTATTGCTAGCCTTTGCCTTCGTCCCTTATTCAAGGCTCTAGTCGCAGATTGTCACCCTCCATAATGCTTCCAAACTCAAAATCAGACTTTCAGATCGTTGTGTCATCTCTATCCCTTCCACAAAAAATAAAAGGAAGATCATCGATAGCCATGGGACTCTCATGGAAACTTATTGCTCGACAGGATCAAGCATGCCATATTTCCTTTTGATGCTCTAGTTGCTGGTACAAATAATGACTGACATTTTCCAAATGGACTCAGAATCATGAGTATTGGGACTTAGTGAAGCCCCCCATATCAACTCCAGTCCCATCGAGAATACTAGATCTAACCTGTAGCTCACAAAATAATAATTAGTAAAAAACCAAGGGTAGAGTAGACCAAACCATAGAGTGGAGTTCGTCGGAGGCAAGATCCCGTCTACCCAATAACACTCGTTCCAGCTCCAAATTAAAGGATCCACCATTGTTGAATACTCACTATCAAGTCCTCTTTTCTTTCCTTCATCCCTAGACTGATACTTGTAGCTATTGGGTTTGCTCGAACTCCTCCCTCTAGATGAACAGTAAAGCTTTACCCACAAAATCTTTAAGATCCCCCTAACAAATTTAATCTCTGATCTCATTTTGGTCATCATCCTTGGCTTTGCTCTTTATAATTTCCTGAACACTATGAGGGAAGGATAACTCCCAACATTGCAAATCATCCAAAGGTACACCCATGTTTGCTAGACAATCAGCCACCCCATTAGCCTCTCTATAGACATGGACAATATGCACTTCCTCAAGGAGCTCTAGTTTAGTGTTAATCTCATTTATCATATTTGCTATATTCCAGCTTGGTGGATGTTTTCCATTCAAAACGTTAATGATGTTTTGTGAGTCTCCTATTATTAATTTCCTTATATTTAGCCTGCCAAGAAGTGACACACCCATAAAGGTTGCTCTAGCTTCAACAACATGGCTCGTTTGATCTCCTAGAGGCTCTACATAGGCCAAGAGCGGTCTACCCCAATGATCTCGAAAGATGCCTCCTGCTCCAACACTCCTAGGATTTCCTTTTGTCACTCCATCGAAGTTTAATTTTATCCATCCACTTGGCAACCTTTTCCATTTTGAATTGGTTCATGGATGAACTGGGGGTGAGCAAGAATTCTGATAATTGGAAGCTAGCCCCCAAACTCTAGCAATTTCTTTCTCTAGGTCTGGTTTGAAATCATTTTTGAACTTCATGATACCTAAATTTTCTAGAACCACACTTAAAATTCTATTTGCCACTGATGAGCAGTCTCTCTTCTTATCTTTGAAGATCCGATGGTTCCTTTCTTTCCATACCCCCCAAAGAACATGTGGAAGACTTAATCTCCATAACATTTGAAGCCTTTTACTTTTGAAGGGGAACTCCCATTGAAGACAAAGATCAAAGAGAGACTTAGGGAGAACACAATCTACTTTGAAGTTCTTCTTAAACTTATTAAGTATCTCAACCATGAAAGGGCAGGTAGAGAAGAGATGGTTTGTATCTTCCTCACTCATTTCATAGAGAACACACCTATTTGGGAATGTGAAGCCTCTTTTATGCAAATTATCCAAGGTCAAGACCTTATTTTGGACTGCTAACCAATAGAAGTGTGCTATCTTGGGAATGAGGTCTTTGATCCAAATCTTAGCTATTGGCAACCATCCAAAGCCATCCCCTTCAAGGAGATAATAACCCGATTTGACTGAGTATGTTCCTTCCTTTTGGCTCATCCAAATAAGAGAATCTGAAGATCTAGTATTGTTCAAGAAATAGACCTGTAGAAGTCTATTTAGCTTCCTCAACTTCTGTTGATTTCTATCATCAAGATTATCCACCTATAAAAGTTTCCATTTCTTACCATTTTCCTCAGTGATTATATAATCTTTGACTAGGTCCCCATAGACAACCTCAACAGAAGGTTTTAGCCTTGCAAAATCTGGATCCTCACTGAGAGGGATACTTTTAATCCATTTATCATTCCAGAAGTGTACTTGGGATCCATCCCCAATCTGCCAACATTTCCCTTGTTGTAAAAGTGGCTTGGTTGTTTGAAGACTATTCCAAAGGTATGACCCTTTTTGCATATTATCTACCTCTAAGAAATTTGAGGCAGGTCTCAAATATTTTTCCTTGAGGATGTGAGCCCAATTAAGATTTACATTAGTTGCCAGTTTCCATCCTAACTTACCCATTAGGGCCAAATTCATTTTCTTAATCATCTTTCTAAAACCCAGTCCACCCACTTCCTTTCTAGAACACACCTTATCCCAGGCCACTAAGGCTAATATTTTCTTCTCCTCCACTTTGGACCACAGGAAGTTTCTCTGAATTTGCTCTATTCTATCACAAATTTTGGCCGACATTTTGAAGAGAGACATGAAGTAAATGGGTATGTTTTGTAGCGATGACTTGACCAATTGAGCTTTACCAACCTGGCTAAGTAAGGAACCCCTCCAACCTGAAAGTTTTTTCATTAAATGCTCCACCACTGGGTTCCAGAGAGCTACCTTCATCCTCCCTTTAAACAGTGGTATTCCTAGATAGGTGGCTGGAAGGTCTCCAATGTTGCAGCCAAAGAGTCGAGCTAACTTAACTTGTCTAGGGCCAAGAGTGTTCAAAAAATAAATTTTGCTCTTATCATAGTTAACTTTTTGACCCGTAGCCTACTCATACTGATCCAGGATCGATTTTAGATCTTTTGCCTACGGAATAGAGGATTTTGAAGAGATAAGTGTATCATCCACAAACTGTTGGTGGGACACTGGATGCAAATTAGTAGCTAGGATGATCCCATCGACCCTACCAATTGTTGTTGTCGTTGAGATTGTCCTCCCCAAAGCCTCAGCAAGGATAATAAAGAGATAGGGAGATAAGGGATCCCCTTGTCTCAACCCTCCTCTTGCTTTGAAAATACCCTACTGAAGATCCATTCACCAGGACGGAAAACATAGCATAAGAGAAGCACCCCTTGATAAGATTTACCCATTCTTGGTGAAAACCAAACCTTCTCAAAACCTTAATTAGGAAGTCCCAGGAGACTCTATCATACGCCTTGTTCATGTCCAACTTTTGTAACATTCCTGCATTTCCACTCTTATCAATGGAATGAATTACCTCATGAATGGTAATGATTCCATCCAAAATTTGATGCCCCTTCACAAAACCTCCTTGTTGAGAATCAATTATAAATGGTAATACATTTTTTGATCCTATTGGCTAGAACTTTTGATACAATTTTGTAGAGAGTGGAGCAAAGACTTATCGATCAAAAGTCAAAAAAGGACCTAGCTCCAACTACTTTTGGGATTAAAGCTAGAAATGTTGAGTTGACATCTCTTGGCATAAACTGAGTTTTTTGGAAATCCATTACTGCTTGAGTGACATCCCCTCCAACTATATGCCAAAAATGATGGAAAAAGATAGCTGGAAAACCATCAAGGCCTGGAGCCTTGTCTCCTTGCATCCCAAAGATAGCTTTCTGAATTTCCTCTTCTTTGAAGGGGCTGAGCAAGTAATTATTTAATTGGTCTGTAACCAAGCAAGGAATGTTCTGAAGTAGTGAATCTGAAGCAGCCCCATTTACTGGATCTTCCACACCTATGAGGTTGAAGAAGAAGTTAACAACCTCCTCTCTGATTTGTATGGGGTCAGAAGTTATTGATCCATCAAGTTTAACCACTTCTTTAATTTTATTATAACTCATGTGTCTTAAAGTAGAGACATGAAAAATTTTGGTATTCCTGTCACCTTCCTTTAGCCAGGTTACTCTAGATTTTTACCTCCAGAAGGTTTCCTCACAAGCTAAAACATTGTGGAATTCACACAATAGCTCCTTTTCTTTTGCTCTCAATTCACAAGATAGATTTTCTGATTGAAGGGTTGATTCTAAATCATTTAGCTATTTTTTCAAATCTGCTTTTTTCTTCTGAAGATCACCAAAAACCTCCCTATTCCACACCTTAAGATTTTTCTTTATAAACCTTAGCTTTTTTGCCACTTGGGTTAACTTACCTCTAGAGAAATCTTGTCACCACCAATCCTCAATCATGTTTTCCAAATCCTCATGTTGGAGCCACATCTTCTCAAAATGAAAAGGGCTCTTGAAGGTTCTTTTTTTTACCTTTGACTCCCAAACTAGAGGATTATGATCAGATCCTATCTTCGGATGGGTTGTTAGGGTTGAATTCCCAAAAAGGAGAAGACTCTCTTATGACAACAAAAAATGATCCAGATGAATTTGAATTAATTGGTCTCCTAGGCATCTATTACTCCAAGTATACTTTGCTCTTTGAAGCTCTATATCCATAAGTTCATTCTCATTTACAAAATTTGCAAAATCTATCATGCCTTCAATAATGGACTGACTCCCTCCTTTTTTTCTGATGGGTAAAGGGGAGAGTTAAAGTCCCCTACCAAAACCCATGGAAGGTCCACAAAGGCATTCCTTAATTGGCTTAGATCCTTCCATAATTGTTTCCTTCCTATAATTGAGTTTGGAGCATAAACATTAGTAACTATCCATTGTTGGTTTTCCTCCTTATCAAAAAAATGGATTGCCATGAAGCTTCGATTCAAAACTATCAATCTTCCTTCAAATCTATTTTGATTCCATATACTTAAAAGGCCTCTTGAGGCCCCTACAGTTGGGCCTACCACAAAATCGGCCCCTCTCCATAGTCTTTGTTTGATAAGTTCAGCCTGGGGTTCATCAAGTTTTGTTTCTTGTAACAACATGATATCTAGGTCAGTTTCTCTTCTCAATGCTTGGACTACTCTATGCTTAGAGGGGGCGTTGAGACCCCTCACATTCCAAGAAACTATCTTCATTTTTTGGGTTTGGTCTGCTACTTTTTCCCTCCACCCCAATCCAAGATAGATTGGGTACCATTCACAATCTCAGCAGCTATTTCTCTTTCTCTGATTTCTTGATTAGTGGGTCTACCAGTTTTTGGGTCAATTCCTACATCTACCCCTCTTTTTTCTATTTTCTAGTGATTCTTATTGGGGTAGCTGAAACCTTTCCTTTATTTCCCTCATTATCAGAGAAAATTAATTCTTTATTTCATTTTGAAACAATATTCTCCTTATTGGTTCTTGCATTAACATCCCATTGAGTTTCTAGCACTACCTCCACTTCTTGGGATTCATCATTTGTTTCTACCAAGTCTTCTATGTTCTCCCTTAGACATTCAAATGAATTTTTTTGATCAACTCTATTCCAAGGGTTACCAGATTTTGGAATTGAGGGCCTTACCTAGTCCACATTTCTAGATGAATCTCCTTCCCCTTGTTCATTGATCTCCTTTTGGATTTGTTGGGGATTCACTGGATTCTCTTCCACGATTTGACCTTCTTCTAGTATGTCCTACTAGATTGGAACTTCCTTCTGTTGTTCTTCCCTCTTATCATCCTTAGTTCATTCATTTTTGTGTTGTTTAGAACTTTCTCCTCCGCTCTGCTTTCTATGCCAAACCATTTTATTCTGGATCACTTGTTTTTGAAATGGACATACACTAGCCACATGCCCTAGTTTTTTACAGGAACTACATTTAGTTGGTGCGTTCTTGTATTCGATTCTTTGGTTCCAAACACCCAACTTTGAAACCAACCGGATTGACTTAGGCAAATCCTTCTCTAAGTCCACATTAACACAGATCCTCATAAAAATAAGCCTTGATTGAGCCTTAGTAGCAGGGTCTAGGGCTATTAGTTGTCCAAATTCCTTTGCTATGCCAGTGAACACCTCTTCATTCCAAAAATAAAATGGAAGGCTCAATAGTCTTACCTAGACCAGAGCTTGGGAGAAACTCTGCGTCTTTGGATCAAATTTTGTCCCCCATCTTCCCAAAAAGAGCCCTCATCGCTCGAAAAACCATGGGCCTCCCCATAGGATCCTATCTGAATCCTCCTTGCATATTAATTTAACCATAAAAAAACCTTTCGGTAATGCCACAATTTCCATGTGTCTGTTTGGTCTCCATTTCGAGAAGGCCCATTTCCTCACCACATCTAAATCAGGTCGAACACCCATAAAACGTCCAACTAGGTTTAGAGCCCCTTGATCTATTGCCATATCAACCAGGTTATCAGGAATGAAGAGTTCTCCCCCTTCAGGCTACAAATCAAAATTTATTTCTAGGGTTTTTTCTTTTCCATCGACTACATGTGACCAAAGCCGTATTCTTGGATCAATTTGATGCTCTCTTGGGTCCCTCAACAATTCCACCTTCTTACTCGAGTCCTCCATAGCTGACTCAGGGTATGGGGCTGTAATCTATGGAATCCTTGTCGAACTTGTGTCCTTCTCGCCATTCCCGTCGCTCTCGCTCCTATTACCATTTGCCATTCTTCGGCCCTCATCCAACAAAAAATAAGAATAATAATAACAGTGGCTTCATTTATGTTGTTTGTTACTACTTGGATAACATTCTCCACTCTCATTTTGAGCACAACCTTCTCTAACAGACAAAACAAGAGTTTTGTGTTCTTCACCTCTCAAGAGGCATCGACAAACTTTAAGAAGGCCATAAATCCATCTAAGCCACTAAGAAATTGAGGGTGTGGTTCCTCACATCTATAAATCCATCAAATAAAATGTTGCACTTATTTTTCCCTCCATAATTGCCTTTGCTCTTCCATGAGAGCACGTGTTTTTGACACATTCCTCTAGTGAAGATATGCTTAAATCTTTTGCAATAGGGGGATTCATCCCTCTAACATCCTTGTCTAGTGCCTTCACCAAAGCTTCCTAATAAGGGTTGTTTGTAACATTAAAAGGAATGTTGCAATATTACCAAAAATTTGTAATTGTGATTTGGGATTCGTTTATCTTCTCCTTCCTCCATGCAGTATTCCCAAGGGTTTCATACCTCATACTTGAGGGAGGAAATAAAAATCCTTATTTACTTGTACTTCAACTTTACCCAAAAAACATAAAAAATGAGGGTCAAGGATGGACTCTGATGCAATACTAGGCTCATCCTTATAAACAAATTCCTAGGCCCTACCCTAGCTCCAAATTTAAGCCTTGTTATTTTGGCCTCTAACTTCTTTTGCTCTTTGGTGCACATCCAAGTCTTGACCTCATTTCATATTATTTCATCCACTACTAACACTTCTCTAGATTTGTAGCCTGCACCATAAAAGATGAAATTGGAGGCGATGGATGCCTCCTCACATGTCTTTGTTGCAATACGTTCCAAAGACCTAAATTAACAAAATCATTCTTCTCTCATGTTTCCATGTTGGATCCCTCTTGGGACTTGGATTTGGGGTTGTTGGATTTGGCTCATTATTACCTTGTCCCATTCCATGGTCCTCACCTGAAGATTCCATCTAAAAAAAGGGGTAAGTGTTAAAATTTTAAGACATGGTTGTAGAGGCATTAGGAACAACAAAGAAGAGAGAAAACAAAGAAAAACACCAAAAATTGCTTTAAAATAATGAAACCATACTTCTTAAAATTTGGCCCAAGATGTGAAATCTTCAAATAAGGTGTTAAATCTGTCAAATCCTTGTCCAAATGCATTTGTGAATGTCTAGTTAACCTCTTCAACTTGCAGTCAAGAGTAGTAGAGAGAAAGAAAAGTGAAAAATGGGCAATTTCTCCCTTTTATGGATATTTCTACATTTTTCCTATATGTAAGCGAGTTTTTGTGAGAAAATTGCAAGAAATAAGGTTTTTTTTTGGCAATTTCTTGCCAAAAATTGTCAATTTCTTGGTTTTGAGAAAATGGCATGATTAAATCACAAAGCCAAAAGTCTTGCAAGAAAATTGAGAAATCGTGATTAGTCAACAACTTTTCTAACTATGGTCCATACCTTGTTCCAAAGCTCCCATTTTGGCACATGCCAAAAGGATAGTGGCAAACTTGTTTGGCTTTATGCCCACCAATGCATTTGCTTAAAGCATTTTCAATTTTGTGCATATCCTACTATCATTATAATTAATGAGAATGCATTTTGATAAGGCATTTTGTTAAAAAGTTCACGTGCATTTTCTATGCTTCCACATTTTACATGCATGTTTATTAGGGTAGTGGCAATTGCAACATCTAGGGAAAATCCAATTTTGATTATTGTTTGATGGATGGTTAAACCTAGTTGAGAATCTCCCAATTTGGTGCATGCTTGGAGGATGCTAGAAAAGGTAAATTGATTTGATTGGATTGTTGTTTGTTGCATTTGGTGAAAGAGTGTCAATACATGTCAAGGAAAGCCATGTCTTCATGAGAGGATGTCTCATTCAATCATGTAGTCAAAAACATTGTGAGTGTCCACCAATTCTTCGTAGTTGACATACATGTGGATAAGTTTTTTTACCAAAATTTGTATGTGGATAGGCCAAATTTAAGTGCAATACAAATGATGGTTGAGTCGACGAGCTTACTCTTTGAAAGGTAATTCTTGGCGATCCAAGTCTGTAGGAATTGAAGATATGTTGAAGAGTGTAAAGAATTATGTGTAGTTGCAGTAAAAAAAATGTGTATTGGCTCCTTCAACCACCCCTCCTGACAAATGTCTCTGAAAATGGCATTCAGATTGCCATAGTGATTTTGGTGGGAAATGAAAAACTACAAGTAGATCATCAAGAAGTTGTTGAAAGGTTGTTAAGATATGTCAAACAGATTGTAGAGTTTTACATCCTATATTAAAATTACATTGCTATTGGGTTGATTGATTATGCAAATTAAGATTGGGGAGGTTCTATAGATGATAGAAAATCCACAACATGCTATATTTTTGCCCTTACTTTAGGTGCATGGAAAAAACCTAAAACCAAGAAATGAATTAAAATTTTAAGAAAAACCTACACCTACAATGTCATTACTAAAATAGATTAAAAAGTGTGGGCAAAAATAGCTCATGGAGTTGTTTGGTTAGGGAGAGTTTTAAAGGATTTGAAAATAGAACTTTCAACCTACTTCATTTCTTTGTAACAACTAAGGTGTCTTGAAAGGGTGAAAAATCCAATCTACCATGTGAGAACAATACAAATAGAAACTCAACATTGTTATTAAGACAACTACTTTATGAATGAGTAGCTTGCCTTTAGTAAGTTGGAATTTGGAATATTTTCCATAAACAAATAGAAGCAAACCATGCACTCAAATCTTATATAGAGAATGAAAAGGACAAAAAAGAGAAGAATTTGGTGGGCACTCGTAAGCACCATAGATAATATTACACAACACTCCAATAAAGAAATGATGAGTGGGAGGGGGTATTTATAGCAATACCAAAACCCCAATTACATCATAAAGTTTAACTTGAATCGAGCTTTAGATTAATTACAAGTTATAAAGAGGGTTTAACCATAATAAGGTTAACCACAACCCATAGGGCTTACATAATAAAATATTATATATAATTAATACATTGTACAATGAAATGCCCTTATGCCTATCCAAAAATTTTGCACAATATCAGCCTTAGCCATGAATTAAATTACAATTTCAACACCCCTCATAATTTGAACTAAGGGGCCAAGGAGAGAAGACATTAAAGACAATAATACCTTCCCCTCATAATAGATGCTCTAATGATCCTCTACAGTTGAGACATATCCTTTAGAATCTCCCTCGTCATTTGGAAGACGTCCACCAAGCTTTAAAAACTTAGGTTCAATGCTTTCCAGTTTCAACAAGCAATTCTTTGTTGAATGTCCCTCCCTTTTACAATATATACAAGTGGTCTTCATTTTATTTAAATACTTAGCCTAACTCTTGAGCCCAAGGGTATTAGCCTCCTTATTTTTGAATTCCTTTACATGAGCATATATTTGTGGAGTCCCACCACAATTCTGCATTGCCACTTGAAAATGAACTAGGGGAGAAAAAAGTTGATCAATAGTAAGTTTTTTAAGATTCCAAGAACACAAGAATCAAATGAACAATTAGGTTAACATCTAAAAGGTAGGGGAGAGATTAGCAAGGACAATTTTTACATTTTTTTCATCTTCTTTCTTTTTACCTCCAAAAGATGCAATATCTTCCCTCAAAGCCTTGAATCTTGCAATATAGTCATCAAAGTCAACTAGTTTAAGAGAGGAAAGCTCCAATTCCAGACGACTTTAGTAGTATTAACTTTTTCAAAAAGCTCATGCAATTTTGACCATACCTTGATAGGATCACTCTCCTCTTTGATGTGGAAAAGCAATTTTGGTTCAATTAGCAAGGAAAATAGACCAAGAGCCTCTTCTTCTCTTTGATGGCGAGTTTCATCATCAAGAACAACTGCTTTATCCTCTTGAAAGATGCACCATAGGTTCTTACTTCGTAGTAGACCAATTATTTGAGTTGACTAAATAGTGTAGTTTCACACATTTAGATAACTAAGACTTTGTGGTCCATCTTACACAATTCAACCCCTAACTAACTGTAGCAAGTCCATGAACTGAAGCCACCAATGTATAGAGCTCAAAAATTTTTGTGATTTGAAAACAATGGGCTCAAAACACTTCCGTATACAAAAGATATAGCCTCCAAAAGTTTTGCCTTAATTAACCCCAAAAATAAAAAATTAAATGCTCAAACCTTAGGGTTGCAAGAGCCAAACCAACCTAACACTTAGAGAATTCCAATTTGCTGCTATGCTCCAATCACTTTTTTGCTGCTATGCTCCAATCACTTTTTTGCCACTTCAGCTCTAATTCGCCTAAACGTCGACACTTACGCATCCATGATTAGTCCAAGGCAATTGTATATGAAAAATTGGTATGCACCCATGTCGGCCACCAAGGAGGCCTCTACATTTGCATTTGTTTGAGCGGATGCTAAAATTGTGTTTTGAACCTACATCACCTTTGGGCTAAGCGCCTTGTGCACGCGCCAACCATGCCACCATGTATTTTAGTCAGACACATGTAAAGAATCCAAAAGTAAATGCCTCAACTAAAGCAAGACACACAAGCTCATAAAATAATCGCTTTGAATTGAATCAGGTACGCCAAGGCGGCAAGTGCCTTATCATGCATGGAATCACCCACTATACTTTCTGTTTGATGGTGCCAAAGATGGAGAGGGCCCCGTAAGGTGCTCCATATGCACTATCCATTGACTTCCATCCTCCTGAACAAAAACATGGCATGGGTGGTTCAAACTTGGAACCACTCCCAGCATGCGGCATATTTTTCATTCAGTTGGCCAGCAAACCATTTCGCCACTTCAAGACATCTGTTCCAAAAAAAGACAACAGTTGAACCTTGCTTGGTCTAAAAGCAGCAAAATAAATGGCGTGTGGGCTCAAACCTGTGATCTCCTGTTTGCAGTGCCCTGACTTCCCCTTTGCTAGTCATCTTGTCATCTTACTGATGGTGACGGAACTGCGTCCAGACTTCATGAAGACAGACGTCAACGCCTTCAAAAGATGCACACCTAGTCTCGGGAGGAGCACGCATGAGGGCTAGAAAATTGAATTCCAATTTAAAAAATTGCCCCTTTTCTTTCTTCAAAACATAGTCTAAATAATTCCAATAACCAAATTTGGACAACAATTTTAGCAGTTAAATGTGCAAAACATGGTCTAATTCCACCCAAAATATTCTTGGTATTTTATGACCATGGACAGTGCAAAATCTGCATCAACTTATAAAGAAATTACTACATAGAATTTGGGCCCAGATGGCAGATGCAAACATAGGCACAAGATAATAGAATAAATCCAAAGAAAAAGACTACACAAAATGATAAAGGCATGAGCAAAGTACAATTAAAAGTCGCTCTGTTCCTCAATCCAAAGAACCGGGTTACTTGCAAGCCCTTCTCTAACATTTATTGTTCATTGAGTGTTTTCCATTTCCTTCAAGTATTTCTACTTTCATGTCCACGATTCTTCCATCTCCTTCTCCGGCTGTTCACTCTACAGTTTTACAGGATTTCTGAAAAATAGTTCAATACCATGACTCCATAGTATTAAAAAACAAGGCTTCCACAAATACCCCATCGATATACCTAGGTAGTTACGTTCACTCGACAATAATGATGTCAGCAATCAACAACATTGTCTATTTGTACAAATATTTAATAACACTTTTTTGAGAAAATGAAATGAAACATGGTTCATTTCTACCACTGAAATCTGAAAGCATGCACCATGTCACTGTGCAAGACTCTTTAGATCTTGAGCTACTTTGCATCACCAATAATCTCCACAAGAACATTCTCCATGTTTGAAATGATGGCATCAGTTCGCATCCCTCACAACAATGTCCCTTGCAATAATCTTGGAGATAAACTTGGTTGCACTATGGCAGTCACCACATACTCGAAGGTTCTTCACAACTTTAATAATGGTTCCGAGGGGAGTCTTTAACAATCCGAATGCAATTGCCAACTTATAGCTATACTGGCAGAGAAGCATTTCTTAATCCTCGGCCTCCACATCATGCAACATGTACCCTTTTGTGAACTTCAATCCAACTAGATCCAGATGTCTTCTTAATTCCTCTATCTTTCATCAATGTCCTTACTCTATGAACATCATCCCAGCTGCCCATGTCGGCATAAATATTTGAAAGAAGAACATAAGATGCAGCACGTTTAGGCTCCAACACAAAAAGGATTTTTGCCACAAATTCCCCTATTCCTATATTCTTATGTGATCTACAAGCACCAAGCAGACACATCCACACAACCAACTCAGGTTTTTTTGGCATTTTGGCAATGAAGTTCAAAGCTTCCTCAAGATAGCCTGCACGGCCAAGAAGGTCAACAATGCATACATAATGATTCATCCCAGGAATAATGCTATAAGAGTCACTCATGCTATTAAAGTATTTACAGCCCTCATCCACTAGACCTGCATGGCTGAATGCAAATAGAACACATACAAAGGTTACGTTGTCAGGGTTGGTTCCCAAGTGCTTCATCAGATCAAAGAGTTTAAGGGCATCGTTGCTGTAGCCATGAATTGCATATCCTGCAATCATTGCATTCCATGAAACTGTGTCTGCATCATGCATCTTGTCAAACAATTCCCGGGCCTTTTCTATTCTTCCACATTTTGCATACATGTCTATGAGGGCACTCAGAACCACAACATCTGTTGATGATTTGTTTTCCATTACTTTTTTATGAATGTCCATACCCTCTTCTAGAGCTCCCATGGTGGCACATGCTGGGAGAATGCTGGCAAAAGTTGCTGAGCTTGGCTTTACACCTGCCAATTGCATTTGCTTAAAAGTTTCCAGGGCCTTTTCAGAAAACCCATTTTGTGCATATCCTGCAATCATTGCAGTCCATGAGACTGCATTTCGATGAGGCATTTTGTCAAACAATTCACGGGCCTTTTCAACATGTCCATTTTGTGCATATCCTGCAATCATTGTAGTCCATGAAACTGTGTCTGCATCATGCATTTTGTCAAACAATTCCTGAGCCTTGTCTATCCTTCCACATTTTCCATACATGTCTATCAAGGCATTCACAACCACAACATCGGCTGAAAATCTGTTTTCAATTACTTTTTGATGAATGTTTGTACCCTCTTCAAGAGCTCCTATGTTGGCACAAGTTGAAAGAATGCTGGCAAAGGTTACAGAGTCTGGCTTTACTCCTGACGATTGCATTTGCTTAAAAGTCTCCAGGGCCTTTTCATGAAACCCATTTTGTGCATATCCTGCAATCATTGCAGTCCATGAGACTGCATTTCGATGAGGCATTTTGTCAAACAATTCGCGGGCTCTTTCAACGTGTCCGTTTTGTGCATATCCTGCGATCATTGCAGTCCATGAGACAGTACTTCGTTGAGGCATTTTGTCAAACAGTTCGCGTGCCTTTTCAACATGTCCGTTTTGTGCATATCCTGAAATCATTGCATTCCATGAAACTAAGTTTGCATCATGCATCTTGCCAAACAATTCACTGGCCTTGTCTATTCTTCCACATTTTGCATACATGTCTATCAGGGCACCCAGAACGACAACATCTGTTGAAAATTTGCTTTCCGTAACTTTTTTATGAATGTCCATACCCTCTTCAAGAGCTCCCATTGAGGCACATGCTGGGAGAATGCTGGCAAAGGTTACTGAGTCTGGCTTTACACTTGACAATTGCATTTGCTTAAAAGTTTCCAGGGCCTTCTCAGAAAACCCATTTTGTGCATATCCTGCAATCATTGCATTCCATGAGCCAGTACTTAGTTGAGGCATTTTGTCAAACAATTCGCGAGCCTTTTCAACATGTCGGTTTTGTGCATATCCTGAAATCATTGCACTCCATGAGACTGCATTTCGATGAGGCATTTTGTCAAACAATGCGCGGGCCTTTTCAACGTATCCATTTTGTGCATATCCTGCAATCATTGAGGTCCATGAAACTGTATCCGCATCATGCATTTTGTCAAACAATTCCTGTGCCTTGTCTATTCTTCCACATTTTCCATACATGTCTATCAAAGCATTCACAATCACAACATCTGCGGAAAATCTGTTTTCAATTACTTCTTGATGAACGTTTATACCCTCTTCTAGAGCTCTCATGTTGGCACATGCTGGAAGAATGCTGGCAAAGGTTACAGAGTCTGGCTTTATTCCTGACAATTGCATTTGCTTAAAAGTCTCCAGGGCCTTTTCAGAAAACCCATTTTGTGCATATCCCGCTATCATTGCAGTCCATGAGAACGCATTTCGATGAGGCATTTTGTCAAACAATTCGCGTGCCTTCTCTACGCTTCCACATTTTGCATACATGTCTATCAGGGCATTCACAACTACATCATCTGACAGAAATCCACTTTTAAAGAGTCTTTGATGGATGCATAAACCCTGTTGCGAATCTCCCAGTTTGGCGCATGCTTTGAGGACGCTGGGAAAAGTGAATTGATCTGGTTGGACTCCTGCTGCTGTTTGTTGCATTTGGCGAAACAGTGTCAGTGCTTGTTGAGGAAAGCCATGTCTTTGGTAAGCTGAAATTATCATATTCCATGAGAAGACGTCTCGTTCAGTCATGCAGTCGAAAATTTGGAGAGCATCCGTCAAACTTCTGCAATGGACATACATGTGAATAAGTTTGTTTTGCAGGAATTTGTGAGTGGAGGGGTCAAATTTAAGTTCGATGCGGTTGATGAGTGAGTGAAGGAACTTGCCCTCTGAAAGGGCGGTGTTGGCGATGCAGGTCTCCAGGAGTTGAAGACATGTTGAAGAGTGTAAAGAGTTGAGTGTATTTGTATTTGTAGTAAGCAAAATGTGTATTGCGTCCTTCAACCGTCCCTCGCGACAGAGTTGTGTGAGAGTGATATTCATATCGATATGGAGATTGTGGTTTTGGTGCGCAATGGATGACATTGTATGATTGGAAAAACGTGAGCAACAAAAGACCATCGCCCTCAAAATTGAAGGAGGCGGTGTTACGGCCATCTGTTTCTAGCTCTGTTAATATCTGTGATTGAAAGAGTGAAGATTGAATGTGATGTTTTTGGAGGATTTGTTTCAAGTTAAATTCCGTTGAGAAAGTAAGAAGCGAAGTGATGAGTACGAAGGCCTTCATTCGGTGGGCAATTATTTTATTTAATCTCAGAATGGAGAGCTTTGCATGGCTGAAGGGTACACCGATTTTTTTTTTAATATATAGGAGAGTTGGTAACCACTACACTTTAATAACTGTAAAGGTTCAAACTACATGGGTTGCATTAACCAAACCTATTTTATTTAGTTGTTGTTGATCCTGGGGTGAGGGGACCACCAGTCACGTTTGTATTGTCATTGTCAATCTGATGCGCACTTAGAGGATTCGCTTTGGTAAGTGGTAAGTGCCTGGGCAGGCAACTACCAATCCACCTAGTTTTTGTGGGCTTACATCCAATATTTTTTTAATTCAACTAACTACTTTTTTTTTTTTTTTTTCAAGTATACTCCCTAAAAGTATAGGGTTCAAACTACATGGGCTGCTTTTACCAAACCTATTCTATATGGTTGTTGTTGACCCTGGCGTGAGGGGACCACCAGTCACGTTTGTATTGTCATTGTCAATATAATGCGCATTTAAAGGATTCACCGTGGTAAGTGTTTGGACAAGCAACTACCAATCCACCTAGCCTTTGTGGACTTACATCCGATTTTTTTTAATACATAGAAAAATCGACAACTACCTTTCTTTTTTGCAAGTACACTCATAAAATAAATTCCAATCCACCTAGTGGGTTTACATCCAATTTTTTTAATATATAGAAAAATTGACAACTACTTTTTTTTTCAAGTATATTCATAAAATAAGTTCATGTATGAAATTGTATTAACTAATAACTAATTTTAAAATAAAAAATATAGTCATAAAAATTAAGTTGAATAAATTTGTTATCTAATAAATTTTAAGATATAAAATTACCCTAATTTAAAAATTTTGGGTTGATTTAAAAATTAAAATATTTTTGGGTTGATTTAAAAATTAAAAGATTAGTTATGTTGAAACGGGACAAGTAGATAATTTTTTAAGTTTAAGGCATGTCTTTTTTTTTAGATTTAATACCGATGTTAAACATTAAAGGATTTTTTTTTTTTTTTTTTGTATGAATGAGAATGATATACTTAATTATTTTATTTATGAGATATTTGTTATAGTTTTATTTTAAATTAAATTATAGGGTGATATTTTTTTTAGAATTATATACGACTTCTTCAAAAGAGGAAATAATTAGTTTAGCTACTATAAACTAGACATAAATACATATTAATGGTATTTAAACAAAGAACTCAAAAATCTGTTCTGCAAATTTTTTATAAGATAATAAATTTTTAAAAGCAAATGATTATTATAGTATAAAAATTGAATATTTTTTTTATTGGATCCTTTTTGAAAGTATGCCATAGGATGGGTTTATGTATGGAGTTGTATTAAGATCTTTAGTAGTAACATTACCTATTCTAACATGGTAGTAAAGTTTTACAAAAAAACATCTCACTAGGTGATCCAAGATCTTGTAAGGTTTTTAATTATTTGGAAAATTTTAAATCCTCTAGCCTTTTCATATTTGTAGAAGAAAATTGACTTTAAGATTTGTAAGAGCTTGGATTAAGGGTTGGAGCTTAGATAGTTAGAAAATATAAGAAGCACAACTTTCATCCTTATTTCTTCTTTAGAAGAGAGAGCAAAAGAAAGTTCGAGGTAGCACCCTTCCTTCAATAGATTCTTATAAAGGTTAAGATTATGAACTTCCAAATGGTAGGTCTTAAATCCAATCTTAGCTCTCATATTTTTTAGGAAGTATATGGCAAAAAAAGAGGCTCATAAGAATTATACACTCATTGCTTTTTTTATGAAAAAAGCAAATTTATATTAATTTAAGATAACAACCTTTACAATAAAAAAAAAATGGGTGGGTTAACACACCCCATGGGGAATCAAACTAACCCTCATTGACAAGGGTTAGTAAACAAAGCCACCAACAAAACACAAGTTTACCAATCATGATCATTGATGATCATTACATCAAAGAAAGCATATCATATGGAGTAATGTGCTTTGGTGTGTTGTCCTGCATAAACTGTTAGTGATTATGGGATGGGAATCCACCCCTCTACATCACGATTAAGGCCTTCAGTACCAGCATCACTCCAAACAACAACTGTCCCAAGAGAAATTGGTTGAACATCATACCAACCCCCCATCCTGACGGTATGAACAAACAATGTCAACATTAGGATGCTTCCTGACTAGTGAGGGTTGGGACCAGTGCTTGTCTACGAGAGCACTTATTGCATATGACGGAGGTCGATGGTGAGAGTTGGATTAAAAATACTCTTGAGAAGAGCATTGGCCCAGTAGGCTAGAATAACATGTAGATGATCCAAATCCATAGCAACTTTGTTGGCTTGAGTACATATCTGTAGCCACATGTCACTAAAAACTTCTAATTTATCAACATAAGTAAATGTGACAGAAGGTGTACACTATTTAAAAACAATTTTGTTACGGGCCTTCCAAATAATTAAATATGGGATCATAGGATCCTAATAATTAATTTGTAGTTGGACTAGTAAAAGGGCTTCAGTTGGGATTTAGATTTAATATTTTATGCCTCCATATGCATTATTTTTTATTAGATTCCATGCACCTAATTTGCATAAAATAGGAGGTAATGCTTTGCTCCTTCCAAGCAAGCAAATGACCCACTTCGATAGGGGTTGCATCTCAAATCAAAAGGCACCTATGTGTGAAGTAACAACTCTCTTGTGTTTGGGAAATTGAGAGTCCTAAGCAAGAATATTATAGATAACCTTAATGAGTTATATAGATTTGAAAAAACCCAGGTGTTGTAGGTGAGTTGGAGAGGAGAGGGCAATCCTCCAAGGGAGGTCCCAGGTTCGAATCTCCACCCTACCAAAAAAGCTGAATTGGGTACCCAAAATCCAATTGATAATGTTGGTGCGGGCAGGTCTGGGTGCGACTCCCGGGTGACTTTGACGGTATAGAACCCCCTATTCGTGGTCTCTCAGACCAAGGCAGCACCGCAAGGGGTTTTTCGTTTTATATATATATTTGAAAAAGAATCATCATTATAGGGATTTAGTCCTTTGAAGAGCTCAAATTAAATTTGGTTTACCTTAATGGGACAATAAATTTAAACCATGTGTGATTGCATTTTCATGAGAGGAAATATTTGAATAAATCTTATTCTAAGCTTAAGATCAAGGCACACAATATAAACACCTCACTATGAATTAAATATAAGAAATTTGCTTTGATACAATAAGGATCTCAGTGGAATTGTGAGTTATTAAAGGAGATTGCCCGAGAATGTAGCTCACATAACATCTCATATTTAGAATGGAAAGGATCTAGCCGTTGTGAATAAGAGAAGAGATGTAGGCCTCCTCATTTATGGTGTATCAATAATTGATAGAAGAATCTAAACAAATTGTATTTTTAAATGCCTCCTAACTAAAGAATGAGAGTGAACAAATTATCTAATTTATTAGATCTTAAATATTCTAATTTTATAAAATCAACATAGATAAGAAATTTGCATAAGGATAGTTGATATGACTCAAGATTTTATGGATTGAGCTGCAAGATAAAAAACCCTAGCTACAATACCATTGATCTTGCTTTGGAAGAATGGAAGATTCCTCTAGGGGGCTCCCCTCATAAGGGACCTCATTGGAACTAAAACAAAATTCAAAAAATCTCAACACACTTTCTTTTGTGGAGGTAATGAAGGGCAACAATAGCAACATAGAAAACAAATAAGTGTAGGCTCAAAATATTATGCAAGCCCTAGGCAAGAGAAAGGAGAAAGAGGTAAAGCAAACAAAATGCAATGAATGTCTACCCCAAGCAAAAATAGTCCAAATATTGGAGATGGTGAAGGATCTAATAGCAGATGATATAGTGTATAACTCTACACATGCCTTGATATACAAGTTCATGGGACTCCAACCTTCCTCATGGTTCTTGTACACATGGGCTAGGAAACACTGGGCTCCACAAGGTGAGTTGGAAATCCTAACACTATCGAATGGATATTTCGTAATGGATTTCATATTGATCTCTAATAGGGATAGAGTATTTGAAGGAGGTTCATATAATATGTGTCCCACAAGATTATTCATATAACCTTGGAGGTCGGTGTTTGATATAGATATAATAGGCATAGGTTATATTTTAAGGTTCAATAAAACCTTAGGTTAGGACTTAGTCATAAGTCTTATTTTTTTTATTGTGAGACTTTGTTGCTCATGTAGATATGGTTAGAGCCTATCTTATTCTTCTTGTTTTAGGGATAATCTTGAGTGTAGTTCCTTATCAGTGTTTGACCCCTGAATTGAGCCATCTACAACTCTAATTCGGTTAAAATTGTTTACCCTCCCTTTGGAATTTTGGAAAGAGGATATTTTGGAAATGATTGGAAACCTTCTTGGAACATATATAGGAAGGTCATGAGAATCATTGGAAGGAGGATTAGCTACATATGCCAGAAATTGTGTGGAGATGGACCTGGGAAAGCCACTCTTGATGTAAATTGATCTCAAAGTAGGAAGGAATATATGGAGACAACAGGTGGACTATGAACCAATTTTATTCAGATGTAGATAATACCACAAGTATGGATACTTGGTTAGAGATTACCCCAAAATAGCCAAGGGTGAGATACAAAAAACAAGCATGATCTTAAGAGACCAACCACCACATAAATAAAGTGAAGCATGATTCCAAACAATTATGAGGAAAGAAGCAAAAAATAACACCTAGGCAAGTAGAAGTAGTCAAAACAAGGGAGGAAACACATACCAACATCCAAAATAGATGGCCTCATCCAAAAAATATGAGATCCTCGGGTTAGACAATCCAACGGAGGAATGCAATGATTGCAAGATATGCAATTCATGGCTACAACAAGGATGCCCTTAAACTATTTGATTTGATGAAGCACTTGGGAACCAACCCTGATAACATAACCTTTGTATGTGATTTATTTTTATGCATCCATGCAGGTCTAATGGATGAGGGTTATAAATACTTTAATAGCATGAATGACTCTAATTGCATTATTCCTAGGATGAATCATTATGTATGCATTGTTGAGCTTCTTGGTCGTGTAGGCTATCTTGAGGAAGCTTTGAGCTTCATTGTCAAAATACCCATAAAACTTGAATTGGTTGTGTGGATGTGTTTGCTTGGTGCTTGTAGATAACATAAGAATATAAAAATAGGGGAGTTTGTGACAACAATACTTTTTTGTGTCGGCAACAATCTTATGTTCTTTCAAATTTTTATGTCGAAGTGGGCAATTGGGATGATGTTCAAAGAGTAAGGACATTTATGAAAAAGGAATTAATAAGACACCTGGATGTAGTTGGATTGAAGTTCACAAAAGGGTACCTTTTTTGTGTAGGAGACCAATCGCACCCACAAACACAGGAGATCTATAAAAAATTGGAGGAATTGTCAAGAGAGATGAAGGCAACACCATATATTCCAAATGCAATACCTGTGTTGCATGATGTGGAGGTTGAGGATAAAGAACTGCTTATCTGCTAGCATGGCTAGAATTTAGCAAATGCATTTGGGTTGTTAAATATTTTCCCCCAAACCATTATTAGAGTTGTGAAGAACCTTCATGTATGTAGTCACAGCCATGTTACAACCTAGTTTATATCTAATATTTTTGTAAGGGACATTGTTGTGAGGGTTGCAAACTAGTTCCATCACTTCAAACATGGAAAATGTTCTTGTGGAGATTATTGGTAATGCAAAGTAACTCAAGATATTAAGATTCTTGCACAATGACATGGTGCATGCTTTCATATTTTAGTGGTAGAAATTAACCATGTTTGATTTCATTTTCTCTAAAAAGTGTTGCTATTAAATATTTGTACAAATAGATAATGTTGTTGATTGTTAAAATCATATTATCAAGTGAACACAACTACCTAGGTATATCAATGGGGTATTTTTAAGCCTTGTTTTTTAATACTATGAAGCCATGGTATTGAACTATTTTTTTAGGAATCTTGTATAACTATAGAGTGAATAGCCAAAGAAGGAGGTGGAAGAATCATGAACATGAAAGGAGAAAAATCGGGTCTATAAGGCTTTCAAATATCTATTTTATTATATAGTTCATGTAAATTTGATTTGCTTGCTAGGTACATAACATAAATGAGTTTCTTATAAAAAACTCATGAAGTTTATAAATGAAAAGTAATTAAAATGTAAGCAATGGTTATATATTTCTAATAAGAATTTAACATGAACATTGTTTTATGAAAGAACCAACATGTTTTTGGCATTTGTATTCATGAATTTCCCCTTTAAAAAACAAAAATAGTTATATGGGATTGAATGAGACCCAATATGTATTATATCATGACCATAGTGATATAACAACAACTTGGCTATTAGGCATGTATCGCTTGACAAGATTGAGCCTAGGTCTTCTCTTGAAAATTGAGGAATTTAACCAATTGAGCTAAAGCCATTTGATGTATCCTTTATCCTTTTTGTTTGAAACAACTTATTAAAATTTGTATATGTAAAAGTAAAGTTTTTTTGTTTTGTTTGAACAAACACATACATCATAAGATTTATAAATGATATTAATGAGAGAAAAATACATGTAGAAGCAAAAATATAATTTATTATATTGTAATTGCATATACCTATGGTATTAAAAAATATGCATAATAATAAATAATATCAAAGAGTTGATTGGAAAAACATAGCAATTTGAAGAAGATGAAGAATATCTTTAATTGAGACACAAGTTGGATATGGTTTAATTAACCTGACACCAATGTATTGAGAGCAATGTAATGTTTTGTTATTTTGATGGGAGTGGCCCCAATAAAAGCCATATGTAACTTAAAAAACATGCATGGTATTCAAATTGGGAATTACACAAAAAAAATTTCTAATTATGGTGAAATTATTATATCCAAGTGATTTAGTGAGCTCATCAACAATTTGTTTTTAAGTAAGACAATACTATGTCGAAATTGTAATCTAATTCATGGCCAAAGTCAATGTTATATTAGGTTTTTGGATAGGTCTAAGGGTGTTTCATTGTGCAATGTATTAATAATTTGTAATATTTTACTATGTAATCCTTATGGGCCGCAATTAACCTTGTTATAGTTAAAATTTATTTATAATTTATAATTAACCTAAAAACCTCTTGCTATATTGGCTTACGTTAAACTTGATAATGTAATTGGGGTTCTAGTATTATTATAAATACCACCCTCACACTCATTCTTTATTACAGTGGTGTATAATATTATTTATGGATGCAATTATTGTTTATGGTGCCTACTAGTACCTACCAAATCCTTCTCTTTTTTGTCCTTATTTTCATTCTTTGTATAATATTTGAGTGCATGGTTTGCTTCTATTTGTTCATAGAAAATATTGTGAATTCCAACAAGGTATTAGAGAGGATATGGAGCTACCTCACTTGCTCATGTAGAAATGATATTTAGATCCTTTTATTTTTAGGACGAATTACTCTTCCCAACTTCATAGGCTTTTCCACATAAGGAGTAAAGAGGAAATTTATTTTCATGTTTTTTGCTTGAGGATTGTTGCTTTGATTTGGTTCCTAATTAGTCTCTTATATTGTTGAAGAAAGAAAAGGGAAAATGTTTTCAATTGGAATTTAGTTTTCTTGCCCTTACATGCACTCCTCCCACCATTTCATGTGCTTCTTTTGAAGGTATTGATGTTCATCTTCATAGAGTTTGGACACAATTTTGTCACCATCAACAAGATGACAAGGTGACTGGAAAAAGGAAAGTCAAGGTGCTACAAAAAGGATATCGTGGGTTCGAGCCTGCACATCATTTTTTTGCTACCTTTAGACCAAGCAAGGTTCAACCAATGTATTTTTTTAGGAATATATGTCTTGAAGTGATAGAGTGATCTATTGACCAATTGAATGAAAAATATGGTGTATGCTAAGAGTGGTTCCAAGTTCAAACCATGTGTGTTATATTTTTGTTTAGGAGGATGAAAGTTAATGGAAAGTGTGTATGGAGTACCTTATGGGGCCCTCTCCATATTTGGTGCCATCAAAAAATAATGTAATTGGTTATTCCATGCATGATAAGGTACTTGTTGTCTTGAAGTGCCTAGTTCAAATCGAAGTAATTATTTTTTATGAGCTTATGTGTCTTGCTTTGGTCAAGGTATTTGTTTGTATATTATTTACATGTGTCTAACTACAATGCCACAGTGGCATGGTTGTCATCTTGGCTAGCATAAGGCGCTTAGGCCAAAGGTGATGTAGGTTCTAATTGAAATTTACATCCACTCAAATAGTTGCAAATATGGAGGCCTCCTTGGTGGCCAACGTGGCTGACTTTTAGGTCACATAGACTAATTTTTTCATATACATATGTTGTGGACCAATCAAGGATATGTAAGTGTCAACGAAAAAACAAACAAAATGAGTTGAATTGGCAAAAATGATTGGATCATAGTAGTGAATCAAATTTTAAAAAGTGTCAGTTGGGATTGGCTCTTGCAACCCTAAGGTTTGAGCTTTTATTTTTTAATTTTTTGGGGTCCATTAGGGAAAAAATTTAGAGGCCATGTATTTTGCATATAAAAGCATTTTGAGTCCAATTTTTTTAGAGTATATAATTTTTCAGGCTTTATGCATTGGTGGCATTGATTTATTGAATTGTTATGGTGTTAGGGGTCAGATTGTGTAAGATGTACCACAAAGACCTAGTTACTTTAATGGGTGAAACTACAATGTTTGGTCAACTTAGATGATTATTTTTCTACAAAGTAAGAAGATATGGCGCACCTTTCAAGAGGATAAAGTAGTTATTCTTGATGATGAAACTTTCCATCAAAGAGACGAAGAGGCTCTTGGTTTGTTTTTCTTACTAATTGAACCAGAGTTGCTTTTTCACATCAAAGAAGAGAGTGGCCCTATTAAGGTATGGTCAAAACAACATGAGTTTTTTGGGAAAGTTAATCCCACTAAAGTAAGTCACATGGAATTGGAGCTTTCATCTCCTAAAATAATTGAGTTTGATAATGTTGAGGACTATATTGCAAGATTCAAGGCTTTGAGGGCAGATATTGCATCTTTTAGAGGCAAAAAGAAAGATGATGCAAAATGTGTAAAAATTGTTCTTGCTAATCTCTCCCCTTCTTTTTAGATGTTGAACCTAATGGTTCATATTATTCCTATGTTCTTGGAATCTCAAAAGACTCTTACTATTGATTATTTTTCTCTCCTAGTTCATTTTCAAGTGGTAATGCAGAATTATGGTGGGACTCCACAAATACAAACTCACATAAAGGAATTCAAATATAAGGAGGCTAAGACCCAAGGGTTCAAGGCTAAGTATTAAAAATAAATGAAGACCACTTGTAAATACTATAAGAGGAAAGGGCATCCAACAAAGAATTGTTTGCTGAAACTGCAAAGCATTGAAGCTATGTTCTTAAATCTTGGTAGATGTCTTCTAGATAATGAGGAATATTCTAAAATAATTTGTCTCAATTGTAGAGGCTCATCATAGCATCCATTATGTGGGGAAGATATTATTGTCACTAATTTCTTCTCTCCTTGATCCCTCAATTTAGATTATGTGGGGTGTTGAAATTATAATTTGATTCATAACCAAGGTTGACATTATGTAATATTTTTGGATAAGCTTAAAGACATTTCATTGTACAATGTATTAATTATTTATAATATTTGGTTATGTAACCCCTATGGATCATGGTTAACCTTATTATGATTAAACCCTCTTTATAACTTGTAAATAACCTAAATCCCTCTTATTATATTGGCTTAGGTTAAACTTTATGATGTAATTGGGGTTTTGATATTGCTATAAATACCCCCTTCCACTCCTCACTTATTTATCATAGAGTTGTGTAATATTATTAATAGATATAGTAATTATTTATGGTTCTTATTGGAGCCCATCAAATCCTTCTCTTTTTCATCCTCTTTATTCTTTGTATAATATTTGAGTGCATGGTTTGCTTCTATTCATTTTTGGAAAATATTTTGAATTCCAACTTACTAAAAGAAAGTTACTCATTCATAAAGTAGTTGTCTTAATAATAGTGTCATGTTTCTATTTATATTGTTCTCACATGGTAGATTTGGAATTTTCACCCTTTTAAGACATCATTTTTACAAATAAGTAAAGTAGGTTGAAAGTTCTATTTTCAAATCCTTTAAAACTCCCCCTAACCAAACAACTCCATGAGATATTTTTTCCCACACTTTTTAATTTGTTTCAGTAATAATATTGTAGTTGTAGATTTTTTAATTTCTTTCTTTGTTTTTTAGTTTTTCATGCACCTAAAACAAGGGAAAAAATATAATATATAGTAAATTTTCTATCATCTATAGAACCTCCCCAATCTTGATTTACACAATCAATCAACCCAATATTAACATATTTTTTAATATGGGATGTAAAATTCTATAGTTTATTTGACATATCTTAACAACCTTTCAATAAATTCTTGATGATCTACCTCTAGTTTTTATTGCCCACAAAAATAATGATGGTAATCTCAAATGCCACTTTGAGAGGTCTATCAAGAGGTGCAGTTGAAGGAGATGGTATACATTTTGTTTACTATAACTAAACATAATTTTTTACACTCTTTAACATAGTTTCAATTCCTAAAGACCTTGATTGCCAAGAATTACCTTTCAAAGAGTAAGCTTATCGAATCACTCATCGATTGTATTGGACTTATATTTTTCCCCTTCCTACAAAATAAACTTATCCACATGTAAGCCAACCATGAAAGTTTGGTGGAAACTCATAATGTTTTTGACTACACGACTGAATGAGACACCCTCTCATGAAGACATGACATTCCTTGATATGTATGAACACTCCTTCACCAAATGCAACAAAAAATAATCTAATCAAATCAATTTACCTTTGCTAGAATCCTCCAAGCATGTGCCAAATTAGGAGATTCTCAACTAGGTTTAACCATCCATCAAATAGTAATCAAAATTGGATTTTCCCTGATGTTACAATTTCCACTACCCTAATATACATGTATGTAAAATGTGGAAGCATAGAGAAGACATGTGAACTATTTAAGAAAATTCCATATTGAAATGCATTCTCATGGAGTACAATGACAACAGGATATGCACAAAATGGGCTTGCTGAAAATTCTTTAAGTGTTAGAGTATATTACATCATTTGGGTCATGTAAATGTATCACCTTTGCTACATAACTAGAGTAGGAGTTTACCTTAGAGTAAAGTTTCAAGTATTATAATAGATGCACAAGTATAAATGTGCAAGTTGTAAATGTGCATGTAGTCCACATGTATATGATTCTTAGGTAGAGTAAGAGCTAAGGAATATATATTCCTATATAAAGGCCTCATAGTGAGTGATTATAGAGAGTATAATAAATATAGAGAGTGTGTAGTATAGTTTAGTAGTATGTGAAAGCACGAGATTCCGGAAACAAAAAGGAAAAACTAAACAAAATTGCATTAAAAGGAAAGAACACAAATGAATGAACATAAGATATAAAAGCAATATAAACTATAGCCCTTTTTATTGATATTCTTTTCAATTCGTGTTACAATACGTCTCCTTCCTTTTTAGGGGATAGGAGCGTTAGATATTGATCTTGCTACAATTTGTCTTCAGAATTCCTCCTTCCGCATGCCCACGTTTGGAATGGGCGGGCCAAATGTTGCCGCCGCTTGCGTTGGTAAGGTAGACTCCTCGCCGCTCCTCTAATGCTGCAACTCGGCACTCAAAGAAACAAACAAGAAAGTCGGTAGCACCTGTGTATGAAACATAAAAGATGAATCTAACGATGGTTGAAATGAATCTAAATGAAAGACTTGACAAAAGCATAAACATGAAACTAAAAGAAATACCACGATTATGAAAGCACAAATCGCCAGTGAGTGAACTAGCAGCACTTCGTCGCTCAAAATGCTCCTTCTCTGTATATCCTTTTTTGGGTGAGAAAACTCACCGTTTTTATAGACCCAAGGGGTCTTTTTGAATTAACATGCAAAAGTGTTTCTTTGCATGAATGCTTTTGTTTGTGAAGAGAAGACTTCTTCTTGATCAAGGGCTTCTTAACTGCCTCTGTGCATGTCTTTGCATGTTTTAGAAAAACTCATTTGCACTCCCATGCAATGAAGGGATAGCTAAGTGGCAAATCCGAGTTGTCTTAAAAAGCTCACTCTCCTTCCCATGCGTGAAGGGAAAGCTAAGTGGCAGATGTGTGTTGTTAAAAGAACTCACTCGCACTCCTATGTCATGCAGGGAAAGCTAAGTGGCAGATGTGTGTTGTTAAAAGAACTCACTCGCACTCCTATGTCATGCAGGGAAAGCTAAGTGACAGTTCTGAGTTGTTATATGCCGAGATTTGACTTTTTGCAAGTCAAACTCTACAATCGTCCCACCCCGAAGCGAGCGCCGGTAATCGTCCCTGGGTGACACGAGTATCAGTCAACACTCGTCCCTAGGAAGGACGAGTATCCATCAGTCAACACTCGTCCCTAAGAGAGACGAGTGCCAGTAAGCACTCGTCCCTAAGAAAGACGAGTAAAATTCTTACTCGTCCCTGGGTGGGACGAATAAGAAATAAGGTGTCCAAAAGGTGCCAAATTGGTTTCGACTTGCAAAAACTGCTTGTGTGAGTGGTTAGAACCACTGTTTAACCTTCGAGGGCTGCCCTGGGGGCTGTGTGTGTTGGTGCGATCAGTGCTTGTCGTCACATAATCGGATTGGTGCTGTTTTGGTGTCTACAGATGCCCCTTTTTGGGAAGCGTTATGCAAGGCGCAGCGCTGAGCAAAAATATAACCAAAGCACTAATGATTAGGGTTTCTCAGTAACCTAACCAACTCTTGATGCCCCAAGTATGGAAAGGGCACGCATTCTTGAATCCTTGCTTCTGACGAGCTAAGGAACTTAAGTCAAGCATTAACCTGGTTCGGTGAGGTATTACTTGAACTTAGACATTGATCGATCATGAATAGGCAAAGGGCGCAACCTTTTGTTGTGGGAACCTTGAGTTCATGATTCACGAATGCCAAGTATATGATTAGTTTGTGATGATTGCTTGTTTGCTGCCCCAAGCAGGAGCGCGATTGTCTTTTGCAATGATCCTTTGAATGCGTGTCTTTTCCAAGACTAGGTATAATGTTGTTGATTGGCAACTAAGTGTGACTACCCCCTCAAGCGACGAATCGATGAGGGAATGACTGACATGAGAAAAGCGACGAGTCGCTTGACCCAAGATGACGTGTGCAAGGGTGCCTTTAGATGGTTTACCGCTAAGCATGCTCGAGCGGTTCCCCGTTGTTTTGACCTATTTTTGATTTTGTTGGCATTTGTCATGTTTATGTTTGGTTTTGTTGTGTTTTTTTTTTTTTTTTTCTTTTAATCGTCCCGGGGTGAGACGAGTGACAGGATTGTACTCGTCCCGGGGTGAGACGAGTGGCAGGATTGTACTCGTCCCGGGGTAGGACGAGTGCATCTCCGAAGGTACTCGTCCCGGGGTGGGACGAGCGCGCCGAAAAGCGCTCGTCCCGGTAAAGGACGAGTACCAGCTGACAAAAACTATAAATATGCGAAAATGACGGATTTGGCTCATTTGCACTGTTCAGCGATTGCGATTTGGAGCTCTGGGAGGAGGAGGTAGATTTCTGACGCGAAGCGCTGCCGGATCATCCAACCACCATGAGTGCACAAACCGGGTCGTCGAGCGGCGGAGCCGAGGCGAGACCAGTAAGTGCACTATCTCTTCGATTGTCAATTTGAAAAATGCAAAGTTGTTTTTATGGTGTTTTTCTTGTGTTTAAACATGAAACCCTAATTAATTAAAGTAAAAGGTAAATGAATGACACCGAATGAAACATGGATGCAAACCTGATGGAAACTTAGATGGAAAACTATAGGATAAACCCAAAATGAAACTTAGAGTAACACTTTAGGGTAACCATGGTTAGAAAAATGTTTTTCTATGTGAATGGTAAAACTTAGGTCGAAACCATAGGTAAACCATGCCCATATTTTTGTGTTATGTTTATGAAATTAAAAAATGGAAAATGAATGAATTTGTTTTTTTATTGAAATGGTAAACTTAGGTCGAAACCGTAGGTAAACCATGTCGATTTTTTTTTTTTTTTTGATGAAATTAAAGATGAGTTTTTTTTTGGTTGAAATGGTAAACTTAGATAAAACCGTAGGTAAACCATGTCAAATTTTTGTCTTTTTATAATATAATTTTTTTTTTTTTTGTAGAAATAAACCATGTCAAATTTTTGTCATTTTTGATGAAATGAAAGGTGAATTTTTTTTTTTTGTTGAAATGGTGAACTTAGGTAAACCGTAGGTAAACCATGTCAAATTTGTTGTCGTTTTTTAAATGAAAAATTGATGAATTGTTTTTTTTTTGAAATGGTAAACTTAGGTAAACCGTAGGTAAACCATGTCAAATTTTTATTGATTTTGATGAAATTAAAGATGCAAAATGGATGAATTTTTTGTTTTGAAATGGTAAACTTAGGTAAACCGTAGGTAAACCATGTCAAATTTTTATTGATTTTGATGAAATTAAAGATGCAAAATGGATGAATTTTTTGTTTTGAAATGGTAAATTTATAAAACGAAGATAAATTTTTTTGAAATGGTAAACCTTAGGTAAACCATTATTGGTAAATTAAAATTTGGATGAATTTTTTTGTTTTGAAATGGTAAACTTAGGTAAACCGTAGGTAAACCATGTCAAATTTTTATTGATTTTGATGAAATTAAAGATGCAAAATGGATGAATTTTTTGTTTTGAAATGGTAAACTTAGGAAAAACCGTAGGTAAACCATGGCAAATTTTTGGTGTTTTTGATGATGAAATGAAAAATTGATGATTTTTTTTTTTTTTGATGTACATGTGAATGAAAAATAGTACGGTATAGTTATGCATTTTTGTACATGTAATGGTGATATGATGCATGTTTTTGATGTTTGTTGTTTTTGTTTTTTTTTGTGATGTGCAGGTGGTGAAGAGTCGACATCGAGTACCGACCATTTTTTCTAATGCCCGCGAGGCGTTGACTGATGATGATTGGGAGTGGCTTGATGCCCTAGGGCTCAAGCATGTGGCTCGGTTGGATGCAGTTGTGGCAGATCGGGCGTACATTACTGCATTGATTGGCCTGTGGGATGCTCGTACGAACACCTTCCATCTTCCTACAGGGGAGATGACTGTCACCCTAGAGGACGTGTATCGGATTCTTCGGATTCCAATAGACGGGGTTCCCATTCGGACGACACCACGGAGCCAGAGGACGGCGGTGCGACGCGATACTTTGGACATGGAGGGGATGGGGATGGGATGACCTCGTTGGAGAGGGCAGAGCTGGATTGTCAGATTGGGGGGATACCGGTACGATGGTGGTATGCGAGGGGAGTGTTGGGAGTGAGGCATGCAGTACTCATGAGCCTCATTTCCAACATGCTCTTGCCAGATTCGTCAGGAGCGAGGTTCCCATGGAACCTAGTGGAGGTAGTATGGCAGTTAGTGGATTGCCCGGTGACAGAGCCGGTTATCATGAGGTGGGGCCAGACGCTTTTGGCGCAGTTATATGATGAGTTGTACGAGGTCCGCTGTCGGAGGCGGAAGGGGTTGGGGTGCAGTTTCTTGTTGCAGTGCTGGGCATGGCAGCACATAGCCATAGAGCGACCACGAGGGTTGCCCTGGACTACCCGAGCGGAGATGGTGGACAGGGATATTGGGTATGGTGCTTTATGGTACCGATCAGAGGAGCGGGGGCATAGTCGGCGGTTCGCGGGAGACGTGGACCATTACAGAGATGCACTAGCACGACTGACTCCCAGAGATGTGATATGGAGGCCATATCGGGATTGTCCCGCATGGCCAGAGGCGGATGATTGGCTTCGACGGGTCCGGAGGGGGAGATGGGTGATTGGGCGGCATGGGACGGAGCAGGAGTACTTCCACTACCTCCGAGTGACGCGGCAGTTTGGGGTACGCCAGGGATTGCCTGGGGAGCCCGTAACCTACCGGCGTCGGGGTGATGAGAGGACCCTAGCTGCGCCGATCCTCGAGCCACTAGGGGAGGAGTCAGATGCTGTGTTGGACATCCCGGATGTTGATGACGTCGGCGTGACAGCCGAATATCAGGAGTGGTGGACGCTACGGTAGTGGCGAGGGGAGGGGCCCTTGGGAGGAGAGGAGGCGGCGGGAGGCAGAGAGGGTGCAGAGGCACCAGGAGAGGGTTGGGGAGCACCTGCAGGTGTAGATATGGTAGAGGTGGCAGAGGTGGGAGATGACTTTGGGGAGGAGGAGCAGCCCGAGATGCAGGAGGCGTCAGAGCCGGTTGGCTCGGGGGAGACAGAGGCAGAGTTGCACGCTGAGGTAGCGCGTTTGACAGGATTGTTGTAGAATATGACACAGGAGAGGGATCGCCTGCGGTCACAGTTGGCAGAGCGGGAGAGCGCAGGGGCTGCGTCTCATCAGCAGGGTGGTGATACGGATGCTGTACGGGAGAGGGATCTCCTACGGGTGCAGCTAGCACAGCGTGATGATGCCATTGCGTATTACCGTAGGCGGGAGGCCGAGTGGAGGCTACGGGAGGCAGACTTGAGACGACGAGAGGAAGCGTGGGGGCGGCATCGGTCAGAGATGGAGGCTGAGATTCTCCGCCTGGGTGGGCGAATACCAGAGCCTCCGACCAGTGGCTCGTCGCACAGGACGAGAGACAGCGGGACGGAGCAGTCGGCATCATCCCGACGTCGGCGACGAGAGGAGGGCAGTGCGAGTGGTCGGGATGCAGGGGCGAGCAGTCGCCCTGAGAGATCTCAGAGAACAGATACCGCGGGGGGTAGCTCTCGTCGCACCGATCCTGCGTGATCATGGTGGCCGACGCCCTAGGCTGGGGGTTTTGGGAGTTTGGATGATGGGAGGGAGGTCTGAGGACCAGTTTGTAGCTTGCGGGCAATTTTGTTGTGATATATATACAGATGATTCTGTTTGGTGTGTATCTTTTTTTTTTGCATGATTTATGTTTATGTACATGTTTTTACATTGATGTATGCATATGCTAATATGAATGTGATGATGCTAATTTATATGATGTATGCATATGGAATGGATGATATGTCGATGCACCATAGACTGTACAAAATTGGAGTGGCTTGTTATAGTAATAAGATAACTTTGTGGAATGCTTGTACATATGAAAACTTTGTTTTTGTATTTTGTCTATTGTTTTATGGTGATGTATGGAATGAAATGTATCGGTTGTTTGAAAATGTAGTTAAGCTTTTCTGAAATGCAGATATTTTTAACTAACTAACCAAGACTGTTCGTTTATCTCACAAGACTTCTGAACAAGGTCTAAATTTGACTTGAATTTAACCAAGTTATTTCACATCCCTGTGTGTGCAATTGAGTTCATTTATGTGTTATTCATCAGGATACCGCCGAGTGCCGGATGGGCTTTCAACCGAACTCGTATCGAGGATCACCTAATTAGCTCCACGAACTCCTTTATTGTATTTAGTCAGATTTGTCTGCGATGTTATCTAGGATACCGTAAGCTAGCTCATCCACATGCAAACATTGATCTGTACACAAGTTAATGTGATAGATATATCGTCATGCGAGAGGTTTACCACCAGTAACCAATAGGCTATCAACCAAATCGATACTGAAGCTTGCCTCATGACCTGTCGAAATGCTGAGAATTCCAGGGATTCAAGGTCGACTCCCTTCTTTTCTTCAAGGGTATTGGGATACTTGCTCTTTGATAGTGATAAAATGATAGTACTCGTCTTGTTTTTTTTTTTTTTTTTTTTTGAGCAAGGGATTTGAATATAGAGTGATGATAATCACTGTTATTTGTGTCTTTTGATGTGTGCACTGTAGGATGTCAAATTTTAGTGCTTTGACGTTTTGCAAATATTTGATGGTTTTGCAACTTTTGAGAACTTGGGATTCATGGGGAATTGGGTAGGGAGGAAGCTTGTCCTTTTGCCAATTCTCGGCATTTCTAGGGTCATTCGCACAGGGGGATAAGCAAGATAGCCGTTTCACTTATGGTAACCAGGATTACGGTGCGGGTTTCATCTTTCGTCTACACAACTTAGGAATTATTTTATGTGTGTTAATATGTGTTGGGATGCTACGTAACAAGGTGTGATCCAAGTAAAACTTTCCCATGTAAAATCTGCTTAATTGTGTACGGTTCTTGGCTAGAAATTTAAAGACATCTGAATGACGAAAACCCTATATACATTAGGCGACACTGATGATGCTAAAAATAAAAGGGTGATATCCTGGATGTAGGTGTTTATGAAAATAGATCTAAGGTGGAAATGAGGGAATTGCCAAATAATGACAGCCTATGGTGCTTTTGACTTATATGACCTAGCGGAGTATGCAATGTATGTATGCAATGCGGAATGCAAACTATACTTTTGTATTTTGATTGTTATGAGAATGCATGGAATGGAAATGCAAATGTTTTTTTTTTTTTTTTTATGAGAATGCATGGAATTGAAATGCGATTGTTTTTGTGATTTTGATTTTTATGTTGTTTTTGTTGATTTTTGAATATTTATGTTGACCAAGCAATTATGGTAACGCTTGGAGCTTTTAGGTTGACCAAGTGATTGTGGGAATCCTTGGAGCTTTTGGGTTGACCAAGCGATTGTGGTAATCCTTGGAGCTTTTTGTTGGACTATGGCTCTCTAGCTGTGGAATGACCTCAAATGAATGATATTCAAGGGTTCTGTTTCCTTGATTCCTTCAAGAGAGGCAAGCCGGTATGTTCCAGGTCCTATTCTACTATCAATGATGTAAGGACCTAACCAGTTTGCTGCAAACTTATCCCGAAGATGGGAGGGCAAATTAGAATTCTGTTGGTTCTCTTTTAAGACCAAATCACCAACCTGAAATTCCCTGAAGTGGACTTTCATGTTGTATGCTTTCTTAAGTCGCTCTTGATAGATACGCAAATGCTCGAGAGCATTAACGCGTCGTTCGTCAAGCAACGTCAGTTGATCTAACCGGGCCTGCTCTGCAGTGTCATCATCGATGAACTCTTGCATTGAAATGCGCAGGGAAGGAATTTCCAACTCAAAAGGCATGACTGCCTCGGAGCCATACACCAACGAAAATGGAGTTGCCCCAGTGGGCGTCCGAATGCTGGTGCGATAAGCCCATAGGGCAAGCGGGATCTGAATGTGCCAATCTTTATGATTATCTGCAACTGTCTTTTTAAGAATGGCGACTAGCATTTTGTTTGACGCCTCTGCTTGCCCATTTGCCTGCGGATAATAGGGTGTTGAAAAGCTATGCTGAATCTTGTACTTTGTGGTCAAAGCACGCACATCTTTATTCTTGAATGGTGTCCCATTATCCGAGACTATTTTGGATGGAATACCAAAATGACATATGATGTTATGCAAAATAAACTCCGCAATGCGAGCTCCGATCGTAGTGGTCAGCGGAATTGCTTCCACCCATTTGGTAAAGTACTCAGTGGCCGTTAAAATGAACGTGTGACGACCCGACGACGCAGGGGAGATCTTTCCAATTAGATCAAAGCCCCACTGCGAAAAAGGCCAAACCGATTGAATCGGCTGTAAGGCCTGAGAAGGTACGTGTGTCAAATTAGCATGATGTTGACACTTCACGCACTTCTTCACATATGCGCAACAATCTCGCTCTAAGGATGGCCAATAATAACCCATGCGAAGAATGCGCTTTGCGATGGCCATACCGCTGAAGTGGCCACCACATGTACCATCGTGAGCTTGGGTGATCGCCCAAGCGGACTCTTGTCGGTCCAAACAACGAAGGAGGATTCCTTCATAATTTCGACGATACAAAATGTCTCCTACCAAGACATGCTTTGCCGCTTTTTGTTTGAATGATCTTTTCGCGGCTTGGGTCAATCCAAGTGGGAGATTACCTAGCTTGAGGTAATCTCGAATGGGTGTATACCAGTCTTGCTGATCAGAAACCTCGATAGTATGAACGGCCAATCCCTTTTGAAGTTTATCCCGAACAAAAGCTGAACAGGAAAGAACTTGTAAAAACAACGTGGTGTTGCTAGCAAGAGGGGCCGGGGAGAACAAGGACCCCTAGTTGGCTTTAATCAAACAATCTCGAATTCGAGAGAACTTATCCGGAGATGGTTCAATCTGGATCATGTGGATTTCTGGCGTCGAATCAGAGCTTGCACGCTCCATCGCAGATTGCGATAATGTTTTAACTTGAATGGTTGTCATTTCACCAGAAGGGTCTTGCGGAATAAGTGACCCCAAGGAGGCCATAGTATCCGCAAAATGATTTGATGATCGAGGGAGTGCCTCGATGTCATACCATTCAAATTGTGCCAAGAATTTATCCACAAGGGTTTTATAAGACTTCAAAACTGGACATTTACATTGGTATATCCCTTTTACTTGGTTGACAATTAACAGCGAATCACCAAAGATGTTCAATCGTTTAATGTTCATGGTGATTGTTGTCTGAAGACCTATGAGCAAGGCTTCGTATTCTGCATTGTTATTGGTTAGCGGGAAGTCTAATTTAAATGACAAGGGCATTGGAGCACCTTGTGGAGTGAAGAATACAATTCCCGCACCACCCCCTTGCTCACATTTAGAACCATCGAAGAAAAGGGTTATGTCAGCCTGGGACTCAGGCTCATCAGAATCTGGCGACTCTAAAACATGGAAGACCCCATCATCAGGTAGTTCAAAAGTCAGAGGCTGATCGTCTTCAAGAGGAGCCTCGGCTAGTTGATCGGCAATGACTTGACCTTTTATAGATTTATGTCCAATGAACTCTATGTCAAACTCCGTCAACAACATGATCCATTTCGCCGTGCGGCTACTATGATAAGTACGACTCATCATGTATCGCAATGGATTCTCCTTAGACACAACATACGTCTTATTACTAAGCATGTAGTGGCGTAGCTTTTTGGTAGCAAACACCACCGCCAAGCGAGTTTTTCAACATATGCATAGTTAAGTTCATAAGCCGACCGGGTGCGGCTAAGATAGTATGTAGCCTGTTCTCTGTGAAGTTCATTTTTCTGGGACAGACATGGCACCCGAGTGCCACCTCGATGGCTGAGATGTATAAATAGAACGGCACTCCTGGTGCGGGTGGTGTCAATACTGGTGGCGAAGCCAAGTATTGTTTAATGTCGTCAAAGGCTGATCGGCACTCGTCATCCCAATGAAATGTGACCCCTTTATGCAATAATTTATTCATGGGTCGGCATTTGTCAAATAACTGCGCTATGAAGCGCTTGATCGACGCAACCTTTCCCTGCGAGACTCTGAGTTGCTTGATGGTGGTTGGGGGACGCATTTCAAGGATTGCCTTGACTTTGTTTGGATCAACCTCAATTCCTCGTTTGGAGACTATGAAACCCAAGAGCTTTCCGGAGGTGACGCCAAAGACGCACTTCTTGGGGTTTAGTCTGACTTTATGCTCAATGAGGCGATCAAGGACCTTACTCAAGTCACCGATGTGATCTGGGCGCAAAAGAGATTTGGCCAACAAATCATCCATGTAATCTTCCAAAATTTTGTGCATGTAATCGTGAAAGATGTATGTCATGGCACGTTGGTAGGTAGCTCCGGCATTTTTAAGGCCAAAAGGCATGACCTTATAACAAAATGTCCCCCAAGGCGTTGTGAATGCCGTTTTTAGCTGGTCCTCAGGATTAATACGAATCTGATTGTATCCTGAGAAACCATCCATAAGGGAAAGCATTTCGTGGCCTGTTGTAGCGTCTACCAACGCGTCGATGCTCGGCAAAGGAAAATCATCCTTAGGACTCGCTTTGTTAAGATCTCAAAAATCAGTGCATATGCGAATCCTCCCGTCGGGTTTCTTGACAGGAACCATGTTAGACAACCATGGTGGATAATCCACACAGATGACAAACTGGGCATCCAACAACTTTTGTAACTCATCTTTTACCATTAAGGCTATTGTTGGATGCATCTTGCGTAGTTTTTGCTTTACTGGCTTGATTGTCGGATCAAGCGTTAAATTGTGCGTGACTAGCTGTGGGTCTAGTCCCGGCATATCTTTGTATGACCATGCAAAAACCTCCTTCTTTTCCTTAAGAAGGGCAACATAATCGGCTCGCTCTTCAGGGGAAAGACTTACCCCCAGCTTGAGAATCCGTGGATTCATTGGATCTGTGCCGATGTCTACATCAGTCGTTGCTTCAATCGACATATGGGATCCGTCTTCCAAGCTGGTGTGGAATGGGGATCGGATGGATATCATCTGCTGAATTAAGATCATCATTTGGAACATCAAGTTCCTCCTCAGCATGAAAGACATCCTGAGTCTGTCTTGGAGTGAAATGAAACATCCCACCGCAAGGCCAATACTCTGATGGAGATGGTGGTGTGTCAGTGCGATCCCAATCAATAGCTTCTATGTCTAGATGCAATAATCGTGTTGGATTGGCTGGATCATGGATGGGGGCGGTCAAGTCAATGGAGACCATGTTAATGAAATGATTGTAATCTCCATTACCGCAAATGTGACAACTCTGATATTCTGGATGTTCGTGGTGCTTTGGATCTGGCTCTGTGGGCACTGGCACAAAGGGATCAGCCCTATACGCAGTCCTGCAAACAGGGTCTGCCCTAGGCACTGATGAGTTGATAGGGTCTCTAGGCGGAAGATGTTCGTTGTATGCCTGGAGTGGGGGGTGCAGTAATTGCTATAACTACGCCAGGGTGAAATGCCTCCTAGGTCTTGGATCTATGTGTAAGTGTTCCAACCTGTCATCTATGTCTAAAGGATCTTGCAACCTATGCTCACTAGGATCATTCAATGGGAACATCCTCAGGAAGCTTTCCTGATCATCATTCATTTGATATTCATGCGAATGATCGTCCTCCGACTCATTTTCAGAAGACCCTTCGTGGTCTTGTCCATCTTCCCCTTGTGGGTGAGTCCGTGAGGTTTCTCCTTGTTCAGCCGTAGGGAAAGGGTTGTTGAGGTCAACAAGGTTATTTGTGTGCAATGGGAAATAGTCCCCCCAGTGTATAAGTCGTATTTGGATTGGCATATGGATCCGATGCCAACCCATCCTTGTTGCCTATCCCTAGGCCTTGCATGTTTTCGACCAAGATGTCGAGGGGCAAAGGGTGGTTAAACCCTACTCCTGACTTGTCATAAGGCATTTGGTATCTTGGTTGACACAAAACACGCATTCCTTGTTCATACCGGCCTAACCCGTATCCATGCCAATTGCATTGGCTAAGATAACGTAATGCGAAGTCTGGGTTAGCCAGATAGTTGACATCTTCCATAAAGGGATCTTCATCTTCTTCTTCTTTTCGGGAAGGTTCAATGCCATGATCCAGGCCCCCAAAAATAAAATTTGTCTGATTAGGTGGGTAGCCTAAAGGAACCACGGAGCCTATGGGGAGTCGAGGTCTTCCCATGTCTTGCATAGACTGAAGTGTGGGCGTTGCAACAACATTTCGCACTATGTACTCCCCCATGCTTGTGTTAGACATCTCAACAGTAATCGTTGGCGATTGAGGGGAAGTGAATGGGAGTTCTCCTTGAGTCCACTCCATGTGGGGTGCACTAGGCGTCTCAACTTCCATTCGATTAGGCGTCTCTCCTGTAGAGATGTTGGAGACTAGAGGTGGTTCCGCTTCCAGGGGCTTCTTTCCTTTGTCCGTTGGTGTGGCCATCGTAGGTGGCGTCGTTGTGGGAGGATTGGATGAAGAAGATGATCCCGCCTGAGAACTTGATTGAGTTGGCAAGGGAGATTCTTGCTTAGTCGAACCCCGTTTAGATGGATTTAACTGGAAATCCACGTGCGTTGAAGGAAGGGTCGACTCGCGGCATGATTTGCATCGATTGCAGTGACTTAAAAGGTTCCAAATCTGCAGGGACCACGTGCACTTGTCCTTCAAATGTATATTTCAAACATTGATGAGCAATTGAAGGGACACACTTCATATCCCGGATCCAAGGCCGTCCAAGCAAGATATTGTAAGCCATTTCCCCTTCTAAAATGTGGCACAACGTAGGAATGATATTTTGTCCCACTTGTATAGGCAGGACAATTGTGCCAACTGTCGAGCATATCATATCATTAAATGCTCGAAGGGTATAAGTGGAAGGTGCAATGTGAGAGGCTGGTAGTTTCAGATGTTTCAGTGCAGCGGTTGTAATAAGGTTACTGGAAGAACCAGTATCTATCAACACCCGTTTGTACGGAGTCCCGTTGACCCACGCAATAACGTGCAGGGGCGGATCCGGTACATCTCCAGTCACCATTTTTAGCTCATCTTCCCTAAAGGTAATAACTGGTTCAGTACACTGTTTAACATGCCCCACAAAATTGTTGAACGAATCCGCTTCGTGGGGTTGCAACTCAATTGCCTTTAATATCTCCATAAGAGCTTCCCGATGGGGCGCTGATTGTTGAATAAGCTCATAAATGGAGAGCCTAGCCGATGTGGTCCGTAGACTTTGAGTAAGTCTAGATCGAATCGTGACCACTGGTCTAGGTGGGGGCAACTATGTAGGATTCGGTTGATGTTGTGACGTGGATGAAGCTTCCCTAGTGGCTGTCGCGGGGACAACTCCTGGGTGTCTCTTGTTTCTTGTCACAATACTTATCATTCCAACATACCCGTCCATGGGGTTTCACTCACTGGCGATTTGTGCTTTCATAATCGTGGTATTTATTTTAGTTTCATGTTTATGCTTTTGTCAAGTCTTTCATTTATATTCATTTCAATCATCGTTAGATTCATATTTTATGTTTCATACACAGGTGCTACTGACTTTCTTGTTTTTTTCTTTGAGTGCAGAGTTGCAGCATTAGAGGAGCGACAAGGAGTCTACCTTACCAACGCAAGCGACGGCAACATTTGGCCCGCCCATTCCAAACGTGGGCATGCGGAAGAGGAATTTTGAAGCAAATTGTAGAGATCAATATCTAACGCTCCTATCCCCTAAAAAGGAAGGAGACGTATTGTAACACGAATTGAAAATAATATCAATAAAAAGGGCTATAGTTTATATTGCTTTTATATCTTATGTTCATTCATTTGTGTTCTTTCCTTTTAATGCAATTTTGTTTAGTTTTTCCTTTTTGTTTTCGGAATATCGTGCTTTCAATGGCGATCACGGTGGGACGAATAAGAAATAATGTGTCCAAAAGGTGCCAAATTGGTTTTTGACTTACAAAAACTGCTATGCGAGTGGTTAGAACCACTATTTAACCTCCGAGGGCTGCCCTGGGGGTTGTGTGTGTTGGTGCGATCAGTGCTTGTCGTCACATAATCGAATTGGTGCTTGTTTTGGTGTCTACAGTATGGTACTATGTGGTCTTTTCATATTTGTTTATGGAGTGTTCATGTCCTCCATTACATATGATTGTACTATTTTCATCACTTTCATTAATGACATATTTTTGAGTTATTTGCAAATGTTCATCTCATTATTTTCTTGCATATTATTGTGCCATTAGTTTATAATTATCTCAGATTAGTTATCTTGCATCTTCTGGTTGTTCTCCCTATAATATTGTCCCATAAAAAGCTAATAATGTTATCAAAGCACATTGTATATTAGATAGGAATTAGGGAGAGCCACAAATAGTGATTGAGAGGAGTTTAAAAATCTTAGTTCTGAAATGTTTGATATTACATTTGGCTAGAGTCTCTCCACAGGGTTGTAGAAAAACTCGTGAAAACTAGGACTCAACATAATTCCACTAGATTGAAAAATCAACTAGTGAAGATTAATTATCTCTAGATTTAGAGTTTCTTCCATTACAATCCTAATACTTTGTTGTAGGGAAAAGGAGATTCAAAGTGAGTTGGGAAGCTTCCTACAAAATACCTAGGAAGAATATTTATTTATAATTAATCTATCACTAGAAGCACCAATCGAAAGAATGAAGATTTCGAGACCTAAAGAAAAGGTCCCATTACTAGATATTGCGGACCTTCAAAATGTGGAAGGAGAAAAGGCCATAGGAGCCTTGTTAAAAATTCAAGAGAGGAAATAAGACTTTAGTGAAGAGTCACGATGAAGATAAAATATTGGTGATCTTCAACATAGATTTAAGACTTCATCTTGAAGAAGTTGAAGAGACCCTTAGAAGGTTCAATTACAAAACTCCTAGATCTGGAATATTTGAGGTTGGTGATCTCCATTAAAACCTATAGATTGTAGAAGTGAAGAAGTACTAGCAAGGTCATGTTCCAGATTCCAGTAGTAGTAGATTTTAGAGATCCAAGAGGAAGATCTCATTATCAACACTTCCATAGTAGAATATTGAAGAAATGGTCTCATTTGGAAGACCATAACAACTTTGAGATTGAATATATTGGTGAGGTCTCAAGGAGAAATAAGGAGGGGGCTTGGTAAGCCTCATTAAAGGAGATCCAGAGAAGGCCATTAAAGGAGTTCTTAGGAGAATTCATTGGAGAAATTTACCACCAAGGAGAAGTTCCTGATAAAGAAATATTTTAGGATAATTATTGTCATCTGACAACAAGCCCAAACTGAGATAGATTTGGTAAGGAGATTGCCAAATCTCAGAGGATATTGGTGAAGACCTCAAGAATTTTAGGTTTCTTGAGGCGAGAGCCTATATTGAAGTCAAAATTTGACAAGGAGGTTAAAGAAGAATCAAAGTCACCTAGTACAATTAAAGGGTAGCAAGTTAGAGGTTTTTTGGAGTTGCAAAAAGGTGATTTAAAGAGCTATTTTAGGCAACCAAGAATAGTTGTAAGTTCATCCAATTAAATTGATGAACTTCTCAGAGAAAATGCTTATTGGGAGGTTCTATGGGCATGAAATTTTTAAAAAATCCTTAGTAGACTAGATGTCTAGGGAATAGATGGAAGTTCTAGGGTATGTGCCTAATTTCTTACTTCTAGTAAGAGGGTGGTTGTCTTTTCATTTTAGGAATAAGAAAGAGATGACAAAGATTATGTCGAAGAAATGGTTTTGGGGGCCAGCTTTGTTAATTCTCAAATTATAGGTTGTCATTAGAACTACTCGAATACCTTATCACCTTGTATGAGTAAAGTTATCAAGGTTGTCATTAGAATTTTGTTCTAAAGATATTTTCCAAGCCATAGGCAACTACATTGGTTCTTTCTTGGAGGTGGATGAGAGGTACCAACCATAATGCATGAGGATAGTGGCAAAGATTCTTGTTGATGTAAATTAGAGAGATAGATTGGTGGGGGAAACTATGTTTAAGTATAACAAAGGGACACATGTACAAACCCTAGAAAATATTGGTGTGCCTGGTAGACTTGGTGCCTATAAAATCTATCCCAACTCGGAGAAACATGAGGATATGATTTTATAGAATATCTAAGAGACTTGATAGATTCTTAGTAGCACAGATTTTGGTAAGTAGAAATTATAGATTGAAGTTAGAGGAGACTTTGATCACTCTCCTATCATGCTTCTTATAGCAAAAAAGGAGAATAATTGCATTGTCCTTTTTTATTCAATTATGAGTGGATAAAAGAGGATAGATTTGTAACTCTAGTCAAATTAGAATGGGTTAATTTTGATCCTAGTTTGAGAGAATATGCTAGTATGTAATTTACAACAAATTTAAAAAGAGTTAAGGCAACAATGGTTCAATGGGCCCATAAAAAAATTGATGGATAAGCAAAAACTGAGGGAGATTGAGGAGGAGCTTGCAGTGTTTCTAGCATATGACTTTGAAAAAGAAATGGATAAATAAATAAGGCTTAAGTATAAAAATTTGGAACAAGATAAGAGAAGGCTGTCAGTAGAGAGAGAAGCACGATGGAGGCTCAAAAGTAGAGCACTATGGATTGCAAGCGGGGATGAGAACACTAAATTTTTTCATAGCTTTACAAATCATAGAAAACAACAAAATACAATTTGGGAGCTACACTGACAAGATGAAAGTAAAGTATCCTCCTTTAAAGGAATACCAAACATGGGTGTCAAGCATTTTGGTCAACTAAACAAGGATCCTAGTCAAGTTAATATAGCTAAACAAGTTAGAATAACTTCTCTTTGTCAAATTTATAGATGAGGAATCCAATGGTGAGTTGATTAAGGAAGTCTCAAAGGAGGAGCTCAAAATTATTTTAACCTCCTTTTAGAAAGATAAGAGTCTAGACCTGATGGATGGACTATGAAATTATTTCTTAGGATCTATGACCTTTTGGAGTCTAACCTACTCAAGGTTGTGGAGAAGTATAGGTAAAATATAAGGGTAAATGTAGTCTTCAACTCTACCTTCATTGCTATTATTCCAAAAAAGGACAATCCTTCTTCCTTTGTGTAACTATTTGTATAAAATTATAGCAAAAATAATTGCATCAAAAATTAAAATGTTCTTCTTTGCTTCTATATCTTTTGAGCAATTCAGTTTCCTGCATAGTAGACAAATTCATGAAGCAATTGGTGCTGCTCAAGAAGTCTTCATTCTGTAAAATCAAATAAACTACCAGTAATGGCGATGAAGTTGGATCTCTCCAAGGCTTTTTATAGAGTAAATTGGCTATATTTAAGATGATACTTACTCATATGGGGTTTTGTGTGTAGATGGTGAATTAGATTATGAGATGTCTCTGTTTTGTTTCTTTTACAATTTTTGTTAATGGGTCAGCCTCTCATTTCTTCAAAGCTTCTTGGGGGATTAGACAAGGTTACCCCTTATTACCACTATTATTTATTTTGGTAGCTAAGGATTAAGTAGGCATATTTTAGAAGCCAAGAGGGAAGGAACAATAAAAGAAATTAGAATATGTAGAACAATGGAAGTCGCCCATCTACTTTTTGTAGATGATGTTCTCCTTTTTACAAATAAAACAATAAGAATTGTAGAGAAGTCAAAATAATTTTTAGATCTTTTTTATTTGGCAATAGGTATGCAGATTGATGCACAAAAGTCAAGCATCTCTTTAACTATGTGGATCATAATCAAACCATAATAATAGGTCAACTTTTTCCCTTTAACATATTTGATCTTCAAGTGGGGTTTAAATAAATGGGGTTCTTTTTGAAACCTAATGACTACACTAAACAAGAATAAAATTGGTTGATAAAGAAGGTGGAAGGAAGAATTAATATATGGTGTAACAAATGGCTCTTTTTGCGGGGAGACTGACTTTGGCTAAGTTTGTGTTGGAGGTAATACTAGTATATTGGTAATCTTTGGCTCATATACCAAAAGGAGTTTTGGAAAAAAATAGATAGTTAAGCTATAGGTTCTTATGGAAAAGGAAAATGGAAAGGGAAGGTATTACCTTGGTTAAATGGCAATCCTTAGCCAAGCCCAACAAAAATGGAGGATGGGGACTTAAGAACATATTCCTATTTAGCAAGGCTCTGGCAGTAAAGTGTGTTTGGAAGACAATATCAAAGGAAGGCTTATGGAATGAGATCATGTATAAAAATTATTTAGAGCCAGTCATAGTTGAGGAGTGGATAAGGGCCCCAATGAAGCAAACTTATAATGTTTCAATCTATTGGAAGGTAATGATTCGGGCTTTTTATGTTGTAGGTGATTGGCTTGCCTGGAAAATAATGGATGGTTCAAGGATAAGACTAGGATTAGACCATTGGATTGGTTGTGATGATATGCACAGACTACTAAATAATGTAAATCAAACCCTAAGAGTTTAGGGGATTGGAAATCTCACCCAAGTAGCTGACCCAAAATCTTCTACAAACTAGAGTTAGGGATGGAAGGAAGCAAAAATGTTAGGTCTTCAAGGTCAGGATACACACCAATGGGAAGAATATGTGGAGAGACTTAAAGTTGAACATATCAAGTTGCGAGAGAAAATTGATCAATTGGTCTAGATAAAGAATGAAGCTATGGGGGAGTACACTCCAAAGTTAGGGTATAAGACTCTATTGGAAGATAACAATGACGATCCAACATGGTGGTGGAAGACACTTTGGAAGTAGAAAGCCCCGTTGAAGACAAGACTATTCCTATGACTTACCATGAAAAATAAGGTTTTGATATGGGAGGTATTACAAAAGAACAATTGGAATGATGTAAGAAGGTGTCATTTATGTAAGTCAAACAATGAAACAATTGATCATTTATTGGTTGCTTGCTCCTTTACTAGACAAGTTTGGAGGGAGGTTATAACATAGTTAAAGCTTCCTATAGGATGTCAAGAAGACTCCTTAGGAGAGTGCTTAAATATTGGTTTGAAAATAGGTCATACAAATGTTTCATAACTCTCCCATTGTTTGTGTCTTAGGGAGTTTGGTTATCTAGGAATGCAATAATTTTTCAGGATAAAAAAAACCTACAAAAACCTACTTGGTAATTCTCCTCCCAAATCATTGGAAGTTTCAATAACTATAAGGTTTCGACAACAACAAAGTTAAACAGAAAAATCATCCCTCCAAAAATTGATAAATCAAGGGCTTGGATTTTTTTTATGGGGCTAGATAGGGGATCCCTAGAGTTTGTGGAGCAGGAGGATTATTGTATATTTATGACTCATTATTTTAAAATCAGGGTTGGATTGGGAGAAGGTTCTAATAATTATGTTGAAATTATGACCCTCAAATTGTTGGTTCAGTTGGTACAATCAAAAGGAATACCAAAAATTCAAATTTACGGAGACTCACGGTGGTAATAAACTGGATGCTTGGTGTTTTTAGGATGAACACCATTATTTTACAACCCATCTTCTCTCAAATAAAAGAAGTTATGGATCAAAGTAAAGCTTTTAATTTTTGGCATATTTATAGAGAATTGAATAGGAAAACAAATGAACTCTCAAAGGAGGCACTTTAGATTGACCCAAGTATGTGCTTAGTATAATAATTTAAGGAGGGCAATGCACTGCACTTGGTCCAAATCTTTATTTGGGAGGATTAATACACTCTAATTAAAGCAAGCACAAATAAGATAATTGTTTTAAAAATAACTCAGAAGTTAATGATTTGAAGGATATTGGTTGATAAATTGGAAAGGTGTCTAAAGATAAAACTTAGCATGATAAAGAGAGCTAAAATATGATATATAATCGACCTGACGCTTAAATCACTATTAAAATTTTGAAAAAATGCCAAAGCAATATGTGGGAAAAAATGAAATTTCATATTTACTTGAAAAAGGACTATATAACATCTTCTAAAAAATTATTATCATGTAAGATATTTCCAAAACAAACTTTTCAAGTTCTCTATTTAAAAAATAAGAGTGTGTACTTGTCCACAATTTACAATCGAACGAAGAGTTAAGCAGTGACCCCTTCTCCTGCAATGGACCGCCTACCGCTGGTATTACAGAGCTTAACTTGAAAGAAATCCTCATTCATATCACATTCACTGTCGCAATCGAAATCTGAAATTACAGATATTAACTAACAGGGGTAGAAAGAAATGGCCATAACACCATCTCCTTCGCTTTTGAACACAATGGTCTTTTGTTGTGATGGTCTTTTCAAGGCGATGGGCTTTTTTTGCTCACGTTTTTCTAATCATACAATTTCATCCATTTCCCACCAAAATCAAAATCTCCATATCAATATGAATATCACTCTCATACAACTCTGTCGGAAGGAGCGGTTGAAGGAAGCAGTACACATTCTACTTACTACAAATACACATAACTCTTTACACTCTTCTACATATCGCCACCTCCTGCAAACCTGCATAGCCAAGAATGCCCTTTCAGAGGGCAAGCTCCTCCACTCGTTCATCGATCGCATCGGACTTAAATTTGACCTCTCCACACACAAATTTCTGCAAAACAAACTTATTCACATGTATGTCAGCTGCGGCAGTTTGACGGACGCTCGCAAAGTTTTTGATTGCATGACAAAACGAAACGTCTTCTCATGGAATATGATAATTTCAGCTTACCAAATACATGGCTTTCCTCGAAATGCACTGAAACTGTATCACCAAATGCGACAAACAGCAGGAGCAGTCCAACCAGACCAGTTTACCTTTCCCAGCATCCTCAAAGCATGCGCCAAACTGGGAGATTCGCAACAGGGTTTAACCATCCATCAAACAGTAATCAAAACCGGATTTTTCTCAGATGTTGCAGTTGCCACTGCCCTGACTGACATGTACGCAAAATGGGGTAGCATAGAGAAGGCGCGCAAACTGTTTCACAAAATGACTCATCGAAATGCATTCTCATGGAATGCAATGATAGCGGGATATGCACAAAATGGGTTTTCTGAAAAAGCCCTGGAGACTTTTAAGCAAATGCAATTGTCAGGCGTAAAGCTAGACTGTGTAACCTTTGCCAGCATTCTTCCAGCATGTGCCAACATGGGAGCTCTAGAAGAAGGTATGGACATTCATCAAAAAGTAATTGAAAACAAATTTTCAGCAGATGTCGTGGTTGTGAATGCCCTGATAGACATGTATGCAAAATGTGGAAGAATAGACAAGGCACAGGAATTGTTTGACAAAATGCATAATGCAAACACGGTTTCATGGACTGCAATGATTGCAGGCTATGCACAAAACGGACAAGTTGAAAAGGCCCGCGAGTTGTTTGACAAAATGCCTAATCAAAATGCAGTCTCATGGACTGCAGTGATTGCAGGATATGCGCAAAATGGGTTCTCTGAAAAGGCCCTCGAGACTTTTAACCAAATGCAATTGTCAGGCGTAAAGCCAGACTCTGTAACATTTGCCAGCATTCTTCCAGCATGTGCCAAAACAGGTGCTCTAGAAGACGGCATGGACATCCATCAAAGAATAGTTGAAAATGGTTTTTCATCGGATGTTGTGGTTGTCAGTGCCCTGATAGACATGTATGCAAAATGTGGAAGAATAGACAAGGCACGGGAATTGTTTGACAAAATGCATGATGCAAACACGTTTTCATGGACTGCAATGATTGCAGGATATGCACAAAACGGACACGTTGAAAAGGCCCGCGAGATGTTTGACAAAATGCCTCATCGAAGTACTGTCTCATGGAATGCAATGATTGCAGGATATACACAAAATGGGTCTTTTGAAAAGGCCCTAGAGACTTTTAAGCTGATGCAATTGTCAGGTGTAAAGCCAGACTCTGTAACCTTTGCCAGCATTCTTTCAGCATGTGCCAACATGGGAGCTCTAGAAGAGGGTGTAAACATTCATCAAAAAGTAATTGAAAACAGACTTTCAGAAGATGTTGTGGCTGTGAATGCCCTGATAGACATGTATGCAAAATGTGGAAGAATAGACAATGCCCGGGAATTGTTTGACAAGATGCATGATGCAGACACAGTTTCATGGAATGCAATGATTGCAGGATATGCAATTAATGGCTACAGCGAGGATGCCCTTAAACTCTTTGATCTGATGAAGCACTTGGGAACCAACCCTGACAACATAACCTTTGCATGTGTTCTATTTGCATGCAGCCATGCAGGTCTAGTGGATGAGAGCTGTAAATACTTTAACAACATGAATAACTATTATTGCATGATTCCTGGGATGGATCATTATGTATGCATTGTTGACCTTCTTGGCCGTGCAGGCTATCTTGAGGAAGCTTTGAACTTCATTGCCAAATTGCCCATAGAACCTGAATTAGTTGTGTGGATGTGTCTGCTTGGTGCTTGTAGATCACATAAGAATATAGGAATAGGGGAATTTGTGGCAACAATCCTTTTTGTGTTGGAGCCTAAACATGCTGCATCTTATGTTCTCCTTTCAAATATTTATGCCGAAGTGGGCAGCTGGGATGATGTTCAAAGAGTAAGGACATTGATGAAAGATAGAGGAATTAAGAAGACACCTGGATGTAGTTGGATGGAAGTTCACAAAAGGATACATGTTTTTTGAGTAGGAGATAGATCACACCCACAAACACAGGAGATCTGTGCAAAATTGGAGGAATTGTCGAGTGAGATGAAGGCAGCAGGGTATATTCCAAATACAATACATGTGTTGCATGATGTGGAGGCTGAGGATAAAGAATTGCTTCTCTGCCAGCATAGCAAAAAGTTGGCAATTGCATTCGGGTTGTTTAAGACTCTCCTCGGAACCAGTATTAGAGTTGTGAAGAACCTTTGAGGATGTGGTGACCACCATACTGCAACTAAGTTTATCTCCAAGATTGTTACAAGAGACATTGTTGTGAGAGCTGCGAACCGATTCCATCATTTCAAACATGGAGAATGTTCCTGTGGAGATTATTGGTGATGCAAAGTAATGCAAGGTCTAAACAGTCTTGCACAATGACATGGTGGATGCTTTCAGATTTCAGTGGTAAGAAGGAACCATGTTTCATTTCATTTTCTCAAAAGTGTTGTTATTAAATATTTGTATAAATAGACAATGTTGTTGATTGCTTACATCATATTGTCGAGGGAACACAACTGCCTAGGTATATTGATGGAGTATTTGTGAAAGCCCTTATTTTAAATACTATGAAGTCATGGTCATGAACTATTTTTCAGAAATCAACTGTAGAATGAACAGCTGGAGAAAGAGGTGGAAAAATGGCGAACATGAAAGGAGAAATACTTGAAGGAAATGGAAGACACTCAATGAACAATGAATGTCAGAGAAGGGCTTACAACTACTCGGTGCTTTGGTATGATGAGCAGAGTTTGCTCTTGCCTTTATTATTTTGTGCAGTCTTTTTGTTTGGATCCATTCTATTATCTTGTGCTTATTTGGATCATAATAATAAACGATATCAAAGAGTTGATTGGGAAAACATAACAGTTTAAGAAAGATGAAGAATATCTTTGATAGAAAGGCAAGCTGGATATGATTCAATTGACCTAACAACAATATATTGAGAACATTGTAATATTTTGTTATTTTGATGGAAGTGGCCCTAAATAGAAGCCATATATAGCTTTCCTAAAATAACATGCGTAATAATTGAATTGGAAGTAACACAACCGCTTTCATTATTTACGATGAAATTATTAGATCCACGTGATTAAGGGAGTACATCAACAATTTGCTTCTAGATAAGACTATATTAAAGGCAAGCTACGCATTCATAAGCTAGTTGTCTTAATAACTGTCTTAATAACGGTGTTAAATTTCTACTTGTATTATTCTTGCATGGTAGACTGAATTTTTCACCCTTTTCAAGACATCTTAGTTGTTACAAAGAAGTGAAGTAGGTTGAAAGTTCTATTTGCAAATTCTGTAAAACTCTCCCTAATAAGACAACTACATGAGTTATTTTTACTCACACTTTTACTCTGTTTTAATGACATTGCAAGTGTAGATTTTTTTTTATTTTTTTATTCTTTTCTTTGTTTTTTCAGGTTTTTTCATGCACCTAAAGCAAGGGCAAAAATATAGCATTTAGTAGATTTTTAATCATCTATAGAACCTCCCCAATCTTAATCTGCACAATAAGTCAACCCAATATCAACATATGTTTAAGATAGGATGTAAAATTTTGTAGTCCCTTTGACATATCTTAATAACCTTTCAACAATTTCTTGATGATCAACCTATAGTTTTTAATTGCTCACCAAAATCATGGTGGCAATCTAAATGCCATTTTGAGAGAAGTCTGCAAGGAGGGGTGGTTGAAGGAGCTGGTACACATTTTGTTTACCGCAACTACACACAACTCTTTACACAACACACAATTATTTACATGCTTCAACATATCTTCAACTCCTATAGACCTAGATCACCAATAATGCCCTTTCAAAAAGCTCGTCGACTCACTCATCGATTATACCAAACAAACTTAACCCCTCCACACACACATTTATGCAAAGCAAGCTTACCCACACGTATTCAATTGTGCAAGTTTGGTGGACACTTGCATGTTTTTGACTACATGACTAAATGAGACGTTTTCTCATGGAATATGATAATTTCAACTTACCAAAGACATGGCTTTCCTCGACATGCATTGGCACTCTTTCACCAAATGCAACAAACAACATCGAATTATTTCACCTTACCCAACATCCTCCAAGCATGCACCAAACTGGAAGATTTGCAAGAGGGCTTGATCATCCATCAAAGACTAATCAAAACTAGATTTTTTATTTCAGATGTTATAGTAGCTAGTGCCCTAATAGACATGTATGCAAAGTGTGGTAGTGTAGAGAAGGCACACAAACTGTTTGACAAAATGCCTCAATGAAGTATTGTATCATATAATGCATTAATTGCAAGATATACACAAAATGGTTTTTTTTTAAAAGGCCCTAGAGACTTTTAAGCCAATGCAATTGTGAGATGTAAAGCTAAGCTCAACAACTTTTTCTAGCATCATCCTTGCTTGTGCCAAAATGGGATCTCTAGAAGAGGGTATGAACATCCATCAAAGAATAGTTAAAATAATTTTCATTGGATGTTGTGGTTGTTAGTGCTCTAGTAGGTATGCATCCAAAATGTGGGAGAATACACAAGGCATGGGAATTGTCTGACAAAAATGCATAATGCAAACACAATTACTAACTAAATGTTGAGCAATTTTGACAATAGACAAAGGGGTAAAGGACAAATCAAGATCAAGGCCAAAGTGTGGCCTTCCTAATTAAAATTAGATTCCAAAGTATTTGATTAGCAAAAGGGGACAAAATTAAAATTTCAAAAATTGCTACCATGGATTGACTGATGTGTGATCACCAATCTGTTCTATCAACCTATTGAAGCAACTAACCTATAGTACTTGATTCATTCAAATTGTAATGTGTTGCTGACATGAACCAACCAATGGCATTTAAGAATTGGCAGATTGAAGGAAAACAAAGGAAATGTCGAGCCAATCTACCAATCTATTAGATGATGACATTGTGATCATGTGTCAACTAACTAAATGGTGGAAAACATAATATTGAAGAATTTGGAAGAGTAGACAGAAAATACATAAGAGATGAAATAAAAAATATTTACATTCTAGGAAAAGAGAAATATCTTATAACAAGGGATTCTTCTAAACATTTGTAGACAATGAACCTCAAAAGAGAATTTCCTCTCTAAAATCGTCTTAAATGAGCAATTCTACTTCCTTGGTTTTGTGTTAAACTTGGTACCAAGGTCCTACCTCCCTTAGTAAATGCTACCTATGATAGCTAAAATTACTAGGATTGAAAAAAGCTAAGAAATTTATCGAGCTCAACTATTCTACAATGCCGCTTCTATTTGATTTTTGCTCCTTGCTTGGGATGCAACTATTCAATTTCATCCTTATTGACCTTATTCATTGAGCTACGAAGTCTTAGATGGTTAATGATTTTTTTTGCAAAATATTCTCTATTCTAATCTAATATTTGACTAGATGATGATTGACACATTTTTCCTTTCTAGATTGTTGATGTGAGCACTTTTGCCTTGAAGATGCCATGTGGTCATTATTTGGTTTTTGTTGTTTGGTTCATTGTCTTGGCTGCTCAGATGAAGTTGAACTCATATTCCTAATATAAATTATTTGGAATTTTTAAGTGTTGTCGCCTTTGAAGACTCCTAATGAACACCTTCTTTGTGATATTACTTGTGAGTTTGGCTACTTGTTTAGAGCTTCCACATTCAGGAAATTTGACGGTGCTTACAAATTGCTTAGGCCCAATGAGTTTGCTTGGATTGTTGTAGCTCTCTTGATTAGACTTGAGTGCTTTGGGCAACTTTAGATAAACTTGGTTCATTTGAAGAAGTTTATCTTTGGCATTTTGCATGGCTCATTTGCTAGTTGAAGTAGAGAACTTGGGCTCCATTGATCTAAGTTGGTATCCTAATTTGAAAATTTTTAAGTGCACTTGGAGCTGCTTTGAAGTTTGAAACTTCGACACTTGAGTTACATTGTTTAGAAGAGAGCCTAGACAAAATTTTGAGCACCACTTTGATCACATATCAAACTAAATGTAGTAAATACAATTTACCACAATTTTAGAACTAAAACCCTCCCTATGAAAGGTAATTAATGGCAAAATATTTGATGGTATTGGAATCCCAAAGCTAGCTCCATTTAAATGCATCCTAGATTAAACACCTAGAAAAATTGGTCAAACAAATAGACAAATTAAAATTGGGTCAATAAGGGATTGGTGTCGTGGTTCAAATATGCAAATGAAGGGTAAATTTGGTGCTTTATATGTTTAGCACCTAATTCAAGCATCAAATTTCCTCAAACTTATGATTGATTGTTGTTGTCACCTTTGTCAAACAAAGGAACAACATCCTCCTTGCTTATGTTTGCTACTATTTATTGATCATAATGACCAATGAAGGAAATCCATCTACCAGAACATGTCTAGAAGCCAAACCTGCACAAAACAAGAAAGTAGAGGAAAAGATTACGTAAAGGATATAGATGATGAAGTGAAGATAAATGGATGAGTCTTCGTAGCAGCTCTAACCTATAATATATCTCAACTAGCTCCTATGACTCTAACACTTAATGCTTATCATCATACTAGTATGCCACCAACAATCTACCCCTCAAAAATCCTATCACTTGTTTAAGGATCATATTATCATATAACCCTATTTTCAAACACTTATTAGCATATAACATCTAAATCAATAATAGTGAACTATCAATAGTCATGACACCAACGTACAATACCATGATCCCTATGGTAGTTGTTAGGCAAGCCTAAACAACCATATATCAAATGAATTTAGGTAGAATTGGAGAGGATGGCAAGGGAAGAGGAATGAGTTGAGGAGGTAGCAAAGGGGTTTGTTTATCAAGGTGGTTATGGGAGAGAAAGAGGAGGTGGTCAATCATGATGTTAATGTAGACACGGAAAATTGACCCACTTTTAGTGGGCAATCTTCCTTAGAGCCCCTAAGAGGTCCCTAACCCTTGCCCTAGGCAAGGGTAAGCCTCTTTTCCCCCTACCTTGCCTTTCTTTAGCCTTTTAGCGAAATCGCACCCGGTTACGATGGGGCGCGACTTCGTAGAAGCGATATCGCACCCCATCGGCATGGGGTGCGATTTCGCTATTTTTAGGGTTTTAATTTATTAAAACCTGGGTTTAACCTTTTTAGCGTGCTTGGCATCGGCTTGTGTTTGTTTTCCCGCTTCTTTCCCCCTGATTTTCATCTATAAAAGGAGGGGTTAATCTCACTCTTAAAAAGAGAGACATGTGATCGATCTTAGAAATTAATTAAGCTCAAAATTCTTATGATTAATTAGTGCTCGCATTCTTACTTTCGCTCTGCTTCCTGTTTCTTCTACAAGCTAACCTCGAAGTGCGAATTTTGGATTTGATCTTCTGCTGCATTGATTTGGATTGTTGTGTGGTTTGGTGGATTCGTGTTGTAGTTCGGAAGGAAAGAGAGTGCTCATTTGGATACCTCGATCTCTTCTGCCTGCTTCTGCGTCGTCCATCAGGTTGTGCGCACTTTGTTTCCTGCATTTATTTATGCTCTGCATTTATCTTTTATTTTTCGTGTCTCTGAAGCGAAATCGTGCCCTGTCCTAGTGAGGCGCGACTTTGCTAACCCTAATTTAGGGTTTTTGCTCACAGAAGCGAGATCGTGCCCCATTCTGATGGAGCGTGACTTCGCCTGTAGCGTTATCATGCCCGCCATCTACGAGGCATGATTTTTCCCAGGATTGAACTGGGGGCATCTGTCAGATTTTGATTGCATGAGTAGTTTCTAAATTGCATTTAGGGCATGATAGCATAATCTATTTTCTGCTTCTCTATTGTTGCATTGTTGTTTTATGATTAATTCTCCAAAGGTCAATTTTTGCTTTTGTTTCCAAAGGTCATCTAAAAGGACCTAGGGGGCTTGATTGTTGCGCCTCCAAGCATTGTTGTACAATGGCCTAAGTAGGCCCCCTAATGCTAATCCCATTTTCAAGTGTTTCATAAGTTATCTTGCAGAAATAGGTATTTTTGATATCATTGGACAAGAGGCAGAAAAAGCTAAGTCAACCACCGGTCAAGATAAGTGCTCTAATTATTTTATTGGTTGAAGATCTGATCTGAGTATTGATTCTTAGGCATCTGAAAGTGAAAAGCATATAGTGTGCATCTAGGGTTAATATTGTGCATTTATCTTGTGTCCTTGCTTTAAAGGTTTTCTGGATAAAACCCTAGGTTAGCAAGCATTCAAAGAAAGAATCATATTAGGTTAGCTCTTGTATTCTTGCATTCTGATTTCTGCATTGTCCTTTATCTTTCATAGCATAGATCTAGAAAGGCCAAACTTAGGTGATTGCTTGAAAACTGAATACATCAAACTATCCCAAAAATCCTGAGGACTTGGAGCGAGTCCTAAAACCATTCCTAGTGAACCCTTCCCCCTAGCACCGAGTGTAGAGAACAACATACCCCCATGGTTCACCCCATAAGGCTTTCTATCTTTGCGGATCCAACATTTTTGGGAATTGTACATGGTAGGGCAGTTTTCCCCTCTACATATTTGGTGAACCCGACATGAACACCTCCTTTATTTTAAAACTTTAAACAAGATCATTAATTCTATTTGAAAATTCTTAAAAGAAATTAAAATATATGTGTTAGTGTTTTCCCCTAACTATTTTCACTACTTCTAAATGGCTCCTTTCCTTAGAAGTCAGAGGAAACAATTAGAATCTGATTATGTTCCTTTGGAAGATGACCAGATTGATAGGGAAGACCCTAATGTAGGTCCAGAAGAGCAAGAAGAGGTAGATATGGAAACTAAAACTAATCATGATCCTTATGCTGGACCCAATGGTAGCTTTGTCTTCTCATCATTTGATCATATTTGGGAATTCATGAAAGCTCATAAGGAGAAGCTATTGGAATATGTAGAACGAGAAGCTCATCTTGAAAAAGAGGATGCTACTCCTTCTCCTCCCATTAGGTCTCCTATGCTTAATCATGATAATCCCACATCTCAACCTGTGCATCTTAGTAATCTGAAGAACCAAGTGACTTGTGCTACTACTAATACCACCAACATTGGATGGAATCCACCCATTCCTCCAACTAGTAGTGGCACCCAAAATTACTTTCAATTTCCTCCTTTATCTTCTAATGTCAACACTATTGCTTCTATTCCACCACAAGTTAATCTTCCATTCTCACAAGGCACCACATATAACAATAACCTTCTCATGTCCAACTTAAGTCAAGGGAATATTGGAAACACACATAATTCAAAAATGCAGAATTTGGCAAATATAGTGAATCAGTTGGTTTCAAGGATGGATATGATTCAGCCTTCAAGGTTTACATACAATTATAAGGAAATGTGTAGTCAACCATTGGATCCTATTGTTGTTGCTAGACCTTATCCCAAGCATTTTCCTATGCCAGTTTTACCAATCTATAAAGGGATAGAAGATCCAATAGAGCATCTAAGAGGATTCAGGATAGCTTGCCATGATCTTGTTTATGATGATATGCTTCTATTGAAAATATTTCCAAAGAGTCTTGTTGGAGTTGCATTGGAATGGTATTATCGGTTGCCCAACTATTCTTTAAAGAGCTTTGAAAAGACTACAAAAATGTTTGTTCATCAATTTAGTGCTTATATTGAAAAGGAAGTGACAATGAGAGACCTATATGATCTAAAGCAAAGTAAAGAAGAAAGTTTTTTAGAATTCTTAGCTCATTGGAGAAGTTTAGTTGGTCGATTAAGATAGCCTGTGTCTCAGAAAGATATGCTTGATATATTCATTAGTAATTTACAAGAACAGATATCGTATGCACTAGAAACTACTACTGTTACATCTCTTGATCAAGCAATTGAGTTAGCCAGAAAAGTGGAACAAGCTCTCATTAGAAGAGGTCAACTTAAGAATAAAGAAGAAAAGTCTACTAAGTCTCAACATAAGAATAAGCATACAAGAGGTAATAATGATAGTAGGCCTATTAATAATGTCACCAATAGCCTACAAAATATTGTACTTCAAAAACCTCCTCAAAGGAATTTTACTAGACTTAATATACCTATGGAAGTAGTTTTGAAGCAATTATTAGAAGCTAAGGCAATTGAACTACCTCCTATAAGACAACCAGATACTACAACTCATTGGTATAAGGTAGGTCAATATTGCACATATCATAGAGTAGAAGGACACTGGACAAACTCTTGTAAGAAGTTGAAGCATGTGGTTCAAGATTTGATTGATGCAGGATGCATTGATTTAAGAAATTCCTAAACTTCAAGTAATCAGGCTCCTATTCAACAAACCCCAACAACAAATCAAGATATGGGGATATTCAAGGATCCATTACCAAAGCATGATCAACAAGCAGCCAACCAAGTGGCTCATCAAGATGATTCCCTACACCATAGTAATGTGGTTGGTATGGTTGGGGTAACTACAAGGAAACAAGCTCAGAATCAGCAAGGATAGAGTTCAACATCGCAACCTAGTTCAGTTTTAAAGGAGAATCAGAGAAAATATTCAGCTACAAGAATTCCACCTATAGTGTTGAGACCACAGTCACAGATTTCATATGATATTCAGAAGTAGTTAGCTAATACTCCAACAAAAATATCAGTCTTAGAGCTTTTGCAGACTTCTCTTGATCATAGAAATGCTTTAATGGAATTTTTAAAACAACAATCTATTTCTCCAGATGTCACCCCTGATGCCATAGTTGATGCCATAGGTTCTTTTGGGATACATCATGTCTCATTCTCAGATGATGATAAACCTTCCTCAAACTTACATGGAGATTCATCACTTTACATCACTACACTTATTGGGGATACCCTTATCAAATGAGTTTTGATTGATAATGGCTCATCCCTCAATTTGTGTACATATCAATTCTTTCAAAAATTTGGATTAAAAGAGGAAGATTTAACAAAATATGATATCCTTATTAAAGCTTTCAACAATAAGTCCCAAGAGGCCTGTGGTGTCATATCTCTTCCATTAAAAGTGGGGCCTCGAATATTGGATACTTTGTTTTACGTGGTGTCTTGTCCTGCATCTTTTAATCTTCTTCTTGGATGACCTTGGATTCATGCGATGAAGGTCATCCCTTCTACTTTTCATCAATGTCTCAAATTTGAATTCAAGAATCAAGTTATCACCATTCTAGGTGATCCTCGACCATTTGAATTCTGTTCAAATATAGAGTTAGCTCAATCTGAATCTTACTCTTGTCCTTCTATTTCTTCAGCAAATTCTCCATGTTCCTCATCTCAAATTTTAGAGCATCTTCAAAATTTAAAAGTGAGTGAGGAACGTCAACCCTATTCTTCATCCTTGGATCATGATAATCAGTTTCTTCAAGAGCCTCTTCTGGATCTCACCAAGCTACCACCATCACCTCGAACTATGGGTTTACCCCATAAGAAGGGTGATGTTGTACACATTGGCACGTGTACCTTTGTCTTTGGAGGGACTACCTTCGAAGAAAATATTCATGGTAGCAACCCATCTCCTAGCGAGCGCTCTTTTGCTCAATGTTATCTCACTAATGATTATCCCCTTCCTAAGAAGATCCTATCTAGTATGGGATATGCAGGTAAAGGATTGGGACCACAACAGAAAGGTATTCAAGAACCTTTGGATGTTGAGATTTGGCCTGGGAGATGTGGTATAGGTTTTATACCTAATAAAAATCAACCTTTGCCTTTTGAGGATGATGATCATCTTGTGACTTATGCAGAATATATAGAATATCAAAAGATGATAATAGATGAAAATAAAAGTATTAATTATGCTTCTCCTCCAAATCTAATGTCTTGCAATATGATTGATTCTATTTGTTTTAAAGATGACATTGCTTATGTGCAAGAGAATGGTGGATCTTTATATAATGTTTGTTTTACTAAAAAGAATGGTGTTGTTAGAAGATGTGTTGATTATCGTGCCATGGATGTCCAAATAAGGGCCTTGGAAGAACTTTCTTATGATTTTTATCATCGATAAAATGCACTCCTTGGGGATATCTTTGATCCGACACCTCATGGCACGTTAATTTATTTTAATAAGATGAATGGTGCATTTAGGTTTTGCATTGATTTCAATTTTGTATAACAAAAAAAAATCTTTCATGTAGTTGCATTTGCATTCCCATTGCATCCACCTGCTTGCTCATATTGCATTGTTGCTTGTCATCCTTGCATGATTGCTTGACATCTAAAGAACACCTTGCATGATTGCCTATCATAATTGCATTGTTGCTTGTTCATGACTGCTTGCTCATATAGATTTTTGGGGATTTTGTGACAATGGCATGTGATGATACCTAGTTAGGTCATAGCTCACATGCATTGCACTTCTCACTAGGACTATGATGCCTAGCAAGATCCCCCTAGGGATTCCTCCCTTCTTATATTGCTTCTTCTCCTTCTCTCAATTTCTTTATCATGATAATGCTTTCAAAGTCTTCTTAAGATCCCTATCTGGGATAGCACTTGCATATCATTTATTTACATATTACACCCCACATGGGATACTTATACATCCTAGTGGGTATTACATCATCTACGATCTTCTATCGGGTCATACTCTCTTTTGACTCAGTAGGCTCAACACCCCATTACAGGATAAGCTCCTTGGTCAATTTTAGTAGACCTCGACATACATCCTAGCGGGTAAATACCTCATAGCAATCAATAAGGGAGCAACCACCCATAGTGGGTCAGACTCCACACATCTTTTTTTACACTACTACAAGTGCTAAACCTATAGCGGGTCTAGCTCTATTTCTGAAATGATCTATGGTATCTAACTACACTGGTTCCTTGCAACCTACGCTAGTTCCATGCTATGGGTCATCAGTTCTTCTCCTTTTTAGATGGTTGACCTTTGGATTTTTCTTCTTCTTATTCTTCTTCTTCTTCCTCTTCTTCTTTCTCCTCTTTTTATCTCTTCTTCTTTCTTCTCCTCTTTTTTTTCTTTCTTTCCTTTCGTTTGTCTTCTTCGTATTTCTCCTTCTCCTTTATTTCCTTTTGCATCCATCCATTTTCATATAGTTTGCATTAAGATAGTTTGCATACATGAAAACATGAATTAAATAAAAACACATTACACACAAATAAAACAATAAAAGTAGCTATATATTACTCGAGAGAAAAAGAGTACATAGTCCCCATGTCAGGTTGGTGTACCACAATCTAGACTCGGTACACTCAACCTAGGGATGTACACCACAATATAAAAATTGGTGCATCATCCCGATCCCTAGTCCCTCTCTCCTAGCTATAAGAGCCAACTCCCTCTAGTCCTATCCTAAGGAGGAGGCAACCTAGGCTATGACATGGACTATCATGATACCGATGTCATTCATGATCGAGACCATGATCTACTCACTGACTATAAGGATGGAGGAAGTGGCATCCTATGACCTAGTGGGATAGCTACATAGTAAACTATCTCATAAAATATAGCCCACTAAAGGGCTATCTCCAACCTCTCTCCCATCCATCATAGCTCCACTAAGAAGCTGCATCACAATGTCTTCTTAGCTGCTCTCAATGATAACCATCCCCTCTACCCTAGCTCTCTAGTGCTCTCCATACAGATGAGCCATCTCTCCCTAGAGCTATCGATATCTACCCAAGCTAAGTCCCTCTCAACCTTTATGGTGCTCAGTGACCTTCATAGCTCCTCTAGCCTCCTAGCCCTATCCACCTGGACTTGGGCCATATGGCTCTATAGAGAGGCTACCTATGCTCATAGCTCCTCTATCTCCCTCCTCTCCTAGCTCTCACCAACCACTACTATAGATGTGGAAGCCTCTCCAAGATCTCTGATCTATAGCCTCCCTATCTATGGGGGCATACCTCACCCCCATATCTGATCCCTACCACCTAGATGGCCTCCTCTACCACCAAGATCCAAACATGAGTCGATCTCTATCTCGAAGTAGTGGGAGTCTATTGTACCCTCTCTATGGCTTAGTGAGCTACCTCTTAAAATGCTCATTGCATGCTCGGGTCCATCACCTAGCACCTCTATATCAATACTAGTGAGGAGATCCTTTGGGGCACAACTCCTCTATACCACCACCTATACCCGACAACCACTCCTACATCATCTACCCTCAAGTCAACATAAGGAGGATCATCCATATCCTCCTCGACCCACCTAGTGAGGTCTAGCTCATCTCCTACCCCTATTGGATCCTAAGTCACCCTTCGATACCAGTAGTCCCCTAGGTCCAGGACTCCCTATAAGATCTCATGCTATCGAAGGACTCGATCAAATCTGAAGACCTTTGACTCTCCCTTCTTTGACCTCAACCACCTGATCCTCCATATCCTAGCTAGCTCTATCCTATCCTCCACCCACCCAAGGTGAAGCTACCATGGCCTCCAGATGATCTTCACCTCCCGAAGCTCATCAATCACCCACCTCGCTAGTGGCAGGTTCCCTGCATAGGCCCTCATAGTCCTCTCTAGGGACCTCGACCACCTGTATGCTGTTGGCCGCTCTAGGCTGGGTAGTGGGCCTAGTAGTGCCTCCGATCTCCATACCATGATGTGCTCCCAACACCACACCTAGAGCAATGTCATACATACCAATCCTATACTCACTTATACATGATGTTGTACAACATCCTGTATAGGCGAGCCAACACATATGGGCCCCATGCGAATCAAACCCTCTGATCATGCATGTCTACCACTACTCCTACCATCACCCATGGTAAGTGCCACCTACTGGTATGGCACATCAATAGCCCAACCACAACCCCATAGAGCATGATGATCAAAGGATCTACCCCATAGCGGCCCACTAGATCATCGACTGATATGGTGCTCTCTCGCACCTAGTGGGTAAACCTATTATCCCTCTGATAGGGATCCACAAAATCTACCACACATCCTCTAGTGTGATGGTGAGCTCTCCTATGGGTAACCAAAAAGTAGAGGACTCTAGGTACCACCTCTCTGCTAGGGCTATCAACATAGCCCTATCTATCTCAATGTGAGGTATCCTCGCTAGGTGGTCTAGCCCCACCACCTCTAGCCGAGCCATCTTCACTGGCCCTAGTGCATCCAACTCTACCAGAGCCCCTGCCCTCCACTCTCGACTCTCGAGAATACCTAGCTGCATCCACAAACAAATAAAATTAAATTAGTTTCATGAATTAAAATAAAAATAATAAAATCCATAATTTCAAATCAAAACACAAATATTGATCATAATTTTGTAATTCGCACTTCGTAGTTGCTTGTTTTCCCTCTTTTTCCTCCTATGTTTTGTTTTTGCTTTTCTTTTTTCTTTTTTCTAGTTTTTGGTGAAATCGTGCCCCACAACAACTCAACAGACTTTCAATTCTTTTATTATATTCCAATTAAGCAATTGATTTCAATATGTGGAATATTTAGAGTTGTTCGATCACACAGTGACTTGTAATCTACTCATATTCTCCAAAGAAACAATGACTCCAAAGCTTTCAAACATTCCAAAGAAAACACAAACAAAATATTTAATTTCTAGAAGCTAACAATTGGAAATAACCGATCTTAAAGACAATTGAAGAGGGTTTTCCGCATTGGAATGACTATTATCTACCTAAAGCTCCTCACTCCTTTGCTGAGTGAATTTTGATTTCCACCGTGCCCAATATTGAGCATACCATCCTCTTTTATTGGTGTGGGCACTCTCTGATAAAGGACACATAACCTCTTCATGCAAGGATTTGTCTAGCTCTTGCCGAGTGGCTTGAGAAGCTTAGCTTTATTTTATATATAGTTTAGTATGTTATATACGTATAATGTTTATCATACATTTTAGATTGTTTTTTTTTTTTTTCGTTATTATTTTATTAATAAATTTTTATTTAATTATTATTTCTTTAGTTATTAATTTTTAAATTGATAATGGATTTACATAGAATTTTATCTTTTTAAATACTAATCTTCTCACCAATTCATTATTTGTTGGCAACCATGTATTTTTGTGAGCATAAATAATTTTTATTTATATATAAATATAGACTTACTATATGCATTTATACACATATCTCTATATATATACACCAAAGAACAAAAACACTCAATCAACCATGCAATCACAATTGATGGAGGTAAACGATGCAAAGAACTTAGCCAATACATGCAATCACAAGAAGACCAATCCTCCTATATGAATTTACCTCCGCGAGCTTCCATGTACTCACTACTGTGGTGCTATAGAGCACAAACATCATATCCTGACTTACCTGGGTGCCCACCCCTTTTCCTTCTGCCTGATGATTGATTTTTCAGGAACACTGCACTCTCTGCTTCAGATCCTGCACTCACAAAGAATAATTAGCAGCATCTTGTTCCAATATAGCAAACAGACAAATAAGAAAATTATGGGGATGTTACATTTACTTTTGCTCTGCTTCTAGTTTCTTCTACAAGCTAACCCCAAAGTGCGAATTTTGGATTTGATATTTTGCTGCATTGATTTGGATTATTGTGTGGTTTGGTGGATTCGTGTTGTAGTTCGGAAAGAAAGAGAGTGCCTGTTTGGATACCTCTATCTCTTCTACTTGCTTCTGTGTCATCCATTAGGTTGTGCACACTTTGTTTCCTGCATTTATTTACACTCTGCATTTATATTTTATTTTTCATGTCTCTAAAGTGAAATCGTGCCTTGTACCAACGAGGCACAACTTCGCTAACCCTAATTTAGGGTTTTCGCTCACATAAGCGAGATTGTGCCTCATTTTTATGGAACATGACTTCGCCTGTAGCGTTATCGCACTTGCCATCTACAAGGCACGATTTTGCCCAGGACTGAACTAAGGGCATATGTCAGATTCTGATTGCATAAGTATTTTTTAAATTGCATTTAGGGCATGATAGCATAATCTATTTTTTGCTTATCTGCTATTGCATTGCTGTTTTATGATTAATTCTCCAAAGGTCAATTTTTGCTTTTATTTTCAAATGTCATCTAAAAGGACCTAGGAGGCTTGACTGTTGCGCCTCCAAGTATTTTTGTACAACGGCCTAAGTAGGCCCCCTAATGCTAATCCCATTTTCAAGTGTTTCATAAGTTATCTTGCAGAAATAGGCATTTCTGATATCATTAGACAAGAGGCAAATAAAGCTAAGTCAACCACCGGTCTAGATAAGTGCTCTAGTTATTTTATTGGTTGAAGATCTGATCTAAGTATTGATTCTTAGGCATCTAAAAGTGAAAAGCATATACTATGTATCTAGGATTAATATTGTGCATTTATCTTGTGTTCTTGCTTTAAAGGTTTTTTGGATAAAACCCTAGGTTAACAAGCATTCAAAGAAAGAATCATATTAGGTTAGTTCTTGTATTCTTGCATTCTAATTTTTGCATTGTCCTTTATCTTTTATATCATAGATCTAGGAAGGCCAAACTTAGGTGATTGCTTGAAAACAGAATACATCAAACATCTTGAAAACCAGAGGACTTAGAATGAGTTCTAAAACCATTCCTGGTGAACCCTTCCCCCTAGCACCAAGTGTAGAGAACAACATACCCCCGCGGTTTATCCCATAAGGCTTTCTATCTTTGTGGATACAACCTTTTTGGGAATTGTACGCGATAGGGCAATTTTCCCCTCTATAGTTAACATTGTGAAAATCCAAGCCATCACTATAATGATTGTCCACATAAATAGGATTTGAATGTTAAGTGCAAATTCTATAAATAAATTATCATGCATGGTTATGTGAAATTCTCAAAGTTAATGGAATATATGAGAAATAGGGAAATTTCATAAGCTATGGCTTGAGAAAACCCACTAATCACTTGAAAAATGTTCTAATCAACCAAGACAAATAGGAGGGAAAAACATATAGGCTAGAAAATAGGAAAGATGCATAACACCATCATATGACTAGGATGCTATTTACTCTGAGGACTAAAAGATAAAAATTAGAAGAATTAAGCATCACACAAATATCAAAGTAGTGACTACTCTAGTTTTCACACCTCTAGGAAGATATAAGAGCTTGTAATACAAAAATAAGGGCCTTCACACAAAAATAGCATCCAAGACCATAATTTACAAATAGAGGTAGTGAAATAAACCTACCAATGGTACAAACAAATTTAGGACGTGGAAGGAGGAGTGATACCACAAGAGAACACTAGGTTAACGTCACATTTAAAAAATACAAGAATAGTTCCTTGTAAAGAGAGCATCCTAACAAGTTTTAGTAGGGATGAAATTAGGATATTAAAAGAGATAGCTTTGTTGTTTAACAAATACTATTATTAGACACATTAAGCTAGTTTGAAATGAATTAGAATAAAAATAATCCTCATAGTGTTGACACTAGGTGTCTCAAGTTAAGAAATAACAATGGTACCAACAAATCCATTGGAAGTATAAGCAATAGAAAACCATTGAAAAAGGTTATAGACTTACAGAGAACAAGAAAAGATAAACCTTCGAAAAAAGAGTTATATTAATAGATGTATAGATCAAGTTTTATAATAAGATCATGTGTTGATGTCAATATGATACCCAAGATGACATGGATTCAGATAGAATGACCTCCATTGCAAACACCTAAATACAAGATAGCATTGAGATAGTCAAACCACCAGAACAAATGACATATATAGAAGTAAACATTCTAGACATTACTTGGTTGACTTCAGTGTAATTGATATGTCCAAGAAGATTTAATGCCCTATAATAAACTGCTCAATCTGGGATTGTTTACAAATAATAATGACATTCTAGCTAATAAAATTGAAGATTAAATATAAAAATAAGGAGTTGCTATTGGAAATTATGATATTGAGTGAAATAAAAATAAAACTAAACAAGAGTAAGACAAAAATAAAAATATAACAAAATTGGATTATAAGTATAAATTAAAAAAAGAAAAAAGAAAACATTCTCACCCAAATTTATAGAGAATGTGAAGCACCAGTCTTCAAACAACCCATATATATCGTCTACGTACACACAATTACACATGCATGCACACACACATGCACATGAGCACACACAGGCACATGTGCATACACACACAAGTATAAGGCATTATATTAAAATAGAATATAAGAATTTGGAGATCAATGAGTTTTTGGAGCATTTTTGTGTAATTTTATTTTTTCTTTCTATGCCATGTTAAATCTCTATTTTAGAGTACCACCATATCTCACACACTAGCATCAAAGATTGGATAAGTGGCGAGATTGAGGATTTGATTCTTTTTAACCAAAGAATTTAAATTTAAATTTTAAGAAGAAAAAATTCATACATTATTATTAGAGTTGTCATGGCTCACAATAGTGCTTCATGACCATCCTAAAATTTAAAGGAGAAAATTATGATTATTGGTGCATAAATATGAGGACTTTGTTGATTGTTAAGGAAGTGTGGAGTGTTGTATAAAAATGGATACAAGGATGTAATGGACTAATAGGTTTATTAAGTGAAATACATAAATGATTCAGTATACATTATTGTATATTAAAGAGATATGGATAAGAATGTGGACATGGATATCCCCTCTACCAAGATATATATATATATATATATATATATATATATATATATATATATATATATATATATATATATATATTATCCAAGGGTTATATTATAAAGGGTCATAACCCTTCATACCCACCCCTTATTAAATAATCATTTAATAGGTTATTAATAGTATAAGTGTTAGGGATGAAATCTGATCCATTCATTCCAAGCGCTACAACCATCCACCTGCATGTGGTTTATCGGGTGCATTCGGTGCTTGCGCCATACGCGGAGTGCCAATCCAAGAAGTTCGAGGAGTGAGGGACATGGCTCCTCCAAAAAAACTCTAAAGGTTAGCTCCTTGTTTGGATGTGATCCTTGATGCATCATTGCATTCCTAAGCTAGCCTAATCTATCAGGTCTTTGGCTAGGAAAAAGGTTAGGAGAAAAACAATAAATAATTGGAAATGAAGATAACGAGTAAAGAAAACCTACTCTAAGAGGGTGATGTGCCAAAGGTCTAAAACTCCCTGCATCATAGTGGGTTGAATGAACACATGCGTAAAGTTGACAAAACACAAGGAAGACAATTACCCCAAACACGAATTGCATCAAAAAAGCATACATAATTACTAGGACAAAAAGATAAATAATCATAGCTTATCATATATGTAACATGGTTGGATTACATACATGCTAGGAAAAGAGGCTCCAAGCTAATCAACTTGAATAACTTAAGGCTCAAGCCAGGTCATGATACAAAAGAGGTTGAAGGAAAACCCCATACGAGGTCAGATACTAGGCCCATGTATGACTAGTTTTTGATACCTATAATGAAGAAAGCATTAATATTTATAGATAAATTCCCTATTTCAAAATCCTATCCAAGTCCTTTTTCATTGATTGCATGCAATCCTAAGGTCTTTATATCTAGAGCCATTGGGATCGAGACCTTACTTCCCATGTTGGAAATTTGTCATGATTAGATGTAGAGATCTCCTATAATTAATGTTATTAGGTCCATGGCCACTTCTTAGTAAGCTCCATAATGATGTATTTAATTTTGTACCTTTTTGCAAGAGAGAGATCATACACCTTGAAAGACCAGACACCTCAACACAATGTGCAAGTTTTGGTGTCACAACCCCAACTAAAGGTATGGGGGGTGGGAGCCCCTACAACAAATTTGGCCTCATAAATATCGAGGCTTGGATGGTGTTGATAACTTGTCTAGGTTTCTATGACTGCTCTTCTATGTGCAACCTTTCTTTGGACTCTTACAAGAGATTCTATTCCTACTTTTTGCACATCCCTTGATTTGGTTAGCATCTCTTGTAGTTTACTTTACTTTCTCTTTCATTCGACATTCTAGTTATCATCATTAGCCTATGATCATTGGAAATTTTAACTAGATAGGTGTATCCACATCATTTTTCCTTCAGGTTCTAATTGTTCTCCTACCTCAGGTTCTTACCAAAACTTTGGTTTATCACTTTACTATCAGCCCTAACTTTGGGAATCTGATCATTGGTCTCTTGAGCTTGCCTTTGCCCAAACTCTCCTTCGGGGACCTAGTTCATGTATGTTTGGTCTTATATTGACCTTCATTCATACTTTGAGTGTTTTGTTTTCTATTGGAGCCTCTTCTCACAAAACTAGCCAAGGTGTTGCTCCTCTTGGGTGTAGTAAGAATTCACCACAGTAAGTTATATATATAGGATAATATGAGGATATAATATGATATAAATATATTATAAGAGATAGAATGAGTTAAGCCCTTGAGGTTGAGAACAACTAGTTGGGAGTGAAGAGTTTCACATATTAAACCAAGGTTTAAATCTCATGGGTGAACCTTAAAATTTTATCAAATGACATTAGTTGAACTAGTTAGATTCTGCAACTTTCAAGGAGGAGACCTAAGTTCAAATATTGCCAAGTAATACATGCATAATAGCAAAATTATTGTAATACCACTATATGTTGATGATGTTTTTAATATGGCGGGGCTTGTTTCAATCCCATATAAAAAACTAAAAAAAGAGAGAGAATAAGTTAGTGGCTAGGTCCACCACATGTTCCCCTTATTTAAAAGCATCAACCTCAAAGCATCATAAAAAAAGTTGAAGTGAACATCTTGTTTTCTGATTTGACTCCTTGCAAGTTCCCTCATGACATTTCCAAATGGATATTGGCTCTTTCCTAGAGCATGAGAAGATATATAATGATATGGACATGGTAAATAATGAGAACATCGTCTCATTGAATTGGGACTAACCCATCTTAGATCAACCTTGAGTGTTTGATTTGAGTTAGATATTGTGATAACTGCCTTCAAGCTTGAATCCATGAGTATCTTTGAAATTTGGACTATATTGTTGCTTTTGATAAGAAGTAAAATATTTTTTTCTTCCATGGTGACATGGATGTTGGCAAATGAATTTTTAATGATGATATTTGCCATGATTATGATGTCTATATGAATCCAAGCTTATTTTAGGTGTGTTGTTAGGTTTCTTCATAATGGTTGTAATTTCCTTATTAGTATTAGCAAACTTCATGCTTAATATCACTTGTATATGTTTCTTTATCAATAAAATGTATTGCAATGTTAGAACGCAACTTTTGACCATTCTTCAAATTTTTGAGTTTTATAAGCAAGAGCTTGGTTATGATTTATCAATCAATCTATTTATTTATCTTGGTCAAATAAAATCTTATACAAATTTTGTGGTAGAATTTTATGAGTTTCACTTTCTTTTGAGAAAGTTTTACTATGCCTTGATGAGGGTTTTTTAATCCTTTAATATATGGATTTACACATTTTTATTTTAATTTGGCCTTTAATGATGAAATATCATCCTCTATAATTACTTTGTTTGATAAATTCTTAGAATATTTGACTAAGAAGATCTTTTCAAACTTGCCCAAACTTAATTTTTCTTTTAATTTTAAATCAAGTTTTTGCCACCATGTTTCTGTGTCATCTATGAAAACAACCTTGACTAAAGTTCTTAGTAGACAATTTTTTATAAGTGTTTAGTTAAGATTTTGTATCCTCCTTCCACGAAAAGATTCTAGTAAAACCCATCATATTTTTATTTTTCAATCTATTTTAAATTTTGGATATTATGTTGCAACCTTTTAAATATTCAATCACACCCTTTTGTATTTTAGATTGCACCCTTTTATATCTTAGGTCACATCCTATTGTTATTGGATCACACCTTTTAATATCTTATATTGAACCCTTTCATATCTCAGGTTGCACCCTTTTGTATCTTGGGTTACACCTTTTTGTATCTCAGATTACACCCTTTCATATCTTGAGTTACAACCTTTTGTATTTTAGGTTATATCTTTATATTCCTTGGGCCACACCATTTTGAATCTTGGATTGCACCCTTTCAAATCTTGAGTAACACCCTTTGATATATTGGGTCAACAATTGTTAAATATTGACTAATTTAGATGAGTACCAATGAGAACTAATTAAAAATATGCACTTGGAATATTTTTCATAGACAGAAATCATTTTGACCATGAACTAAAAAAATGGCTACAAGCCTAAAAAAAAATGGTCATCGACTAGAAGTTGAACTAGAGGTTCAAGAGTGTGGCTCTGATATCACTTGTAATGGACCAAGAGGTCATTACGTGAAATCCATAAAGGATTCAAGTGAAATTAATTAAGTTATAGACAAAAAATAGAGAATATAAAAAATTGAGAATTAAGGACAATGAGAATGTGGGAGATTATTGTGTAAGGGTGCATGATATTGTGCACAAAATGGGTATTTATGGTGAAGAACCAACATAAGGAGATGTCAACATATTATTGAGAATATTAACACTAAAGTGAAAAAAATGTGCAATGCTTATTGATGAAATAAAATATTTGAAGAAGTTGTAGTTTCATGAATTGGTGGGATCAATTATGTCCCATAAAGAAATAACTAAATATAGTGAAGAAGAAAAATTAGAGCGAGATTTTGCTTCCAAGGCAAGAATGTCAAATAATAATGGGGCTAGCAAAAACTCCAATTCCCAAGGATAAAAAGAAGAGTACAAATATCATCATTCTATAAGAGGAAGAGGCCATGGTATAAGAGGAGGTTATAGTGGACTAGGTAGAAGCATATTTGTGGATAAGATGAATGTTCAACATCACTATTACAAAAGGTATGACCACTATGAGAGAGAATGTAGAGTAAAAGCACACAATGAAGGAGGAAAAAATGATAAAATTTTCACATGAAGAAGGTGAGAGCTCAAGCAATATGTTCTTGTCTTGTAATGCGGTAGAGGTTTAAACTAAGGAGTATTTATACTTAGATTCTAGTTTTTCAAATTATATGACTATTAATAAGGAGTTGTTTGTGGAGTTGGATGACTCATACATGAGCAAGGTGAAATTGACAGATCAAGCATGGAAAAGGATGATTCATTCAACTTAAAACAATAGGGTTGTACAATCATATGTACATTGATATCTCTTGAGTTCTCAAGAGACTTTTGGTGTTTCTCATTTTGGAAAAGACCAACACTTTGTCTCTTCAAATTTATTTTAAAATAATGTAAGAATATATTTTTTTTAAAGAAAATTTTTATTTACTTAACAAAAAAGTACAAAATTCTTTAATCAGAGATCAAAGTGAACAGAGCATTCTAAAAAAAAAATATGAAGACAAAAAAGAACCTCATTATTGGAGTCTTTTTCATCCTCACATACCACCCTTGCCCTTCTGCTTCTTGATGATTTGGCGGTAATAACCAGGGACTATATTTATTGCCTGATTCACTAGTGTGTCAACCTCTTTGTTGAATTACCGCCTTATGTGTTGATAGGATATTTTGTCAATGATCCTGCCTAGTTGTCTAATCCTGTCTTGAATAGTCTTCAACTGTAAAGATCTAAAATCTTTATTTTTGGCAAGCACTGTTATTATCAGTTTAGAATCCCCATAAACTATGACGTGAGTGATTCCTTGCTTTTCCACAAATTTTAAGCCGATTTCACATCCAATAGCCTCTGCCACGTTGTTAGATATTGTTCCCAAGTTGATCATGTATTTGAGCAGGATCTCATAGGGTCTTGCAAGAACCAGTACCCCTGTCGTTGCTTGATCAAGGTTGGACTTGGAGGCACCATCAAAGAAGAGTGCTAGAAAACATATGTCAGGAAAAGAATTGTTTACTTTGCATCCTCCTGTGTCAGGAAAGCTTGGATATTAAGTTGGTGGATCATTCTTCTTTCTGTGGCTGACAAATCTTCTTCATACTACTGTTGACGAGAACTAGATTTTTTTTTTGGTATTGATAAAAAAAATGGAGTTGAAGGGCCCCGACCCTTTACACAGAGCTCAAAATATGTGCAAGAAAAAAATAAGAGAATATCATACAAATGCAAGATAGCCTATCTTAGTAAAACAAAAAAATTTGGGCTAAACCTATTGATGGAGAAGCTGAAATAATATTCCTCCCGCTATCCTTCTATTTAACATGGCTGATGCAGTGCTCAATGTTTTACATAACTGATAAAGAAAATACTAACAATAATGTAATTTAGTGTGCTACTTTGCTTTGCACTCTTTATCTACTGAATTCATTATCAATTCTTATAATCTCTTCCAACTCCATGAGGGCATATGATCAGACCTTGAAATTCTTAGATTTAACTGCCATATTCGCCATTTTATCGATAACTTCGTTTCCCTCTCTATAAATATGTTTAACTTGAATCTATTCTAGGTTTTCCAAGATAGTCCTCACATCTGTAATTATTTGGAAAATGCTAGGATTATTTAACTCTCCTTTTTGAAGGGAAGTTATAATATTTGTGGAATCCCCCTCAAGAACAATTCTCTTAAAACCCAGATTCACTGCAATTCGAAGGCCTGTATGCATTACCCTTCCTTTAGCTTGGTTATTTGTGGTAATTCTTAGATCCTCAACATATGTAGCCACTACCTGACCTTTGTCATTCCTAATCAGGCCACCATAACCAACATGACCTGGGTTACCTTTTGCAGCTCCATCAAAGTTAATTTTTACCCAGTCTTTGTAGGGACGCTCCCATCTAGTATCTAGTCTCACCTTATTTATTTTTTCCATATTTAAGATGTCTTTTTCTCTAGAGAGGATCATTGCAATATTTTCTTGGCCAATAATATTTTTAATACAATCCTCCAATAGGGCTGTTTTTATCCTGGCATAAACCCCAATTTTTCCTCTGGTTTTATTTTTGAACACTCGTCTGTTTATTTCCAACCAAATCCTCCAGAAAATATGTGGAATGCATTTTTTCCAGAAAATATTTCTTCCTAAGTGCCACTATTCCCAAATCCTTATTAGAGAATTTGGAATGACCCAAGCAACATTAACTTCTCTCAATAACATATTTAGGATATCACGAAAAAATCAGGTGGTCCACACACTCATCCGCTTTGTTACATAAGACAAAAACAGTTGGAACCGCAATCCCTCTTCTGAACAGATTATCTTTTGTAAGGATATTATTGAGAATGGCAGTCCAAAAAACATTGCAACCTTAGGGATGATGTTTAGCTTCCAAATTCTTTTAAGCTCGGGTTTCTCTGAGGTTACTTTACCCAAGACTCTATATCCATACTTCACCAAGTACTGGCCTTGCTGTTTTCTTCCCCAAATTATTTGATCCTCCTCTAAACCTCTATCTAAATAATAACTCCTTAGGAGGTTTTGCAGATATTTACCCCCTGGGCCTTGCATATCTTCTTGCATGATTTTCCACTCCTGAAAATCACCCACCCTATGAATGTAACCATTTCTTACCATAGGTTTTGGTTAAATTTTCTTTAATATATTTGAACTTTCTTTATCTTGCTAAAGGCTCCTCTTGAATCCAATGATCTTTCCAAAAGTCAATTTTGTCTCCCATATCTACTCTCCATTTTAGACCTTGCCATAGAAATTTCCTAATATTGATTATATTTTGCCAAAAAATAGACTCACGTGGAAGATTAGAACAACTGATAAAGTGGTTTCTACCCTCCAAGTATTTGTTTTGGATAATGCCAGCCCATTTCCCTTATGCTCCAGTGAAAATCCTCCAACCATGTTTAGCTAGAAGGGCTATATTTAGATCTCTCAACTTCCTCAGACCAAGACCCCCATTTTGTAAAGGCTGGCAACAGGTATCCCAGGCTACCAGATGTATACATTTTTTGCATTCAGTGCCATCCCATAAGAATTTTTTTTGTAGCATTTCTAAAGTCTCTTCCACTTTCCTTGAAATCCTTAGGAAAGACATGAAATAAATAGGGAGGCTTTGACATTTAGGACTAATTCTTCTTTTATCCTTCATATTAGAGTTTTATTATGCTTACATTTTACTTCAAAAATCCTTTGGTTTCTGTCCAACCAGATGTGCCAGATGACAAAATATGGTATAGAGCTCCACATATATTTTAGGAGGGGCTTACCTACCAGTTTACCTTTATATTCTTTGTTCCACTTGGTAAAACATGTGTCTATGGTTAACCTTCTAGAGTAGGAAATGCCAAGAATTTTGGTTATTCCTAACCAAATTGAAATTGCCTTTGAGCATTCAAAAAAAAGATGAAAAACATTTCACTATTCTGCTTACACCTGTAACAAACATGAGGCCTTGCTATACTCCTTTTTTGCATAATATCACCTATTAAGATTTTATTTTAAGAAACTAGCTAGCTGAATACTTGCAGTTTAGGTGGTGGTCTAGTTTTCCATAATATTGATAGTTTTTGTTGGTAGGCCCAATTTGCTAATGTTGGACTCCTAGATGCAGTGAGTATTCCCCATTACTATTGATGCTACCCCAAATAAGTTTGTCAGGAATTTTGGGATGAAGAGGTCTAATGCTCGCAACGTGGGAATTAAAATAATCCCTATCTCCTTGAAGTTGAGTTGGAATGGGAGGGGAGATCTAGTTTAAAGTTTCTGAGGTCCAATAAAACAAGTCACCTAATTTGAGTATTCTTTGGCTTTCCAAGTGATTCTGCAATTCGATTGGAGTTCTATTTTTTAATGATGGATTTCATAGGATCGGGTCCTCCCATAGATTAATTGACTTACCATCTCCCGGTAGCCAAGAAATTTTATCCTCTATTATGCTCTTTGCAGCCACTATATGTTTCCAAACCAATGAGGCTCTAGGAAGTTTGTCTATATGTTTGAGCATTTGAATACCTATTTGATTATTTACATACTTGCTGACTAGTATGCGCTACCATGATCGATTGTGTTTAAAGCATGTTCCAGAGAATATTTTCTCCTAGTGCTTTTGAAACTATCTCCATTTTGTTGATTCCTAGTCCTCGAATTTTACTTTTGGTTACCATCTCCCAATTGACCAAGTGGAACTTTTCTCTTTTTGATTTCCTACCTCCTTGCCATAGGAATTTACGTATGAATCCATCTGCATTTTGTAAAATAAACTTGGGAGCATGATATACTAATAGTTGGTAGACTGAAAGAGAAGCTAACACTAATTTGATTAATACTACCCTTCCTGCAAGACTGAGACAACTATTACTGTAACTTTGTATCCTCCTAACCATCTTGTCCAATATTGGGGTCCAACAATCTGAGGCTTTGAGGTGGAAGCTCATGGGCACTCCTAGATATCTGAAGTATTTTTTGTGCTAGACCAAAATCCTAGGATAGTGCAAAAGAGTTTGACTCTTATTGCTACAACATTTTATGTATAGAATTGACTCTTTTGAGTATTTATATGAGCCGCGGTAGCTTGTGTGAACCAATCTAAATATTTCTTGAATTGTCTAACATTTTGCTTGGTGGCTTCACCTAGAAGAATGATATCATTTGCAAATTGGGCATGTGTTACAACTTTACATCCTGCTGTAGCCTCTATCCCTATTATTTTTCTTTCTCTTCAAATATGGTTGATTAATCTTCCAAGAGTCTCAACTAAAATGATGTAAAGGTATGGTGATAGTGGACACCCTTGTATAATTCCCCTTGTGGCTTGAAATAAATTGGTTGGTTCTCCATTTATTAAGGGGGCTATCCATGGATTTTTTGCATGCTCCGATCCACTTGATGACCTAATGTGGGAATCCAAACTTTTGTAGGACATGTTCTACAAATTGTATATTAACTTGATCAAAGGCATTTTCCATATCAAGTTTTATAACAATTTGTTTCTTTTTTGATTTTCTACTATTGTGGAGGGCTTCATGCACTATTATGATATTATCATATATTTGTTTTCCAAGCATGAACCCTCCTTGCTCTTCTGATATTAGTTTGTCAAGTTTCTTCTTTATTCTATTGGCCAACAACTTGGTAATAATTTTATAGGAAGAGTTACATAGAGAAATTGGTCTGAATCTACATAGAGTAGTAGCATTTTTTTCTGTAGGAATCAATGCTAGAAAGGTGGAGTTGATGGCTCTAATAATCTTACCTTTCACCCTAACATCATCAATAATGCATAGCAAATATTCTTCGATGATGTGTAAGTATTGATGGTAAAAGTTGTTTGTGAATCCATCAGGTCTAGGAGCTTTATTCTTTGGTAGAGCTACTATAATCTCCTTAAGTTCCTCCATAGTGACTGGCTAACTAAGATCCTGTTTGTCTTCCAAACTTAATATTGTGGTATATGCTATAGTAGTATTCCCTAGGAATGAGGGTTACCATTTTCTTTGGAGAACAAAGTTGAATAATATTGATTGGCAAGTTCCTTAATTTTCTCCCTATCTGTATAAGTGGTTCCTTCATGCTCTATCTCCTTGATTGTGTTCCTTTGGCAGCATTACATGTTTTTAAAATGAAAATATTTGGTGTTTCTATCCCCCTTGCTTAGCCAAACCATTTGGGATCTAAGCCTCCAATGTGTTTCTTCTTCAGTGCTTAATTTATTGAGCTTATGAATCAGGTCATTTATTGCATCTTCTTGCCATGGTTGAGGAGGATGATCCCCAATTTCTGTTTCTAGTTGCTCTAGTTGTTGCATCAATTGCTTCTTGTCTGGTTTGACTCTCACTTTTTTTGCCAACCATTTTTTTATCACGTGCTTCAATTTTTGAATTTTGATTTTCCACTTTTCTTAGGGGTTGGTGGATTGGACCTATCGGTTTCAAGTGCTTTCCACAAGTTCACTGAAATCTTCTTCTACTGCTCATTCAGAGTTGTATTTAAAAGGAATTTTTTAGGCTTGAAGGCTGATGGGGAGCCAATTTTAACCAATTAAAATCATAAAGAAAAAGACGCAACTTTATTTCGAAGCATGGAAAGCTTACAATTCGAAACCATGAAAATTACACAGTACAAAAAAAATGACAGAAGAAGCCGCAACCTTCGTCTCTCCAGCCTCTCGAATCCTTCAAAAAATCCCCTTTTATCATCACGGCTTCTTGCTGCAATCGCCGTTCGTAACCGTCTTAACGGCTTCTGGAACTGCCACATGTAACTGCCTTAACGGCTTTTGGAACTGCCTTAACGGCTTCTGGAATCGCCAACTGTCGTTCTGTAATAGTCCACGAAAAACCCGCCTTCTCTTTCTTAGCCAGGTCGCGAAAACGTGACATGTCACGATTTCGTGACACTTTTCTGCCCTTGGCTCTCTTTCGCCAATGTGTCGCGATATCGCGACACTTTTTTGCCTTTGGCTCACTTTCGCCAATGTGTCGCGATATCGCGACACTTTTCTGCCTTTGGCTCTCTTTCGCCAATGTGTCGCGATATCGCGACACTTTTCTGCCTTTGGCTCTCTTTCGCTAATGTGTCGCGATATCGCGACACTTTTCACCTTTGGCTCTCTTTCTCCAATGTGTCGCGATATCGCGACACTTCTTCGACTTTTGGCTTTGTTTGCCAAAGTGTCGCGATATCGCGACACTTCTTTGGCTTTTGGCTTTGTTTGCCAAAGTGTCGCGATATCGCGACACTTCTTTGGCTTTTGGCTTTGTTTGCCAAAGTGTCGCGATATCGCGACACTTCTTTGGCTTTTGGCTTTGTTTGCCAAAGTGTCGCGATATCGCGACACTTCTTTGGCTTTGCTTTGTTTGCCAAAGTGTCGCGATATCGCGACACTTCTTTGGCGCCTTTCGTTCTGCTGTTGGTGTCGCGATATCGCGACGACTTTTGTGTCGCGATATCGTGACACATTGTAACACTTAGAACTTTCTTTCAAACTTAGAACTTTTTTCTTGTTTCTTTTGTTTGTATTTTTTTCGGTGATGCAAGATTGTTGTGCTGCCCTGGATGCTCCTGCATCAGACACTCGGGGTAGATTTTTTTTTAGAAGTGATCCTCACTTTTGGGCGGTCAAAGGAAAACCCAGACGATCAACCTCTAATTTGGACAACCATGTGGCATCTTCGACAGGTCGGTTCTTCCACTTGACCAAATACTTCGAATATTGCCTATTTTGGGTACTTTTGCCTTCGCGAGTGTCGAGTATGTCTTCAATTTCTTCTTTGTCTGGAGTGGATGCGGGAATGTTCCACAGATCCGGACTGGGTGGTTCGCTACAACTTCCTGCATGATATTCAACCAAGTCTGAAATATTGAAGATAGGTGAAATATTCAGCTCACTTGGTAGATCAACTTCATAGGCATTGCCTGAATCTCGTTTACCTATGATCCGGCATGGTCCAAACTTCTTCATCTTCAACTTATTGTATGTTTTTCTAGGAAAACGTTCCTTACGCAAGTGAACCATGACTTCATCCCCTACCTGGAATTCTTTGAAACGTCGCTTTTGATCTGCTTTGGCTTTGTACGTAGCATTCATTTGACTGATATGCTGCTGTACCTCTTCATGTAAAGTCTTCATGTGTCGTTGCAAAGTCTTCAGCTTCAACACTGCACTTGTCTGCTTTATCCATCGGTCTCAACTCAGAAGCGTTTCTCGGGCTGTACCCATGCACAATCTGGAATGGTGATTTACCAGTACTACGATTGACAGAATTATTGTAAGCAAACTCTGCCTGTGGTAAAATCAGATCCCATCCCTTGGGTTTATCTCCTACCAGACATCGTAGAAGATTACCCAAACTTCTGTTGACTACTTCGGTCTGTCCATCAGTCTGCGGGTGGTACGCAGAACTGAATTTCAAGTCTATTTTTAGCTTCTTCCACAGGGTTCTCCAGAAATAACCCACAAATTTGGTATCTCTGTTCGAGACAATGCTTTGGGGTAGACCATGAAGTCGTACTACCTCCTTGAAGAACAAGCCGACAATGTGAACCGCATCACTTGTCTTCTGACATGGAATAAAATGGGCCATTTTTGAAAACCTATCAACAACAACAAAAATGGCGTCATTTCCACGTTGTGTTCTTGGCAGACCAAGAACAAAATCCATGCTGATGTCCTCCCACGGTCTCTCTGGTACAGGCAATGGCTGGTACATTCTTGTATTTTGGCTGACCCCTTTTGCCATCTGGCACACTCTGCAACCCTGCACAAATCTGGTCACATCCGTTGCAACTGCGGCCAATGGTAATTCTCACTAACGAGAGCAATGGTCTTATCTCGACCAAAATGCCCTGCTAGTCCTCCGCTATGTTTCTCTTTGATCAAATTTTCCCTCATGGAACTTCGTGGAATGCACAACTGGTTCTTTCGAAACAGCATCCCATCTTGGATCATGAAATCCAACCACTTAGTGCGATCCACAGTAGTAGGAGACACACATGCTGTCCATGCCTCTGCAAAATCTGGATCTGCTTGGTATAAACTCTTGAGTTCATCAAACCCAACAACCTGCACTCTCATTTCTATCAACAAATTATGCCTTCTACTCAAGGCATCTGCAACTCTATTAGATTTGCCACTTCTATGCTTTAGTACAAAGGTATAACTCTGCAGGAATTCAACCCACTTCAAATGCCGTTGGTTAAGTTTACCTTGACTATTTATATCTTGCAAAGCTTGATGGTCGGTATATAAAACAAACTCTTTGGTTAGCAAATAATGTCTCCATTTCTTAAGAGCCTGAATTATAGCATAGAATTCTTGATCATAAACAGAGTATTTCTTTCTAGCATCATTCAATTTTTCACTAAAGTATGCAACGGGTTTACCTTCTTGGCTCAACACGGCTCAATGGCATTGCCACTTGGCATCACGATCAACCTGAAACACTTTATTAAAATCTGGAAGTGCCAGAATGGGCTGTTCTGTCACTTTCTTCTTCAATATGTTCATCCTTGGTATCTGCCTTGGCGATCCACTTAAATTCTCTCTTATCCCCTCTCATAGTTTCTGTTAGGGGTGCACAAATATTGCTAAAGTCTCTAATAAACTTTCTATAGAAACTTGCAAGACCGTGAAATGATCTTACCTCTGTTACATTCCTTGGGGCAGGCCATTCAAGGATAGCCTTCACTTTCTCAGGATCCATTTTCAGACCCTCCTCTGAGATGACAAATCCCAGGTATATCAACTCTTTATGTACAAAACTGCACTTACGTATATTTATCAATAAGCTGCTCCTCACGCGAGTTTTTCAAAAGCTGTCCGAACATGCAACAAATGCTCGTCCAATGTTTTACTAAAAATCAGAATATCATCCAGATAAACTATCACGAACTTTTCCAGGAAGTCACGCAATACCTCATTCATCGGCCTCATAAATGTCTTGGGTGCATTAGTCAATCCAAATGGCATAACTAACCACTCATACAAACCCTCTCTGGTTTTAAAGGTTGTCTTCCATTCATCACCCTCTCTAACACGTATTTGATGATATCCGCTCTTCAAATCAATCTTAGTGAAGTATTTAGCTCCACTCAAGCAATCCATTATATCGTCCATTATGGGTAATGGAAAGCGATATTTAATGGTAATTTTATTAATGGCTCGGGAATCAGTGCACATTCGCCATTCGCCATTCTTCTTTGGTGCAAGTACTGCTGGCACTGCACAAGGGCTCAAACTTGCTCGAATCAAACCCTTCCTCAACAATTCCTGAACTTGTCGGTTCAACTCTTCATTCTCTACGGGAGACATTCTATGGGCTGCCTTGTTGGGTAAGCTAGATCCTGGCATTAAGTCAATCTATGACTAATCTTCCTCATTGGCGGCAAACCCTCGGGCACATTGTACGATATAATATCAGGAAATTCTGCTAATAGATGTTCAACTTCTGCTGGAATGTCAATAGTATCTTCTCTCTTTATAGTAGGAATTAATGCATAACACATTGAATCCCTCTTTAAACCATCCAAAATTTTTTTGCCATCTACTAAACAAATTCTAGCATTATTGCATACCTTTTCCTCAACCTCCTTCAATGGCTTCAGTTTGTGGCGTACTCCGTCTTTTGTCAGGGAATAGGTATTTGCATGTCCATCATGCGCTGCACGTCTATCAAATTGCCATGGTCTTCCAAGCAACAAATGGCAAGCATCCATCGACAAAATATCACACAGGACCTCATCCTGGTATCTTCCAATTTGAAACTTGACCAAGCATTGTTCACTGACCAATGCTCTATGATCCTTCTGCAACCACGCAATCCGGTATGGATGCGGGTGCTTGTCTTCTTTCTAGCTTTAACTTAGCTACCATTTCCTCAGAAACCAAATTATCTGTACTACCATTATCAATAATAATATTACAGATTTTACCTGAACATTTGCACCTCGTGCGGAACAGGCTTTTTCGTTGATCTGGTTCCTTCTCTTCATTCAACAAGGTTCTCCTTGTGATCATCACTTCTCCGTGCTCTGCTTCTTCAGAGTGCTTAGATTCAACACCATCCTCAACAACTGCAGCTCTGGCATTACCTTCAGGCCTTTCGTTCGGTGTTTCTTGGTGTTTGGGACACTCATATGATCGATGCCCCTCTTCTCCGCAATTGAAACAGGTTCCACGAAATCTGCCTCTGCCATATCCGCGTCCACCTCTACCTCGTCCCCTTTGATAATCATTGTTATGATTACGGGGTCGGTAAGCATTCTCCTCCTTCTATTCCTGGTGATTGTCTGGTTTCACCGATCTGCTTTTGGTCATCATATTTACCTCCACTGGTTCTTCCACCACGACCTCTTCCTCTTTGTTTCTTTGTCAAATCTGCGGTTCAGTTTCTCTTCCACTTTCAGAGCAAACTGGTAAGCATCTTCAATGTTGTTCATTCGAACCAGACTCAATTCTTCTTGCACGCTGGTTCTTAACCCATTAATGTAACGGGCTACTCTCTCTTTATTTGCTTCCGTATGACCGGTTCTAATAGAAATTTTAAAAAATTCCTCTGTATATTCTTTAACGGACTTGCTGGACTGGCGCAAACTCTGCATTTTTCTCAGCAGATCTAATTCGTAATCTGTCGGAATAAACTGCCATTTCAGTTTTTCAACCATTCGATCCCACCTGGTGATCTTTTCTTTTCCTCTACGGTTTCTTTCCGAGTTGCACTCCTTTCCACCATATGCCGGCATGGCCTTTCAACTTTGTTTTGGCAAATTTAATTCGATTTGGATCTTCAACTTCCTCATATTCAAAATATTCCTCCATGTCATTAATCCAGTCTATCAATTCTTCTGGATTTAAATTTCCAGAATATGTGGAGACGTCAATCTTTGGCCTTTTCCCAATTTGCGAAATAGCTTTAATCATTCGAGATTCTGCGGCACTCATTGCTTCTTCTTCTTCTTCAGACGGGTCTTCAACTCCGTCATCATCGCTGTGGTCTTCTCCTCTTGGCTCTACTCCTCTACGCAATTCTTCCTGCAAGGCCTGCACTTGCCTCTGCAATGCTCGGAAGTCTCCTTCAGGAACCACGTTCCTTCCAGCACCACGATTTCTTCGCGGTGGCATTCTGCTTCACTATTTCTCAGAACCCGTAACCCTAGATCCTGGTGCAAGCTGCCTCACGTTCGGTGCTCTGCTCACACACTCAGAATCTTGCTGCTCTGATACCACTTGATGGGGAGCCAATTTTAACCAATTAAAATCATAAAGAAAAAGACGCAATTTTATTTCGAAGCATGGAAAGCTTACAATTCGGAACCATGAAAATTACATAGTATAAAAAATGACAGAAGCCGTAGCCTTCGTCTCTCCAGCCTCTCGAATCCTTCAAAAAATCCCCTTTTATCATCATGGCTTCTTGCTGCAATCGCCGTTCGTAACCGTCTTAACGGCTTAGGAATTGCCACATGTAAGCGCCTTAACGGCTTCAGGACGCCACTTGGAGCGCCTTAACGGCTTTGGAATCGCCAACTGTCGTTCTATACAGTCTACGAAAAACCTGCCTTCTCTTTCTTAGCTAGGTCGCGAAAACGCGACATGTCACGATTTCATGACACTTTTTTGCCCTTGGCTCTCTTTCGCCAATGTGTCGCGATATCGCGACACTTTTCTACCTTTGGCTCACTTTCACCAATGTGTCGCGATATCGCGACACTTTTCTGCCTTTGGCTCTCTTTCGCTAATGTGTCGCGATATCGCGACACTTTTCTGTCTTTGACTCTCTTCCTCCAATGTGTCGCGATATCGCGACACTTCTTTGGCTTTTGGCTTTGTTTGCCAAAGTGTCGCGATATCGCGACACTTCTTTGGATTTTGGCTTTGTTTGCCAAAGTGTCGCGATATCGCGACACTTCTTTGGCTTTTGGCTTTGTTTGCCAAAGTGTCGCGATATCGCGACACTTCTTTGGCTTTTGGCTTTGTTTGCCAAAGTGTCGCGATATCGCGACACTTCTTTGCGCCCGTCGTTCTATTGTTGGTGTCGCGATATCGCGACAACTTTTATGTCGCGATATCGCGACAATTTATTTTGCGCTCGCCATGGTTCTAAATACGTCGCGATATCGCGACGACTTTTGTGTCGCGATATCGCGACACATTGTAACACTTAGAACTTTCTTTCAAACTTAGAACTTTTTTTCTTGTTTCTTTTGTTTGTATTTTTTTCGGTGATGCAAGATTGTTGTGCTGCCCTGGATGCTCCTGCATAAAATGCTTTGGCCACTATCCAATAGAACTAGCTTATGATTTGAGATAGAAATCTGAATGATGTGACTAGAAGTGAGGGAAAAGTGCGTTAGGAGATTTTCACTAATAAAAAATCTATCCAATATTTCTACAATATAGTTTACCCCTACTCTTTTATTGCTTCAAGTGTACTTTCCTTTGGTGGGTTGAATGTCTTGTAATATTTAATCTACCATAATTTTATTGAGTATATCTCTATTTCGATCCCTTGCTAAACTTCCCACAACCTTCTCCCAGTGGTAGAGAATCATGTTGATATCTCCTCCCAGTATTATGTTGTCAAACTTCTCATTGTTTAGCGATTGTGCTAAGTTTTGCCATGCTTCTCTTTTATGGATAGGATGATTTGGACCATAAAAAATTATTACTGCTACACTAGTTCCACATGGTAAGATAAATTTTGTACCTATCCAGTTATTATGCTTATGTTGTAAGCTACAAACTAATTTTTGTGGGTCCCAAGCCAAAGATAGATCCCCTGAAGCTCCCACATAATCAACAATTATCAGTTCTAATTGTTCCTATATCTTCTGCCATTATATAGTCAGTGTTGCCTCTACTATATTTATTTCTTGAATACAAACTATTATTGGATTTTGCTCCTGTATTAGAACTTTGAGATAGTTTTTTTCAAAGGACTTCCTAGTCCCCTATAGTTCCATGATATAATCTTCATTTTTGGATTGCTTCTTATTTTTTACAAAGCTCTCCTCAATTCTGACCTATATTTTGGATTGCAAGTCTTTCTGTGCTTGCTCATTTTTGAGTTGGTTCAATTTTCTTCCCTTAGCTACAGATCATGTGGTCAAAAAGCCCTCGAGAATCACTATTTCCTCCATTTGTGTTTCTTCTACCTCTTCCTCTGATTTCTTATCAGTTTCTTCTCCAGTTGTTGTGTTCTCTGGTGTATCTCCTAATATCTCTGGTGACTTTTCAGCTTCAGTTGTAGGTATATTCTCTTTATATTTAGGAGCCATCACATCTAGAGAGATGCTTTCCTTTTCTCCTTCACTAAGACTTGCAAATTTATTTTTATGTTTGAATCTTTTTTAATCCTATGGTTGAGGTTGTCGATTCTTGCTTCTTGATCTACACGGTCTCCTTTTGACTTCCTAGAATCCTAGTTATTCCTTTTTTTATTTCCTCTGCTTGTTTAATTGGGAAGTTTTGGGAGAAATGCCCATGCTCATGGTATGTTATATACTTGAATGGTATATGCTCATAGTCCAGGGGTTGGTTATGTATCCAATCAAACACCTTTATTCCAATATGCTCAGGCAAACCCTTTTTTAGATTGACTTGCACACAAATGCATGCACATATAGCATTATTGGCCTTTGGAGGAGCCCAGTCAATGAATGTTCCAATAGCATTTCCTATTAATTCCATAAAAGGTTTGTTACATAGGTGCAGTGGCAAAAATAGTAACCTCACCCAAATAGAAACTTCTTCAGGCTCCTCTTGAGGATCAAATATCGTGCTCCACGAGATCATGTAGAGTAGGCTAGATCCTAGAAACCAAGGACCTCCATGAAAGATAGCGCTTTCGTCCTCCACAAAGGTAAATGTAATGACAACATATTCCCTATCTATCATCATGAATTCATAAGAGGATATTTTACTCCCCCAATGTGTGTTAATCCATTTATGGATTGTGATTGGACTAGGTCGTATTCCCACAAATTTACATACAAGGGCTTGGTGGAAAGCATGAGCAAAGACTGCTGAATGTAAGATGGAGGCAGCTCAATCACAGGAGGCTCATCTAACTTGGACACAAAGGTACAATTGTTAGAGCGAGCAAGTGGTTTTGGATGGGGTGCTTTTCTTGCTTTAAGCACTTGACGCATATGATCTAGCTTCTCCTCATCAAAGGGAAACTATTGTGAAAACATGGAGAAGGTCTCATTGTCTGCTTGTTTGAAAAGTGAGGCTACAATCATCATTGCAACTAACAAACTACCATAAATCACTTCCCAAAGAAGAGGTCCTTATTTTTAAAGCCCTAGCCAATAAAATATTTTCAAAGCTAAAGCCAAAGAAGTACCATACCTGAATTGATACTCACGATCTCTCCTAGAAAAATCGATCAATGCTAGGGTTTTTTGTCTTCCTCCAAATTCGCTCCTTTAGAAAATAAAATATTTCTCAAAAAAAATAAATTACTATCACTTGTGTTTTTTTTAATTTTCTCTGTGCTTCACTTTGTAAACCCTAGCTTTGCTATGTGTACTCCACAATTCTATCTAAACAAAATTCTTCAAACTGTTGTTCACATGCACAAAATAATTGTAGATGGATCTTTAGCTGTCACCATGGCTGCTCCTTGAAAACTAGCATGATCTCCCTTTTTCAAAGCTATTACCAATGTTAATAATAATATCTTACATCTCCCCTTATTACAATATTTGGTATACAAAGAGAATTATGAAATAATTCAAATTTGACATGTGCAAGTGCTTTTATGAAAATATCTCCAAGTTGATCTCTTGTGGTAATAAACTTGAGTTGTATTTGATGATTCTAAACTTATTCTCAAATGAATGACATTAAGCTTCAATATACTTTTTCCTTTCATGAAGTATTCAATTCTTGACCACTTTTAGAACACCTTGATTATCACAATACAATAGGTTTAGTCATTTTTCCACACACCCATATTTGATAGTTTGCTTGCATATTTCTTCACATGCAACTCCTTGTACAACATGATATTATGCCTCTATGAATGGAAATGCCACCACATTTTTTTACAATGCCATGAGATAGGTTCAAATCCTATATGAAACACACATCCAAATGCTGATTTTTTATCATTTATATATCCAACATAATCTGAGTTTGTGTATCCCTATAGGGAAAAGTTATCACTGCTTTTATATTCTAGGAAATATTCTACTATGCTATGGATATAACATAGTATATTCTTTGTAGATTTCTAATGACTATGTTTAGAATCCTACATGAATCTCAAAGGATAACTTACAACATAACTAATGCTAGGTCTATGTTTGTCAGGTATATGAGACTCCTTATCAACTAAGGATAAAGAGTAGAAGATAATTGATTTGATTTATCATATCTAAATAGTTGTAACCCTTACTCCATTGGTGTTACCTTAGGTTTACAACCTATCATCATGTATTTTTCTAGTAGTGTCTTGTCATACTTTGTCTATGTGACCATAATGTGATTCTTTCTTTGCCAAAATTATGTTAGCTTTTAAAGCTATAAACTTAAAGGAAACACAACCACAAGTATGGAAATAAGCATTCAATTTTATAACTATGATAATGGCTAACTTATATACATGAAAATATGATAAAAAAACTTCTAAAAGTACTCAATAAATAGCTATTAATGAAAGCTCACAAAAATATACAATGTTATGCAATGGAGGTAACTACCTCTCCATTTTGCAAAAATTCTCTACATTGTAACTACTACTACTCTCACCTATGCACTCCAAAATCCTCTCACACTTCTATTCTATGAAGGCCTATTTATAATGAGACATACCTCTTTGCCTTTAACATTCCTATGATTCCTCACTATTCTATTCTAAGGACTTATGTACACATTTACATCATTGCACGTTCTAACACTTGTGCATTTATTACATTTATTTAATCAACTACTTAAATCCTAATAAACTCCTAATATAAATATGTACCCATGATGGTACATTAGTAAGAACCAAATAATGTAATATATTCCAACATCCCCTTGTATTACATTATTTGGGTATTGAATACTTTAGTCTTCAATATGGATCTTTGTCTTTTAGATATTATTTATCTTGATCAGGTCCTTCTTCTTTAGTTTGTAGATGGCCAAGTAGTGCATAGTTTTGTTGACCTCTCATCCTCCTGATTTTGAATCTTCTAGTTCTTTGTCTATCTTTATGATATATTGGTTCTTCATTTTCTGCAATTTATTTCTTAGAAAAGATATTAGCATTGTTTTGGAATACAACAACATCTTGTGAGGTTCCAATTGTATCTAGTGCATATATGTTTATGTGGATTGATCCAGTGGCTTCTATCTCATCTTGATTTATGATGAGACACCTATTGAATCCATTTGAGTATCTAAAATCAATTATCCTTTTGCTCTCTACTAGCTTTGCTACTAAAATAAGATTAGATGATAATCTAGGAACATACATTACATTATGTAGCAAAAAAATTGGAAATGATTTACTAGGAGTTACACATCCATATCCATGTATATGATAGAATTTGCCATCTGTAATTTTCAACCTATAATTGTTAGTGACTTCAAGGCAATCAAACCATTGTAAGTTTCCTGTCATATGATGACTTGCACCAGAATCAATATACCAAATGTCCTTTTCATTTTGACTTGTGAAATTGTTTGTGTTTGAAGTGATTTTGCATCTTTGATATGGTATATTGGATGGATTTTGATCTTGAGTCCTCTTGTAGTGAGTATTGTGATGAAATGTCCCTTTTGCCAATCTATCCATACTCTCAAAAATTGTAGTATTTCTTTTATCAATATGACCAAACTTTGATTAGAATTTCTTTTGTCTTTGAAGAATAATTTTGATTCAAGTTTTATAACCTTTGAAGTTGTCAACCTTATGACTCCCTAGTGGTTGATAATATGACTAATTAATATCTTTCAATTTGTAGAATCAATCTTGAAAAGACTTTTCCAATTTTCAAGTTTTGTAAAAGATCTTTCTACCTTAAAAATAAATGAACTATGGACTTGATAGAATGCTTGGCTTTCAAGATTTGAGTTGAATTCCTTTTGTCTCCCTAGTAATGTGATGACAAGTTTAATATAATGTTCAACTCTTTAAAACAATTGTTTTATCTCTCCTTGTAGAAATCTTAATGATGCAATTAGATAGAAATTCTCAATATCTTCAAGATAGTTAAGTTGGATTCTCTATGTCTCTTCAACTTGAGTATGAGACTAATAAAATCAATCTTCCAACCTTTAAATAAATCTAGAGTTTGAATTCCCTCTACCTTTGTATAATGAAGTTTCTAAATTTCTATGATTTCAATTTGATGTAGGATTCCTTGTATCTCCCAAGTTAGAAATTTAGAAAGACTAAATATTTACAAATTAATCTTATGTCTCCTTGTATTATAATTTGCAAATGTTTGAAGCAATAATAATAAATATTTTAATGCTTCTAATTTCTACTTCTTTCTTAAGGCAATCAATATACTTTCTAGGGTTTTTTTTAACTCCTTATTACTCCTAACTTTCAATATCCCTAGAGTATAAAACTTAATTGATATCAACCTTAAAGTATACACCTTAATTTCACCTTTGAACTTGCAATATATATGAGGATAATTCTTACCTTCCAAGTGCTTAATTCTATCTTGCAAACTGACTGTAATAAGCTTGATTTCCTGCATCTTAATGGCGGTTGACTCCTTGTCAACTTTGAGGTGCTATGTAGACCTCTCACTCCTCTTTGTCATCATATTGTGTGCTCTTCTTCAATATAAATATGTTGGCCTATGCACTTATCTTCAACTGATGTGCTCACTATGTTCTTACTCCTCGATCTTCGCACCACCTTAGAGTCTTACGTGCTACCTTGAATTCATGATTCTTATCTCTTTTAATATTGTATTTTTAAATGTGCTATATAAGCACTCCTTTTATGAGTGTCTCCTCTAGATTCTAAGACAATGTAATGTGGATAGTACCAAGTGGCACTTGCATTTTCCAACTTCTTTGAAACGACTCTGCTAAACCTTATTTCAATGCCTATGCGATGTGGCGTTAAGAGTCTTAACTATTTCCTTCAATATCTTGATGGTAGGTGCTATAATCAACACTTCCTTGAGAGTGTTATTCAAATGATATTATATGCTCAAGTAGTCCTCTTCGTTGTGTGCTTTGATTTATCTTCAACGATGTGGTGATTTCCCTTTTGCTTGCATGAAATGCCTTCTTCCATATGGTGTGTATCCTTCACCAATGTGCCCTAACTTCCTTTAGGCTATTCAATGTATTAGTTGCTTAATGCTCGTTCATTGCACTTCTTGCTATACTTCCAATGCTTCTATGGTAGAGATATGATAGTTATTATTCCAATGCTTCTATGGCAGAGGTATGATAGTTATTCTTCCAATGCTTCTCTTGAGTGCCAACCAAGTATATGCGGTGGCTTCAGGCAGTGAGTAACTCCATCCTTGAAACTGATTCGAACTTGTTAATCCTCATTGTAGTTCAATGTATCTCCTCCTTATCTTGATGATGTAGGCTTGTTGAGTTTACCTTACACCCTGTAATGACTTCCACACTATATACCCGAGCTAAATGGAATGCTTGCTTTGGTGCAAGTCAATATAATCATGTGGGCAAAATGAAGGCTAGTCTAAGTGCCAACGATACTACTTCCAATGCTATTATGTGGGAAAAATAGGGATTGTGTCCTATGAGTCTTGCACAATTGTGATTCTCTTGTCAATATCATTTCTTGAAGGTAGGCATTGTTGTATTCTCCCTGTGTTTCCTTCACCAAAGACTTCTGACTATTAGAGGTACCTTACTTTGCCTTCACCAAAGGCTTCTGGATGTACCTTATATTTCCTTCACCAAAGGCTACTTAGTTGCTAGATGTACCTAACTTGATGTCCTTAGTGTAGCTATTTCTCCTACACTTTGCTTTCACCTTTCTTACTAACTTCTTCTGATAAGAAATATATGATATGCTTGGGTGATAAAATATAGGTTGATGTTGTCCAAACTATCTCCCTTTTCCTTGGAGATACTTCACTTTTAGAGCTCTCATGAATGGCTCTAATGAGGTGTTTTGCAAATGTAGAATGTAATAGTATAGATGTTTCCCCCCTATACTCTTAAACTAACTCTCTTGGCTTCTCAAAATGGTGGCTTCTACTTCCTTTGTAGGCTGAGATAAGCTGGAGTCAATATTGCCTTCTAACCCTTGGAAATTGTTTTCTTGCTTGGCTACTTTTACTTTGATAATTCCAATATTTTCAATAATATTTTGCACTATAGTATATGCAAATCCATAGAGTCTTATTTTACTTGAATAGACAATAGATAGTTGATATTTTTATTTCTCTCAAAATATATCTAACTTCTATTTTTATGTGCAAGTTTGAACCTTGTAGACTATAACTTTTGCACTACCTTGAAGACTTTAAATTGAAACTTATTTATGCAACCTCTAAACCTTGAAATTGGTGCTCAATAAAATTAATAAGGAACCAAATATAAAAGTTCAACTAATGAACCTTTTGCACCTTAGTTGCATACCTTTTCTACTTTTGTAGATGGTGTTGTTATTGGTGATTTGAATCACCTAAATGTTGCCTAGTAGTAGATGAAATTGCAGCTCTTCTAGGCTATCCAAAACAACTCTTTAGCTCACCTATTTGCATCTTAGAGACTCCTCTAAATTTCTGCCCAATACTATAGTTCAGTGGCTTTAATTCTTCTTTAGAATGCACTCTATAAGTCTAAAGTTTTACAACTAGTAATGTTGTCCTAATTGTTGCCCTTTTGTAGTCAATATCTTCACTAAAATGTTATCCTTGAACCTCAAAAATTTGGTAGGAACTTCTCCAAATCTCAGTTGAGTTTTTCTTAAAGAAATCTTCAGTAATCTATTGTAGAAACCAACAAATATCCTATCTCCGAAATAACCTTCAAGCCTTCAATGGCAATCCCAAAATCTCTTAGATTTTGTGGCTTCTCTATCTCCTTTCTCCTTCAACTTTCTTGTCAAATTATAACTTCAAACTTGGCCTATATAATGGCCTTCTTCTCAATATTCTAACTATCTTGAGGTCTTCACTATTCTCCTTCAAAATTTGACAACCTTCTTACCAAATCCTTCTCTCTTGGGCTTGTTGTCGGATGGCAATAATTGTCCCAAGTTATTTATCATAAACTTCTCCTTGAGTTCTCCTCAAATATTTTCCAATGGACTTCTTCAAGTCTCCTTCAATGAGGCTCTCAAAGCCTTCTCCTTGAGACCTCTTCTCTAGGGTCTTCACTCTCGCAACTTCTTTGGTCTTTCTAAAGATACCTTTTCTTCAATCTTCTACTGTGGAAGTTTTGCAATGAGATCTCCTTCTTTGATCTCTTAAATTTGCTAAAATATGCAATAGAAATTTTTCTAGTCCTTATATATCCTCAATATTATAAATATGGAAGTTATTCAATAGGACCTCCTATGGGTCTCTTATTCAATGTGAAGTTTTCAATATTCAATGGATATCTCCAATCTCCTATCTTCACCAAGACTCTTCTCCTAGAGTCTCTTCTACCTTCAATGGGGTCTTATTTCTAGGACCTCCTCCTTGATTTGCAATATTTAATGTGGCTTCCTTGACCTCTAGATATCTTCTCAATCTCCAAATTGGAGTCTTCAATTAACAAATTTTGCAATGAGACCTTTTTCTTAGTGTAACACCCCAAAAACATGAAACACAAAAACACACACACACAAAAGAAAATTATATATATATTATTATATAATTACTTTTTTTTTTTACTAAGGAGGAGGATTCATAAATCCTCAACCAACCTTAGATAGACCTACTGTTTGACATAGCCTAAGTTTATTAAGAACTATACCACACAATATTCCCTTCACGCAAGTTCCTTCTACGTAAGCCTATCTTGTGTTGTGCACATAAGTCTATCTCTCTCATTAGTCTTGATGAGATAGACTTACCACCTTCAATCGTTAGAAGGTGTACATACATATCCATATCCACACAAGCTGTTATGTGTGGGCATGCTACATGTACTACGAGCTAAGCTATCGATTTATCCACTAACAAGCTATCTTAGCTTTGGTACAATCTTCTAAACCTAGTTTCCAACCTCCCTCAAGGGGTCTCAATCCCTTAGGGTACATCTAAGTTCACCTAGAACTTACTAAAGATTCTTTCATTTTTAATCATCACAAGAGCATAAAATATCTAGATACTAAATCTAACAAAATAAATTATCATCAAGCAAGCATAGTCAAGGCATAGAGAAACAATAACCAATTATGCATACATTAAAAGATTTAAATGTAGAAGACTAAATAAAGAAGTACTAGATGTGGTAGTTACAAAGTTCATTCAAGTACATGAATTAGTATGGTACACCCCACACCTTTCCACACTACTTTACATCCATTTTATCAAGGAAACCTCCCCACAATCTAATATTTTGTAAAAATAATCAAGAAGTAAGGTAGAGAGCAAACTTGTGGATTGGTCTATCTCCTAACTTTGACCTTCCCGCTCTTCCATCGATCAAGTGAGTATAGTAGGGGATCAGGACACTCATGGATTCAAATAGACATGCTTCTATATGTACTTACTTAATTCATTGCCACATTGCAACTATACAAATAACCCAAGCAATTCAACTTACTAATGAATAGTCCTTTATCATAGAAACTACCCTTTCCACTTCCCCTCTCAACCAACTTGAGAGAGTCAATCAACCATGCATTAGCTCACGTGCTCTATGTGTAGTAAATGAACTACCCTCCTCAACAATTAGAGTCCCATACCCATAATTGCTAAGTAATCATTTATTTCATAACATAAGGTCCCATACCCTTAGATTACAAAATAACCATTCATTTCATTTATTTCATAACATAAGGTCCTATACCCTTAATGTTGGCAATTTTGGGTATGTTGCCTAGCTTCATGTTTGTGAGTTTTCATTGATGTCAAAAGGAGTTTGTGTTGATGTCAAAAGGAATTTGTGTTGATGTCAAAAAGAGTTTGGTGCCAAAAAGATCTTGAAAGTTCCATGATGTTTGTTTAAGGGTTTTTATTAAAACCATGGTGACAAGGTTAAAGGTTTTTCTTAAAACCATATGGACTCATTAAGGGTTTTTATTAAAACCATCTTGGCTTAATGAAAAGGTTTTGCTCCTTGAAAAAACCTTACAAGTCCATTTTGATTATTAATAAATAAATTAACTCAAACCTTTGAAAAGGTTTTAAGTTAAGTTTATTATTAATAAAATAATAATTATTAATTTAATAATAATTATTGAAAGGGTTTCTAAACCCTTAGTGACGCTCATGTAAAATACTTACCTCACCGATGTCAACTTGCATGGGATGAAAAATGCAATGTTTGAAAGGAGCGCCGACGTCAATTTGCATGGGATGAAAGACTATTAAAGGGCATTAATTCCTAAGGTTCAATGCACCTCTGATTTGCATGATTACCTTTGAATTTGTATTGCTCTGTGACCTTCGATTTCGTATTGCTCTGTGACCTTTGATTTTGGATTGCTCTATGATTTTCGAGTTTCGTATTGCTCTGTGTTTAAGTTCCAATTTCATACGCCTGTGAGGAAGACAAATCTATTTGTCTTTAATTTCTGTGAGCAAAGGGAAGGTAAAATGATGAGTGGCACTTGAGAGTTTCGTTGGGCACTTGTGCTCCAATGACGGAGGCAGTGGAGCGAAGGCGCTCGCTAGGTAGAGGTGTCGAGATCGATTCACATCGGGTGTGTTTCATTTTTGGTCGTGGATTATTGTGCACGTGGTACAGTAGTTTCCTTGGGCCACGAGTTTGGAGGAGGAAGCACTTTGGCGCTTATGTTGGTGTCTCCACACTTTTCCTAAGGTTGGAGAATTGATTTTTGGCCAAGGTAGATCTTTTGTTGATAATGTGGAATATTTGATTTGACTTGGCAATTATTGTTGGTAATTGGATGGAGGTATAAGGTTAAATAGAAATATTGCTTTGAAATTGTTATTATTGATGCTTAATGTTTATATGGTAAATGCATTTAGAAGTAAATGTATTTTAGGAGTTATAAGGGTTTAAGGAATAATTGTGCTTAATGTCATATTGGGGTTAGAAAGCCTTTGGAGTTATTGAGTGGATATTCTCTTGTAATTATTTTTGAGGTTGAAGTTATTTTGTGATATATTAAGTAGGAGTTATAAGGTGTAAAGGAATATTGTTGATATGTATATTTGTGAGTTTTTATTATTTATGAGTTGGAGTGATAAGGTGTTATTAGGACTCTTATCATTGTGCATTATTCCATTGTTGCTAACTCTAATTTGTGGCAAATTGAGAGTTAGTGTTGTGACAGATTTTGAGTTCTCCTTCTTCATCAAAGTAAAGGTATGGGAACATTCTTCCATGGTTATTATTGATTGATGGTTTTCTAAAAATAAGTTTGGAGTGAAAAGGATTAAATTAAGTTTCCTTATTTGGAGTGGGTCTTATTTTCTGAAAGTGGAAGTATTGATTATGCATTATGAGATCATGATGAGTTTATGAGTTATTGCATAATTCTGGTTTATGAGAGTGGAAGCATTTGAAGTTTGCTTTAGGGTTTTTGAGTGAGAAGCTTATGCCATTGCTATAAGTTGTTGAAAACCTAATTGAGTTGTTTGGTTGTTGAGAGTTTGGTTTTGAGATTGCTTCCATTGAGATTGAGTTGATCAAGTTATGCTTTACTTGATACATGAGTTGGGCTTGCTCCTTTGAGATTTGATTTTATCAAGTTGTACTTTGCTTGATAAACTTGGTTGTGTGGTTAAGTTGAGCATTCCAATTTGAGAGAAGTTGGAAATATCTTGAACCCCTTTTTGATGCTTAGAGAGATTGATTTGAGTTCTTGAAAACTAACTTGGCTAGGGTTTGATAGCAAGTTATGGTTCTATGTTGGAGTTGATTCCTTGATATTGCATTATTGGCAATTATTGGGTTGTGGTTCAAGATCTTGTGAAAGTATACTACTTCTATGAGATTGATTTGAGTTGAGATTGAGAGTTGAAGGATAGAACATATTGAGTCTCTAACAATTATCTTTATGCTTCTATGAGATTGATTTGATATGATTGGATGAAACACATTGGGTCTCTAACAATTCTCTTTATGTGTTCACATTGGGCAAGTTTCTTGGTAAACTTTCTTGAGTGATTTGGGCAAGTTCTTGGTGAGCTTGCTAGGATAGACTTGGACAGGTTCTTGTGGAGAACTTGTGGACTGATTTGGATAGGTTTTTATGGAGAACTTGTGGACTGATTTGGACAGGTTCTTATGGAGAACTTGTGGATTTATTTGTATAGGTTCTTGTTGAAGAACTTGTGGAAATATTTTATGAAGTCTTGGTGAAGACTTGTGAGCAGTTGTGATTTATTTGTTCAAGCTTTTGGATTAAGCTTGGGATAGATCTGACAGAGATTTGAGAGCATATTTGTGTTGGACTAGAGGATTGAGTTTGGTGCAGATTTGTGACAGAGTTTGAGAGGACTTGTACTAGACCGACTGATTGTGTTTAGTATAGGTGTTGATGAGCAGCTATGAAGGTGATCAGTGAGGACAAAAGTCTCTAGAGCTAGAGCAAGGAGGACATGACGTCTTCTGTGGAAAGGAGTTCCACCTGCTAGCGACAGAAGAGGCAATGATATTTTGAAGTATCATTTCCAGAGATTTGGGGGATAGGACATCTCCTTTGGGTAGGAGGCTCATAAATACTTCTTTGGGGGATAAGACATCTCCTTTGGGCAGGAGGCTCATAAATATTTTATTAGGGGAAGGATTCTCCTTTTGAAAGGAAGTCCATAAACATTGTAATTGGGAAGGATTCCCAAAGGATTTGATTGAGAAAAGTTAGTGAAATATTTTCTCTATGGAGTAGCCTACCTTAGATGAACCACGTTATATTGGTGTCTCAATTGTGTGATGACTTGTACACTGGTTTGCTTACTGCTTTGAGTTTGCTATTGGTTCATTGCATTCCTTTTTGAAGTAAAAGGAAAATAACCATCTATTTCATTTATTTCATAACATAAGGTCCCATACCCTTAAATTACAAAATAACCATCTATTCCATTTATTTTATAACATAAGGTCCCATACCCTTAAATTACAAAATAACCATTCATTTCATTTATTTCATAACATAAGGTCCCATACCCTTAAATTACAAAATAACCATTCATTTCATTTATTTCATAACATAAGGTCCCATACCCTTAAATTACAAAATAACCATCTATTTCATTTATTTTATAACATAAGGTACCATACCCTTAAATTACAAAATAACCATTAATTTTCATTTTATTTCATAACATAAGGTCCCATACCCCTATATTACAAAACAATTATTCATTTCCATTTATATTTCATAACATAAGGTCCCATACCCCTACATTACAAAATAATCATTCATTTCCATTTTATTTCATAACATAAGGTCCCATACCCTTAAATTACAAAATAACCATTAATTTCCATTTTATTTCATAACATAAGGTCCCATACACCTACATTACAAAATAATCATTTATATCCATTTTATTTCATAACATAAGGTCCTATACCCCTACATTACAAAACAATCATTCATTTCCATTTTATTTCATAACATAAGGTCTCATACCCCTACATTACAAAATAATCATTCATTTCATTTTAAAATCAATAAATAAGACAATGAAAAATAGCTAAGCTTCTACCAATTGCAATGAGCTATCGGATGACAAAGCATACAGATTATTGGCTAGCGCAATACACATCCATCTACGATGTTATGCATCTTCTAACATAGGGTTACGATGCTCTAACACAGATCTACGATGCTTGATTTTACATAGAGCTACAATGCTCTTTAGCACAGAGCTTCCACACTCTTTTACACAGTGCTTTCATGCTCTTTAATACAAAGCTATCAACGCTCTTTAACACAGAGCTTCAATGGCCTCTAAAATAGATCTTCAATGCTCTCTAACACAGAGCTTTCACACTCTTTAACAAAGAGCTTTCATGCTATTTAACATAGAGCTTTTGCACTCTTTAACATAGAGCTTTAATTCTCTTTACATAGAGCTTCACGCTCTTTAACATAGAGCTTTCACGCTTTTTAACATAGAGCTTCTATGCTATTTTACATAGAGTTAACAATGCTCTTTAGCATAGAGCTTCATCACTCTCTAACACAGAGATTTCATGCTCTTTAACATAGAGCTTCAACGCTCTTTAACATAGAGCTTCAATACTCTTTAACACAGAGCTTTCATGCTCTTTAACATAGAGCTTCATCGCTCTCTAACACAAATATTTCATGCTCTTTAACACAGAGCTTCAATGCTCTTTAACATAGAGCTTCATCGCTCTCTAACAAAGAGCTTTCACACTCTTTAACACAGAGCTTTCATGCTCTTTAACACAGAGCTCTCACGCTCTTTAACACAAAGCCTCAATGCTCTTTAACACAGAGCTTCAATGCTCTTTACACATAGCTTCAATGCTCTTTAATACAAAGCTTTCACACTCTTTAATATAGAGCTTCATTTCTCTCTAACACAAAGCTTTCACACTCTTTAACACAGAGCTTTTGTGCTCTTTAACATAGAGCTTCAATGCTCTTTCCACATAGATTCATGATCTTTAACATAGATATTCTACGCTCTTTTACATAGAGCTATCAATGCTCTTTAACACATAGCTGATGCGTTGTTGTTAATCTCAAAGATCTTATCAATCTGGGGTGGTGTCCAAGGCTGTCTACGATAGAAGGCTAGGGCAGAGTACAATTCAGGCATTCAGATTTCAAACATTTATTGGGTGAGACAGATTTGGTTTAGCCTTTTGGTGTCACACTAAACCTAATCTATAGAATGGAAACTTATAAGAAATAAAAACTAATTCTAATTTCAAAAAATTAAAGTTAACTACAATTGCATGAATTGAAATTGCTGAATTGAAATCTAATCTACTTTTGTAGAATTGAAATAACATAATTGAAATTGCTAAATTGAAATGTTGTTGAAAATGAAATCCTAAATTACACTTGCAAAATTGAAACCTATTTTACTCTTGCAGAATGGAAGTGATGCTTGGAAATAAAACACCTATCAATGCCCTACCACAAAAGGTCATCAAGCTTCTGCTATAGGAATTGATAGCAAAATGAAATCTGCTAGAAATTGAAAGCTGCTGAAACATAAAAATAACAGAACATGGAAAGCAAAGGAAACAAGAAATAAATGTTTAATCTAATTTTTCAGCTGACACACACATAAATATTGTACACAAACATAATAGAAAACATCAATCACATAATACAAAATAAAAACAAGAAAATGAAATATGGCAAGCAATCTATTAATTTTGTTGCAGCAAAATTATAGATTAAAACCTGCCATAAAATCCCTCCTTCTAGATCTGAAAGTGGGCCCATACTTCCTGATCTAGAAGGAGGTGAAAAACACTCCTTAACTAATTAACACTTAGAATAGAAAATGATAAAATAACTGCACTTTTATTGATGACAAAACATGCTGAAAACTGTTACAAAAAATTGTTGTACAGTCCTAATTGCTTCTATTGAAAACTCTCCTCTATTCTAATTCCTAACTGGCTCAACCAAGGAGGGAGTTGTGTTATTTATATAAATATTTACAACATATCCCATGCTCAAATCAGCCTATGTGCTACTTTACAGTGATTTGCCAATAATTTTGGATCTGAAATAAATGCAAATCTAGACAGTTTGTGTTGCAGTAGTAGTCATTGGCCCTTAGAAAGCATCTTCAGTGGTGGGAGTACGTGGGAGAAGTCTAGAAATATCTCACACATCTTTCTTCACTTCAGAATATGCCATTTCTATCTTGCAAACAACTTCCTATTATGCTGTAGTTATTTCTGTGTTTATCCTAGAAGAGGATCAAAATTGATCTTTTCCATGAATGGTGGCTTTGGACGGCAAGGACGACAAAATCAGATGGGAGATATTTTCCCTTAACCTTCTCAACCTTCTTTCCCTTTTTCCATCATCAAAAATCAGTCAACAAGTCAAAAAGCACTTTCTGTTCTCATTCCGAAGATAAGTGGCTCATTCCGAAGAGACTGTATTTCTCATTCCGAAGATGTCCGCTCATTTCGAAGAGACTGTATTTCTCATTTCGAAGATGTCTGCTCATTTCGAAGATCTTCAAAATGACCAACTGTGTGCTCTTCAAGTGATTTTAGCTGCATTTCTTAGGTGGATTAGCCCTCAGGATCAGATTGCAATAGCCTTCATTCCTCTCCATGTGTGAATTCCATGCCTTGCCATTCATTGGTAGCTTGCTGGAATTTACATGGTAAATTACTGCATTTTCCAACTCTGTTGCACAGTTGTAAAATATTGGCATTTCTTGCAAATTCAAACAAATTAGAACATGGAAAAATTATTCAAATATCAACATGAAGGAGTACATCAAGTTGCTACTGAATTTATACACTTCATTCACCAAGTAACAATGTTGAAATAGTGCAACAGTGCTGCACAATTGTCCCTGCTCTGTTATACCCTATTGCTGCCTATTTAGACCATGTGGGAATGCTTCTAAATAGGTCAGATGTCTTCTGTAGTCCTTCTGAACTCATTCCATCCATATCCTCATGCTTTGCTTGACAACTTCAAGGTGTTCCTATAAAGTGATAGCTTGCTGATTTTTATATGGCTATTTTTTTTAGATTTTCAGATTTATGACAGTCCTAAAATTTTGGCTTCAATGTGGATTTGAAACAAGTTGAAGGGCAGGAAAACATTCAAAAACCATTGAGAAGTTAATGGATATCAGCATACCACATTTGGTTAATTGAAATGCATGTTTTTACTTGCTACTTAATCAAGCAAAATCAGTCACAAAATGCTGAAAATAGTCAAAAACAGAGATATAGTATTCCTAACATAAAATCATGCAAACACTTAACAAATAGTATATTTTAGTCAACTATTTGGCAATTAACTTATCATATGGTAGTCAAACATTGTGCAATAATGAGGCATTTTTGGGCCTCATCATCCCCCCCAACTTGAACTGATGCATGCCCTCATGCATCTTAGTAGGCCATAGTAATATGCGGGTTTTATTCTTGTGAACAACATCCTTTGCTACAATGCTAACTGAGAAATTCCTCCTTGCTGCACTATATCAAGTATTTTGCAATTAAGCACATGTATGACTCTTTTTCTATCTTTCTACAAGTTTTAGTGTTGCAAGGTACCTCTTAAAGGCTTGATATCATGTGATTCATCTTGCAATAGTCTTATTGTGGAACCGTATTTGGGAGATGCACTACTACTGATGGAATTTTTTGTTCTTAACAACATTTCAGCCTGAATGCTTATTTTTGTTGTTTGCACCTTTTGAACAAAATTGATAAAATTTTTGGATTTGAAATGCTTGAGGGATGTACTTACTTGTGGTAGAGCCTTATGAACCTCAATATTTGATGTACCCTACTCTTTTTGCTATTCTGTAGCATTTTCAGCAATTTTGGTATAGTTTTTGCTCATTTCGAAGATATCCTACTCATTTCGAAGATATGCTTGTTCATTTCGAAGATATGACTGTTCATTTCGAAGATGCATCAAAAAATGCAAAAATGACCTCCTATGCAAAAGTTAGCTACAGATTCTATTGTGGGCCCATATCTAGAGTGTATAAGCCTTCCATAACATCAAAAATCCCTTCTTCATCCTTTTGTTTAGATGCTATTCTTTGTTTTGTATGTTGCTGTTTTATTCCAGTAGTACTAAAATAGAACCTTTAGGTGCATTTTGTTGATTATCCTCCTTCAATTTATCAGACAATTGTGAGATATAAACTTGCAGTTCTCCTTCTGAAACTTGCCCTACAAATTGAAATAGAATTGTTGCCATGTCTGTCCCAAAATCAGGTTTTTGCATAGTTTTGGAATTTCCATGCAATTAAGGGCATAAGGGGGTGTTTCTTGACATCTTGAACATGTTCCATTTTCAACTTGTCAATATTGTATGAATAGTTTATGCCAAATACCGATTATCATACACTAAATGCTAAATGTTTACTATGAATTAAATGCAAGAAACACATACCTTACTGTCCTAAAAATTGGTCATGCACCTTACAAGCTGCTTTTGATGATTGTTAGCAGGCTATCTGAAAACATAAACATAACACATGTGCAGTGTGAGATTTGTACAATGGTGGAACAATGATGGGTAGATCAACAAGGCAATGCATGCCAAAAAATGGTTTTCATGCAAGCCAACTCAGTAGCGCCTCCAAGAAGGTTTTCACTACTGAATTATTCATTTTTTTCATCATTTTTTTCTTTCTTTTTCATTTTTTTTTCTCTTTTTTTTCATTTTTTTCATCAGAAGAGGCTGCCATTTCTGGTTTTCAACCAACTTCTGTCCTTTTTTTTTTTCAAGTGCTTCAATGAGAGAGAACATCTCTCACTCTTATTTGGATAAGACCAATCCTTATTCTGCAAAAACATGTCAATTGTTGTATGAAAACACCATCTCTTTCTGTTGAAACCTGCAACATTGATGCAACCTTCCTTTCTAGATGAGTAGTAAGAATCTTCTTACATCATAATTGCCTCCTTATTGCTGGAAATGAAGTATTGGCTCCATTGTTCCTCTTCCTTGCTGAAATTGATGCTTGTCCTCATGTATCCCCATTTTGTGGGACATGCCTTTGCTGCAATTTTTTTTTTTTCAATTTTTCTTGTCTTGCTTGTACCCAAGAAGGAAGTTCACAAACAAGACTATTCTTCTTTTTGCTTTTCTTGTATTTTTTTTTTTTGTCAAACTTTTTATCATCACTCCGAATCTGATATTGAAGAGAAATTCTCTTCCATTATGTGTACATCCAATGGAATCTCCTTCAAGAACTCCTCCTTAGTTAATGGTGCATGGTATACCCGAAGGCAATGTCCATTCACCACTAACATCCTCCATGAATTACCAATGGGAGAAAGAAGCACTGCTCCATATCTGAAAACTTCTTCAATCAAGTGTTGTCAATGCCTCCTAGTCTGCAAAATCTTGTCAATCTGTACTTGAAACAATTAAATACCAATTCCCAAAAGATGTTAAGTTCTTACATCAAGATAAAATCTTGATATACCCTTGTAATTCCATGTAAAGGGATTGAAATATTGTTTCAAAATAGCAACAATTTTACTTTTTGTTTATAAGTCAACCAACTAATAATGTTCAAGAATTTTCTTGGCTGCACTTCAATTTGTTTCATTCCTAGGAGGACAAAATTTACCCCTTTGTAATTTCTTACTAAGGAGTTCAATGGAAGTAAATTTTCTATGTGCAGTTTTTCTAGTTTTTCTCCTTTATCCAAGGCTAATTTCTGTGTGTTTGGACTAAAGGTTTTCTGTGTATCTCCATTGATTTTTATCTCTTCAAGCTCAGGTAAGTTCTTGTTTGAGCACGGTTGGATGTTGCTGTAGTCAATAACATTTCCTACAGTTTTTTTTTTTACCAGATTCAGCTACATAGATAGGGGATGCCTATCCTGTATTATTCAGATTGATCATAGGTTGGGCTAAAAAGAAATATTTTTGGTTTGCACAATAAGACAAGAAGTGTACAACTTTAGCAGATCAACTACTTGTTAGGTAGGATCACCTCTAATGAGATCAACTATTGTTTGTGTAGGCTAAGAATTGCTAGGTTGCGGTTTAGCGCGGTAAAATCCTAACAATATTTAAGTAATAATGGAAAACTCTAGGATCACCATTAAGTTGTAAACTCCTATTTTGATTGTGCAAAAGTTTTTGTGATTTTTTTTTAATAGATTCAGCTTACATAGACAGGGGTTGCCTGTCTTGTATTATTCATATTGGCCATAGGTTGGGCTGAAGGTGGTGGTTGATTTACTTGCCCTGTTTGTTGTTGTTGGGATCTCTCTTTGAGAAGAATTTAGACTAGGCAACAAATTTTGCATCTCTAAGTTGTGGAAGTAAATGGCATTCATCAGTGATATGTCCCTGTGAACAAATGCTACAGGTAGCTGATATGGCTATTTTGTTCAAGGGATAGTCTTGTATATCTACCATGATATCTTTCCCAACACCTAGTACAAATTTTGTATACTACCCTGATGATATGGATATAAAAAGGGCAGTACTAGCAGATGACTCTTCTAAATATTTTAAGAGATCTTATGTTTCTTGATAATGAGGATGATGAATTCTTTCAATTTTTATCAAGAATTTCAAACATAAGCAATTTAACCCCTAGGTGTGAAGATCACCTCCCTGTGGTTGCTTGTTTTCTAAATGGACTGAAATGCAATTTACCAAAAACTGTTACTAATACCAATCATTTATCCAGATTTTACTCTAAAGTTCACAATTTAGTATAATTAACAATTATTGGGCTACTTTTACCCTCTAACAACACCGTGTTCCCCGAAAACGGTGCCAAAATGATGCGTTGTCATTAAGCACATCATTAAATCTCAAAGATCTTATCAATTCGGGGTGGTGTCCAAGGCTGTCTACGATAGAAGGCTAGGGCAGAGTACAATTCAGGCATTCAAATTTCAAACATTTATTGGGTGAGACAGATTTGGTTTAGCCTTTTGGTGTCACACTAAACCTAATCTATAGAATGGAAACTTATAAGAAATAAAAACTAATTCTAATTTCAAAAAATTAAAGTTAACTACAATTGCATGAATTGAAATTGCTGAATTGAAATCTAATCTACTTTTGCAGAATTGAAATAACAGAATTGAAATTGCTAAATTGAAATGTTGCTGAAATGAAATCCTAAATTACACTTGCAAAATTGAAACCTATTTTACTCTTGCAGAATGGAAGTGATGCTTGGAAATAAAACACCTGTCAATGCCCTGCCACAAAAGGTCGTCAAGCTTCTGCTATAGGAATTGACAACAAAATGAAATCTATTGGAAATTGAAAGCTACTGAAACATAAAAATAACAGAACATGGAAAGCAAAGGAAACAAGAAATAAATGTTTAATATAATTTGTCAGCTGACACACACATAAATATTGTACACAAACATAATAGAAAACATCAATCACATAATACAAAATAAAAACAAGAAAATGAAATCTGGCAAGCAATCTATTAATTCTGTTGTAGCAAAATTATAGATTAAAACCTGCCATAAAATCCCTCCTTCTAGATCTGAAAGTGGGCCCATACTTCCTGATCTAGAAGGAGGTGAAAAGCACTCCTTAACTAATTAACACTTAGAACAGAAAATGATAAAATAACTGCACTTTTATTGATGACAAAACATGCTAAAAATTGTTACAAAAAATTGTTGTACAGTCCTAATTACTGCTATTGAAAACTCTCCTCTATTCTAATTCCTAACTGGCTCAACCAAGGAGGGAGCTGTGTTATTTATATAAATATTTACAACATATCCCATGCTCAAATCAGCCTATGTGCTACTTTACAGTGATTTGCCAATAATTTTGGATCTAAAATAAATGCAAATCTGGACAGTTTGTGTTGCAGTAGTAGTCATTGGCCCTTAGAAAGCATCTTCAGTGGTGGGAGTACGTGGGAGAAGTCTAGAAATATCTCACATATTTCTTCACTTCAGAATATGCCATTTCTATCTTGCAAACAACTTCCTATTATGCTGCAGTTATTTCTGTGTTTATCCTAGAAGAGGATCAAAATTGATCTTTTCCATGAATGGTGGCTTTGGACGGCAAGGACGAAAAAATCAGATGGGAGATATTTTCCCTTAACCTTCTCAACCTTCTTTCCATTTTTCCACCATCAAAAAATAGTCAAAAATTCAAAAAGCACTTTCTGTTCTCATTCCAAAGATAAGTGGCTCATTCCGAAGAGACTGTATTTCTCATTTCGAAGATGTCCGCTCATTCTGAAGAGACTGTATTTCTCATTCTGAAGATGTCTGCTCATTTTGAAGATCTTTGGAATGACCAACTATGTGCTCTTCAAGTGATTTTAGCTGCATTTCTCAGGTGGATTAGCCCTCAGGATCAGATTGCAATAGCCTTCATTCCTCTCCATGTGTGAATTCCATGCCTTGCCATTCATTGGTAGCTTGCTGGAATTTACATGGTAAATTACTGCATTTTCCAACTCACTTGCACAGTTGTAAAATATTGGCATTTCTTGCAAATTCAAACAAATTAGAACATGGAAAAATTATTCAAATATCAACATGAAGGAGTACATCAAGTTGCTACTGAATTTATACACTTCATTCACCAAGTAACAATGCTGAAATAGTGCAACAGTGCTGCACAATTGTCCCTACTCTGTTATACCATGTTGTTGCCTATTTAGACCATGTGGGAATGCTTCTAAATAGGTCAGATGTCTTCTGTAGTCCTTCTGAACTCATTCCATCCATATCCTCATGCTTTGCTTGACAACTTCAAGGTGTTCCTATAAAGTGTTAGTCTCACAATGACACTGAGAGGGGGGGTGAATCAGTGTAGCTATTAAAAACTTAAATCTTCAACTCTTAATGCCGAAACAATGAAAACTTAAAACCCAATAAAGCAAATATAACAAGAGAGCATTCCACAACACACGATGTAATGAGGTTCACCAATTTGGCTACTCCTCAAAAATGACTGCTTGGATTCCCGTCCAAATCCAGCCTTTGCAAAATACCAATTTTACAATCACTTTACCAGCACCCACTGGAAGGAGCACCAACCCCTGGTTTATCTGCACCAACAGAAAGGAGCACCAACCCCTAATTTCTCTGCACCAACAGAAAGGAGCACCAACCCCTAATTCCAAGCACCAACTTGGACTGCACTTTTGAAACTATAAGATTGACATAAAAATGCCTTCGCTTATACAAGACCCTGACTGGTCTATTGCTAACCCAACCTCTCTCACTATTCACCAAAACACCACACACTCTTAAAGCTCTGCTTACTGCTCTTTTATGGCTCTCACTGCTCTGCTTAATACTCTCTTGCGGCACTCTTTCAACCCCCTTCTTGCAGCACTTTCACACTATTTCAGTAGCACGTAATTCTCCGCACAGACCTCCTTTTATAACCATATTGTCTCTTTGTAACTCCAGTTGTAACTCCTTCTTTCATTTCTCATGCGCCACTTGTCAGTTGTAACGCCTTCTAACTGTAACTCCTTTTGTATATATATAGGGTAGGCTTTTCGTCAAACACGATGCATGTTACGAATTGACACATATACCCCTACCATGATTGTTCGTCTTCTCGGTCATGACTGTTCGTATTCTTTTCTGTGCATGCATGCATTTTTATTCTATTTATATGATTGTTCGATTTCTCCTTCTTCGACTGTTCTTAAATTAGTTGCATGATTTTCTTTTGTAACGCCCCTGTAACTGCTGTATAACTTCAGTTAACGGTCACATATCTTATTTTGGTTGGGTTCTCTTCTTAGCTCGTGAAAACACAACATGTCGCGATATCGTGACACTTTCGCCTCCTTGCTTCTTTTGTTTGCTTGCACCCACGAAAACACATGTCGCGATATCGTGACACTTTCGCCTCCTTGCTTCTTCTGTTTGCTTGTACCCACGAAAACACATGTCACGATATCATGACACTTTCGCCTCCGTACTCTTCCTTTTTACTTTTGTCATGATATCACGACACTTCTACCTTCTTACTTTCTCTCCTCCTCCTGAGTCACGAAAATGCGACATGTCGCGATATCGTGACACTTTTCCTTCTCTGCTCTTCCTCTTCTTTCGATCACGAAAATGTGACATGTCGCGATATCGTGACACTTTTTCCTCCTTCTTTTCTCTTTTTCGAGAAAATGCGACATGTCACGATATCGTGACACTTTTCCTTCTTGCGCTTCTTTGCTTTCGACTGTGAAAATGCGACATGTCGCGAAATCGTGACACTTTTTCCTCCTTGCATTTTCTCTTCGCTTCGGACCGTGAAAATGCAACATGTCACGAAATCGTGACACTTTTTCCTCCTTGCATTTTCTCTTTGCTTTGGACCACGAAAATGAAACATGTCACGAAATCGTGACACCTTTTTCTCTCTCCTCTTTCTCTTTGCTTTGGCCCGCGAAAATGAAACATGTCACGAAATCGTGACACCTTTTTCTCTCTCTCTTTCTCTTTGCTTTGGCCCAATGAAACATGTCATGAAATCGCGACACCTTTTCTCTCTCCTCTTTCTCTCTTGCATATGTCGCGAAATGACTAACATGTCACGAAATCGTGACACTTTTTCTTCCGTACTATCTCTCTTGCAATATGTCACGAAATCATGACACTTTTTCTACTTGCCTTTTTCTCTTCCAACATGTCGTGAAATCGTGACACTTTTTCTTTCTTGCTCTTTCTCTCCGAACATGTCGCAAAATCGTGATAGTTTTCTTTCTTGCTCTTTCTCTTCGAACATGTCACGAAATCGTGATAGTTTTGCTTTCTTGCTCTTTCTCTCTGAACATGTCGCGAAATCATGACAGTTTTGCTTTCTTGCTCTTTCTCTCGAACATGTCACGAAATCATGATAGTTTTGCTTTCTTGCTCTTTCTCTCAACAAATTTTTCTCTTCAACATGTACGATCCTTTTCTTTTTCTCTTTCTCTCAACATGTCGCGATATCGCGACAATTTTCCTTTCTTGCTCAACATGTCGCGATATCGCGACAGTTTTCTTCCTTGTGATTTTCTTTTGATTTTTCGCATATGGGCCACTTCTATCTTTTGGAAAATCATTGTACATACTCTGAAGATCCTCTTAACTCCTGTCCACTGCATCAACCGATCTGTCTGACTGTGTTGACAACAATGACAATACTGTTGTTGCACCTTGCTCATCAATCTCCCCCTTTGGAATTGTTGGCAACACACATGCAATTTCTTGTAATTCTTCTCCCCCTTTGACAATAATACCAAAGGGCTGCTGCAGACTCCCCATGAGTCCATGCACAACATTCTCAGGCACACGTTATGACAGTTAGCAAAAATTACAAATATGAGCACAAAGATAATCAAATATATAAATGCTCCCCCTGAGAATGTGGTCCCGATAGCTAGTCAGTGCTTGGGAAGCATGACCACTCCCAATTTATTGCGAAGGTACTCAAAAATTTCTTTGGGCAGCGGTTTTGTGAAGATATCCGCTACTTGCTCTGTAGTTGGGACAAAATCCAACTTTACCTCTTCTTCCGCAACTTTCTCCTTCAGAAAGTGATATCGGATAGCAATATGTTTTGTGCGAGAATGCATAACCGGATTCTTTGAGATGTTAATGGCACTGGTGTTATCACACTTAACTGAAATTGGCTCACTAAAGTTAATGCCAAGATCTTTCAGGGTTTGTTTCATCCATAAGACCTACGTACAACACGTAGTTGCTGCAATATATTCTGCCTCTACTGTGGATAAAGAGACTGATTCTTGTTTCTTACTGTGCCATGCAACCAACCTGTCTCCAAGATAGAATGCACCTCCATTGGTACTCTTTCTGTCATCGACACATCCTGCCCAATCTGCATCTGAATACGCAATAAGAGTGAAGTCCTTACCTTTCGGATACCATAACCCATACTCCATAGTACCCTTTAGATACCGAAGAATCCTCTTCACTGCTGTCACATGAGTCTCCTTGGGACTCACCTGAAATCGTGCTACCATGCAAACTGCCTGCAAGATATCTAGTCTAGTAGCTGTCAAATACAATAGGCTCCCAATCATAGATCTGTACATGGTTTGATCAACATCCGGAGATTTTTCATCCTTGCTCAACTTGCAACTTGTCATCATGGGAGTGCTAACAGGCTTACAATCCTCCATTGTGAACTTTTTTAGCATCTCTTTCACATATTTAACTTGAGAAATAAATATGCCCTTCTCATTTTGATTAACTTGCAGTCCGAGGAAATACGAAAGTTCACCAATCATTGACATTTCAAATTCTTTTTGCATCTTATTTGCTAAATCCTTACACGACTCATCATTGTTGTTGCTAAAAATGATATCATCTACGTATACAACAAGGACAATGAGATGGCCATTCTCTATTTTGACATACAAATTGCTATCCACCATACCCTTTTTGAACCCTTGTTGAGTAAGATAGTTGTCTAGCCTTGCATACCATGCTCTGGGTGCCTGTTTCAAGCCATACAATGCTTTCTTCAACTTGCGAGATGAAGTTGGGATTATCACCGAGTTGGAAACCATCCTGGCTGCTCAATATAGACCTCTTCTTCAAGTTTTCCATTCAGAAATGCTGATTTCACGTCCATTTGATAAACTTTGAAATTCTTGTGAACTGCTAAAGCCAGAAACATTTTGATTGCCTCTAGTCTAGCCACTGGTGCAAAGGTTTCCTCAAAGTCAATACCTTCAACTTGTGCATAGCCTTTACAGACCAATCTTGCTTTATTCCTGACTACTTGTCCATCTTCATTCAATTTGTTTCAAAAAATCCATTTAGTACCGATTATATTTTTATTTTTAGGTCTTGGTACTAACTCCCAGGTTTTGTTTTTCTTGATCTGATCTAATTCTTCATTTATTGCCGTCATCCAACTTTCATCTTTGCTTGCTTCAACAATATTTTTGGGCTCTATTTTGGATAATAGAGAGTAGTTACTTACTACTCTTCTTCTTGTCTGAACACCAACTGTGGGGTCTCCAATTATTTGCTCTCTAGGATGATTTTTTTGCCGACTAGCTGCTTGTTTTGAATTTCTTGTTTTCTTCCTCTTCGAATCACTACTTAAATCATCTGAGTCAATTTTCTGTTTCTTTTTCGTTTCCTTTTCCTCATCTCCTTCAATAACTTCTTCATAAATTGGGTAGTTTTCTTTATAGCTTATTTCTCGTTCCCTACCTTCATCAACTTTAACATCGACACTCTCCACAATTTTCTTTAGCCTCTTGTTGTAGCATGTGTAGGCTTTGCTTTTTGTCGAATAGCCAAGAAAAATACCTTCATCAACTCTATCTTCAAACTTACCAAGATTATCTTCAGTTCTTTTGATGTAACACTTATTGCCAAAAACTTTAAAGTATCTTGTTGTTGCCTTTTTACCGAACCACAGCTCATATGGAGTTTTGCTTTCATGCGTCCTCAACATGCACCTATTTTGGATGTATACCGTAGTATGGACTGCCTCTTTCCAAAATCTATCTGCTATTTTGCTCTCAATCCAACATAGTCCGTGCCATTTCCTGCCTTGTCTTGTTCTTTCTTTCTACCACACCATTCTGTTGAGGTGTCCTTGCTTGCTGAAAACTGTCTCCTAATCCCATATTTTTCATAGTACTCTGCAAACTCCTCTGAAATGAACTCTCCTCCTCTATCTGATCTTAAACATTTAATCATTTTTCCTGTTTGATTCTCAACTTGTTTTTTGAAAATCTTGAACATCTCAAAGGCATCTGATTTAAGCTTCAAAAATAGTACCCATGTCATCCTGGAATAATCATCTATGCACAACATAAAGTATTTGTCACCATTTATGCTTTGAGTTCTCATGGGTCCACATAAATCGGTATGTACTAGTTCTAATGGTTTGCTTGTGAAGTACTCTTTTGTTTTAAATGTGGCTCTAGTTTGCTTACCCTTTTGGCATGAAGCACAAATGCTATTTAAAGGTTTACCAATGGTGGGAATATCTCTTACTTGCCCTTTTTGAGCTGATTTTTACTAGATTGTCAAAGCCGATATGACCGAGCCTCTTGTGCCACAACCAATTTTCTTCTTCCTGTCCAATCAAGCATGCTCCTTCTGAAGTCTCCGAGAGAGTATACGAGGTTGCCGAGATGTCCTTGATCCCAGTTGCTATCAACTTTCCACGGTTTGTTGTTCGGACTTCACAACCCTGCTTCTTGAAAATTACTTCATGACCTCTGTCACAAATCTGACTTACGCTTAACAAGTTATGCTTCGGACCAATCACAAACAAGACTTCTTTTGACTTGATTTTTCCATCACTGATCTTAACTGATCCTTTGCCAACTATCTTAGCTCCATCATTATTTCCAAATTTTACTAGAACCACCTTCATATTTCTGTAACTTCTCAAATTTTTGTTTGTCACCTGTCATATGACTGGAGCATCCACTATCAAGTATCCATGGTGCAGATTTGTTCTATGCTTTAAATGTTGTCTGTACGATCAAGGATTCCTTTTCTTCCTTGGGTCGCTCCTTTTCTTTCCACTCTGGTTTGATTACAGTTTTGGTCACTTGTTTTGACTTTTCTTTGTCAGTAGCTTTGTGTATGTTTTTCGAGAAATTTTCTATTTTGTCTCAAACCATTTGGTTGAAATTTTCTTCCTTGATGTTTATTTGCTGCAAATGTACTTCGACAATTTCTTGCAATGTGCCCAAAATTATGACAGTTATAACATTCTACTGCATAATCCATCAGCGGTGAAAAAACATTTCTCTTGGTAAAGTTCCTTTGTCCTACATTATACTTGCAATCTGAAATCTTATGACCATAACCATTGCATTTAAAACAATAACCAGAAAAGGAATGAGTGAACCTGGGTGATGGTCTTTGCCATTTTGTAGTGGGAGCCATAAATCTTCTTCTCCTTTGATGAGTGACATTGGTGAATCCATCATTGTCAATACTCCTCTCATGCCTGGCTTTATTGCTTTCTTTAGCATGATTCATTTTTTCTTGATCAACCCTGATCTTATCTTCATTCTTTATGGGTTCTACTGTTATGGCCTTTGATCCATTTGATGATTCTCCTTCGACGAAACCTAAACCAAATTTGATGCCTGTAGTCCTTTGGTTATTTATAATCTTGTCCAACTTCATAGAACTTCCTTCAAGTTTGTGATAGCAACTCAATTTTTGATTCATCTCTTCTAGTTGTATCCTTAAACCAACAATCTCTTCTTCTAACTTGCTGCACTCATCTATTTTCATGGTTAATTGTACTTCGATATCTTTAGATATTTTCTTAAATTCATCTATCTGTACTTTCAAGCTGGATATGATTTCATTGGCATCCTCAAGCTTTCTTGAAGTTTTCTTATTCTTTTTCCTTTCTAAACTCAGCTCTTTAAGTGCAGCGACCAACTCACCTTCCAGATCTACTTCAGCCTCAGCCTCAAGGTTTTTATTACATTCCTATTTTTCCTCTATTTTTTCTTCTTCAAATGCCATGAAAAGAGCTTCACCTTTTTCTTCTTTAGAATCCTCACCGGAGCTGTCTTCGAAGGACTGACATTCTTGGATATGAAACTTTTCTTCTTGAAGTTTCCTTTTCTAAAATTTGGTTTCTTCTTCCAGTCACTTCTTTCTTGGTGTGAACCTTCATCACTTTTGTTTTTCTCATTAAGAGGACATTTAGCTGCAAAGTGCCCAATGCCTCCACAGTTGAAACACTTAAATGGTAGCTTTCCTCTGTATTTTCCTTTTCCCCTGATTAGTTTTCGAACAAAGTTTGCTTCTGTTTCATCTGATGTCTCTTCTTCCTCGGATTCTTGTTTTGCTTTTATATTTTTATGTGCTTTAAAAGTAGCTTCTCTATCTGTGGGTTTAGTTTTTCCTATTCTCATCTCATATGCAGTCAAAGAACCATGCATCTCATCCATACTAAAAGTATTAAGATCTTTAGCTTCTTCTATTGCAGAAACTTTGGAATCAAATCTTTGGGGAAGAGATCTTAGTACCTTTTTCATGACGACAACATCTTCCATTTCCTCGTTGAGTCCTCTAATCGCATTAATGATTCCATTAACTCTCAGCATGTATGCCTCTATGTTCTCATCCTCATTCATCTTTAATGCTTCGAACTGAGCTCGATGCGTTTGTAACTTGGCCTCCTTGATCTTGTCGTCTCCTTCATGAATGCTCCTTAGTTTGTCCCACATATCTTTTGCCATTTTACAACTCATAATATTTATCAGTTCGTTGTCCACCAAACCGCACATGATAGCATTCTTTGCTTTAGAGTTATTCTCAAACAGTTTCTTATCGGTAGCATCGGTTGGAGGAGTGGTGGGTATGGTGTATCCACTGTCTACTGACTCCCAAATGTCATATCCCAAAGAACACAAATATGTCTGCATCCTGAGTCTCCAGAATGCGTAATTAGTTTCATCAAACAATGGTGCTTTGTTTGATGAGAATCCTTCACCACCTGCCATTGTCTCACTTCCAAGATCACCTTAGCCGATTAAGCTTGTTCAGGAACTTGGCTCGATACCAATTTTTAGTCTCACAATGACATTGAGAGGGGGGGTGAATCGGTGTAGCTATTAAAAACTTAAATCTTCAACTCTTAATGCCGAAACAATGAAAACTTAAAACCCAATAAAGCAAATATAACAAGAGAGCATTCCACAACACACGATGTAACGAGGTTCACCAATTTGGCTACTCCTCAAAAATGACTGCTTGGATTCCCATCCAAATCCAGCCTTTGCAAAATACCAATTTTACAATCACTTTACCAGCACCCATTGGAAGGAGCACCAACCCCTGGTTTATCTGCACCAACAGAAAGGAGCACCAACCCCTAATTTCTCTACACCTACAGAAAGGAGCACCAACCCCTAATTCCAAGCACCAACTTGGACTGCACTTTTGAAACTATAAGATTGACATAAAAATGCCTTCGCTTATACAAGACCCTGACTGGTCTGTTGCTAACCCAACCTCTCTCACTCTTCACCAAAACACACACACTCTTAAAGCTCTGCTTACTGCTCTTTTATGGCTCTCACTGCTCTGCTTAATACTCTTCTTGCAACACTCTTTCAACCCCCTTCTTGCAGCACTTTCACACTATTTCAGCAACACGTAATTCTCTGCATAGACCTCCTTTTATAACCATATTGTCTCTTTGTAACTCCAGTTGTAACTCCTTTTATTTCTCATGCGCCACTTGTCAGTTGTAACGCCTTCTAACTGTAACTCCTTTTGTATATATATAGGGTAGGCTTTTCGTCAAACATGATGCATGTTACGAATTGACACATATACCCCTACCATGACTATTCGTCTTCTCGGTCATGACTGTTCGTATTCTTTTCTATGCATGCATGCATTTTTTGATTCTATTTATATGACTATTCGATTTCTCCTTCTTCAATTGTTCTTAAATTAGTTGCATGATTTTCTTTTGTAACGTCCCCTGTAGCTTGTTGTATAACTTTAGTTAACGGTCACATATCTTATTTCAGCTGGGTTCTCTTCTTAGCTCACAAAAACACAACATGTCACGATATCGTGACACTTTCGCCTCCTTGCTTCTTTTGTTTGCTTGCACCCACGAAAACACATGTCGCGATATCACGACACTTTCGCCTCCTTGCTTCTTCTATTTGCTTGTACCCATGAAAACACAACATGTCACGATATCGTGACACTTTCGCCTCTGTACTCTTCCTTTTTACTTTTGTCGTGATATCGCGACACTTCTGCCTTCTTACTTTCTCTCTCCTCCTTGAGTCGCGAAAATGTGACATGTCGCGATATCACGACACTTTTCCTTCTCTCCTTCTCTTGCCTTCTTGTCATTAAAATGCGACATGTCGCGATATCATGACACTTTTTCCTCCTTGCCTTCTTCTCTTTTCAATTCGGACCCGAAAATGCGACATGTCGCGATATCGTGACACTTTTTCCTCTTGCTTCTTCTCTTCCTTCAAATCGCGAAAATGCGACATGTCGCGAATATCGCGACACTTTTTCCTCCTTGCATTCTTCTCTTCGGACCGTGAAAATGCAACATGTCACGAAATCGTGACACTTTTTCCTCGCATTTTCTCTTCGCTTTGGACCATGAAAATGAAACATGTCACGAAATCGTGACACCTTTTTCTCTCTCCTCTTTCTCTTTGCTTTGGCCCACGAAAATGAAACATGTCGCAAAATCGTGACACTTTTTCTCTCTCCTCTTTCTCTTTGCTTTGGCCCGTGAAAATGAAACATGTCGCGAAATCGCGACACCTTTTCTCTCTCCTCTTTCTCTTGCAATATGTCATGAAATCGCGACACTTTTTCTACTTGTCTTTTTTCTCTTCCAACATGTCGCGAAATCGTGACACTTTTTCTTTCGTACTATCTCTCTTGCAATATGTCACGAAATCGTGACACTTTTTCTACTTGCCTTTTTCTCTTCCAACATGTCGCGAAATCACGACATTTTTCTTTCTTGCTCTTTCTCTCCGAACATGTCGCGAAATCGTGACAGTTTTGCTTTCTTGCTCTTTCTCTCCGAACATGTCACGAAATCATGATAGTTTTGCTTTCTTGCTCTTTCTCTCAAACATGTCATGAAATCGCGACAATTTTGCTTTCTTGCTCTTTCTCTCCGAACATGTCATGAAATCATGATAGTTTTGCTTTCTTGCTCTTTCTCTCCAAACATGTCACGATATCGTGACAGTTTTGCTTTCTTGCTCTTTCTCTCCGAACATGTCGCGATATCGTGATAGTTTTCCTTTCTTGCTCAACATGTCGCGATATCGCGATAGTTTTCTTCCTTGTGATTTTCTTTTGATTTTTCTCAAATGGGCCACTTCTATCTTTTGGAAAATCACTGTACATACTCCGAAGATCCTCTTAACTCCTATCCACTGCATCAACCGATCTGTCTGATTGTGTTGACAACAATGACAATACTGTTGCTGCACCTTGCTCATCATAAAGTGACAGCTTGCTAATTTTTATATGGCTATTTTTTATTTTCAGATTGATGACAGTCCTAAAATTTTGGCTTCAATGTGGATTTGAAACAAGTTGAAGGGTAGGAAAACATTCAAAAACCATTGAGAAATTAATGGATATCAGTATACCACATTTGGTTAATTGAAATGCATGTTTTACTTGCTACTTAATCAAGCAAAATCAGTCACAAAATGCTAAAAATAGTCAAAATAGAGATATAGTATTCCTAACATAAAATCATGCAAAAACTTAACAAATAGTATATTTTAGTCAAATATTTTGCAATTAACTTATCATATGGTAGTCAAACATTGTGCAATAATGAGCATTTTTGGGCCTCATCAATAGCTTCATCACTCTCTAACATAGAGATTTCACGCTCTTTAACATAGAGCTTTCGTGCTATTTAACAAAGGGCTTAATGCTCTTTAACACAGAGCTTTCACGCTCTTCAAAATAGGGAATAGCATAATAACCACCTTTGAACGAGGACCAACCTAGTTCGATACAGTAATTTGATCACCTGCACTACTCGACGATCACTCATCGCTCACTACTCTTCCTTTACTCCTTCCATCATCCGTCCTCCCTTGCCTCTTTACCTCTTTAGGATTTTCCTTATATGTCTTCTTTCCCTCCTTAATCCACTCTCTCACCTACCCACCATTACTCCCTGACCACCTTCGACAGGAGGTAGGGTGAACACCCCTCTCCTTTCTCTTCCCAAGGTGATCACCATAAAGAGTTTTCCTCTCATGTTAGAGGAGCTTCGTGCATCTAGCCATCTAGGTCTCCAAAGGGCAATTCGGCCTATTCTACCGAATGTTGTCTTGTCACCATAACATCTCAGGGGATCGACCGATGGGTGGGCGATGACTTCCTAGATACGCCGAGGCAAACACCTTTTTTTTAGGGTTTTCTTTTTGTTTTATTTTAAATAGTCAACCTTTTAATTAAGCATTATATTTTACCTTTCTAAAATAAATCAACTATTTATTTTAAACAATATCTTTTGCCCTTTTAAATAAATAAACTATTCATTTAACATCTTTTACCCCTTTTTAAATAAATAAACTATTTATTTTAAACAATATCTTTTGCCCTTTTAAATAAATAAACTATTTATTTAAACATATTTTTCTCTTTTTAAATAAATAAACTATTTATTTAAACATATTTTGCTCTTTTAAATAAATAAACAAACTATTTATTTAAACAATATCTTTTGCCCTTTTAAATAAATAAAATATTTATTTAAACATCTTTTGCTCTTTTTAAATAAATAAACCATCTACCCCATGATCATCGGTTATCAAGGTTAATAATGCTGAAGTAAAAGACAATCATGCAAGTGCATCAAACAAAGAGGGAGTCTTTCCATCAATCTAATCACCTATCTCAACCTCTAGAACTTACGATAGCTACTAGGCCATCAGTCTGGGGCTCAAGGTGATTAGACATTGATGATTATCCCTTAATCGAATGCATACCTATATGAAGGTATCTATTTGTGTTACCTTCGAGTTGCCTTATCATCATTTCCCCTTCCTCAAGTACTCTCACCTTCGATGGATGACTCAATTTCCTCCACTCACGAGTGCACCTGATCCTACACATTGGCAATTTATTAGCAGTAACATATCCTTCATTACTTATTGCTCAAAATCAAATATTAGTCACATTTGTTAATACATTGTTTTTCTATGTTTCAAAAGTCCATCTGGGAGGGTCATGACATCCTCCCCCACTAGGATTAACACCATCCTCGATGTTTCTTAGTTTTTCAACCGCATATAAAATTAAGCAACTTGTTACAATAGCTTAAAGTTCATCAAACAAAAAAGGAAAATGTTTTTGCATGTCCGCCACCTTCTCCCAAGTGGCATTTCTCTCCGAGAAATGGTCCCATTGGACCTTACACTGCTCAAGGGTTCGATTTCGCATAGCTTTAGAGTGAAATTCAAGGATCCTTACTAGCATTACTTTGATTGCCTTTGGGTTTACCATTTGCAAGTTAGAGACATCCCACACATGTTCAGGGTCAACAATATATTTTCTAAGCAAAGATATGTGGAAGGTG